>CM050170.1:191454024-191579024 GCA_027410445.1 Discoglossus pictus
ACTCTATGGACCACAGCAGGTCAGGTGCATCTGTCAGTCACTGCCCCTCTGAGCTCCATCAAGTTCATGTTCATGGCTTCAGTGACCTCATCTATCCATCTCAGCCTCGGTCGTCCCCTTCTTCTTGTGTCAATTTTTCCCAGCATCAGAGTCTTTTCTAGGGAATCCTGCCATCTCCTGATATGGCCAAAATATTTGAGCTTCAGCTTTATGATCATACCTTGTATTGGACAGTTTGCCTTGATTTCCTAGAGTATTGATTTATTGGATCTTCTTGCAGTTCAAGGGACTCTAAGCAGTCTTCTCCAACACCACAATTCAAAGGCGTCAATTCTACGGCACTCAGACTTCTTTACGGTCCAGCTCTCAAATCAGTATTGTATTACTATGAATACCAGAGTTCGAACTATGCTGACCACTGTTGATAGTTTAATATCTTTACTTTTTAACTAGCTTGTCCAAGCTTGCCATAGCTTTCCTGTCCAGAAGCAAACATCTTTGAATTTCATGACTACAGTCACCATCTGCAGAGATCTTGGATCCAAGGAAAATAAAATCTGTCACTGCCTCCACTTCTTCCCAGTCTATTTGCCAGGTGATTGCCATGATCTTCGTCTTTTTAGCATTGAGCAGCAGGCCAGCTTTTGCACTCTCTTCTTTTACCCTCATCAATATGTCCTTTAGTTCCTCCTCACTTTCAGCGATCAGAGTAGTATTATCGGTGTATCTGAGGTTGTTGATAGAAACAATTTGTTTTATATATATATATATATATATATATATATATATATATATATGAAGATTGAGGCAATGAAGTGTCTCAGGCAGTGACTGACTCAACTGTGCAGAGTAGGGAAATCTTATAATCCAGGTCTGTGTTTGGCACTGCAAGTCTCGGCTTTGCTTACTCATGCCTTAGACAGCTGGCCTCCTAGTGCAAGAGTGAGAGAGAAGGGGGGGGGGGGGGGGGGGAGGCAGAGGAGCCACATATTTTCTTTCAATAGTCCACAAATCTCAAATTCCCCAAATATCCAAATTATCCCAAAAAAGGTTTTCTTGCTGAATGATTCAGTTTTGGAGCCTCAAAAATATCATGAAACTAGCGACTTGCCCGTCAAAAATGATGGCAATAAAATTTGAAGGCAGGAAATGTTGTTTGCCACACAATGTAAGGCTTTTGGTCCTATGAGTACCTTTGGGGCTCATTGCGAGCCTCTCCACTGGTGTTGTTTTGGTCGTCTGAGCACCTTCTGCGCTCATTGCAAGCCCATCGCTGAGCGCCTTTGGCGCTCATTGTGAGCCTTTCCCCTTGTGTACTTTTGGTTCTCTGAGCACTCTGTGCGTTCATTGTGAGCCCTGCACTGAGCGCCTTCGCCGATCATCGCGTGGCCCGCAATGAGCGCCTTTGGCGCTCATTGTGAGCCACTCCTCTGCTATTTTTATTTTTTATATATATATTTATATATGTAATTTTTGCAGGCGATTTTTTCAAACTACTTTTGGGTCACGCACAGTGAATTGTGTAATTATGCTTTCTGTTCATCTGTAGTCCCGTGGGCCGTACAAATGATGTGTAAGTCGTGCAGGGTAGCAGGGATGAGCGCCTATGGCGCTCATCTCCACCAGCGCAGTGTGTGCCTTTGGCGCTCACTGCCAAAGTCTCTGCGCAAGCCCGCAATTTTAATATTGCGTTACCAATGTTTTTTGGCAAGCCCACGCTGCTGAGAACTATATATGTGATTGTTACATATAATTTTAATGCAGAAAAGACTACGTTGAATACCTTTCACAATTAAACTAAACGCATTACATCTAGTTTTTGCATATTTATGTGAATGCACATTAGTATTCAGGTAATTATTCACAGTTTGCTTCACTTGCTTGTTATATCATGTTTGCTGTTATCGACACAAGGTTGCTATTGTACACAGCACAATGTACTACAGGAGGTCAACACAGCATAGGCTGGTGGGCAAAGTTGACTAAAGTTTAAAGTGCTGGTGAGGTCATACGTATGAGGTGAATGCTGAGTGAGACAAGTTTGGGATTATATCCTTAATATGATACATGGAAACTTAAAATATTGTGTGATTTCAAATTATAGTTAATGACAACGACTTTATCTATTAATCTTTAGTTGTAAAAATATTTTTTACAGCAAACATACATAATAGGCTGCTTGTCTGATACACCTTGCAAGCATGAAATCTTATCTCTTTCTTATGGATGGTTATTGCCAGTGGCAGAGCTAGTGAATGAAGGACAAAAAATATGTGGGGCAGTAACAAGAGGCAGTGGGGGTAATGAGATGCGGCAGGGGTAGTTAGATACGGAGGTGTAATGAAAGGCAGATGGGGTAGTGAGAGGTGTTAGGGAACAGTAAAAGGTAGCTGGTGGTAAGGGGAGGGAAAGGAAAGACAGGAAGGGATTACCGATTCCTTTCCAATGCCCCCCACTTGCTCCTCGGGTCCCCAACTGCCTCCTCTCCCCCCCCCCCCCCCACAAAAAAAAAGTTAATTTAGTCAACTATAGGTGAGGGCCCCAGTGCCATGCACCGCCTTCATCAGTGGTAACTCCGCCTCTGGAAATTACCAATACTTGGGATCTGTCTGTGTTGTGCTCGGACCACATATCAAGTTGACACGAATGAGCAAGTGAAAACCTCAGGGAGTAAAAAGCCATGTTATTTCTAAGGTCTGCAGGTACCCATTCTTATCAATTTCATATGGCTTTAGACTGAAAACAATAAAGTCAGACATCTAGGGAGTAATTAGCAATTATATAAAACTGAACAATAACAGAATATGTTTGTTGGGTGTATCAGAAATGCTCAATGACAAGTAGATAAAGGACACCTGGAATGCAGAGGAAATGTCTATATACTAAAAAGATCATTTTCCTTATTTTCATGTTTAGTTATCTATTCAAGATCATATCGGAAAACATGGCATTTCAGTGGTTATTTAAATACTTTTTTGTTATACAATTAAATAATAAGTCCGCTTAATGTACAAAAGTCATGTGCACAAAAACAGACGTGGATTTGGTCTAAATCAGACCTAGAAAACTGAATGAAAGCTTTGTGTCCTGAAAGGTTTCAGGAACTAAACCTGATTAATAGGGAACGAGGAAATACAAAATCCCTCTTGCAAGTTATGCTCATAAACTGCAGGATCAACTAAATAAGTAGCAAAGTGAATCAAGAACATCACTGAGATGTGATGTGACAGTGCCAAGATACAAACACAGCACAGAGGTTGTGAATGACTTTACTGTTGCACCTTAGCCTACATATAGGAGATCAATATCAAGGTGTGTACTTGTTACTTATTAAACCATATGTAGTGATTCATTCACAAGAGGCTAGAAGTTACCAGTCTCCTCTGGGTTTGTGCCCATGTTTCAGGATCTTTGATGGAAGACACAATGTAAGAGGCCCCTGTATAGCACTACGGAATATGTTGGCACCTTACAAATAAAGGATAATAATAATGAGGCTGTGTATACTTTTCCAAGTTTTACTAAAAATGTATCTAGTGATGCAAGAATAACAAATCAATGAAAGTGATAGGCCTAGCTTCCACTGAAGCGCCAGCTTAACCAATAAACAGGTATCCTCACTAACCAGCTCTCATCCAGCTAGACCCAGATGGAGCAAAAAAACAACAACAGTCCAATAGTTTGTAAACTCACTGACCTGTATATTTCTTCAGATGTCCAGGTCTCCACCTTTCTCTAGGTTGTCATAAGCCCTAGGCTGCTGTCTCACTTTGTGTGTCTTTCTCCAGGTCAGATAAATTGTGAACAATTAGTCCATAATCAGCCCCTGGATACTTGCAAATCTGGGATTCAGGTGAGTAAATTGATATATTTGGCATAGTAACACGTTCTCTCACACCGCTCTGTGTTAGTGCATCGACCAGAATGGATCTGGGTTAATAGAAGGCTTGTCATCTGGAAAAGTAAAACTCTTTAATTATTAGAAGTGCTTTCATATTAAATAGCTGCTGTGATGGTCATACAATGTGGTTTTGTTTATTTATTTAATTAATGACTGATTAGCAATAAAATCAGTATTTAAAGAGTTAAATTCAATGTAGCTTTCAAACTTACATTTGAACATTAGCATTTAAGAGACAAGCTGAGCTGCTTCTCTTAGGCATCCAGGAGGTAGGAAGGAATCTGCCCAGGAGCCTGTCTGAATTTCTTTTTCTGATGTCTACAGTTGCCACTGAAGGAGAAGGAGGCAGATAAAGACTCTTATTTGAACATCTTTCTGGGCAACTTACAGTGGGTGGTGAGAAGCATATCTGCTGCAGTCTGAAACACTAAAGTTCGAATTGTATCTGACCTACATTGAGCATTTCTTCCACAATTTCTGATTTTATTGCTCCTCATGGCCATCACACAAAGAACCCTACAGTGGTCCATCCCCTTCTGGATCGCTACCTTGTCATGGAGAAGGGGCTTGTGTACCTCAGTGAGCCATACCATGTAGGGTCACCCAATATGGGCAGATCATGGTAGAGCTGTCAGACAAATTGTGTTCCACTGGAGGAGGAACTGGCAACCCACTCCAGTATCTTTGCCATGAAAATGATATGGAAAGCACAACCAGAAACACAGACAAATGCGGCTGGCGTGCTGCGGTCCATGTGGTCATGAGAGTCTGGTACGACTGAAGGATTGAACAACAGTGATCCATTAATAAACCATATTGCCAAATATCAGGGTTTATTACTTCTATAAAAAAAAAACTATTTACCTTATTTCATAACAAATAGGAAAAAAACATTGATTGTTATGTGTGTTTGCTGAGAAATATGTCTGAATGTAATGAAATGCTTATTTTATGAAACAGAGTCCCTGATTTATGTGGTTTCAGCGTTACAGGTATTCATTCCAGGTATGGATTACTGACCAAGTACTTCAATAAAACAGTGAGAAGCAATCTAGTACAAACAACATAAATAAATAAATAACTAATTAGTACTGAGATACAATAAAATGTCTTGCAGTTATGTCAATAAATATTTTCTGTGTATGTATACATCAATACTAAATATTGGCCCCTATTTAATTCCAAGCCCGTAATTACCTTCACTCTGCCCGTATGTCTGCAGGTTAGAAATTTGCTACAGTTACAGATGTATTTAATTGACCTAAGCCGGCAATTACAGTCTCACAGCCCCAACACGCAAACCATTAATCCGTACATAGCATTTCAGGGCATGATCATGATCAATTAAGCAAGCCCGTAAGGTACAATTTAGACAGAGCCAATAGTAAATGAGACCGCCATCATGACATCAGTAAAACATGGAGTTTAGATGACAATTAAATAGTGTTTTGAAGTACGATTTGCAATCGGACTCGCTATCCAGAAATGTAGAAATCAATAAAAATCAATACAGTGAGGGAAAAAAGTATTTGATCCCCTGCTGATTTTGAACATTTGTCCACTGACAAAGAAATGATCAGTCTATAATTTTAACGGTAGGTGTATTTTAACAGTGAGAGACAGAATAACAAAAAACAAAACAAGAAAAACGCATGTCAAAAAAGTTATAAATTGATTTGCAGGTCAATGTGGGAAATAAGTATCTGATCCCCTATCAATCAACAAGATTTCTGGTTCCCAGGTGTCTTTTATACAGGTGTCTGTGGTTTTAATAAGAATTTAAAAAAAAATGTTAAAAAAAAGTCTTGTAAATGTTATTTTAATCCTTTTAAATTTTATCTGTTGCGGTTACCCTTTTGCAATATGATTTCTTTAGATTGCTAATCTCATTCAGGTATAAGACAGATATCTTGGGATGGTCTTTTCAATCTATGTTCTCTTTAACTTTATGATCTATATAATGGCAGTTTCACATTCTCCTTATAAGGCAGATTTTTTTTTTTTATATTTGTAGTCATGTCCCATTATATCTAATGTTAAAATCAATAAAACCAGTAAAATATATATATATATTATTAAATATATCTTAAAGGGAGTGCTCCTAATCTTAGCTCGTTCCCTGTATAAAAGACGCCTGTCAACAGAAAAAATCAATCAGATTCCAAACTCTCCACCATGGCCAAGACCAAAGAGCTGTCCAAGGATGTCAGCAACAAGATTGTAGACCTACCCAAGGCTGGAATAGGCTACAAGACCACCGCCAAGCAGCTTGGTGAGAAGGTGACAACAGTTGGTGCGACTATTCGCAAATGGAAGAAACACAAAATAACTGCCAGTCTCCCTCGGTCTGTTGCTCCATGCAAGATCTCACCTTGTGGAGTTCCAATGATCATGAGAACGGTGAGGAATCAGCCCAGAACTACACGGGAGGATCTTGTTAATGATCCCAAGGCAGCTGGAACCATAATCACCAAGAAAACAATTGGTAACACACTACGCCGTGAAGGACTGAAATCCTGCAGCGCCCGCAAGGTCCCCCTGCTCAAGAAAGCCCATGTACAGGCCCGTCTGAAGTTTGCCAATGAACATCTGAATGATTCAGAGGAGAACTGGGTGAAAGTGTTGTGGTCAGAGGAGACCAAAATCAAGCTCTTTGGCATCAACTCAACTCGTCGTGTTTGGAGGAGGAGGAATGCTGCCTATAACTCCAAGAACACCATCCCCACCGTCAAACATGGAGGTGGAAACATTATGCTTTGGGGGTGTTTTTCTGCTAAGGGGACAGGACAACTGCAGCGCATCAAATGGACGATGGACGGGGCCATGTACCGTTAAATCTTGGGTGAGAACCTCCTTCCCTCCGCCAGGGCATTGAAAATGGGTCCCGGATGGGTATTCCAGCAGGCAACAAAGGAGTGGCTCAAGAAGAAGCACATTAAGGTCCTGGAATGGTCTAGCCAGTCTCCAGACCTTAATCCCATAGAAAATCTGTGGAGGGAGCTGAAGGTTCAAGTCACCAAACATCAGCCTTGAAACCTTAATGACTTGGAGAGGATCTACAAAGAGGAGTGGGACAAAATCCCTCCTGAGATGTGAGCAAACCTGGTGGCCAACTACAAGAAACGTCTGACCTCTGTGATTGCCAACAAGGGGTTTGCCACCAAGTGCTAAGACGAAGGGGTCAAATACTTTTTTTCCATCATTGACCTGCAAATCAATTTATAACTTTTTTGACATGCGTTTTCCTTGGGGTTTTTTGTTATTCTGTCTTTCACTGCAAAATACACCGACCATTAAAATTATAGACTGATCATTTCTTTGTCAGTGGAGAAATGTTCAAAATCAGCAGGGGATCAAATACTTTTTTCCCTCAGTGTAAATCCACTGTTCTAGTCCATGTGGGTTCCATGATATGTATTAACTCCTTAATTCTTGGGATCGATATAACACTGTAATAAAACATTAAAAAATATATATTTTTATTGCAGATTTGGGAGCTTGAGACTGTTGTGCAATGAATTATAATGCCTTTCATTGCTTTCCCAGTATTTTAAAGTACAATAGTGTGTGTTTATTTGCTTTTACAGTGTGACAACCAGGTGTTTAACCCGTTTGCGAGTCCTATCTAGTACCCATAGGATTTTGTGATACATTATCCATGAAGGCCATTGTGGACTGTCGAATTATAATTAAATATGGATTTTGCGTCTTTAGCACTGGTAACATTTACGGGCTTGAAACATCAAAGGAGGAGATAGGACGGAGTTACGTTTTTGACAATCGCAGTGATTTTGAGCCTGTAAATCGCAATTGGAATGTGAGTAGCTAAAAGTAGCCAATTAAATATCACTAACATTTACAGGCTCAAGTAAACGTGATTTGGACAATTAAATAGGGGCTTGTGTATTTAGGCATTATTAAACTGTTTTTTAAAACTTTGGAAAATATTAACAATGTAAATAGGGGTCTGATTTTTTCCATCTAGTTGCAATGTTTACAATACTAAATATTGTTGCTGTTTTTAAGGGAGAAATATCATTATTTAAAAGCAAGCGTCTACAAAATATGAATCCTGACATAAGCACTAATAGCAATGTTAATATCTTCACTGGATTATATTTTGTGCGTCCTTATGTGAAAGCCTCCTTACGCCACTAATACATATTACTAATATCACTTAAGAATTATATATAACTTGTGTGATATATCTGAGCATAGAATGTATGTTAGAGAGATTATCAGTACATTACTATGATTTCTAGTGGGGGATATACACAAATAATATAAGTGCCAAAAGAAGGATATGTGAGGCTCTGATTACATTTACATTTGTCCAGACCAATGCTAATGTCCCCATTCCTTCCAATTAATGCTGACCACTGTAGCTTGGGAAAAGCTCACATGATTGGGAAGAATGTGACAAATTAAAAAAAAAATCCATTTTTATTTTTCAGATGTATTCCTGATATTTTTTGTGCACAAATATTGCAAATATAATAAAATAAAACAATTATACAGGAAATGAAGCCAAACTGTTCACTGGAGGATTTGATCATGAGGCTAAAGCTCAAAGATTCTGCCAATATCATGAGAAGACAGGATTCCCTAGAGAAGACTCTGATGCTGGGAAAGAGTAAAGATAGAATATGATTTAAAAAAATCAATGGTTGTTTTTATTTCTTAGAACTATCTGAAAAAACTTTTCAAAAACGCATATTATATTACATTTGGAGGGTTAAATACATATTATTAACCTGTGGTAAGATTTGGTTCTGATTATATCCATTTTATTACTGAGGGTGCAGTACAAAATGATGTATTGGGTGGAAAACTAAAATACTGTTGTGATAATGGGATAGTCATAGCTTATATACAATAGCACAATAAAATTAGCAAAATGCATTTTGCCCACATAGGGATATATATATATATATATATATATATATATATATATATATATATATCACACTTGAAAGCAATTGAAGATGAAAGGTTTGAGGTTCATTTGCACAAACCATTACTATGCACATTGCTTCTTTAAAGCCATGCAAAACATCTTATGAAGAGTAAAAGCTACGGGCAAATAATAAATAATTGTACATAATACATTCAAAATCCAAATAAAATATCATATGACAGTAATATTACAGAGCAAGTGTTTTTCTGCTTGTAGAATATTAATTATTCAGACATATTATCTGACTGCCAGCAATTTCATGTTTAATTAATAGGAACGTTCCCCGTCCTTTTAGTGGTTACTAACAAGCAGATCTAATGGTTTTATAATTGTTCCACAATATTAACAAACCAGTGCTCCTGATAATTAGATGAAGCAAATTAAAAACTGTAAATTAGCCCACAGAAATATAGTAATCTTCTTATTTATTTTTGAATAAGGTTGTAATAATGTAACCTGTAATACTGATGTAGCAGGGAGAGTGGTCATTGGATCCATTAGGTTGGAAACAATAGACATGGTCGAGGTGATAGTATCAGCACAATGCTGTAGAGTATGGGTTAAATTCCCAGAAGAAATCTTCTCTATGTGCTCTGCTCGCTCCCTACTGCGTTTCCATCCCACTCCCTTGTCACCATCTTGCTTAGGCGATTTTGGTTGGTGAAAAAATGCCAAATAAGAGTCAAATTAATTTGCAACCTCACTCACAGTCTCCCTGGCTCTGTGTGTGTAAGGTAATTTGAGGCATATTTGTTGTGTTTTTCCGGTCTTTGCAGTTTTGTGGTTCGGTAGTTAAATTCAGATTTTTGCGAGCCGTACAGTGCATGTATGGGTTTCGGTCCTAAGACATATGGCTCGTAAGGTCCACATGCCTCAACTGCTCGCCTCGCTTTGCGGCAATGTCCCACAGGCCTCGCGATGAGCCCTGCAAGGGGCGCCTTGGCGCTCATTACAGCCTAAGACCTGTGCGACGGCTCAACTTGCTTCGCTAGGCTCGCAAACGGCAAAGTCCCTCGTGCTTTAAATGCTCTCTTCGGTTCGCGAGGCTTGCAGTGCAATGAAAGTAATCGGCGCTCATTGCAGCCTAAGTCCTGTGTGACGGCTCGGCTCGCCTGACACTGTAAAGGCCGCAAACGGCAGCCTGAGTCCAGCGTGACGGCTCGCCTCACTTTGCGAGGCTCGCAAAGCATGACCAACATCGTAAGTGTTCCAGACAACCCCGCAGATCCACAACAATATATGATTTCTGCTATTGGTTTAAACAATGGTCCATTTCGGAGACATGTACCTGGTTTTATGTAGGTGATCAATTAATATTTGTGAGATCAGTGTGTAATATCGTATCTTAGGACATGTCCATAAGTCTTGGCAGACTCTGTCAAGGTGTCACATAAATATTTTATCAGTAGATTGGAACTTATTTTATCTGTGCAAATAAAATTGACATGAGCCTCCGTGCCAGCTCGGGTTGTAATTGAATTCTTAGGAATTTTATGATGCCTGGAACCTGAAGTGAGTTTTACCGTGGAAGTAGAATATACCCTGGCACACCTTCTAGGCCAAGGGGTGAGCCCAGGGCACAGTGCTAGGGATCTCTGCTAGCTTGCCAACAGCTACAGTGATACTGAATACATGGATGTCAGGAGATGGCTTTTCCAACAACGACATGACACTGGTAAGATACTATTAAAGGGCTACGGAAGTATTAGACCTATAGTATGTTTTTATGTAGAACATGATTTGACAATGTGCAAAATATGTTTGTGTTCACATGTTGCTATAATGACAACAGACCTAACAGAATTAGAAACCAGGAGGAAATGATTCAGATAAGATCCCAGAACTGTAACCTAACTCATGGACCTTTGCTGGACTATTGTCATACAGTAGCTCCAGAACTGTAACCTAACTCATGGACCTTTGCTGGACTATTGCCAGGCAGTAGCTCCAGAACTGTAACCTAACTCATGGACCTTTGCTGGACTATTGCCATACAGTAGCTCCAGAACTGTAACCTAACTCATGGACCTTTGCTGGACTATTGCCAGGCAGTAGCTCCAGAACTGTAACCTAACTCATGGACCTTTGCTGGACTATTGCCATACAGTAGCTCCAGAACTGTAACCTAACTCATGGACCTTTGCTGGACTATTGCCAGGCAGTAGCTCCAGAACTGTAACCTAACTCATGGACCTTTGCTGGACTATTGCCATGCAGTATCTCCAGAACTGTAACCTAACTCATGGACCTTTGCTGGACTATTGCCAGACAGTAGCTCCAGAACTGTAACCTAACTCATGGACCTTTGCTGGACTATTGCCAGGCAGTAGCTCCAGAACTCTAACCTAACTCATGGACCTTTGCTGGACTATTGCCATGCAGTATCTCCAGAACTGTAACCTAACTCATGGACCTTTGCTGGACTATTGCCAGACAGTAGCTCCAGAACTGTAACCTAACTCATGGACCTTTGCTGGACTATTGCCATACAGTAGCTCCAGAACTGTAACCTAACTCATGGACCTTTGCTGGACTATTGCCAGGCAGTAGCTCCAGAACTGTAACCTAACTCATGGACCTTTGCTGGACTATTGCCAGGCAGTAGCTCCAGAACTGTAACCCATCTCATGGACCTTTGCTGGACTATTGCCATGCAGTAGCTCCAGAACTATAACCTAACTCATGGACCTTTGCTGGACTATTGTCATTCAGTAGCTCCAGAACTCTAACCTAACTCATGGACCTTTCTGGAACCAGCTACATTTTCAGCTGATGCTTAATAAGAAAGGCTTCTAGCTGTTGTTTTTTTTTTATTCCTAGTTTTTACCTTTCACTGTCTTGACTTTCTACCTGTTCCTTGGTTTGTCCTGTCTGCTATTGGCCTTGACCACCGGCTATGATCATTAACAAACAAGTTCTGATCCAGCGTTTTGTATTGGATGCTGACAAGAGTATCCCGGACTATGATAGTGGGGCAGGACCTTCACACCCTTATCTTGGCTGCACCACAAAGAGCACACTCACAGCTAGAATTGTGTCTAAAACCACAAAAACTAGAAAAGTGAAACAAAACAGGTACATAAACATGTACAAAGACAAAAATGATTCCAGTTTTTGTGCTAAAAAAAGATGGGTTGCCAATGGAATAAGCCCGAAAGCCACATCTGGCCCTTGGGCCGCTTGTTGACAAATAATGGCAGTAATTAAGAAATAATCAAGCTAACATTAATTAGACAGTGACACAAAAGGTGAGATTCGCTAATTAGTTATCAGTGGTATTATTATCTTTCAATATGTCAGCTTCAAAGGAAATCAAGTCATAACAAGGTGTGAACAGATGGAAGACTTGAGCAAGTCACGTGTAGAAGGTTCAGAGCGCATGGACCCCAAGGAATTGATATCATTGTCTGTGTCATGGTGTCTTATCAGATCACTCTGGGCCCGGCTGCAGCTTCATTCGGTACTGAATACAGATCATATGATGGGAAGAGAATTTCATTTCCTTTGTGCTCTCATATAGGAGACAGAATCTTCTTACTATAAATTATTAAATGCCTGATTTGTACATCAGGAAAGTGAGTATAGCGAAATGAGAGCTGCCAATCAGTGATGCGCTGCCAAGCATTAATATACGGCCAAATCTTGGTGATAAGCTAAATAAAAGGGGCTACCAAGTGTGTGTTAGTAATGGATGATATTGGATTTCTATAAAGACTTATATTTGTGTTTCGTCGTTCTGTTGTGTCCAACTCTCCGTGACCCTATGGGCCGCAGCATTGTGCTAATCCATAAGCTTTTCATGGCAAAAATACTGGAGTGGGTTCTCCAGTCTGACCTCTCCACTATTACCTGCTCATCTTGGGTGACCTTACATGGTATAGCTCACAGCTTCATTGAGGTATATATGCCCCTTCATCACAAAGTAGCGTTCCAGAAGGGGATAAAGACTTGCTGACCCTAAGCTTTCTACTTGTGGCTTAAAGGGCCACTGTAATGCTGCTGACTTTGAAATAGCAACAACTTTTCAATGTATTATAGTGTAAAAAAAAATATATTTTGCAAGCAATCTTCCGTCATGTTTATGCTGTGCTTCGCCTATATTTTCCAAACTATTACACTATGTAGATATTACATTCCTACACCTACCTATTTCCTGCACAGCTTTAGAGACAGAGTTTGGGAGATATTCTGTACAGTCCGTAACAATCTGAAAAATATTATAGGAGCTCCAGCCTAAACAAAAACAACATGGAGGGCTTACTGGTTATCCAATCAAATCCACAATGTGACCCTCCAATGATTTTTACATGGAGCCCAACTGCCTCAAACGGAATACTATAAACTAAGGAATGTCCCACTAAGATAGGGTTATCTGACTGAATCCACAATATGTCCATCCAATGCTTTTTATATGGCGCCCCACTGCCTCAAATTAACAATGTTGTCATGTTCACCTGGGTTACCCTTTGGACTCACATAATGACTCCTATCAGGACTGCCTCCTGGGCATATGTGGTTGTGGCATGGGGAACTGTACCTTGTCTGACCCACCTGTGCAGGGACTGTGTTCAGTAGTTTTTATAGCTCTTTAATATGTTTTTATGTTATGTTGCTTCTCTCTGTGTGTTTGACTTATGATATTAGATTGTGTTTCTCGCATGTTTGGTTCATGAAGAGTTAACTGATTTAGTATGTGATGATGTCATCTGTAACCTTCATGGTGAGAGTCAGTTGGTTATCACAGTTTGCTCTGATAGATAATACATTAAAAAGTGTATCTGTTATGAAGTCTCCACCACAATAAAATCAGTTTGATCACTCCTTGTCCAGATGTAGTATCCTGTGTGCTTACATACAGTGCCTTGCAAAAGTATTCACCCCCCTTGGCATTTTTCATGTTTTCTCACAACCTGTAATTAACATGGATTGTTTGAGGATTTGCATCATTTAATTTGCAGAACATGCCACAACTTTGAAGATGTTTTTTTTTATTATTATAAACAATAAATAGGACAAAATATCAGAAAAAGTCAATGTGTATAACTATTCACCCCCCTAAAGTCAATACTGTGTAGAACCACCTTTTGCGGCAATCACAGCTCCAAGTCGCTTTGGATAAGTCTCTATGAGCTTGCCACATCTTACCACCGGGATTTTTGCCCATTCCTCCTTGCAAAACTGCTCCAGCTCCTTCAAGTTGGATGGTTTGCGCTTGTGAACAGCAATCTTTAGGTCTGACCACAGATTTTCTATTGGATTGAGGTCTGGGCTGTGACTCGGCCATTCCAACACATTTACATGTTTCCCCTTAAACCCCCCAAGTGTTGCTATAGCAGTGTGTTTGGGGTCATTGTCCTGCTGGAAGGTGAACCTCCGTCCTAGCCTCAAATCACGCACAGAGTGGTACAGGTTTTGCTCAAGAACATCCCTGTATTTAGCACCATCCATCTTTCCCTCAACTCTGACCAGTTTCCCAGTCCCGGCTGCTGAAAAACATCCCCACAGCATGATGCTGCCACCACCATGTCACTGTGGGGATGGTGCTCTTTGGGTGATGTGATGTGTTGGGTTTGCAACAGACATAGCGTTTTCTTTGATGGCCGAAAAGTTACATTTTAGTCTCATCAGACCAGAGCACCTTCCTCCATACATTTTGGGAGTCTCTCACATGCCTTTTTGATTTTTGCTGACAGTAATGGACATCATTTCACTAATTATATGACTTCTGAAGGTAATTGGTTGCACCAGAGCTTTTTATGGGCTTCATAACAAAGGGGGTGAATACATACGCACATGACAATTTTCTGTTTTCTATTTCTAAAAAATAGTTTCATGTATATATTTTTCACATTTCACTTCACCAACTTAGCCTGCAAGCAGTTGACAATCGCGGGACAAAGAAAAATAAAAAATTACGAGACAACAAAAACATCACACACAGTACAGAGGAACAGCCAGGACTTCTGGGAATGAGGTGGTACGCAAATTTATGTCGATTTTGCTGAGTTTCAGCACTCAAAAATCGACAAAGCGACAAAAAAAAATGGCTGCCAAACAAAATGAAAACGTGGCTATACATTCCTGGACCACACAAAACACCGCCAACCGCGTACCACTTTCACCCAGGAAAGTACAATGTACAAAATACACTATTACAAAGCAATTGCTCGCGATCCGCGTATCACATAGACAAACGACGCAATTTTACAATCCTAACTTGCCACTAACAGCATTACGCATCTAAAGTAGCGCATTACACAAATAAACCAATGGTTTGCCCTCGCGCACGCAGCCTATTTATAATGCACTGTTAGGACATTCATAAAACTATCTCCTCAGACCAGCAACAGTCCCACTGGACATTATCAGCCTTATTAACTTGTGATTCGGCCAATTGAATAGGGCTCTATATAAGTACAGAGCATATTTTTTTACAGAAGTTTTTAGTTAGTGAAGACGTGGCTTTTGGATAGAAGTTCACTAACTAAAAACTTCTGTAAAAAAATATGCTCTGTACTTATATAGAGCCCTATTCAATTGGCCGAATCGCAATTTAATAAGGCTGTATGTGCTGCAGGACAATAAAAAGAGACTGTTACCTCTTTAGGCCATTGATTGTTACATATATTAATTAGTAAAAGGTAAACTATATTAATTTATTATTCAATGAATTCATTAATTAGTATTTAAAAAAATAGAGAGAGGAGCCAAAGGACACGCAAGGAGAGGCTCACAATGAGCGCCGAAGGTCCTTAGAGTATAAAAGGCTTAACATTGTGTGTCAAACAGCATTGCCACGGCTTCAAATTTTAATGAACGGCATTTTTTGACGGGCAAGTCGCTAGTATAATATAATTATCAATAAATACTTGTGGCTCTGCATTGTGTCTTATTTAGTTTCAAGCTATGAAAAGCTTGAAAGCGACTATGTCAAGTTTTGAGAAAAGATATTGGCACTTGTGCAGGTGACATCAAAGTCAGAAATCTCACTAAATTACTGAAGGAGAAAACATTTCCAGTACAGCCCGTCTTGAGCAAATGTTCAACTTCCCTAATCTAAAGGAAGGTAGGACTCATAACTTAAGTGGTAGATTCCTATAGAGCAGTTTTTCCCAAGCAGTGCTTTATGGGACCTTCACGTTCAGTTTTGAATGACTACGGGTTTCATAAAATAATTACATTAACTTATTACTCTCTGTGTGGTTACAAGATTCTTGGAAGGGTGTTCCTGGTCTTGGATCTCTTTGAAGATGTTTTGGATACTAAGAAGCCATTTGGAGTATACTTATAAGATTTGATTAATACTTCTGAGTTCAAACAGGTTCTATTACTGAAATAATTTGGGAAATACCACTTTAGAGAATAGACAAGAAAGCCGGTTAGGTTATTTTTATGAGCGAGGGGGGAGGGAGGTGGTGTCCCCCTGGTGAAGAGGTTAGTACTTAGCAGAATCTAGAAGATCTGAGAGTTACTGAACGTAGCTCTGTAAATAAAAAATACATCAAATTCAAGATGGTATCTCTAGGTCCTGGTGAGAAATTAGTCAAAATGTATTCAAATGATAGATAGCCAAGTGACTGAAAGAAAGGGTTAATGGAATCCGGTGTATCTGTCTGAATGCAAGGATTGCTAATTTAGGATATAATTTTTTTTATACTCTCAATAGATAATAGCTAAGGAGTAAATAGATCAAGTACGAGCAGCATAGACAATATTCCAAGTTGCAAAATACAAATTATTCAATTTAAAAAGGAATGGTGGGTTACAATGGATCACTTGACTCAGTATTGTGAACTAAAGCAGAGTATTAAATCCTCGTTGCCAAGATGACAAAGTCCTGAAACTGAAGAAAAAGATAAATTGTAGTAACGGAGACTTCTGATCTCTTACAACCTATAGAACTAAACTTGGTTTCCAACTTGATCAGGAAGGTTGGACAAGCCTAGGTAAGCCAAGCACTTGAACCAGGTTTGTGTTGTCCAGAATTAAAGAGCATTCAGCAGCAAACCAATGGGAAAGTCAAGAGAGCTCGTCAAGAAAATTATCAGATAAAGAAGAGGTGATAAGAATACAGAGGATCTATACAGGAAGGATCCTAACAGCAGTGATAACCTAAATAGTTTATCCAATGAGGTGGATCCAGACATCTTGGAGAGTGAAGTGCGATGGGCCCTAGGATGCCTTGCTGATAAAAAGCTGCAAGAGTTGAGGAAATCCCAGCTGAACTGTTTAAAATCCTAAAAGACTATGGTGTGAAAGTGTTGCTTGCTTTATGCCGACAAATTTGGAAAACTCAACAGTGGCCAGTAGACTGGAAAATGTCAGTCTACATCCCAATACCAAAAAAGGCAATTCCAAAGAGCCTATTGATGATGGTGAATGAATGAAGATTGTAAGTTTGCAAGTTTTCAATCTTGTAAGGTGCTTTAGGAAAAGCAGTCTGCACACTAGATTCTAAATTTAAAGACAGGGCCCTCCATTCCTTTACAATGTATTAAACTTGTTTTTGCCTTCTACTTAACCAATGTATAGTGACACAGTATATGTTGGCACGTAATCAATTATAATAATAATGAAGGGAGTGCAAAGGCTGCCCTGCTGCTCAACATTAAAAAGATGAAGCACGTAAATCAGAATATAATTTCAGCTAGCCTACTCAGTATATGAAATACCTGGGAGTAAAGATCACTTCCAATTTTGCAGGCTTATACGGGGCAAATGTCCCCCCCTTGTACAAGTCCTTGACTGAAGATATGCAGACGTGGGCGAACTTTCATATCTCATGGACGGGCCGTATAGCTGCAGTAAAAATGAGTATTCTGCCTAAACTGCTATACCTATTTAGGACACTTCCCATACCAATCCCACTCAAGGAACTGGATAAATTCCAGAACAGTATGTTTCGGTTTATCTGGGGCAATAAGCATCCTCGTATCTCCAGACAGGTAATGTTTAGACATAAAAGTAAAAGCGGACTAGCGTGTCCCAACCTGAGGTTTTACCTTAAGGCAGCTCAATTGGCCCATCTGCCCAGGTTACACTCTGTTACCCACCAGTCATCCTGGGTATTCCTAGAAAATCAGCAGATGCTTCCGCACAGCTGGGATAGGTTGATCTGGATTCCGAAGGAAATGACTCCTTTTTATACGCACCACAATCCTATGATTTCCCTAACTTTGCAGGCTTGGGGGTGGGCCAACTCCAGGTGTCGACTTAGCTCGGGTTTGTCTCCCTTATTATCAGTCACGTCCTTCCCACAAATCCTAAAAGACACAAGCTAAATCTCCAAGTTTTGGTGGGCCTCTAGAAACCTAGACCGGGTAGGGAACTGGGTGCAAAACGACAGACTGCTGACTTAACGACCAATTCTGTACAACCCACGATTTACCAGCCACGGAAATGTATGATTATTTGAAAATTAGAAGTTGGGTCAGCAAAACTCTGAGAGAGTTAGGCCCCCCTAGGCCCTCCTGGATATCTGTTGTATGTAGAACCCTCCCTCTCATGAAAGGGGTATTGGGTTCGCTATACGGCATTTTTCGAGACTCCACCAGCAGCCAGAAACCTAAATTTATGAAACAATGGGAAAAGGACCTGGGGGTAGAATGGGATTGGGACAAGTGGATGGAATCTTGCTCCAACCTCTCCAGAGGTTCCCTCAATGCAGCTCTGCTAGAGAGGGCTGTTAAAGTATTGCACAGAGCCTACTGTACGCCCGATAAATTGCAGAAGTTTAAGCCACACAAGAGCAATAAATGCTTTAGGGGCTGCCAACAAGTGGGGGATCACATTCACATTTGGTGGTCATGTCCAACTGTACAGAAAACATGGAAACAATCAGCACAGTTAGCCTCCACACTATTTCAAAAGGTGGTCTCGCCGTCTATGGAGTCATGCTTGCTGGGAATGCACAATAAGAACCTCTCTCAATCCCAAAATAAACTATTCCAATTAATGGCACTGGCTTCCAAAATACACATAGCTAGCAGATGGAAAAAGGAGACACTAAACTTTCAGGAGGTAGTCAAGAAGATCAATTACCTCTTTATCAATGAGAGATTAAGTCATATTATCATGGATAGTCTCCCCCAGTTTTTGGCAGTCTGGGAACCTTGGGTAACATCTTCATTAAATGTTCCTTTGATGTAACATCCAAATTCTGATACAATGAAGACAGGAGGGGGCATGGAGTAAGGAGTCCTGGAGGTTCTTCGGCTGCACTACCAAGGTAAAGGTCTTGTGATGAACAGTGTGGTATCTTAGTGAGGACTATAAGGGGCAAATTTAGTAGATTATTTTAGCTATTTAGTAGACATTTTAGCTATTTTAGCCTATTTGGTTTATACGTTTATATATTTAGTAAACAGCATTATGGTTTAACTATTCATTCCAATGTCTGTTCTTATGTGCTATCTCTACCTTTCTTTCTCTTACACTCTCATTTGTTGTTAATTTTACTGTGCACTATGTTCTACTTTGATAGAAATTTTAAGTTATTATACATGATACTTCATAACTAAAAATGTAAAATAAGAAGGTGTAGTCAGATAATCATTGGTTAATGTTTTGTTGTGTGAACCTGTATAAATTGACTGACGGAATTGCTGATCAATATGTTTTATATGTTGTGAACCTTCTAATAAAGAAATATAAAAAAAAGATGAAGCACGTGGCAAACAGCAGTCTAAGGTCCTGGCAAACAGTTGGGGAAAAAGTGGAGGCAGTGACAGATTTTATTTTCTTGGACTGCACTATCTCTGCACATGGTGACTGTATCAATGAAGACACATGCTTCTGTGGAGGAAAGCTGTGGCAAGTCTAGGCAAGCTATGTTGTTCCCAGTAGTAGCATAATGGACCATAAAGAAGGCTGAGCTCCGCAGAATTGGTTTGTGGTGGTGGAGAAAACTGCTTAGAGTTCCTTGGACTGCGAGAAGATCCAATCAATCAATACTACAGGCAATCCAGTCTAATTATTCACTGCAATGAGTGATCATGAGGCTAAAGCTCAAATATTTTAGCCATATCATGAGATTTCCTTAGAGAAGACTGGAAAAATATTGATGGAAGAACGGGGCAGCAAAGGCATTATTTGTAAAATGTATTAATATGTTTAAATTGTGCTATATTCTTTGTTTTTACCCTTTGCATACAGATGTGTGTCTACTTGAGGCACTTTATAAATAATGATTAATGATACCAGTAGTAATAATAACTGATCTAAAAAGGGAACTGTCCTGTTGTATAAAACTTCTACTGTGGGGAGCAGGGTGGCTCAGATATTGTGTAGACACATCAGAGGACTCTGCTTTACTCTGTCTACTTGTGGATGATATGCAAAAGAAAAAAAAACTTACTATTCAGCGTCTGAAGAAATGCTTTCAAAACTGTGCTCAATGACAAGCAGCAGCTGCAAAGGCAAATAAAATATTAGCATGTATTAAGAAGGGTATAGAAGCCAGGGAAGCAAATATAATTCTGCCACTATACAAATCTCTAGTACGCCCTCATTTGGAATATGGAGGACAATTTTGGGCACCACCTCATAAAAAAGACATTTTAGAGCTGGAAAAAGTACAGAGAAGGGCTACAAAACTAATAAGGGGAATGGAGGGGCTAAGTTATGAAGAAAGACAAACCAAACTAAACTTATTTTTGCTAGAAAAAAGGCGTCTAAGAGGAGATATAATTACGTTATATAAATACATCCAGGGTCAATATAAGGCTTTGTCAAGTGAACTTTTTGTAGCAAGAGATTTTCACCTGACAAGAGGACATCCGTTGAGGTTAGAGGAAAAAAGATTTCACTTTAACAAAGAAAAGGGTTCTTCACAGTTAGGGTGGTTAAACTGTGGAATTCTCTACCAAAGGAGGTGGTGACAGAGAATTCAGTAGAAAACTTCAAAAAGGGGTTAGATATATTTTTTAATAAAGAGGGCATTCAAGGCTATCTTAGATAACTAGCGAAGGAATATTGATCCAGGGAGAAATTTGATCGCCAGTTTCTGGGGTCAGGAAGGAATTTTGCTTTTTTTTCCCTTATGAGACAATTGGCAAAGTTTCAATGGGGTTCCTCTGGATCAATTAACAATTAATAACAAATAGTCCACATATTAAAAAGATCAAGAGAGATCTAAAAAGGTTGAACTTGATGGACTAACTCTTTATTCCTCCTCAAATACTATACTATTAATAATTAATTAACAACTAATTAATTAATAACTTGCATATTGCAGATCAGAGGAGATCTTAAAAGGTTGAACTTGATGGACTGAAATTCTTTTTTCAACCTCAATTACTATGTAACTATGTAAGTTTACTTGGCACCAAAATACCACAAGGGTGAGACTCTGATCTGGCACACATTTTGCTGGACTTGACATGATAGAATATCCCTGTCCTGGCCATGGATGTGTAGGATATCAAGGTCCATCTTTCATGTTTTCCTAAAGATTCTTATCTTTAGCTTCCATGGATGGTTCTGAGAGGGTAACGTAATGTAGGATATCAGCTTCCATGTATGGTTCTGAGAGGATGAACATAATGGTTCTTTGAATAGTTGGTGCCCATATTCTCAATATGCTGGGAGATTGTCTACCTGCATCTCATTAAATAGATTTTGACACTGATGCTAAATTGTAGTTCCTACCAATGGTCTTGAGAAGTAGAAAAAATGGGTTAATGTGCCGTTAACAGAAGGATGAGGTGCAGAATAAGGTTTTAGCTGTCCAGTCTATCAAATAGACTCACCATGAACAATGGGGACAACACTAAATCAGAGTATGTAAATTGTATAGTGACCTTTATTAGTAAAATCTTGGAAGTAACTAGAGCTGACTTGATTAGTGAGCTATCAAACTTTACATAAGATTCATATAATCCATATTTTTTTAGACCCTGGTCATTCAATTATATAATATCAGCAAAAATGGCAGCATAATCCTCCATTAAGCCATATGTGGAGAATACATGAAAAGCAGGACCTTTACGACCTCCTTAAAGGTGAAGATACTCTTAAAGATGGGATCTTCTATTTTCTTACCATACAGATGACTGTTTGAGGTTTTACAAATTCTGTTCTATACCCAGATGGGATGAAAAAATGAATGCAAGCACTAAGCTGCTAGTAAACTCTGACAACGTGTGAAGGAAGTTGGATCCTTTTTTTCTAGTAGCTTCAACACTAGGAGCTTGGATCAGTGACGTATAAATCATATTCTGCAGCCTATATCACTGTGGCCTCCATATAGACTCAGTCTTCCTGTAGTTGTCAGAGATCAGTAACAGACTGTGTACGGATTAAACCAAAAGCAAAGTACTGATGGACCAGAACCAAAGCAAGGTCCAGCTATCATAGAAATCAAGTGGTCAAAGTAGGGAGTTTGTCTGCTATTTCCATGATAGATAGCGCTCGTCTCACATGGCAAGAGCTAACTGAGCTATCCCTAACTAGTATTGAATGCATTGCATGGTCTACTTGTAAAGGTTGCAGTGCAAGGCCATGCATCCCCATAAGACATTGCTTCACATGTGTATAAGACCCTTGGAGATAAGACTTCCGAAGGGTGATAAGGGGCTCTGTGCATGGACTATTTGCTCAGTGTGCCTTAGGTAGTGCAGCTACACCCAACTGACGAGGACAATAAAGGTTGAAACGTACATCTGGGGTTTGCTGTTTCTCCTGTTTAGGATAGCATTGCCTGGTATTTCGGGGCTGGATCACTCTAGTGAGTGAGACCAGACTGATATACTACAGGATATTTCTCTCTGTGAAGTTCACTGGGGGCTAAACGACTAAAAGAGGTTGCTCTGACAGTGGGTTATCATGTCCATAGAACTAACCTTTAAGTTGATTTTGTTTTTGTTTATACATGTATATATTTCCAGTGACACTTTTATACAGAGGGAAAAAAAGATAGCAACAAGTTTTCTATCATATTCCAACATCCTGTTCATTACAATCTGATTGTTCATCTTTCCTTTAAATCTGGTAATTAGGTTAATTATTCCCTGGGGTCAGCACATGCTTAGCCTTGTTAATTTCTTATGCATTTATACTGAAAACATTACATCCAGATCCCAGGTTGTAATTAGTAATTTGATATCAATAATCATCTATAAGAAAGAGATAACATTCATTGCTTCATGAATGTATAAAGAAATGCCGATTGACAGGTACAAATGAAAAAGTTGGGTGAAAGTGGTACGCAGTTGTCAGTGTTTTGCGCGGTCCAGGGTCGTGTAGCCTGGTTTTAATTGTTTTGAGCAACCATTTTTTTCTCGCTTAGCCGATTTTCCAGTGCCGAAACTCAGGAAAATCAACTTAAATTTGCGTTCCACCTCACTCCCAGACGTCCTGGCTGTTCCCCCGGTGCGGTGTGTGATGTTTTGGTGTGGGGGGGGGGATTTTGTATTTATTTATTTTTTTGGGTTTTTTGTGGTTCAGTCGTTAACTTCGTATTTTTCTGACCTCGTATTTTTATTTTTTCTCCTCGCCCAAGTGCTGCGAGTTGTAGTGCCTTAGTGGTTCGCCTCGTTAAACGATACGTCCGGTGCTGTGCGTATTAGTGGCTTAACGTCTTGCCTCGCTATGCGAGGCTCGCAGGCGATGAGCGTCTTTGGCCGCCAGTTCACGGCTCGCCTCACTACGCGAGGTTCGCAGTGCTCCTAAGTGCTCCGAGTTAACGACGTCTCGTAGTTCAACAATTATAATATGTGATTTAAACATAAGATGATAATTATCATATGTGATGGTAGTTATACATACACATAATATGCATCTATATACTGTAATATGTCCCATATCACAGTGTTTCTGTACATACAAACAAGCATAAATGTATCCAATCATAAGGTTACCCATATGGTTACCTATGAGATGATGTATAGCTTATGTGTTAGTACTTTAAATTATACAATATTTGGAACCTCCTCTTTGTAAGTTTTGCTTTCGAAGAATCTCCCCTCTCATATTCACAGTCTTGACCAAAGTATCATGGATGCCTGCAGAGACCAGCGTAAATGTGCATAATTGTTGTGAATCACTAGTGTTATGTATTTTCCTGCGCAATCAGAGCTTTAAAACATCATGTACAATTTAAAATTGATATAAGTTACAATTTTTGTAGAAAGTTCATGTTCAGAGGTGGGGCTACAGCCGGTGCAGCAGGTGCAAAGCACCAGGGCCCCCTATGATAGGCAGTGGCCTGGAATAAAGGAGGCAAATAATTATTTTATAGAAAGGAAATGTAATCACCATAGGAGTGATCTGACCATCAACATATATATTTTGCTTTTTTATTGAGCCCAAGGGGTGTGTAGAGAAATTGCAAGTACAGGAACCAAATTATTTTGGCTGCACTAGCTCTGAATCCGCATGTACGGCTTTTGCTTTAGGCGCTGTCTGCATTTCTAATGGAACCTCCCCTCGTCTTTCTTGTTCTCCTTGCTTGTCCTGGTTTCTAAATGCCTTGAGGTTCTGATTATTAATGAAGTGGTTGGGAGAGTTAGTGCTGCCCTATACACACCAAATACCCGGCTGTATAAGGGAGCACGTCTAAGCAAACAAGCAGTGCACTTGTCTATTTTTAGTGCAACTTTTTAATTTGAGTCTTAAACATTTTATAAGATTTATGCAGTTCTCTGTAGAGTTCTTTTAAATCTCGGGAAAGCAAAGCTAAAAATTAAGATGGTGTTTTAAAAATGGAGAAGGGCCGGGACAACACAAAGCTTGGTAATTGTAGCTACTTCATTATGATAAATTTTATTATGTATATTGGCCCAGCCCCATCTAGTTGTTGGACAAAACTTCAGCGGCATGAACATACTTTGATTATGAAAAGGTCATTTTAAAGAAAGACAAAGAAGTAAAAATAACAAAAACGGTTCAAAGCTGGACTCCATAAAAAAGTGTATACAGTTCTTGGAACGTATCTGTTATCTGCCCCCCATAAACCCGAACTTCTAACCCAAACCAACCATAACCCTGACAACAAAGTGGCGGGCAGATAACAGGAATCATAAGTAGAGCGTAGATAACAGGAAAGGTCCCATTTCCTTAAAAAATTATTTAAAGTGTATCTCTACTTAAACCCAGGTACAATAAACAGAATGAATGAAATTGATTAACTCACTTGTACTCAATAAGAGATCCTGAACGCACAAGCAGAGAGATACTGAAATACTGGACTATTTGCCGCCATTGTAGGACTGAGTTGCCCACCACTGCTTTAAATAATCACCTAATCCTTCAGTGGTACAATCAATGGCAGGTGTTTCACTGCAGTGGCATTTGCATGCACCATGTTGGTGCAACTATCTAGTTCAAGATTGACTTCATCATACACACATGTAACCATCACCATAGCAGTAGCAAATATGGCCCCCCACACGCATGTTACAAAGGCTGCCAGAAACATATGGATGCGAGAGCTGCACCATAAAGGGAGCTGAGCGCTGTAGAATTGGGGCCTTTGGATTGTAGTGTTGGAGAAAACTGCAAAGAGTCCCTTGGAGTGCAAAAAAATCCACTAAATCAATACTACAGGAAATGAAGCCAAACTGATCACTGGAAAGCTTGATCATGAGGCTAAAGCTCAAATATTTTTTTATATCATGAAAAGACAGGATTTCCTAGAGAAGACTCCGATGTTTGGAAGGATTAAAGGCACACAGAGAAGGTGTTGGCAGATGTGGAGATGGATAGATGAGGTTGTTGAAGGAATGAACATGCGGTTGAGGAAGCTCAAAAGGCCAGTGGCTGACAGATGTTCTTGGCATGCTGCAGTCTATAATGCCACAGAGAGTCAGACCCACCCGAACAACTAAACAACAAACTATGCTTCACACAAACAGTAAAGCAAGACCAAACAGCTTCATGAGAAGAAATAACCAGTCACTGATCTGAACTAAGATAAAGTGTAGAAGGTTTACAGTATATATTTAAAATAAAAAATAAGAGAAGAATTCATGAGAACAAGGAGAAGGCAAGATGGTAGCCTGCATTGAGAGAGAACAGGAAGAAAGGGGAAGGCAAGATGGTAGCCTGCATTGAGAGAGAACAGGTAGAAAGGGGAAGGAAAGATGGTAGCCTGTATTGAGAGAGAACAGAGTGAAGGGGAAGGCAAGGTGGTAGCCCACATTGAGAGAGAGCAGGAAGAATGGAGAAAGCAAGATGGTAGCCTGCATTGAGAGAGAACAGGAAAAAAGGGGAAGGCAAGATGGTAGCCTGCATTAAGAGAGAACATGAAAAAAGGGGAAGGCAAGAGGGTAGCCTGCATTAAGAGAGAACATGAAAAAAGGGGAAGGCAAGGTGGTAGCCCACATTGAGAGAGAGCAGGAAGAATGGAGAAAGCAAGATGGTAGCCTGCATTGAGAGAAAACAGGAAGAAAGGGAAAAGCTAGATGGTAGCCTGCATTGAGAGAGGACATGGAGAAGGGAGAATGCATTGAGAGAGAACAAGGAGAAAGCAAGATGGTAGCCTGCATTGAGAGAGAACAAGGAGAAGGCAAGATGGTAGCCTGCATTGAGAGAGAACAGGAAGAAAGGGGAAGGCAAGATGGTAGCCGGCATTGAGAGAGAACAGGTAGAATGGGGAAGGAAAGATGGTAGCCTGCATTGAGAGAAAAATGGAAGAAAGGGGAACGCAAGATGGCAGCCTGCATTGAGAGAGAACATGGAGAAACGGGAAAGGTAGATGGTAGCCTGCATTGAGAGAGAACAGGAAGAAACTAGAAGGAAAGATAGAAGCCTGCATTGAGAGAAATTAGGAAGAAAGGGGGAAACTAGATGGTAGGCTGCATTGAGAGAGAACAGGAAGAAAGGGGGAGGCAAGATGGTAGCCTGCATTGAGAGAAAACAGGAAGAAAAGGGGGAAGCTAGATGGCAGCCTGCATTGAGAGAGAACAGGTAGAAGGGGAAAGGCTCTAGATGGTAGAACTGCTCTGGAGGCTTCTTAAAAGTAAGTGAAGTGTAACTGTAATTACACAATTACATTGACGAGGAAAACGTTAATTAACTGAGTTAAAACATTTGTTTAAAACAGCACAAAGTGACTGCCTTTATTCTATGTTATGCTGCTCTTCTCTCACCCAGAAGTAAAACTTTACATGAGACAGAAGACACCATATATGTGATAATGATGCAATATCCCTGCCCTAGTTACCTGCGTGCCGCAGCACGTCTCATCCTCAGGAGGGTTTGTGCAATCTTGTTGACTGAGTTTTGATGAGAGCAAAACTGACATGTTTGTCTGTTACTGTGAATAGTCCCACATGCGCCTCTGCTTATGTACAGTATAACATGGCTGTAGCTCATATAACTAATTACCCTCAGAATCAAAATACTTATCAACTTAAAGGAACACTGTAGTTGGGTAAACACTTCACATATTTGTGAAGTATGTAACAAAATAGAATAATTTGCAAATATGTAAGACAGGAACATAAAAACATTTTTAGAGAAAATATTTTATTTTACTGACCCTGATTGTGTCATGCGGCAGTACATCTTAGACTAGTCTGTCTGTCACGTATATTAAAAATGTTGAGTTATATAGAGACTATTACTATTTTTTTTTTTTTCCTCTTTTCCTTTTTTTTTTTTCCTCTCCAGTGCCTCAGATCCCCAAAAGGATGTACGATGTGAGGTGGGCATGCAGCAGGATGTGATTCTCCGTATCTCCTAATACAAACAACACATCCAGGTACTTCTTATTGATTCAATGGGTCATGTGGTGCTGGCTGACATTATGAAATAATTGTAGCGTGAATCCTCTTCGTAGCTCGATGTGGCCTTAGCAGCATGCAGGGGAGTAAACAGGAACAAATCAGGCAGTTCCAAACTAACAAACTGTGTCCTCTTAGAATTAAAGGGATATCTAAGTTTGCTGGATGATTACATTTCTGCTCTCTATAGGCAAAAAGCAGCCTATATTTATACAGCACATCTCATAAAACATTTTATTTTTATTAATATCTAAAAAATCCTCTAATACTTGTGTTGACACCCCAGCGTTGACACCCTCAGCCAATAGGAGAGCAGTGTTGTCAGCCTCCCAGTCACTGCTGGGATATGACTCATCCCTGCTACCTGACTATGCTGTGTGCTGTTGCCATAGCAACTAACAGTGCTATGTCTCAAATCTTTCATCTAA
This sequence comes from Discoglossus pictus, assembly GCA_027410445.1. NCBI lineage: Eukaryota > Metazoa > Chordata > Amphibia > Anura > Alytidae > Discoglossus > Discoglossus pictus. The sequence goes on from CM050170.1 coordinate 191,482,036, forward strand.
CCGGATTGGCCAAAACAAATTGGAGGGGGTGTTAACCTTAATTTTAACATGTCAGAAATTACAATAGATTTTGCTAACTTCAAGGTAAGTGTTTACATGTTTATTTTGGTATTTTTTCATGCAAACCTTTTTTTTATATACTATTAATTCTCCTTTATCAGATGCATTCATAATCCAGGAAACTTACATATCCCTTTAAGGAAGTGTGCATTTTCTATCACAAATACACTGAGTATAATAAACTAATGAAGTGACCTAATAAAAAATGCAGGTAAAAAACACAGTCCCTATCACAGGCAAACACATAGGCCCTCATTCAATTGCGATTTGGCCAATTGAATAGGGCTCTAAATAAGCACATAACATATTTTTTTTAAAGAAGTTTTTAGTTAGTAAACATCTATCCAAAAGCAAGGTTTTCACTAACTAAAAACTTCTTTAAAAAAAATATGCTATGTGCTTTTTTAGAGCCCTATTCAATTGGCCAATTCGCAATTGAATGAGGGCCCAAGACACCAAGAAAAAAATATGGGCCTCATTCAATTGCGATTTGGCCAATTGAATAGGGCAAATTGCAATTGAATGAGGGCCTTGGTGTCTACACCTGTTCCTGGGGTTATTTTGGCCGCCAATTCAGAAAATTGCATCTGATAAACCGCATCAGCTCTAGTTTCTTAGATATAGATATGGGATAGTAAAGCCAAACAAAAGCAACAGATCAAATATACCCAGAAACAGGTCTAATTTGGGGCACCAAAATGTGTGTTTGCTTATGTGATATGACTCCTTTTTTGCTACAAAAAAAATCTATGTTAAGATCTATATTGTTATTGCAATTTGTTATATTGCATCTTAAATACAAAACATGTTCATCTAAATCATTTGTTGTCAACAGTTGGTCCTAGGGCTCTTTCTTCTGGTCCTCAGGGATGAGGAGAGCCTAACACTTTATTCATACCATTACCATTATAGATAGATACCATTACAGTTATAGATAGATTATAGAGGAACTTACAAGAAGTTATTGTTTAAAACCAGTGCAAATCCAAACTGGGCTAAAATAGCCATCATTGAATTCTACATTTAAGAATGATTTACAACTGGGAAAAGTATTGTTCTCTCTTTTATGATCTATCTATACATGAGCATTGAGTGCAGTTCCGACACGAGTGGCCATACAGGAAAGGAAACAATGCCTTCCCTGGAAGGGAGGGAGGGGAGGGAGAGGAAGGGTAAGGATGTAGATACGTTTCTTAACTACTGATATGTTAATGTAAACTATTTTTTGCTATGATACAATCTGGCGTGCAAATACTTATCATTTATGAACACTAGGGGGCACAAGTAAGTCCCATTTAAATTTGGATTATTTTTCGACATTGTTTTAGAATAACATGGTAGTTTAGTACTTAAAGTAACGGGACAAAAGTGTACAGATCTTAAGGGATGATTTTACAATTTTTGGGAATGGAGAAGTGGTTTAGTATAGTAAGTAAGCAGTTTATTTTGACCGCTGTGGCGGTAATCCTGAGCATGGCTGGCGGTAGATTGAAAGTGCTGTGGGCGGTAACCCCGAGCCAAGCTGGTGGGATCCGGGAGGGGAGGTGGGATGCCTGAGGGGGATGTGTGGGGGGCTGGGGGCGACATGTGGGCGATCGGGTGGGTGGGAGACATGGGGTTCATGGTGGGGTCCTGGGGGGAGTGGAGGGGTGGGGGTCCTGGGAGGAGAGATGGGAGATCAGAATGGGGGACCTGGGGAGTGGAATCAGAATGGGGGACCTGGGGGATGTCAGAATGGTGGATCTGGGGGGGGGGGTCAGAATGGGGGACCTGGGGGGGGATCAGAATGGGGGGCCTGGGGTGGAGGAGATCAGAATGGGGGACCTGGGGCGGAGGAAATCAGAATGAGCCACCCGTGGAGGGAGTATGAATGGGGGACCTGACTATGTCAAAAATATTGACATAATCTGACAGCCAGGGAGGTTTAATAGCTCAAATAGAGTAGCAAGTGCTTCAAACCTTCTTAGGCATTGCAACATAAAGAGTACGGAAATGGAAGAAGCTTGACAGGAAAAATGGGGGGGGGGGGGGATAGTATTGGAAAATATGATCAACATAACGGAAACATGGTGGTTTCTCATTACTTTGCCATTAATTTGGAGTGTTATAACCTGTTTGGGAAAGGAAGGGGTGATGGTAGGAGGCTGTCTTTATGTTAAAACTATTTTAAAGTCTGCCGTCAGAGAAGATATTTATGGTGGAACTAGTGATAATGCGGAAGCCTTGTGTATATCAACAGTAGAGGTATAAATTCCTCCAAAATATTAGTAGGAATATGCTCCAAATATAAGTGAAATTAAGACAATGTAATCATTGCTACAGATTGGAAATGCAGCTAAGCATGGTCATGTTATAACTACTCAGAAATAAGTTGGACTAAAAGTCTTCTTTCAACCTCAACTATGTAACTTGGACATAAGTTGGATAAATTAGACCAGCCGTTCAACTATGGAGAGCAGGTTCTTGATTTCATTTGGAGATCATTATCAGGCCCAAGGGGTACAAGAATCTATGAGAAACTAACCTCTCTTGGATCCAGTAGTCACAAACAATATTGAAAGAGAGAAACCCATGAGGAACATTAGTCATAAAAGTCTCACTTGAAGAGCATTTTTTAAAAGAAAAGTTATAAGGAATCAACAAAGACTTTGTTTTATAACGGCAAGCGATATTTGGGGTATCAATGCAGTATATGGACTGGGACAAAGTAATGGCAGGTAAATCTTATGGTCTGGGCCTCCTATCGATCCATAAAGATGGACGGGCCTTCCTTATTTTGCTCCCCCTTACTATGTTAATCTCTCTCCCGCCCCTCTACATATTTTAGTTGCATTTTGGATAGATAGGTCACACTTTTCCACTTTTCGTTTCTGGGTCTCCTAGTTGAAGGCATCACGCCCATCCATGGGAGCCCATTCCCCAGGTTGCACACACTTGCATTAGAACAGGATATTCCTATGGCTAAAATAATCCACACAGGTAAGTAAGAATGGTGCCACTGATTAACGAACCTAGTTCCAAATAAGATATTGTGATTATCCAACATGTTATTGGCCCTCAATCATTGGAGCTGGACATCGTTGCTCTGGTCTGTTGCCTCAAAGGCTGGGTAATAAGAATATTAGGGGGAAAAAAAGGAATATGGCCAAGCATGCAAATATAAAGAAGAGGAGCAGATTAGATAATAATACAGTTCACTAACACTATATATGATTCTGCAGTCTAATCAAAATAACAACCCAGTACATATAAGACACGGGGCAATCACAAAGGATCTGATAACATTTCCAATCATCATAGGCTAAAAGAAGAGATTTTACTGCGCCAACATTGATAGAAATGGAAACCGCTAATATGTGGGGCCAACAAAGGAAGAATGCAATTTCCTTAAGAAAACAGCTTTTTAGATAAAGTTGCTACAAAGTTGTTTATCCTGATGCAAACTGCAGCATTCTGAAAAAAGGACCATATTTGTTCAAAGTTCCCTTCATCGTTTGTCTTAAACGCGTCCTCTTGTCTTTGATCCCAGGTACACTTAATTAGTCATCATTAAATGAACATGGAACGGTTTTGTTCTTTTGTTGTTGCATCAGACAGAGGGTATCTGATAATGTGTCAGTGTGTGTTTTCCTTTTTCATATAAAGGTCTCAGAGTACAAAAACATATTGAAAATGTTATCTACTCTCGGGGGTTGCCTTCTACTAGTCAATGAGATCTACAGACTAAAGTATGTTCTCTGTATTTCCTGATAGTTTCAGTGAAACAGATTTTACTTCATATTTTTCATGCAAAAAATAACTTTTGTAATGTTTTTAACCAGTTCTTTTAAATACTTGGAGAAAAAACTGTTCTGTTCTGTAATTTTTCAGCTGTCTGTATGATCTGACCGCTAGATGTCAGCAAAACGAAATATACAGTATATATCTTCCACAACAGCCACCCGGCTCCTTCTTTCTTCACTATGTTTACTGGGAATTCACCATCTTACACATGGATATATTTAGGATTTATCTTGCCCTAGGCACTTGTAGCTCCTCTCTTCCCATCTGTACATCACAAATCCTATGTGTATGTGGGTTATGTATATATATATATGATATGTCAGAAAGTGTAGACTTTTCTTTGTATATAAAAACATTTCCATGTACTGGGCTCAGCGGCGTCTCTCTCTCTCTCACTCACCCTTCTCTCTCTCTTCTCTCTCTCCCCTCCATCTGGCTCTATCTCTCTCTCTATCTGTCTCTCTCCCTGCATCTCCCTTCCTCCCTTATCTTTCTCTCTATCTCTCTCTCTCTTCCTCCATCTCTCCTCCTCCCTTATCTCTCTCTCTCCCTGCCTTCTCACTCTCTCTATCTCTTTCTCTATCTCTCCCTGCCTTCTCTCTCTAGCTCTCTCTCTATCTCTCTTCCTCCTTTATATCTCTCTCTATCTCTCTTCCTCCCTTATTGCTCTCTCTCTATCTCTCTCTATCTCTCTCCCTCTATCTTGCTTCCTCCCTTATCGCTCTCTCTCTATCTCTCTCTCTCCCTCCCTCCATCTCTCTTAGTCCCTTGTCTTTCCCCCTCGCTTACCTGTCTCTCTTTCTCTCTCTCTCTCTCTCTCTGTCTCTCTACCTCTATCTCTCTTAGTCCCTTGTCTTTCCCCTCCCTTCTCTCTCTCTCTCCCTCCATCTCTCTTAGTCCCTTGTCTTTCCCCTCCCTTCTCTTTCTCTCTCGCTCCATCTCTCTTAGTCCCTTGTCTTTCCCCTCCCTTCTCTCTCTCTCTCTCCCTCCATCTCTCTTAGTCCCTTGTCTTTCCCCTCCCTTCTCTCTCTCTCTCTCCCTCCATCTCTCTTAGTCCCTTGTCTTTCCTCTCCCTTATCTCTTTCTCTCTCGCTCCATCTCTCTTAGTCCCTTGTCTTTCCCCCTCCCTTATCCCTCTCTCTTTCTCTCTCCCTCCATCTCTCTTAGTCCCTTGTCTTTCCCCTCCCTTATATCTCTCTCTCTCCCTCCATCTCTCTTAGTCCCTTGTCTTTCCCCCTCCCTTATCGCTCTCTCTTTCTCTCTCCCTCCATCTCTATGTTAGTCCCTTGTCTTTCCCCTCCCTTATCTATCTCTCTCTCTCCCTCCATCTCCCTTAGTCCCTTGTCTTTCCCCCTACCTTATCTCTTTCTCTCTCCCTCCATCTCTATGTTAGTCCCTTGTCTTTCCCCTCCCTTATCTCTCTCGCTCCCTCCATCTCCCTTAGTCCCTTGTCTTTCCCCCTCCCTTATCTCTTTCTCTCTCCATCCATCTCTGTTAGTCCCTTGTCTTTCCCACTCCCTTATCTCTCTCTCTCCCTCCATATCTCTTAGTCCCTTGTCTTTCCCCTCCCTTATCTATCTCTCACTCTCCCTCCATCTCTCTTAGTCCCTTGTCTTTCCCCTCCCTTATGTATCTATCACTCTCCCTCCATCTCTCTTAGTGCCTTGTCTTTCCCCCTCCCTTATCTCTCTCTCTCTCCCTCCATATCTCTTAGTCCCTTGTCTTTCCCTCACTTATCTATCTCTCACTCTCCCTCCATCTCTCTTAGTGCCTTGTCTTTCCCCCTCCCTTATCTCTCTCGCTCCCTCCGTCTCCCTTAGTCCCTTGTCTTTCCCCCTCCCTTATCTCTTTCTCTCTCCATCCATCTCTATGTTAGTCCCTTGTCTTTCCCACTCCCTCATCTCTCTCTCTCTCCCTCCATATCTCTTAGTCCCTTGTCTTTCCCCTCCCTTGTCTATCTCTCACTCTCCCTCCATCTCTCTTAGTGCCTTGTCTTTCCCCCTCCCTTATCTCTCTCTCTCCCTCCATCTCCCTTAGTCCCTTGTCTTTCCCCCTACCTTATCTCGTTCTCTCTCCCTCCATCTCTATGTTAGTCCCTTGTCTTTCCCCTCCCTTATCTCTCTCGCTCCCTCCATCTCCCTTAGTCCCTTGTCTTTCCCCCTCCCTTATCTCTTTCTCTCTCCATCCATCTCTATGTTAGTCCCTTGTCATTCCCACTCCCTTATCTCTCTCTCTCTCTCCCTCCATATCTCTTAGTCCCTTGTCTTTCCCCTCCCTTATCTATCTCTCACTCTCCCTCCATCTCTCTTAGTGCCTTGTCTTTCCCCCTCCCTTATCTCTCTCTCTCCCTCCATCTCTCTTAGTGCCTTGTCTTCCCCCCTCCCTTATCTCTTTCTCTCTCCATCCATCTCTATGTTAGTCCCTTGTCATTCCCACTCCCTTATCTCTCTCTCACTCTCCCTCCATCTCTCTTAGTGCCTTGTCTTTCCCCCTCCCTTATCTCTCTCTCTCCCTCCATCTCTCTCAGTCCCTTGTCTTCCCCCCTCCCTTATCTATCTCTCTCTCTCTCCATCTCTCTTAGTCCCTTGCCTTTCCCCTCCCTTATCTCTCTTTCCCTCCATCTCTCTTAGTCCCTTGTCTTTCCCCTCACTTATCTATTTCTCTCCACCTCCATCTCTCTTAGTCCCTTGTCTTTCCCCTCCCTTATCTATCTATCACTCTCCCTCCATCTCTCTTAGTGCCTTGTCTTTCCCCCTCCCTTATCTATCTCTCTCTCCCTCCATCTCTCTTAGTCCCTTGCCTTTCCCCTCCCTTATCTCTCTCTCCCCCTCCCTCCATCTCTCTAAGTCCCTTGTCTTTCCCCATCCCCTCTCTCTCTCCCTCCATCTCTCTAAGTCCCTTGTCTTTCCCCCTCCCCTCTCTCTCTCCCTCCATCTCTCTTAGTCCCTTGTCTTTCCCCCTCCCCTCTCTCTTTCTCCATCTCTCTTAGTCCCTTGTCTTTCCCCTCCCTTATCTATCTCTCTCTCCCTCTATCTCTCTTAGTCCCTTGTCTTTCCCCTCCCTTATCTATCTCTCTGTCCCTCAATCTCTTAGTCCCTTGTTTTCCCCCCTCCCTTATCTCTCTCTCCCTCCATCTCTTAGTCCCTTGTCTTTTCCCTCCCTTATCTATCTATCTCTCTCTCCCTCCATCTCTCTTAGTCCCTTGTCTTTCCCCCTCCCTTATCTATCTATCTATCTCTCTCTCCCTCCATCTATCTTAGTCCCTTGTCTTTCCCCCTCCCTTATCTCTCTCTCTTTCTCTCTCTCTCTGCTAAATTGAATCTCCCCTGAACTCTTCTCTAGGCCTCATCTACATAATTTCACATGACACCAACGAGACTACACAGCTTGTAATTTATTGAATATTATAAACCTTCACTTTATTAACTATGCCGTTATTCTTTATAGTGGGTGCTCATTGCATTGCTTGCTTACCTAGACTGACAGTGTGATCCTATTCTAAGCTGCATTTCTTGTGGACCCAATTAGGTTACACTCCTTTGTCAAAACTCTTTCAATAAAACTGAACATAAATATTAACAAAATTAGTCCCGAGATGACAAATCAAGGACCAGAAAAAAATGGTTACCCAGGTTTTGTCTAATTTAATAAAGCATATACCCATTATCAAGTCATGTACCAAATAAACAAAATTAGCAGGTATTTAAAGGGCCATTTGCATCACTATAAGTGCTCTTCATGGTGTAATAGAGCACAAGATTCTATGTTAAAATTATCTATTCCTTTTTGTTTTAATTACACTAATAACAGATAAAAATCTGCACTCCTGACTGTTCCATGACTAACAACATCTGCCGACACCGGACGGTGCAAGCTCTGTGAACACAAGATTTAAGTTTTTTATCTGCATTCAGGAATGTAATCAGCCATCTGTTAACCCACAAGTAACATATTTAGCTGATTCCAGCAGTCATTTTGCTGCTCAGATGAATTTGGGAATGGTGAACCCTCTTTCTGCTTCTGCTCTTCACAGAGCTCTTATTTATGACTTTTTTAATTTTATTTATGATTGTTTTCTGTGAAAAGGTTCCTGTTTTAAGAATTCAAAAAGTATTTCAACATGTTTTAGGAGTACTTTACAGTGGTGTGCTGCAAGTTGTGCTGAATTAACTGGCCCTTTAAGCCATGGCCATAAACGTTTTTTCTTGTGAAACCCTGAATTTGTGAAGACTTTGTTTATGAGTACAGGAATCCATTTTGTGTCTGTTATATCACTTCCTGAATGCTGGATGATGGTTTGTGTGCTTGGAGTTATCAGTGCTGGAGTAGGGAACAGAAAGAAGTCCAGAAGCAGACTTCTTTCATCAAAGGATGCAACCATAGCTTTACAGAAATATAAACACCCCTCTTACGCAACTTCCAGCAATGTGTTATGGATTCAGGGTCCAGTAGAGGCATCAAAATATATATTTTTTCTTAATATATATTTTTTTGCTTAATTATGCTCTTAGTCAGACTCAAACTTTTCAAACATTTTTTAATTTTTCTATTGAGCAGAGGCCTTTTAAATATTACCACTAGATAACAGTTTAGCTCCTCCAATAGTCCTCCTCTCTGTTATTACCTCTTCTTACTTACAATTAGTCCAAGTAACATGCATTTATATCTGATTACAGCAATTTTCACAGCTTACTCCTTTAAAGAACTTTAAGTCAGCTCTCATATATTTGTTTCCTTCCTTTATACTAACTGCCCGATTGACCCAACACTCTCCATTTTCTCCTTTGTGGTCAGCAGTATAGTTGGGCCACACCACATCCCACGTTTCACTTGGACTTCATCTAGACCATAAGTTCTCATGAGAAGATGGTGACCAACAGTATAGTTCGTCCAAAGCACATCCCTCGTTTAACTTGGACTTTATCTGAGCCATAAGTTCTCATGAGTAGACAGTGACCAGCAATATAATTGGTCTAAACCACATCCCACATGTTTCACTTGGACATCACCTTGATTGTAAGTTTTCATAAGTAGATTGTGACTAGCAGTATAGTTGGTCCAAACCACATCCCACGTTTCACTTGGACTTCATCTACACTGTAAGATCTTATGACTAGATTGTAACCAGCAGTTTAGTTGGTCCAAACCACATCCCCCGTTTCACTTGGACTTCATCTAAATCGTAAGTTCTCATGAGTAGATTGTGAGCAGCAGCATAGTTGGTCCAAACCACATTCCACGTGTTCCACTTGGACTTTACCTAGACTGTAAGTTCTCATGAGTAGATCGTGACCAGCAGCATAGTTGGTCCAAACCACATCCCACTTTTCACTTGGACTTCATCTACACTGAAAGATCTTATGACTAGATTGTAACCAGCAGTTTAGTTGGTCCAAACCACACCCCCCGTTTCACTTAGACTTCATCTAAATCGTAAGTTCTCATGAGTAGATTGTGACCAGCAGAATAGTTGGTCCAACCCACATGCCACATGTTTCACTTGGACTTCACCTTGAATGTAAGTTCTCATAAGTAGATTGTGACCAGCAGAATAGTTGGTCCAAACCACATCCCACGTTTCCCTTGGACTTCATCTAGACTGTAAATTCTCATGAGTAGATTGTGACTAGCAATATAGTTGGTCCAAACCACATCCCAAGTTTCACTTGGACTTCATCTAAACCATCAATTCGCATGAGTAGATCGTAACCAGCAGCAAAGTTGGTCAAAACCACATCCCAAATTTCACTTGAACTTCACCTAGACTGTAAGTTCTAATAAGTAGATTGTGACCAGCAGTATAGTTCCTCCAAACCACATCCCACGTTTCAGTTGGACTTCATCTAAACCATAAGTTCTCATGAGTAGATCGTGACTAGCAGTATAGTTGGTCCAAACCACAAACCACGTTTCACTTGGACTTCATCTAAACCATAAGTTCTCATGAGTAGATTGGGGCGAGCAGCATAGTTGGTTCAAACCAAATCCCACGTATCAATGGAACTTCATCTAGGTCGTAAGTTCTCATGAGTAGCATAGTTGGTAATACTACATCTCACGTTACACTTGGGCTTCATCAAAACCGTAAGTTCTCATGAGTAGATTGTAACCAGCAACATTGTTGGTCCAAACCACATTCCACGTGTTTCACTTAAACTTCACCTAGACTGTAAGATCTCATGATTAGATTGTGACCAGCAGTATAGTTGGTCCAAACCACATGCCACATGTTTCACTTGGACTTCCCCTAGACTGTACGTTCTCATAAGTAGATTGTGGCCAGCAGTATAGTTCGTCCAAACCACATGCCATATTTCACTTGGACTTCATCTAGACTTTAAGTTCTTATGAGTAGATCTTGACTAGCAGTATAGTTGATCCAAACCACAAACCACGTTTCACTTGGACTTCATCTAAACTGTAAGTTCTCATGAGTAGATTGTGACCAGCAGCATAGTTGGTCCAAACCAAATCCCACGTTTCACTTGAACTTCATTTAAACCATAAGTTCTCATGAGTATATCGTGACCAGCAGCATAGTTTGTCCAACCACATCCCACGTTTCACTTGGGCTTCATCTAAACCGTAAGTTCTCATGAGTAGATTGTAACCAGCAACATTGTTGGTCCAAACCACATTCCACGTGTTTCACTTGAACTTCACCTAGACTGTAAAATCTCATTATATAATTGTGACTAGCAGTATAGGTGGTCCAAACCACATCCCACATTTCACTTGCACTTCATCTACATCTTTAGAATGTAAGTTTGCGAGTTTTAATCTTGTGAGGTGCTTTAGGGAAAGCACAGTGTATATCAGATTGAAAGCTCAATAACAGGGTCTTCCATTATTTTCATTGTGGGGTTATTGTTTATACTTGTACCTAACCCCTTTATTGCGCTGCGGAATATGTTGGCGCGTTATAAATAAAGGATAATAATAATAACCGTAAGTTCTCATGAGTTCATCGTGACCAGCAGCATAGTTGGTCTAAACTACATCCCACATTTCACTTGGACTTCATCTAAACCATAAATTCTCATGAGTAGATCGTAACCAGCAGAATAGTTGGTCCAAACCACAAGCCACATGTTTCACTTGGACTTCACCTAGAATGCAAGTTCTCATAAGTAGATTGTGACCAGCAGAATAGTTGGTCCATACCACATGCCACATGTTTCACTTGGACTTCCCCTAGAATGTAAGATCTCATGAGTAGATTGTGACCAGCAGCATAGTTGGTCCAAACCAGATCCCACGTCTCACTTGAACTTCATTTAAACCGTAAGTTCACATGAGTAGATTGTGACCAGCAGCATAGTTGGTCCAAACCAAATCCCACGTTTCACTTGGGCTTCATCTAAACCGTAAGTTCTCATGAGTAGATTGTAACCAGCAACATTGTTGGTCCAAACCACATTCCACGTGTTTCACTTGAACTTCACCTAGACTGTAAGATCTCATGATTAGATTGTGACTAGCAGTATAGGTGGTCCAAACCACATCCCACATTTCACTTGCACTTTATCTAAACCTTTAGAATGTAAGTTTGCGAGTTTTAATCTTGTGAGGTGCTTTAGGGAAAGCACAGTGTATATCAGATTGAAAGCTCAATAACGGAATCTTCCATTATTTTCATTGTGGGGTTATTGTTTATACTTGTACCTAACCCCTTTATTGCGCTGCGGAATATGTTGGCGCGTTATAAATAAAGGATAATAATAATAACCGTAAGTTCTCATGAGTTCATCGTGACCAGCAGCATAGTTGGTCTAAACTACATCCCACATTTCACTTGGACTTCATCTAAACCATAAATTCTCATGAGTAGATCGTAACCAGCAGAATAGTTGGTCCAAACCACATGCCACATGTTTCACTTGGACTTCACCTAGAATGCAAGTTCTCATAAGTAGATTGTGACCAGCAGAATAGTTGGTCCATACCACATGCCACATGTTTCACTTGGACTTCCCCTAGAATGTAAGATCTCATGAGTAGATTGTGACCAGCAGCATAGTTGGTCCAAACCAGATCCCACGTTTCACTTGAACTTCATTTAAACCGTAAGTTCTCATGAGTAGATCGTGACCAACAGTATAGTTGGTCCAAACCACATCCCACGTTTCACTTGGAGTTCATCTACACTGTAAGATCTCATGAGTAGATTGTGACCAGCAGCATACTTGGTCGAAACCACATCCCATGTTTCACTTGGAATTCACCTAAATTGTAAGCTCTCATGAATAGATTGTGACTAGTAGTATAGTTGGTCCAAAACATATCCCACATTTCACTTGGACTTCACCTAGACAGTAAGTTCTCATGAGTAGATCATGACAAGCAGAATAGTTGGTCCAAACCACATGCCACATGTTTCACTTGGACTTCACCTAGAATGTAAGTTCTCATAAGTAGATTGTGACCAGCAGAATAGTTGGCCCAAACCACATCCCACATGTTTAACTTGAACTTCACCTAGACTGTAAGATCTCATGATTAGATTGTGACCAGCAGTATAGTTGGTCCAAACCACATGCCACATGTTTCACTTGGACTTCCCCTAGACTGTACGTTCTCATAAGTAGATTGTGACCAGCAGTAAAGTTCGTCCAAACCACATCCCATATTTCACTTGGACTTCATCTAGACTTTAAGTTCTTATGAGTAGATCTTGACTAGCAGTATAGTTGATCCAAACCACAAACCACGTTTCACTTGGACTTCATCTAAACCATAAGTTCTCATGAGTAGATTGTGACGAGCAGGATAGTTGGTCCAAAGCAAATCCCACGTTTCACTTGAACTTCATTTAAACCGTAAGTTCTCATGAGTAGATTGTGACCAGCAGTATAGTTGGTCCAAACCACATCCCACGTTTCACTTGGAGTTCATCTACACTGTAAGATCTCATGAGTAGATTGTGACCAGCAGCATAGTTGGTCGAAACCACATCCCATGTTTCACTTGGACTTCACCTAAATTGTAAGCTCTCATGAATAGATTGTGACTAGCAGTATAGTTGGTCCAAACCACATCCCACATTTCACTTGGACTTCACCTAGACAGTAAGTTCTCATAAGTAGATTGTGACCAGCAGAATAGTTGGCCCAAACCACATCCCACATGTTTAACTTGAACTTCACCTAGACTGTAAGATCTCATAATTAGATCTTGACCAGCAGTATAGTTGATCCAAACCACAAACCACGTTTCACTTGGACTTCATCTAAACCGTAAGTTCTCATGAGTAGATTGTGACCAGCAGCATAGTTGGTCCAAACCAAATCCCACGTTTCACTTGAACTTCATTTAAACCATAAGTTCTCATGAGTAGATCGTGACCAGCAGCATAGTTTGTCCAACCACATCCCACGTTTCACTTGGGCTTCATCTAAACCGTAAGTTCTCATAAGTAGATTGTAACCAGCAACATTGTTGGTCCAAACCACATTCCACATGTTTCACTTGAACTTCACCTAGACTGTAAGATCTCATGATTAGATTGTGACTAGCAGTATAGGTGGTCCAAACCACATCCCACATTTCACTTGCACTTCATCTAAACCTTTAGAATGTAAGTTTGCGAGTTTTAATCTTGTGAGGTGCTTTAGGGAAAGCACAGTGTATATCAGATTGAAAGCTCAATAACGGAATCTTCCATTATTTTCATTGTGGGGTTATTGTTTATACTTGTACCTAACCCCTTTATTGCGCTGCGGAATATGTTGGCGCGTTATAAATAAAGGATAATAATAAAGACCGTAAGTTCTCATGAGTTCATCGTGACCAGCAGCATAGTTGGTCTAAACTACATCCCACATTTCACTTGGACTTCATCTAAACCATAAATTCTCATGAGTAGATCGTAACCAGCAGAATAGTTGGTCCAAACCACATGCCACATGTTTCACTTGGACTTCACCTAGAATGCAAGTTCTCATAAGTAGATTGTGACCAGCAGAATAGTTGGTCCATACCACATGCCACATGTTTCACTTGGACTTCCCCTAGAATGTAAGATCTCATGAGTAGATTGTGACCAGCAGCATAGTTGGTCCAAACCAGATCCCACGTTTCACTTGAACTTCATTTAAACCGTAAGTTCTCATGAGTAGATCGTGACCAACAGTATAGTTGGTCCAAACCACATCCCACGTTTCACTTGGAGTTCATCTACACTGTAAGATCTCATGAGTAGATTGTGACCAGCAGCATACTTGGTCGAAACCACATCCCATGTTTCACTTGGAATTCACCTAAATTGTATGCTCTCATGAATAGATTGTGACTAGTAGTATAGTTGGTCCAAACCACATCCCACATTTCACTTGGACTTCACCTAGACAGTAAGTTCTCATGAGTAGATCATGACAAGCAGAATAGTTGGTCCAAACCACATGCCACATGTTTCTTTTGGACTTCACCTAGAATGTAGGTTCTCATAAGTAGATTGTGACCAGCAGAATAGTTGGCCCAAACCACATCCCACATGTTTAACTTGAACTTCACCTAGACTGTAAGATCTCATGATTAGATTGTGACCAGCAGTATAGTTGGTCCAAAGCACATGCCACATGTTTCACTTGGACTTCCCCTAGACTGTACGTTCTCATAAGTAGATTGTGACCAGCAGTAAAGTTCGTCCAAACCACATCCCATATTTCACTTGGACTTCATCTAGACTTTAAGTTCTTATGAGTAGATCTTGACTAGCAGTATAGTTGATCCAAAGCACAAACCACGTTTCACTTGGACTTCATCTAAACCATAAGTTCTCATGAGTAGATTGTGACGAGCAGGATAGTTGGTCCAAAGCAAATCCCACGTTTCACTTGGACTTCATTTAAACCGTAAGTTCTCATGAGTAGATTGTGACCAGCAGTATAGTTGGTCCAAACCACATCCCACGTTTCACTTGGAGTTCATCTACACTGTAAGATCTCATGAGTAGATTGTGACCAGCAGCATAGTTGGTCGAAACCACATCCCATGTTTCACTTGGACTTCACCTAAATTGTAAGCTCTCATGAATAGATTGTGACTAGCAGTATAGTTGGTCCAAACCACATCCCACATTTCACTTGGACTTCACCTAGACAGTAAGTTCTCATGAGTAGATCATGACAAGCAGAATAGTTGGTCCAAACCACATGCCACATGTTTCACTTGGACTTCACCTAGAATGTAAGTTCTCATAAGTAGATTGTGACCAGCAGAATAGTTGGCCCAAACCACATCCCACATGTTTAACTTGAACTTCACCTAGACTGTAAGATCTCATAATTAGATTGTAACCAGCAGTATAGTTGGTCCAAACCACATGCCACATGTTTCACTTGGACTTCCCCTAGACTGTACGTTCTCATAAGTAGATTGTGGCCAGCAGTATAGTTCGTCCAAACCACATGCCATATTTCACTTGGACTTCATCTAGACTTTAAGTTCTTATGAGTAGATCTTGACCAGCAGCATAGTTGGTCGAAACCACATCCCATGTTTCACTTGGAATTCACCTAAATTGTAAGCTCTCATGAATAGATTGTGACTAGTAGTATAGTTGGTCCAAACCACATCCCACATTTCACTTGGACTTCACCTAGACAGTAAGTTCTCATGAGTAGATCATGACAAGCAGAATAGTTGGTCCAAACCACATGCCACATGTTTCACTTGGACTTCACCTAGAATGTAAGTTCTCATAAGTAGATTGTGACCAGCAGAATAGTTGGCCCAAACCACATCCCACATGTTTAACTTGAACTTCACCTAGACTGTAAGATCTCATGATTAGATTGTGACCAGCAGTATAGTTGGTCCAAACCACATGCCACATGTTTCACTTGGACTACCCCTAGACTGTACGTTCTCATAAGTAGATTGTGACAAGCAGTAAAGTTCGTCCAAACCACATCCCATATTTCACTTGGACTTCATCTAGACTTTAAGTTCTTATGAGTAGATCTTGACTAGCAGTATAGTTAATCCAAACCACAAACCACGTTTCACTTGGACTTCATCTAAACCGTAAGTTCTCATGAGTAGATTGTGACCAGCAGCATAGTTGGTCCAAAGCAAATCCCACGTGTAACGGAGCTGGGACACGCAGTCCAAAATCTCCGCTGGTATACGATAAAATACCCACGAGGCACTACAGTTTCACCATCCCCGACTTGAATCTCTGTAATAGGATTATCTATTAGCCTAGGTCTGCAAAAGTCTGGCTAATATTCTGCAGAGCATAAACCAGCATACATATTGTTAGATCATATTTTAACCATAATAATCATAAAACAGGGTAAAACAGTGATGGGTTCCGCTACACCACGTTTCACTTGAACTTCATTTAAACCGTAAGTTCTCATGAGTAGATTGTGACCAGCAGTATAGTTGGTCCAAACCACATCCCACGTTTCACTTGGAGTTCATCTACACTGTAAGATCTCATGAGTAGATTGTGACCAGCAGCATAGTTGGTCGAAACCACATTCCATGTTTCACTTGGACTTCACCTAGAATGTAAGTTCTCATAAGTAGATTGTGACCAGCAGAATAGTTGGTCCAAACCACATCCCACGTTTCACTTGGAGTTCATCTACACTGTAAGATCTCATGAGTAGATTGTGACCAGCAGCATAGTTGGTCGAAACCACCTCTCATGTTTCACTTGGACTTCACCTAAATTGTAAGCTCTCATGAATAGATTGTGACTAGCATTACAGTTGGTCCAAACCACATTCCACATTTCACTTGGACTTCACCTAGACAGTAAGTTCTCATGAGTAGATCATGACAAGCAGAATAGTTGGTCCAAACCACATGCCACATGTTTCACTTGGACTTCACCTAGAATGTAAGTTCTCATAAGTAGATTGTGACCAGCAGAATAGTTGGCCCAAACCACATCCCACATGTTTAACTTGAACTTCACCTAGACTGTAAGATCTCATGATTAGATTGTGACCAGCAGTATAGTTGGTCCAAACCACATGCCACATGTTTCACTTGGACTACCCCTAGACTGTACGTTCTCATAAGTAGATTGTGACCAGCAGTAAAGTTCGTCCAAACCACATCCCATATTTCACTTGGACTTCATCTAGACTTTAAGTTCTTATGAGTAGATCTTGACTAGCAGTATAGTTAATCCAAACCACAAACCACGTTTCACTTGGACTTCATCTAAACCGTAAGTTCTCATGAGTAGATTGTGACCAGCAGCATAGTTGGTCCAAAGCAAATCCCACGTGTAACGGAGCTGGGACACGCAGTCCAAAATCTCCGCTGGTATACGATAAAATACCCACGAGGCACTACAGTTTCACCATCCCCGACTTGAATCTCTGTAATAGGATTATCTATTAGCCTAGGTCTGCAAAAGTCTGGCTAATATTCTGCAGAGCATAAACCAGCATACATATTGTAGGATCATATTTTAACCATAATAATCATAAAACAGGGTAAAACAGTGATGGGTTCCGCTACACCACGTTTCACTTGAACTTCATTTAAACCGTAAGTTCTCATGAGTAGATTGTGACCAGCAGTATAGTTGGTCCAAACCACATCCCACGTTTCACTTGGAGTTCATCTACACTGTAAGATCTCATGAGTAGATTGTGACCAGCAGCATAGTTGGTCGAAACCACATTCCATGTTTCACTTGGACTTCACCTAGAATGTAAGTTCTCATAAGTAGATTGTGACCAGCAGAATAGTTGGTCCAAACCACATCCCACGTTTCACTTGGAGTTCATCTACACTGTAAGATCTCATGAGTAGATTGTGACCAGCAGCATAGTTGGTCGAAACCACCTCTCATGTTTCACTTGGACTTCACCTAAATTGTAAGCTCTCATGAATAGATTGTGACTAGCATTACAGTTGGTCCAAACCACATCCCACATTTCACTTGGACTTCACCTAGACAGTAAGTTCTCATGAGTAGATCATGACAAGCAGAATAGTTGGTCCAAACCACATGCCACATGTTTCACTTGGACTTCACCTAGAATGTAAGTTCTCATAAGTAGATTGTGACCAGCAGAATAGTTGGCCCAAACCACATCCCACATGTTTAACTTGAACTTCACCTAGACTATAAGATCTCATGATTAGATTGTGATCAGCAGTATAGTTGGTCCAAACCACATGCCACATGTTTCACTTGGACTTCACCTAGACTGTACGTTCTCATAAGTACATTGTGACCAGCAGAATAGTTGGCCCAAACCACATCCCACATGTTTAACTTGAACTTCACCTAGACTGTAAGATCTCATGATTAGATTGTGACCAGCAGTATAGTTCGTCCAAACCACATCCCATATTTCACTTGGACTTCATCTAGACTTTAAGTTCTTATGAGTAGATCTTGACTAGCAGTATAGTTGATCCAAACCACAAACCACGTTTCACTTGGACTTCATCTAAACCGTAAGTTCTCATGAGTAGATTGTGACCAGCAGCATAGTTGGTCCAAACCAAATCCCACGTTTCACTTGAACTTCATTTAAACCATAAGTTCTCATGAGTAGATCGTGACCAGCAGCATAGTTTGTCCAACCACATCCCACATTTTACTTGGGCTTCATCTAAACCGTAAGTTCTCATGAGTAGATTGTAACCAGGAACATTGTTGGTCCAAACCACATTCCACGTGTTTCACTTGAACTTCACCTAGACTGTAAAATCTCATGATTAGATTGTGACTAGCAGTATAGGTGGTCCAAACCACATCCCACATTTCACTTGCACTTCATCTAAACCTTTAGAATGTAAGTTTGCGAGTTTTATTCTTGTGAGGTGCTTTAGGGAAAGCACAGTGTATATCAGATTAAAAGCTCAATAACAGGGTCTTCCATTATTTTCATTGTGGGGTTATTGTTTATACTTGTACCTAACCCCTGTATTGCGCTGCGGAATATGTTGGCGCGTTATAAATAAAGGATAATAATAATAACCGTAAGTTCTCATGAGTTCATCGTGACCAGCAGCATAGTTGGTCTAAACTACATCCCACATTTCACTTGGACTTCATCTAAACCATAAATTCTCATGAGTAGATCGTAACCAGCAGAATAGTTGGTCCAAACCACATGCCACATGTTTCACTTGGACTTCACCTAGAAAGCAAGTTCTCATAAGTAGATTGTGACCAGCAGAATAGTTGGTCCATACCACATGCCACATGTTTCACTTGGACTTCCCCTAGAATGTAAGATCTCATGAGTAGATTGTGACCAGCAGCATAGTTGGTCCAAACCAAATCCCACGTTTCACTTGAACTTTATTTAAACCGTAAGTTCTCATGAGTAGATCGTGACCAGCAGTATAGTTGGTCCAAACCACATCCCACGTTTCACTTGGAGTTCATCTACACTGTAAGATCTCATGAGTAGATTGTGACCAGCAGCATAGTTGGTCCAAACCACATCCCATGTTTCACTTGGACTTCATCTAAATCGTAAGTTCTCATGAATAGATTGTGACTAGCAGTATAGTTGGTCCAACCCGCATCCCACATGTTTAACTTAAACTTCATCTAGACTGTAAGATCTCATGATTGGATTGTGACCAGCAGTAAAGTTTGTCCAAACCACATCCCACTTTTCACTTGGACTTCACCTAGACAGTAAGTTCTCATGAGTAGATCGTGACCAGCCGAATAGTTGGTCCAAACCACATGCCACATGTTTCACTTGGACTTCACCTAGACCGTAAGTTCTCATGAGTAGATCGTGACCAGCAGCATAGTTGGTCCAAACCACATCCCACATTTTACTTGGACTTCACCTAGACCGTAAGTTTTCATGAGTAGATTGTGACCAGCGGCATAGTTGGTCCAAACCACATCCGACATTTCACTTGGCCTTCACCTTGAGTTTCATTTCTCATGAGTAGATTTTTACCAGAAGAATAGTTGGTCCAAACCACATCCCACATTTTTAACTTGAACTTCATCTAGACTGTAAGATCTCATGAGTAGATTGTGACCAGTAGTATAGTTGGTTCAAACCACATCCCACGTTTCACTTGCACTTCACCTAGACCCTAAGTTCTCATGAGTAGATCGTGACCAGCAGTCTAGTTGGTCCAAATCCCATACCACATGATTCACTTGGACTTCACCTAGACCGTACGTTCTCATGAGTAGATCGTGACCAGCAGTATAGTTGTTCCAAACCACATCCCACTTTTCACTTTAACCACATTTCACCGTGGTGGACACTCCATTGACATTATCTTCACCAAACTCTGCACTATCTCCAACCTTGTCATCTCCTCACTTCTTCTATCTGACCACCACCTGCTAACTTGCAACCTCACCTCATCTTCCGCTCACCACCCTTTTTCAATCCCCACCACCAGAAACCTGCAAGCACTTAACCCACAACAATTTTCCAATGTGCTAAAACCCTTTTTCAGCCCTCTCACCACCCTTGCCTGCCCTGACACAGTACAACATGATTCTAACCTTCACCCTTGACACTCTTGCCCCCATAATAACAAGCAAACACCCTCGCTCTCATCCACAACCATGGCACACTACACAAACACGCTTCCTACAGAGATGCTCACGCACTGCAGAACGACTATGAAGGAAATCTCGCACTTCAGCAGACTTTCTCCACTACAAGTTTGCCTTGCGCTCCTACTTGTCTGCCCTCAATCTTGCCAAACAACACTACTTCTCATCACTAATATCAGACCTTTCCTCCAACCCTAAACGTTTATTTGCTACATTCAACACCATCCTTTGCCACCCCCACCTCCGGCCCCTTCCTGTCTCACTGCTGAGGACTTTGCCAGCCATTTTAAAAATAAAATGTAAACCATCCAAAATGAGCTCTCCTCCCAGCTTGGCCCTATCCCACCATCCTCTTCACAAACTGACAACACCCAGCCCTTACCCTTCCCCAATCCCCCCTCCACTATGGACTCCTTTGACCCTGTAACAGAGGATGAAGTATCTACTTTACGATCAACCTCTCACCTTACATGTCCACATGATCCTATCCCATCACAGCTAATCCCTTCCCTATCCACCGCACTTATCCCAGCTCTCACTCATCTATTCAACCTCTCCCTAAACACTGGCAAGTTTCCATCCTCTTTAAAACATGCCATAATTACACCCATTCTTAAGAAGCCCTCATCTGACCCAGGTTCTTTATCCAACTATCACCCTATCTCACTACTTCCCCTGGCTTCTAAACTGCTTGAGCGGCTTGTTTACAATCGCCTCACTCAATTTATTTCCTCCAATTCTCTTCTTGACCCCTTCCAATCTGGCTTCCGGGCCCAACACTCTACAGAAACAGCCTGCACAAAAGTCACCAATGACTTGCTAACCGCCAAATCAAAGGGTCACTTCTCCATTCTAATTCTCCTGGATCTCTCTGCCGCCTTTGATACAGTTGACCAACCTCTCAGGCCCATTGTCTTGGGGTTCTATTGGTTCCTGTCCTCTCTTTTATTCCTCACATTCAATCAATAACAAAATCTTGTCAGTTTCACCTAAAAAACATCTACAAAATGTGTCACTATCTTACAGAAGACACAGCTAATGCAATTCACTTCTTCCTGGCCTCCCCATCTCTCGTCTGTCTCCCCTCCAATCCATAATAAACGCCTCCGCTAGACTCATTTTCCACGTTTCACTTGTACTTCACCTAGACTGTAAGTTCTCATGAGTAGATTGTGACTAGCAGTATAGTAGGTCCAAACCACATCCCACATTTCACCTGGACTTCACCTAGACTGTAAGTTCTCATGAGTAGATCATGACTAGCAGTATAGTTGGTCCAAATCACATCCCACATTTTTCACTTGGACTTCACCTAGACCGTAAGAGTAGATCATGACCAGCAGCATAGTTGGTCCAAACCACATCCCACGTGTTTCACTTGAACTTCACCTAGACCGTATTTTCTCATGAGTTGATTGTAACCAGCGGCATAGTTGGCCCAAACCACATTTCACTTGGAGTTCACCTAGACCGTAAGTTCTCATGAGTAGATCATGACTAGCAGTATAGTTGGTCCAAACCACATCCCACATGTTTCACTTGGACTTCACCTAGACCGTAAGAGTAGATCATGACCAGCAGCATAGTTGGTCCAAACCACATCCCACGTGTTTCACTTGGACTTCACCAAGACCGTATTTTCTCATGAGTTGATCGTAACCAGCGGCATAGCTGGCCCAAACCACATTTCACTTGGAGTTTACCTAGACCGTAAGTTCTCATGAGTAGATCGTGACCAGCAGCATAGTTGGTTAGTGTGAAGGGGTGTTAGTGTGAGGGGTGTTAGTGTGAAGGGTGTTAGGGTTAGGTGTTTGTGTGAGGGGTGCTAGTGTGAGGGGTGTTAGGGTGAGGGGTGTTAGGGCTAGGTATTAGGGTCTGGGGTGTTAGGGTTAGGTGTTAGTGTGAGGGGTGTTAGTGTGAGAAGTGTGAGGTTTAGGTGTTAGTGTGAGGGGTGTTAGTGTGATGGGTGTTAGTGTGAGGGGTGTTAGTGTGAGGGGTTTTAGAGTTAGGTGTTAGTGTGAGGGGTGTTAGTGTGAAGGGTGTTAGGGTTAGGTGTTTGTGTGAGGGGTGCTAGTGTGAGGGGTGTTAGGGTGAGGGGTGTTAGGGCTAGGTATTAGGGTCTGAGGTGTTAGGGTTAGGTGTTAGTGTGAGGGGTGTTAGTGTGAGAGGTGTTAGGGTTAGGTATTAGGGTGAGGGGTGTTAGGGATAGGTATTAGGGTGAGAGGTGTCAGGGTTAGGTGTTAGTGTGAGGGGTGTTAGGGTGAGAAGTGTGAGGTTTAGGTGTTAGTGTGAGGGGTGTTAGTGTGATGGGTGTTAGTGTGAGGGGTGTTAGAGTTAGGTGTTAGTGTGAGAGGTGTCAGGGTTAGGTGTTAATGTGAGGGGTGTTAGGGTGAGGGGTGTTAGGGTGAGGGGTGTTAGGGTTAGGTGTTAGTATGAGGGGTGTTAGTGTGATGGGTGTTAGGGTGAGGGTTGTTAGGGCTAGGTATTAGGGTCAGAGGTGTTAGGGTTAGGTGTTAGTGTGAGGGGTGTTAGTGTGAGAGGTGTTAGGGTTAGGTATTAGTGTGAGAGGTGTTAGGGTTAGGTGTTAGTGTGAGGGGTGTTAGGGTGAGGGGTGTTAGGGTTAGGTGTTAGTGTGAGGGGTGTTAGTGTGATGGGTGTTAGGGTGAGGGTTGTTAGGGCTAGGTATTAGGGTCAGAGGTGTTAGGTTAGGTGTTAGTGTAAGGGGTGTTAGGGTGAGGGGTGTTAGGGATATGTATTAGGGTGAGAGGTGTTAGGGTTAAGTGTTAGTGTGAGGGGTGTTAGTGTGAAGGGTGTTAGGGTTAGGTGTTTGTGTGAGGGGTGCTAGTGTGAGGGGTGTTAGGGTGAGGGGTGTTAGGGCTAGGTATTAGGGTCTGAGGTGTTAGGGTTAGGTGTTAGTGTGAGGGGTGTTAGTGTGAGAGGTGTTAGGGTTAGGTATTAGGGTGAGGGGTGTTAGGGATAGGTATTAGGGTGAGAGGTGTCAGGGTTAGGTGTTAGTGTGAGGGGTGTTAGGGTGAGAAGTGTGAGGTTCAGGTGTTAGTGTGAGGGGTGTTAGTGTGATGGGTGTTAGTGTGAGGGGTGTTAGTGTGAGGGGTGTTAGTGTGAGGGGTGTTAGAGTTAGGTGTTAGTGTGAGAGGTGTCAGGGTTAGGTGTTAATGTGAGGGGTGTTAGGGTGAGGGGTGTTAGGGTTAGGTGTTAGTATGAGGGGTGTTAGTGTGATGGGTGTTAGGGTGAGGGTTGTTAGGGCTAGGTATTAGGGTCAGAGGTGTTAGGGTTAGGTGTTAGTGTGAGGGGTGTTAGTGTGAGAGGTGTAAGGGTTAGGTATTAGTGTGAGAGGTGTTAGGGTTAGGTGTTAGTGTGAGGGGTGTTAGGGTGAGGGGTGTTAGGGTTAGGTGTTAGTGTGAGGGGTGTTAGTGTGATGGGTGTTAGGGTGAGGGTTGTTAGGGCTAGGTATTAGGGTCAGAGGTGTTAGGTTAGGTGTTAGTGTAAGGGGTGTTAGGGTGAGGGGTGTTAGGGATATGTATTAGGGTGAGAGGTGTTAGGGTTAAGTGTTAGTGTGAGGGGTGTTAGTGTGAAGGGTGTTAGGGTTAGGTGTTTGTGTGAGGGGTGCTAGTGTGAGGGGTGTTAGGGTGAGGGGTGTTAGGGCTAGGTATTAGGGTCTGGGGTGTTAGGGTTAGGTGTTAGTGTGAGGGGTGCTAGTGTGAGGGGTGTTAGGGTGAGGGGTGTTAGGGCTAGGTATTAGGGTCTGGGGTGTTAGGGTTAGGTGTTAGTGTGAGGGGTGTTAGTGTGAGAGGTGTTAGGGTTAGGTATTAGGGTGAGGGGTGTTAGGGATAGGTATTAGGGTGAGAGGTGTCAAGGTTAGGTGTTAGTGTGAGGGGTGTTAGGGTGAGAAGTGTGAGGTTTAGGTGTTAGTGTGAGGGGTGTTAGTGTGATGGGTGTTAGTGTGAGGGGTGTTAGGGTGAGGGGTGTCAGGGCTAGGTATTAGGGTTAGAGGTGTTAGGGTTAGGTGTTAGTGTGAGGGGTGTTAGGGTGACGGGTGTTAGGGCTAGGTATTAGGGTCAGAGGTGTTAGGGTTAGGTGTTAGTGTGAGGGGTGTTAGTGTGAGGAGTGTTAGTGTGAGAGGTGTTAGGTTTAGGTATTAGGGTGATAGGTGTTAGGGTTAGGTATTAGGGTGAGGGGTGTTAGGGTTAGGTATTAGGTTGAGAGGCATTAGGGTTAGGTGTTAGTGTGAGGGGTGTTACAGTGTGGGGTGTTAGAGTTAGCTATTAGGGTTATGGGCATTAGGGTTAGGTGTTAGGGTTAGGTATTAGGATGAGGGGTTTTAGGGTAAGGAGTGTTAGGGTTAGGTATTAGGGTAAGGGGTGTTAGTGTGAGGGGTGTTAGGGCTAGGTATTATGGTGAGGGGTGTTAGGGTTAGGTGTTAGTGTGAGGGGTGTTACGGTGAGGGGTGTTAGGGTTAGGTATTAGGGTGAGAGGTGTTAGGGTTAGGTGTTAGTGTGAGGGATGTTAATGTGAGAGGTGTTAGGGTTAGATATTAGGGTGAGAGGTGTTAGGGTTAGATGTTAGTGTAAGGGGTGTTAGTGTGAGGGGTGTTAGGGCTAGGTATTAGGGTGAGGGGTGTTAGGGTTAGGTGTTAGTGTGAGGGGTGTTAGGGTGAGGGGTGTTAGGGCTAGGTATTAGGGTCAGAGGTGTTAGAGTTAGGTGTTAGTGTGAGGGGTGTTAGGGTTAGGTGTTAGTGTGAGGGGTGTTAGGGTTAGGTATTAGGGTTATGGGCATTAATGATAGGTGTTAGAGTTAGGGTTCAGGTGATGTCATATTATTCATTTGATAAACTATATGTTTCTGAACATTTTTATGTTCCTTTACATGTTTGTTGCTGTCACTTATTTTGTGAACATTTTAGTAAAAACAACTCCATTTTTGTAAATGCATTGAATATGACCCAAGAGAAACGCCAAATATCACCATTTTCCCAGCTGTTCTTGTTCCAGCAATTTAAGCTGCATTTCCACTTTTTTTGCTGTAGTCAGCACCAGAGAGGGGTGAGGGGTTACATCAGGTTCCTGTTTCCTTCCCCTGCAGCCCAGGATCTGGTTACTCTGGGTGGGTACAGCTGAGTCCTGCCCTGTCCTGCCCAATCCACACCCTCCTAGAAAACCTCTGCTCCTTGAGCCTGGCAGACACTGAGAGGCGGAAGCGAAACAAGGGGTGAGTGCCACTGGGAGCTGGCAGGGGGCTCTGGGATCCTGTAACTATACCCAGCACACAGCTGCCTTCTGCAGGAGATCATGTGTTTACATCACAGTGCTACTTTGTATCTCACTTGGGATTGCTGACAGTTTGTTCCTATAAGAAATCTGCTGTTTTCTTTTTTGTTACATTATGAAAACTTTCCAATCTATTGCTAAATATCTCAGTATCTGTGGAATCCTCAGGACTATAATCCTCAGCAAGAGCTTTATTGTTAGTAGTAATGGCAGAAGGCTGGTATATCACATAATATGGGGTGTGCCAGGGTGTACCCACACCCAGCAGCAATGTATAGTCTCTCAGTGCCCACACATCTGTGCCATGGGTGCTGGGTGCCTCAATGAGGCTGTGAGCAATACCATGTAGGGTCCTCCAAGATGGGCAGGTCATATCAGAGAGGTCAGACAAATTGCAGACCACTGGAGAAGAAACTGGCAACCCACTTCAGTATCTTTGCCATGGAAACCTTGTGGGTGAGCACAACCAGACACAAGATGTGCCTGGTGTGCTGTGGTACATAATGTCACAGAGAGTAGGACACAACTGAATCACTATATATATATATATATATATATATATATATATATATATATATATAAATAGAAAGGCCAGACAGGCTGTTTGTAGGAACCTGGAAGGTACATGAAAAATACTTAGGAGCCAGAAGTAAAAGCCCTGGCTCCCAGGCTATGTAGCTCTCAATAACTACTTTATCTACTTTAAATACACATGTTTTTAGAATGGAAAATATAATGATACAGTCTCTTATATTTTTTCTTTTGTATGCAATTTCTCTGCTGTTGGAGCTAAACAATGGGAATGTGACACATATAAGTGCCAGAGCTTTCAGTAACAGTAATGGAAAGGTCACTAGTTTACAAAAACACACCAATCTGAGAAAGTAACAGGCACGAATAACGGGTGCCATTAAATAACGGGTGCCAATAAAAAAAAGGCTCTATTTATTTATTTATTTATTTTACATTTTCAAAACATGTTGTTTTTTATCAAGTTAATTATTACTAACAATAAAGAACCCCCTGGGATTTGTTGTGTAAATGGGCAAATGTCCCGTATGACTTAAAAAAACCACACAAAAAAAACAGTATCACTTCACTTTTGGATTTCTGTCAAGTATAATTAAAATACAACAGAATTTCCTTAATTTTTCTAGTTTGGCAATAAAATCAGTGTATGAAGAAAATAAATTAAATGTAGCTTTAAAAAAAAATGACATTTGAACTTTAGTATTGTTTTCCAGTAGAGCTGCTTGTCTCCACCCTCTATTAGGTGCCCAAGGTTTAATAAAGGGATCCTTAGGCTGTCCTAAATTCTTTGTGACATGTTCTTGTGATCAGGGAGGGAGGTTGATAAATCCAGTAAGGAGCGGGTCTTGGGCAGGTCCAGATACCTGATAGGAGATGGGGCGAATAATATACTGTATGGTTATATATACGCTATATTATATAGGGATCAATTACAGCCGATTACTTGTAATATACTATAATTGGACGGATCCTCTACGATGAACGTACAAGACCCACAACTGTAGGGCAGGATAAGTAAATCATAAGAAACTCCATGGAACACGCAGAAAACACGTTAATCATTATTTCGGCGTTAGTTTATTATTTTGCCTGACTCTTGTATTTTTGAGATGCCCTAAGCAAAACCAGTGACCTCTCAACTGGGATTAATAAATAAATGACTGGACAAAATATTTAACCCATTCAGTGGTGAGTGAACCCTTATGTATGTTGGTGTTAATAATCTGCACTTTAGTATGTTTATTTTCTGTTATTGTGTAACATATTATGTGAAAGTAATGGCATTATCTAAGTATCAGTGCCATCCCTGAAAAATATGTAACATAGTAACTGAGGATGAACCCATCACATCCAACTGTTCTAGATCTTCTCTGACCCGTGTAGTTTATAGATTGTGGAACTCACTGCCAAAGAGGGTTTTGACAAATTCAATAGACAAATTTAAAGAGGGTCTGGATATATTTTGAATAAAAAATGGCATGCACGATTATATTGGTTAACAGAATCTTTCACCCTAAAATCAAATTATTTTTAAAGAGCATGAAAAACTGGCTATACATTGTGTTATCCATTCTTTGCTAAAATGAATCAATCTTGAAATTCCATATTTTGCTGCATGTATATGCAATGAGCAGTTCATCATATTAATTAGCTGTGATAATGTGCTAATTAGGATTACAGTCAGCTTGTCTGTAGGGGCCAAAATAAAGACCCCCAATGTTATGTGGCAGTTCGACCCTCTCCCACCGTTATCATGTACTCTGAGCCGCACATTATCATACTGAGCCGCACATTAGCATACTGAGCCGCACATTAAGCCGCACATTAGCATACTGAGATGCACGTTGGCATACAGGAGCCGCACGTTGGCATACAGGAGCCGCACGTTAGCATACTGAGCTGCACATTAGCATACTGAGCTCCACATTAGCATACTGACCCGCTTGTTTGTATACAGGAGCTGCACATTAGCATACTGAGCCAAATATTAGTATACAGGAACCACACATTAGCATACAGAAGCCGCACATTAGCATACCGAGCCGCACATTAGCATACTGAGCCGCACATTAGCATACTGACCTGCATGTTAGTATACAGGAGCTTCACATTAGCATACTGAGCTGCAAATTAAAATACTGAGTTGCACATTTGCATACAGGAGACACACATTGGCATACTGAGCATACTGAGCTGCACATTAGCATACTGACCTGCATGTTAGTATACAGGAGCTGCACATTAGTATACAGGAGCCACACCTTCGCATACTGAGCTGCAAATTAACATACTGAGTTGCACATTTGCATACAGGAGACACACATTGGCATACTGAGCCAAATATTAGTATACAGGAACCCCACATTAACATACTGAGCTGCAAATTAGCATACTGAGTTGCACATTTGCATACAGGAGACACACATTGGCATACTGAGCCAATATTAGTATACAGGGACCACACATTAGCATACTGAGTTGCACATTTGCATACAGGAGACACACATTAGCATACTGAGCTGCACATTAGCATACAGGAGCTGCTAACGATTTACTGAAGAGAAAAACTGCTAGCACAATGTATAGCCAATTTGAATGCACTATTTTTAGAATCGGTCTGATATTGGTCCTGGGAATAATATAATTTTTTTCTCTGAGATAAATCAGTGATTCAATATGGATTATTATTTATAATCCACATAAAGCAAATATCAGGAGACGCTGTTAGATCAAACCTCCATTACTTTGTTACATATTTTAGTAGCATTATTTCCCAGGTGCTGCTTGTGCTAGTATTGCTGATGCTGATGCTTATACAAAGATTATCATAAATGACCCAAAAACAGAAAAAAATACTAAAAGTATGCGTAAAGCCATAGTATGTTAGTGTAGATTTATAACGAAGTATTGTAACACATAAACACCACTTTGCTTAAATAGCTTTTCCACTAATTATTTATTTATTGCGTTGCTGCTTGTAATATTCTAGTGCATTATGGGAAAGCTGGATGCTGAAATAGGGTAGAAAACATTTCCATCTGTGTAATCCAAACAGATTTCGGGAAGTGATGCCAATATCCCACAGAGCTTTACTGTCCTGAAATGTCTCAAAAGATTTGTGTTTTATTTTTCTTACTGGTCAGTCCAGGACAGAATAACAAAACTGTCGCGTGTCAGACAAACTGCGCAACTCAGAGGATGAAGCAGCCCTAATAGGTTAGTTCTGTGGACATATAACCCACTCTCAGAGCAGCTTATGTGGTTTTTTGTTTACTCAAATGACCCTAAGGACTTAGAGCCTCATTCACTTGAGGCTTTCGGGAGATCCGGGCTCGGTAATGGAGCCCGCAAGTTATTTTACTATTCAATTGGCTTCCGTTTTCAGGCTCGGATCAAGTTACGGGCTCCGAGCTACGATTCATTGCGATCCATTGCGATTTTTAAATGCAATTTTTAAAATCGTAAGTTAATGTCCCTCCAAGCCTTTGATCTTTTACCGACGCAAGACTTACGAATGCTAAAATCTCAAATCGATATTCAATTGCTCCGATTCCCACTCGCTAACCACTCCGTCAAGCCCGCAAATAACAAAAGTCGACCCACCGCTACCAAAGAGGTCTCGCAAAGGGCTTAATGACATGTACGGAGCACTTGAAAAGTAAATTAAAAAAATCAATACTGTACTTATATTAAAAGTTAAAGTGAGGTCTTGGAATTAATAGCACAACATTTTCAAACTTGCAAATCTGCCCAAAAAATACTTTATTTCATGTTCAATTTCCGTGTTATATTGATCCTGGCAATGAATGTGTTAACACATATACTGTAACTCGCATGTAATAGAATATCGTATTTACAGCTTTATCAATATTGCATTATATCTGGAATGTGGGTCCGATCGTAACTCGGAATTCAAGCCCATGGGCTTGAACCACCATCGGACCGACATTCCATTGGTTGTTTCAAACCGAGAGTTACGGTCTTGCGTCATTGATCGTGTTCAAGCTCGCAAATGCTACCTTAGATATCATGGTTTGCGATATACGCTATCGGCCCGGGACTTGCGGGCCCGGTCAATTGAATCGCATCATAAGTTGCGGCCGCTGTGGGCTCGCAGACATACAGGCCTTTCCGATCGAGTTGCGGCCTTGCTATTGAATCTTAGTCTCCCTAATGGTGATAGGGGGCTCCCGACGTGAGCTTCTTGCTCACTGTGCCTTAGGGAGTTCAGCTGCACCTCACTGACTAATCCCAACTCAGACCGAAACGTACCTAGAATTGCCTGGTATTTCGGGGCTGAATGACTCTGAGTGGGACCAGACTGATACTACAGGATATTTCTCCCTGTGAAGGACACAAGTGGCTAAAAGAGGTTGCTCTCAGTGTGGGTTATTAGGTCCATATAACAAACCTATTAAGATTAGTTCATTCTTTATTTTATTTTTTGCTTTATTCAATGCTGAATGTTTAAATTCAACCATTAAAAATGGTTTATTATCTAAAATAGGATTTGATGACAAGAGCATTGCAGTCTCCAAACCTTCTACCCCTGACCTCATTGTGAGATTGTTACGTTGGAATCACAACCATTGAAGTGCGTGATTCTGCTGGGCCTAGGGTCTAGATTCACTAAGCTTCAATGCGGTGGTCAACACTTGGAATGCTTCTCAATCACAGTAATACCTGCGCTATTTGTCTAATACTTTCTGCAAACAACCGTGAGCCTCCATGACATACATGTACGTGATTGCGGTATGGTCGCATCTAGGCAGCTAGTTAGGATCTTGGTCGGAATATGAAAGTGACCCAACAAAGGTGACATTTTATTGCTGAAATGAAAAGTAAGCATATCATTAAATATATTTGCAGTTGGTCGTTATTAAAATTTTGAGTGGAGTTTTTAAATAATCAACTTCGACTTTGGATTCGTTAGACATAAAGTAAGTAAAAATGGCGTCCCATTGTGAGTTTATCTCAGTTGATGAACTGTCGCATTAGTGGTTATACTGTGAATTCTACCATTTTGGTTTATGTTTGGTGGGAGGAGACATTGAGTGTGGAGAAAGCTTCTATCTGCACAATAGAAATGTGACTTCTAAAACTACCATTGCATTCAAAAGGAGTAATGGGAAACTCAAGGACACAGCCTCCTGATAAAATAACAGGCAGAGTGGGGATTACTAAGCTGAAATATGCAACCCTGTATTTACTATGTCCCTTCTGGATCATTACCTTGTCCTGGTGAAGGGGCTTGTGTACCTCCAATGAAGCTGTGAGCTATACCATGATGGCAGGTTATAGCAGAGAGGTCAGACAAATTGCAGTCCACTGGAGAATGAACTGCCTAACCACTCCAGTATCTTTGCCAAGGTAACCTTATGGATAAGCCCAACCAGAGACATAACGATTGTGCCTGGTATGCTGTGGCCCAAAGAGTCACAGAGTCGGACACGACTGAATGACTACACAAAAACTATTTATTATGAACTTTTTTTCTATGGGAAAAATTGAGATCACAACCCTTCACATCTCCTCTCGGCTACTTAAGATGCTTAATAAATTCCTTCCAGAATCAACTGAGAAAATAGAAATAGAACTGTGCAGCAAACGTACTTACATATATCTGTATATAACATAAGTTTTTTTTTTCCATTCTAAAATTATCTTGCCCGTGATCAAGTTCATTTATTCAAAAGAAAATGTGACTATTTGCTGAATCATTCTGTTTGTCATGGATGTCCATTCAGTTGTTCATGTGTAGTTGGTGCTATGCCCGCAGGTCCTGTTCCATACACTTGGGCATGGCCATTAAATACCATGCTCACTATTTGTTCATGGGGTGCCAAAGCCCGGCTTTCCTGTACACCTGGAGAGGATGATGAACTTATCTGACCCGGCCACTCCTGCTTTACATATACATTTTCTGTATGAATGCCAAGATGCTGGGTGGCAAGACGAAGCTTGTTCATGTCTTATACCTCATTCTGTGCGTCTTGTTTACTCTCCTAGGTGACACTTAAGGATTTTAAAAAAAGAGATGCGAGTAAAACAAACCACAAGATCTTGCACCAGCTTGTCTGTGTAGTGGCAGAGCTGTGAATGGAGGGCCCTGGTGCAAAATAATTTCAGGGCCCTCTTCCAGATTCTCTATATGAGGTAGATGCCCATAGGGTCAATAACAAATATGTAGTTGTTCAGATCACCTATCTATAAATATAACTCTTCTTCTCTCCCCTAATGTATTAGGTATTCCTTTAACTGAAGTTGCTGCCAATTGCAGGGGGCCCTTGTCCTGTTGAGGGCCCCAGTGCTTTGCACCTGCTGCAGTACCTTTGCCACTGTGCCATGTGATTATGCGAAAGTGGGTATCAACCTGGCAGGACTTAAACACAGTGTATGAATACAATGTAACAGTGAGGTGTTTATATTTGCTACCATAACATTTCAGGGCAGGGGTAGTCAATAGGTGGACATGGGCCAGAATCAGGACCGCCGGACCCTTTCTGCCGGGTCTTATCTATCATATATGTCAGCTGGAGCTTCCAAATGCTTAAATAAGGAGTCCGACACGTGGTTCCTTTTCCAAGTCTTTTTCACTCTGTAAACTCCATCCAGGTATCCTAAAGAAAGATGATCATAAAAAGCAACTGGTGGGACTTGATCCAGCAACTTTCCAGTTGTATTAGTCGCCTCTATGTGAAAAGAAATGAGTGAAAATCAAGATTAAAAATTAATACCCAGTGTGGATGCACCTCTTCTTTGCACGGCCGATTATAACTAATGCTCCCACTCAGTTCATTATTTACACATCAGATTTGAAAAGGACTTTTTCCACTTGCTTCTCAATCCTCTAATGCCTGATGACTTCAGTGGCCATTAATATATTATAGGATTATATTTAGGATTCAATCTGACCCCAGACAGGATTCTCACTATGGATCAATGTAGTGAACACAGACCAAAGATATAACCCCAATTTGTACAAAACAAGGTCTTAGCCAAAGTGAAGGGTGACTGATAGTGGGTAGAGGGAGGCCCGCCTTATCTTAAAGTTGTGTTCAGTTTAGGATGTCTCCACTGTAAATGTAGCCCACTGGAGATATTCAGACATGGGCAGAACTCCCACTGGTGTAGTCGGTGCAATGCACCGGGGCCCTCCTCTGGGGGGCCCCAGCAATGTCTTAAAATTTTATGTAATTACATTTTTTTTTCTTTCTGTTGTGTAATGGGCTCGCTTGGCCACACCAGCCCCTTCACCTTAATTTGAGCTTCTTAAGGTGTATCCGGTGAAGTTCATTGGTGGATCAGCAGGTAGTGTTATCCCTCCCCTGTTGGTACTTCTTCCTGGCAGGGGAGAGAATCCTGAATTTATTTTTGTTGCACTGAGGTCCTCCATTCATTAGCTCCAGGGTCTTAAAGGATTAATTATGTTTTATTTGTTTGGCTAAAGCCTTCCTATGCTTCCGTCTGCATGTGTATTTTTAATGTTAATTAATTGTGAACTAAAAAATTGATTTAACTTGAAAAGTGCTTACACTGTCCCTTTAAAGCCCCTTATAACACAATCTGTTTTTGTTAATCCTTATTATTACCCATATACAGCACTATGATCTTATCTTATTACAATAGAGAGAATCTGCTTATTGTATCTCTTAGCCGGTCACGCACTGTGTGTGTGTGGGGGGGGGGGGTCGATATATTTCCTGCAGGATGTTTTGCTAATGTGTGCTGAGTATAACTTAATCTGAACCGACAAGCGCGCTCTGTGCCTGGACCTTACTCAGGAGTATGAGCGATTTAAACTACGTTAGATGCAGAAAGATATCAGGTATGTGACTGCCCTCTGCAGCTCATGAAGACACAGACTCTGTAGGGCTGATTGTGCAGTGTCTCATATTAACCAATCATTGAAATCTCTCTGCAACATGCTGCTAATAAGTGGTCTCTGATAGGCTAGGACACTCCAAAGCACATTCAGCAGCACAGAGTCTGGATATGCTGCAGAGGGCAGACCCATACAGGAATTGTTTGTTTGATTTTAGGCAGTAAAAACAGCACGTATAAGCACTTCTTACTAAAATAAAGTACATCAAATTAACTAGATACCTAGAGATATTATACACCTTGTAACATCCAGAAACCTTCCATATCCCTTTAAAGTTGGTTTCAAACAGGAATTTTCATGTTTGTTATTCTTAAAATGCCTAACTTTAGCACTCCGTTATCTCACACTTCCATTGACTGTGATATATTTATAAAGTTTTAGTAACTGAAATGTATACAAATTCATTCAAGTTTAATTTCAGCAAATACATTCTAATAAATCATTCATTCATCTCGTATGAAAAGACAGTAAAAAAAATCATGCTAAATCTGTGTAAGTATACCGCGGCGATGATTTACATAAGTGTGAACACCTTGTTAGGATATTAGTAATGAGGAACGATCAAAAACAAGATCATTACAAAAAGGCACCCCTTTCTTTTGTCTCTTTGTGACTTTTTACCACAATTTCACAGTTTAGTGAATCTTGCCCTTATTTGTATATTTTTGTAGTGTAGACCCTGACCCAAAGTACAGAGTGAACCCTGGAATAAATAGACTTATATTTAGTAGTAAGAGGAACGTTGCCCCAGTTTTGCACTCGGTCATCCTGGCAAATCTCACTCTTCCGAAGAAACGCGCGTTGGGCTCCCAACACAGGTGTGACGCTGATGGCGTTATTAGGGCGCGTCAGGATTAAGCAGTGTGAAATTTTCTAGGAGCACAAGCCAAATGTTTAAGTAAAAACTACACTAGCTGCTGAAAGGTCCTTACAGGCACAGGCTGCACGTTGGTTCTTACAGGCACAGGCTGCACGTTGGTTCTTACAGGCACAGTCTACACTTTGGTAATTATAGGCACAGGCTGCACTTGGGTTCTTATTGGCACAGTCTACACTTTGGTAATTATAGGCACAGGCCACACTTTGATACTTGCAGGCACAGACTCCTTTGGGCTCTTGTAGGCACTAACTACACTGCGCCTTCCTGAAAGACAGGATGCAGGGTACTGCAGGTGCATCGATTTCCAAGCTAATTTTTGTCAGTCCGATGCGTCAAGTTCTGAGACACTTTGAGTATGATGCGTTCTGCAGGTGACGAGAACCGAGATACCACTATATAAGGCTACTCTATAAAAATAAGCTGGTTTATGTGGTGAGAATTACAACAAAAGACATTGGCCCTATTCAATTGCAACACTTACAGAGCGATCCAATTGAACAAGCCCGCAGCTACGTAGCCGAAAGCCTAAACCATGCACCCATGAGTAGCATTTCAGGGCATGATCAATTAAGCAAGGCCATAACTACCGATTTATAAACAGCCAATAGTAAATGAGACCGTCATCATGATGTCAGTAAAACATGGAGGTTAAACCACAATCAATTAGTGTTTAGAGGTCCCACGTGCGATCAGACTCGCAATCCATCAATGTACAAACTAATAAAAATGAATGAAGGAAATGTTCTAGTCCATGTGGGTGGCCTGATATGTATTAACTCCTTGGTTATAGAGATTGATATAACACGGAAATAAAACATAAAAAAATAATAATTATTGCAGATTTGCGAGCTTGAGACTGTTGTGCAATTCATTCTTATGTCTGTCATCACTTTCTCTGTCTTTTAATGTACAGTATAGATTTATTATTTGCATTTACAGTGCTATGATCAGTTGTTTAACCCCCTTGCGGGTCCCATCTGGTACCCATAGGATTTTATTCTATATTTGCCATTTACAGGAGTGAAAACAATTGCGGGCTTGAGGAATTGTAGCAATTGAATAGCGATTTGTGATTTTAAAATGTACAGGCTTGAAACATCAAAAGCTTAGATGGGTTGGAGTTACGATTTGTAACAACTGCAGGGACGTTCAGCCTGTAGCCCGCAAATCGTTTGTGGGTAGCTAAAATATGCCCATTGAATAGCAAATTAGTTTACGGGCTACATTACGGGCTTAACAACAATTGCTCAATTGAATAGGTGCCTATGTTTTTTGCAAATCACTTTTTATTACACTAACGCAAAGAATTAAAAGGTTAAAAAAATAAAGTGGTGACAATTATTGAATTACAAAACTCTATATTATTTAATGCCTAAAATAAAGCTTCTTCCTGAAAATATAATTATAAAGTGAAATAATAGGCATAATATTTATGACCATTGGCTGGTCAGTCAGTTAGAGAACTAAACTTCTGGATTGGTTTGTAAACCTTGATCTATGTCAGTATTATTGTTTAAGGGAAAGCCCTGGGGCCTCATTCAATTGTGATTTGGTCAATTGAATAGGGCTCTATATAAGCACAGAGCATATTTTTTTACAGAAGTTTTTAGTTAGTGAAGACCTTGCTTTTGGATAGAAGTTCACCAACTAAAAACTTCTGTAAAAAAATATGCTCTGTGCTTATATAGAGCCCTATTCAATTGGAAACATCTCAATTGAATAAGGCCCCTAGAGTCTAAGGAGCCGAATAATAGTTTTAAATCACAAAGAAGATCCTATTGGACTTGTATATTCACTCCTTGTGGGTCAGCAACTGGAAAAACATCTTATGATCTATACTGATATTAAGCAAACTGTCAGTCTTCACAATTTATCTACTAGTAACTTGCCCGTCATAAAAGACGGTATGATATGTTATCTTCAATTGTCTGTGCTGTCTCTCTCTGTGCTGTCTCTCTCTGTGCTGTCTCTCTCTGTGCTGTCTCTCTCCGTGCTGTCTCTCTCCGTGCTGTCTCTCTCCGTGCTGTCTCTCTATGTCCTGTGTCTCTCTCTGTGCGCTTTTTCTCTGCACCCCCCCTCTCTCTGTGCTCTCTCTCTGTTCCCATAACTCTGTCTCTCTCTGTGCCCCCTCTCTCTCTCTGTGCCCCCTCTCTCTCTCTGTGCCCTCTCTCTGCCCTATCTCTGTGCCCTCTGTGCACCCCCTCTCTCTGCACTCTCTCTCTCTCTGCCCTATCTCTCTCTCTGTGCCTTCTGTCTCTCTGAGTGCCCTCTCTCTGCCCTATCTCTGTGCCCTCTGTGTGCCTTCTCTCTCTGTCTTGCTGGCTCACTTCCTTTCTCTCTCGTGTTTTCACAATATCACTATTAAACACATGATTATTCATTTCTCTGACAATCTGCAGATCTTGCAATTATCGGGAATAATAAATATATTTTTGAACACAAAGCTCTATCTGACAGTTGACTGTACTTTTTATATTTAAATTTAGGAAACGTTTTTAAATTTCCTTGAAAAAAATAAATTTTTATGGTTTTAAAATAGTTCTCTCTCTCTCTTTACCATGTGCCAAAGCAGAATTCCTTTTCTGGAATATATAATTAATACTTAGTGCACTCTTATTCATTCTCTTTGTTGTTGGGATACAATGTAACCTTGAGCCATTACATTATTGCATGTTTCACTTGTGATTATTATATGTATAATTAGTATATGTGTAATAAATACAAAGTAAACATTAGTTACTAAATATCTCCTGGGTAACTACCTGGGTGTGTTGTTTTATTAACAACTAACAAACAATGCTATTAATTGATATAAACAATGCTCATGCTTAGTTACATAGTTACATAGTAATTAAGGTTGAAAAAAGACTTTCAGTCCATCAAGTTCAACCTGTTAAGATCTCCTCTGATTTGCAATATGCGGATTAGTTATTAATTAAATTATTGATTAAATAATTATTAATAGTATAGTATTGGAGGATGAATAGAGTTAGTCCATCAAGTTCAATCTTTTTAGATCTCTATTGATTTTTTTAATTTGGACTATTTATTATTATTGTTAATTGATCCAGAGGAAGGCAAACATAAAAAAAAACCCCATTGAAACTTTGCCAATTGTCTCATAAGGGGGAAAAAAAGCAAAATTCCTTCCTGACCCCAGAAACTGGCGATCAAATTTCTTCCTGGATCAATATTCCTTGCTAGTTATCTAGGATAGCCTTGAATGCCCTCTTTATTCAGAAATATATCTAACCCCTTTTTGAAGTTGTCTATCGAATTCGCTGTCACCACCTCCTTTGGTAGAGAATTCCACAGTTTAACCACCCTAACTGTGAAGAACCCTTTTCTTTGTTTAAGGTGAAATCTTTTTTCCTCTAACCTCAACGGATGTCCTCTTGTCAGTTGAAAATCTCTTGCTACAAAAAGTTCACTTGACAAAGCCTTATATTGACCCTGGATGTATTTATATAACGTAATCATATCTCCTCTTAGACGCCTTTTTTCTAGCGAAAATAAGTTTAATTTTGCTAGTCTTTCTTCATAACTTAGCCCCTCCATTCCCCTTATTAGTTTTGTAGCCCTTCTCTGTACTTTTTCCAGCTCTAAAATGTCTTTTTTATGAGGTGGTGCCCAAAATTGTACTCCATATTCCAAATGAGGGCGTACTAGAGATTTGTATAGTGGCAGAATTATATTTGCTTCCCTGGCTTCTATACCCTTCCTAATACATGCTAATATTTTATTTGCCTTTGCAGCCGCTGCTTGGCTTTGAGCGCTGTTACCTAGGTGGTTGTCCACAAGCACTCCCAAATCCCTTTCAATATCTGATACCCCTAGATTTGCTCCATTAAGATTATAGATTGCTTGGCTATTGTTCCTTCCCAAATGCATAACCTTACATTTATTTGTATTAAATCTCATCTGCCATTTAGCCGCCCATTTCTCTAATTTATGCAAATCCTTTTGTAGGGAAAGTACATCATTATCTGATTTTATTACCTTGCACAACTTAGTGTCATCAGCAAAAATGGAGACACTACATTCGAGTCCTACTTCAATGTCATTAATAAATATGTTAAAAAGGAGAGGACCCAATACTGAGCCCTGAGGAACCCCACTTATCACCTTAGACCAATCGGAGTATGTTCCATTTACAACAACCCTTTGCTTCCTGTCTTTTAGCCAGCTCTCGATCCATGAGCAGATATTTACTGCAATTCCTGTATCCCTTAATTTGCTCACTAGTCTTCCATGTGGCACTGTATCAAATGCCTTTGAAAAATCTAAAAAGACTACATCCACTGAGTTGCCCTGATCCAAGTTCCTACTAACCTCCTCATAAAAACTAATTAGATTGGTCTGACACGACCTTTCCTTCATAAATCCATGTTGACTGCTACCTATGATCCTGTTCAAATAGACATATTCTTGTATTCTGTCCCTTATTAACCCTTCTAAAAGCTTCCCAACTACAGAAGTGAGGCTCACTGGTCTATAATTCCCCGGATTTGCTCTAGATCCCTTCTTAAATATAGGTATCACCTCTGCTTTTCTCCAGTCATCTGGTAGAGACCCTGTAGTGAGTGAGTCTTTAAAGATTAGATATAATGGTTTGGCTATTACAGAATCCAGCTCCCTCGGTACCCTTGGATGTATTCCATCAGGACCTGGGGCTTTATTAACATTTATTTTCTCCAACCTCTTTTGTATTTCTTCCTGCGTTAACCAATTATTTAGTAAAGGTAGTGTAGCCCCATTATGTTGCAGTGTCCCAACCACTGGTACCTCCCTTGTGTAAACCGACAAAAAGAACCTATTTAGCTCATCTGCCTTTTCCTGGTCACTAATTATCAGATGGCCTGTGTCACATTGTAATGGTCCTATCGATTCCTTCCTGGCCTTCTTCCCATTAATATATTTATAAAATATTTTAGGGTTAGTCTTACTTTCCATTGCAACTGACTTCTCATTTTCTATTTTAGCCAGTCTAATAGCCCTTTTGCAAGCCTTGTTGATTTCCTTATAGTCACATAAAGCTGCCTCTGTTCCCTCCTTCTTGTATAATTTAAATGCATATTTCTTTTTCCTCATCATGATCTTTAAGTCATTGTTAAGCCACATGGGATGTGATTTACTCCTATTCATTTTATTTCCACATGGTACATGCTGATGAGTATGTTTATTTAGTAAGGATTTGAATGTTGTCCATTTATTTTCAGTATTCTTCCCTGTAAGTTCTTTGTCCCAGTCTATATGTTGTATTGCTGCCCGTAGCCCATTAAAGTTAGCCCTTTTAAAATTTAGAGTTTTTGTTGGCCCCTTACAGCTCTGTTTTTTGTATTCAATCTCAAATGAGACTGTGTTGTGATCACTGTTCCCCAAGGGTTCCCCTATTTTTACATTTGATATTATATCAATATTACTTGTGATGACTAAATCCAAGATGGTCCCATTTCTAGTAGGTTCTTGTATTACCTGGGCTAGATAATGATCCCTGAGTGTACTCAAGAACCTGCTCCCCTTAGCTGAGCTGCTGGTCTCGTTTATCCAGTTTATATCAGGGTAATTAAAGTCTCCCATTATTAGAACTTGCCCATGCTTAGCTGCATTTCCAATCTGTAACAATAATTGTATTTCCTCACTTTCAGCTATATTTGGGGGTTTATAGCATACTCCCACCAATATGCGTTTAGAATTAGCTCCTCCACTATTTAGCTCAACCCACAAGGATTCAATGATGCCGTTAGTGCCAGCATAAATATCTTCTCTAACTATAGGCTTAAATTCAGGCTTAACATAAAGACAGATCCCTCCTCCTCTTTTACCATTGCCCCTATCTTTCCTAAACAGGTTATAACCATCCAGATTAACAGTCCAGTCATGAGATTCATCCCACCTGCTGTGTACATATATTAAATGTTTACACATGGATAAAATAATTAAAATCGTCATGTAAAATAAATCATCGATATCTCTCTTGCTCCTGAGACTGTCGTCAGGATTATTGATACTTAGTATAAGTTGAATTATATTCCTAATCCTCCCATGTCCCTTTAATACAGCTGCACTTGCATCTTACATCACCCCCACATATATAATACTAGCGACTTGCCCGTCAAAAAATGGCGGCAATAAGATTGTAAGGCAGGTAATGGTGTTTGGTTGCGACATTAGTTCTGTTGTGTGTTTGTGTGCTATGAGCAGCGTTGGAAATAATTAAGAAATGAATAAATGAATATACTTGACCTATTTGGAAGTAATATTTGCAGGTTGCATTGTGCTGAAGAGCTGGCAAAGTGTTTTGATGTTGCTGCAGCATACAATGTGTGTTTTCACTGTTGTGGAGCTGCTGTGTAAGTGTCAGCAATGTGTGCAGTGTGTAGTGTAAATAGGCTGCGTGCGCGCGGAAAAGCAGTTAGAGTAGCTGTGTACTTCCGCATTGTGTAGGTTAGTGTTGTAAAATGGCGCCTAATGTGTGGTACGCGGCTGTGGCTGATTTTGCGTCCGTTTTCTTGGACCTTGGCGCTCCTTGTCAGCAACTGCGGCCCTCGCTTTGCGAGGGCCGCAGCGTTAGCAACAACTTTTGACAACCCGCCCTGCTGACAACTATATATGTGATATGATTAATCCTGGTGATTTTGTCCGTTGCAGATTACTCTGCGGCCAGCTACATCTCATGATAAAAATCAGTCACTTTTTTGTGGTGTGTTTTCTGCTCTTTGTCTAATTTTTTTCTTACTTCTCTATTTTCAGGCAAAAATGGCAGCTGCAGTTCAGTGTGTGACTCTGCACACCGGCCAGAAGATGCCACTGGTGGGTCTTGGTACCTGGAAGAGTGCACCTGGGCAGGTGAGTGGCATAGGACTGTGCTGCTGCCTAGGCCTTGGGCTGCACAGTTTCGGGGGGCAGAAGGCACCCTGAAAATGCAGTGCAGTGTTGGATCACATCACTCCAGACACTTCTGTCTGCCACTTCTCATGATATGGCCAGAATATTTAAGCTTTAACCCAGGGGTGTCGAAACCTTGGTCCTGGAGGGCCACACCCAGGCCTGGATTTGAGGATTTCATTTCTGTGCACAGGTGAATCAGTTGGGATGACTGAAGAAGCAATAGTTTCACCTGCTTGCAGCAAGGATATCCACAAATACAAGTCTGTGTGCGACGCTCACAATCAAACCTTCCAGTGAACACTTTGGCTTCATTTCCTGTAGTATTTATTCATTGGATCTTCTTGCAGTCCAATGGACTCTAAGCAGTTTTATCCAACGCCACAATC
This sequence comes from Discoglossus pictus, assembly GCA_027410445.1. Classification (NCBI taxonomy): domain Eukaryota; kingdom Metazoa; phylum Chordata; class Amphibia; order Anura; family Alytidae; genus Discoglossus; species Discoglossus pictus. Next base: position 191,524,268 of record CM050170.1, read on the forward strand.
CAAAGGCATCAATTCCCCGGCACTTATACTTCTTGAGATTGCCGTTTGCCATGATCTTCGTCTTTTTAACGTTGAGCAGCAGGGCAGCTTTTGCACTCTCTTTTTTCACCCTCGTGAATAGGTCCTTTAGTTCATCCACTTTTTCAGCCATCAGAGTAGTATTATCAGCGTGTCTGAGATTCAGTACATTAAAATATGTTTGTATATACACAGAAATATTTGTATACAGTGATATTTCTGGTACCTTTCCTGTTGGGTGGCCGCTAGCAGTGGCAGTAGTAGTGGCGGACGCTAGATGGTGCTGCCAAGATTTTAATGCAGATTTTATTGAATTTCATCTGAAATGTAACTCAATTTCATAGAATTAGGGTAAGGGTTAAGGTAAGGGTTAGGGTAAGGATTAAGGTTAGGGTAACAGCTTAAGGTTAGAAATTGTGTGAAATGTCGACAGCGCCTTCTAGCAGCCTCTCGCCACTCTGCTACCTGCTGCCGGCCACCCAACAGGAAAGATCCTATTCCTGTCTATCTACAGAGACAATGCAACATTCCGAAGATAGAGAGATCTGGAGATTATACAGCCTGTGCCATGTCTTTAAAAAAAGTAATTTATTGTTTAAATGCACAGAAAAACATGTCTAATAAAGGTTTTTACTTATCAAGCTCTTCCTATTCTTTAGAGAGCCCTTTATAAGACCACTAAGATGATACCATCTTCTTATTGGAGTGACATGGTCCTAATAATTAGGTGGGGCAGCTTTATGGACATCCAATTCTTCTTCTATGTTTACCTTAATCACTTTCTAGACGTCTTTTCCATGTATCGACCACCCTCTCTGGAAAGTAGTAAAACAGAGGGTTTATACCGTATGACGTTTGGTTCTTTAAGAAGTTCCAGTGGAGATGGAAACTGATACATTAGTAGCATGACGGTGTGGTTGGGGTTAGGCTTGTAGTCCCGTCCATGATACTGTATCAGAAGTTTAATCTTATTTGCTACATTTTAAACCTGGAGAAGATGAAAAAAATACTCGGTAGACCAATGGTTAAATTATGCGATAAGTGATTATTATTAATTACGGTTGTCAGGAACATTATAGCAAATTATTATTATGGAAAATAAGGTTGTTCTCTGAAGAGGCGACAACAACAATAAAGTGCTTCAAACACAAAATAATGAGTGAGCTTCAAATTGGACTTCAATGGAAAAATGTTCATTATTTTCAGTTTAATGCATAAAACATTGTCTGAAAACACAGGTGTTAAATATATTAAAATGGACACAATAATCTGATCTCTGCTTCCTCTGTGTATTATTTTCCTTTTCATTTGGCCAGTACAGAAACAGGATAATAAAAGGAGAAATAATATATACAAAGAGATTCATTATTTTGAATTTAATTTAAAAGCTTTTTAGGTTGTAATATAGAGGTAGCCGCTCATATTCCTATATTACAAACACAAAGGACCGCCATAATAATTAGATCTATAATAGCTCTATATTGGGTAAGGATAACTAGGCGCGGGCTTATCACAGCCGGGCTAGCACGCTTTTTTAGGAGGCAACCTATTTTACTTGATTGAGCCTTTAAAAGAGCATCAAAGGCTAATTTTGCCCAAATCAAAAATGATAAAATCACTGTAGGAAAGGAATTAATTGGTAATATAAAAAAAAACAATTACTGTGGTGAAGTGTTCGGGGTATGATTGGGTATTATTAGTTGTTTTAGAGAGGTATCCATTGTATTCTTGCTCTCCAAATCTTTGGGCTGCATAAGATGTGCCTTATTGTACATATGGCCCACATACCTGATGGACCCAAACTGGTTTAATAGCATAATTCCCAACTGTCAATCATTTGGAGGGACAGTCCCTAATTTCAAGTGTCATTTCCCTCTTTTGCCTCCTAAATGTGCCCTTTTTTTTTTTTTTTTAAAGAAAGGTCCTACATTTGAAGACAAGGTCCTGTTATTCAGCCCTCACCATGTCTAACTTTCTCCGGTTCCTCCTGTTGTTTTCTCTCAAAGTCTAGAAGAAAGATAGAATCCTTAAGTGTCCATACTAAACAGTATGGGCCTCATTCCTTTGCAATTTGGCCAATTGAATATGGATCCATATAAGCACAGAGCATATTTTTTTTACAGAAGTTTTTAGTTAGTGAAGACCTTGCTTTTGGATAGAAGATCACTAACTGAAAACTTCTGTAAAAAAATATGCTCTGTGCTTATATAGAGCCCTATTCAATTTCCCAAATCACAATTGAATGAGGCCCTATATGTCTGTATGGCGCATTGTGCACATATTAAGTGGTTATATCTCTACAATTTAGTTGACTTTTTACCTATTTTGTTACATTACAGTCTTAAGATCAATGTTTTGTTAATCTGAATTTTATGTGGCGGATCAGAACACAATAGTCTAAGTTGGTGAAGTGAAATGAGAAAAATATAAACATAAAACTATTTTTTAGAAATAGAAAACAGAAAATTGGCATGTGCGTATGTATTCACCCCCTTTGTTATGAAGCCCATAAAAAGCTCTGGTGCAACCAATTACCTTCAGAAGTCACATAATTAGTGAAATGATGTCCACCTGTGTGCAATCTAAGTGTCACATGATCTGCCATTACATATACACACCTTTTTTGAAAGGCCCCGGAGGCTGCAACACCTAAGCAAGAGGCACCACTAACCAAACGCTGCCATGAAGACCAAGGAACTCTCCAAACAAGTAAGGGACAATGTTGTTGAGAAGTACAAGTCAGGTTAGGTTATAAAAAAATATCCAAATCTTTGATGATCCCCAGGAGAACCATCAAATCTATCATAACCAAATGGAAAGAACATGGCACAACAGCAAACCTGCCAAGAGACGGCCGCCCACCAAAACTCACGCACCGGGCAAGGAGGGCATTAATCAGAGAGGCAGCACAGAGACCTAAGGTAACCCTGGAGGAGCTGCAGAGATCCACAGCAGAGACTGGAGTATCAGTACATAGGATGACAATAAGCCGTACGCTCCATAGAGTTGGGCTTTATGGCAGAGTGGCCAGAAGAAAGCCATTACTTTCAGCAAAAAACAGAATGGCACGTTTTGAGTTTGCGAAAAGGCATGTGGGAGACTCCCGAAATGTATGGAGGAAGGTGCTCTGGTCTGATGAGACTAATATTGAACTTTTCGGCCATCAAAGAAAATGCTATGTCTGGCGCAAACCCAACACATCACATCACCCAAAGAGCGCCATCCCCACAGTGAAACATGGCGGTGGCAGCATCATGCTGTGGGGATGTTTTTCAGCAGCCGGGACTGGGAAACTGGTCAGAGTTGAGGGAAAGATGGATGGTGCTAAATACAGGGATATTCAGGAGCTAGAACGGAGGTTCACCTTCCAGCAGGACAATGACCCCAAACACACTGCTAAAGCAACACTTGGGGGGTTTAAGGGGAAACATATAAATGTGTTGGAATGGCCGAGTCACAGCCCAGACCTCAATCCAATAGAAAATCTGTGGTCAGACTTATAGATTGCTGTTCACAAGCACAAACCATCCAACTTGAAGGAGCTGGAGCAGTTTTGCAAGGAGGAATGGGCAAAAATCCCAGTGGTAAGATGTGGAAAGATCATAGAGACTTATCCAAAGCTGTGATTGCCGCAAAAGGTGGATCTACAAAGTATTGACTTTAGGGGGGTGAATAGTTATGCACAGTGACTTTTTCTGTTATTTTGTCCTATTTTTGTTTGCTTCACAATTAAAAAATAAAAATACATCTTCAAAGTTGTGGGCATGTTCTATTAATTAAATGATGCAAATCCTCAAACAATCCATGTTTATTTCAGGTTGTGAGGCAACAAAACACGAAAAATGCCAAGGGGGGTGAATACTTTTGCAAGGCACTGTATATTGTAGCGGTAACAGTGCTTGGTAAGGCATTTTTTAAAAATATGAGTGTCCCTCATTGGTCATTTCATATGTTAAGGGGTATGTAATGGGAGATGTATAACATATATAGTTGTCGTTAATGCTTGGCAGGTTTGACAAGGAAAGAGACCCAGGAGAGGGAGAGGGAGGAAAGAGACCCAGGAGAGGGAGAGGGAGGAAAGAGACACAGGGGAGGGAGAGGGAGGAAAGAGACACAGGGGAGGGAGAGGGAGGAAAGAGACACAGGGGAGGGAGAGGGAGGAAAGAGACACAGGGGAGGGAGGAAAGAGACACAGGGAAGGGAGTGGGGGGAGTGGGGGGGGAAAGAGACACAGGAGAGGGAGAGCAAAGTTACGGTATTGCGCATGCCCACCGCTCATGCTGCGGCCTGCAATGAGCGCTGAAGGCAGTCATCGTGAGGCCCGTAAAGTAGAGGGGGGAGGCTTGCAATGAGCACCGAAGGCGCTCATTGCGAGGCCCTCAAGTTTGAATGGGGGGGGTAGTCTCGCATTGTGTGACAAACAGCATTGCAAGGCTTCGAATTTTCTTGCTGTCATTTTTGACCGGCAAGTGGTTAGTGTTAATAAAATCACTGACAACCTACAAATCTGAACGTGTTCTGTACCTTTCTGAAGACCTCTCTCCCCATCATGGAGCACAGATCACTTTTTTATTCTCCATCCTTTTCCTCACATTGTTGCCTTCAATCCTTCTGTTGTGTCTTAGTGCCCAAAATGGTCTCCATTCATTTCTACCATTTGTGCAATTCATTTGTACCAACACCTTGATGTTAACCCAACCTGTTCTACCACTTGACCTCATCTACTAATTGTGTCTAAAATGTTTATTGCTAAATATTTTTCCACCGTGTAATGCATCTCTATGAATGGCTTCCAGGCTCCTAGAAAATAACCTGTCTGGCTCCTTTAAAATATTCCTGTATTTGAGTATTTGTTGCTCTTTATGTTGTATGCATAAAATCATATTTATGTTCACCTAACTGGAAACTTTCCAATTATACAAAATAATTTGAAGTGTTAAAAAAAAGTTTACATTAATGTCACCTCAGTCTGTGGGGAGTTACCATGCTCATCATAATAGTAATCAGGTCTGTGTTGTTACGCCATCTGCAAACTTAACATGTCCAAACACGAACAAGTGGCTATTACAACCAGTATGTGTGGATAGATGGATATATAGGTAGATGGATAGATAGGTGAATAGATTGATAGATAAATAGGTGGATATGTAGATAGATAGGTGATAGATGGATAGATAGGTAGGTAGATAGATGGATAGGTAGATGGATAGATAGGTAGATAGAAAGATGATAAATCGATAGATAGATAGATAGATGATAGATGGATAGATGGATAGATAGATAGGTAGATAGATGATGGATGGATAGATAGATTGATGGATAGATGGATAGATAGGTAGATAGATGGATAGATAGGTAGATAGATGGATAGGTAGATAGATGGATAGGTAGATAGATGGATAGATGGATAGATAGATGGATAGATAGATGGATAGATAGATAGATAGGTAGATAGATGATGGATGGATAGATAGGTAGATAGATGGATAGAGAGATAGATAGATGGATAGATAGGTAGATAGATGATGGATGGATAGATAGATAGGTAGATAGATGGATAGATAGGTAGATAGATGGATTGATGGATTGATGGATAGATGGATAGATAGATGATAGATAGATTGATGGATAGATAGATAGATAGGTAGATAGATGATGGATGGATAGATAGGTAGATAGATGGATAGAGAGATAGATAGATGGATAGATAGATAGATAGGTAGATAGATGATGGATGGATAGATAGGTAGATAGATGGATAGAGAGATAGATAGATGGATAGATAGGTAGATAGATGATGGATGGATAGATAGATAGGTAGATAGATGGATAGATAGGTAGATAGATGGATTGATGGATTGATGGATAGATGGATAGATAGATGATAGATAGATTGATGGATAGATAGATAGGTAGATAGATGATGGATGGATAGATAGGTAGATAGATGGATAGAGAGATAGATAGATGGATAGATAGATTGATGGATAGATGGATAGATAGGTAGATAGATGATAGATGGATAGATAGATAGGTAGATAGATGATGTATGGATGGATAGATTGATGGATAAATGGATAGATAGGTAGATAGATGGATAGATAGGTAGATAGATAGATGGATAGATAGGTAGATAGATGGATAGGTAGATAGATAGGTAGATGGATAGATAGATGGATAGATGGATGGATAGATAGATGGATAGATAGATGGATAGATAGATGATAGATAGATAGATTGATGGATAGATAGATAGGTAGATAGATGGATAGAGAGATAGATAGATGATAGATGGATAGATAGATAGATAGATAGATGGATAGATAGATAGATTGATGGATAGATGGATAGATAGGTAGATAGATGGATAGATAGGTAGGTAGATAGATTGATAGATGGATAGATAAATGATAGATAGATAGATTGATGGATAGATAGATAGGTAGATGATAGATTGATGGATAGATAGATAGGTAGATGATAGATTGATGGATAGATGGATAGATAGGTAGATAGATGGATAGATTGGTAGATAGAGGGATAGATAGGTAGATAGATGATAGATAGAGATACATTTAGTCAACATACAGATAAACTCATGCACTAATTTCTGAACACCCTGCTCATGAGATAATATAATATAATATAAGTACATACAATGCTGATAGGAAGGCGAGCCGGTCTAGTAAATGTAGTAATTTATTTCGGACCATTTTGTATTTATGCAAATACTAATCTCTAATACTAGAGATTGTTGTCCTTGATCTGAGAAGGTACAGACTCTCCTTCCTTGCCTGCGGCGGCCATCTGATTTTATTCAATTCAATTATTCTCTGTCACAGCGTGTTCTACATAAGCTGCTCTTGTTGCTTCCTTTGAACATATGGATCAGGCACCGGCTTTCAAAGCAAGAAGCGATTTACATGACAATACAGTATCTGAAGTGCATTTATAAAAAAGAGTGTCTGTGAATACATGAAAGGTGAACACAAGACGTAGGGAGCACCTGGAGGAGCACTTGTAATGTATGGTCAGTAGCAGATGCCCAGCTCCATGCTTGCACAATCATCCCAGCATGCTCTGCTTTAAAGGGGCCAACATGGGATTGTGAATATAGCCGTTGTGGCACTCTGGGGCATAATTACTAAGGAGTGAAGTGTTTGGTATGCATGGAAATATCCGTCAAAATCTCTCCGTTTATATTTGGCTTATGTACCATATAAACTAACATATAAATATGCCCCACAACTTGTCCTCATCTGCCTGGCACCTACCATATGATGGGAATAATATTGTAATTGTTGTGCACCAATACTAACACATATTAGAATAGTCTCTCACAATTTGCCGGATCCAACACAACTTTTGTTTACATGTATATAGAGAGAGATGGGAGAAGGAAAGAGGGAGTGGGGTGTGATTATATGCTTTGTATAATATCCAAGAAAGTAATGCAATAAATAGAACCAGCCGCTTATACATTTGATATAGGCGTCCTGCCGCCCCTCTCAAATGCAGCCCTAGGCTTGAGCCTCTGATGGCTTATTCTAATATATTTTTATATTTTAAGCTTAGATTGTAAGTCTCATGAGAGCGCCCTCTTGTACCACAATCGGCTTGTGGTCTACAAATAAAATATAACGTTTTAATCCCCCCTCCCCACACACTCCCGACACACAAGGTACAGTTCAACGTCACAAAGAGATAACACATTTGGTACATTTCTCCACCCAGGTTCTTAGAACATGGTAAGAATGATCCACCGCCAATTGCGAGAGTGCTAGTTCTGTAAGTCACTGTCTTTTTGTTCTCTTCTCTTATCTGCCAGGTTAGGGATGCTGTAAAGTACGCTCTTGGAGTTGGATATCGCCATATTGACTGCGCGTCAGTTTATGGAAATGAAACGGAAGTGGGAGATGGGATCAAACAAAGTGTGGGACCTAAACACGTAAGACTTGTTCTTTTTATAATAATAACTTATTATCCTGTTTGTGTCTCACTTACATCTTGTTTCACTTACACCTGGTGCATCAGTGCCCCTAACACCAAAATTATATATAACAGTAAAAGCAAAGTGACAGGCGCTCAATCCGGGAACGAACCATCCTAAATAGGTGAGATCTATAAGCATAGTAACCCACTCTGAGATATATCCTGTAGTATATCAGTCTGGTCCCACTCAGTAGAGTGATCCAAGGGCACACGAGCTTAAAGAGTCTTCTGAGTGGGTTATTATGCCCATAGAAATTACCTGCTTAAAATAGTTTGTTCTCAGAATGAGTGTCTCTGACTTTGTTATTGCTAGTACAAATGAGGGTGGCTTAGCCTCATTATGGGTAATAGGGGGGCGAAACGTACGTCTGGGGTTTGCTGTTGATCCTGTATTGCCTGGTATTTCGGGGCTGGATTACTATAATGACTGAGACCAGACTGATAACTACAGGATATTTCTCCCTGTGAAGGGCACTAGTGGCTAAAAGAGGCCGCTCTTAGGGTGGGTTATCACGTCTATAGAACTAACCTATTAAGTTTAATTCTTGGATTGAGCACCTCCGACTCTATCTCGGCTGTTATATAACAGCGACATCCTCTCCTGATGCTTCACCTGATTGGCTGAAACTAAGTTGAACATCTAGATGAATTGTGAGGAGGCTGGATTAGATTGTGAGTGGCAGCCTTTTAAGTACAATATAGGTTTAAAACTCACAAAACAGTATGCTTCATTACATTTACATAGATGAAAATCTACCATTATCATATTGTTCAGGGCTACAATATTTGCTGTAACGTGTGTATTTCAGTTTGACACATAAGTAGAAAACAATTTCTTGATTATAAATTAATTTATATTGTTTCAATGTAAAAGGGTTTGAAGAGAGAGGATATTTTTGTAACATCCAAGCTGTGGAATAACAAGCATCATCCTGATGATGTGGAATCTGCTCTAAGAACTACACTAAAGGACCTTCAGCTGGACTATCTGGACCTGTACCTCATGCACTGGCCGTATGCCTTCAAGTAAGTTCTTTATGGGTGGGGAGAATTGTGCTGGACAAATCTCATTCGATGACTCATATATACAATCTTTTGAAGCACTAGAATCCATAGTAAACAAAGTAATTTCCCCCCTTACTTGAGAAGAAGGATAAAATAAGTAGCCTTACCTTTACGGCAAGAATTCCTCTACTTAATGGATGGGTAGTTTTGCCTACATAATGAAGTTTGCACGTACAGAATGTCATGTATATAGATAGCAAAGTCCATCTTGTATGTTCTATAAAGATCACGGACAAAACAGGCCTTCAGTGTTAATGACAAAATATGACCAATAGCTCCTCTTTCTTTCTGTCTGAATTAAACTTGTATTCAGTCTAGAACTATTATAACCACAGTGGTCCTTTAATCAAATTATAATATCCTATTTTGAATATCTGATCTTAAAAATAGGGAAAATGTTTATAAAATGTAAAAAAAAAATAGCCTCTTATCTATTTATTTTATATGTAACTAGTCGTTTGCCCATCATAAACGATGAGACAATATATATATATATATATATATATATTTTTTTTCCCCACCCCCCTTCCCGTGTCCCTTCCCTACTCTCTCTCCACTGTGTCTCTTCCCTCTCTCCCTCCCCTGTGTCTCTTTCCCCCTCTCTCCCTCCCCTGTGTCCCTTCCCTACTCTCTCTCCACTGTGTCTCTTCCCTCTCTCCCTCCCCTGTGTCTCTTTCCCCCTCTCTCCCTCCCCTTTGTCTCTTCCCCCCTCTCCCTCCCTTCTCCCTCTTTTTTGTCTCTTCCTCGCCATCTCCCTCCCCTGTGTCTCTTCCCCCCACTCTCCCTCCCGGAGTCTCTTTCCCCCTCTCTCCCTCCCCTTTGTCTCTTTCCACCCCTCTGCCTCCCCTTTGTCTCTTTCACCCCTCTCCCTCCCCTGTGTCTTTCCCCCATCTCCCTCCCCTGTGTCTCTCCCCCCTCTCCCTCCCCTGTGTCTCTTTCCCCCTCTCTCCCCTCTCCCTCCTCTTTGTCTCTTGGCGCTCAAAAGCATTACAACTAAGTCCCGCGGGCCTCCACCCACGCATCTGCGTCCCTTGCGTCGCAAGGGCTGCAGTTTCGGGGCTTGCTACGTGAACCCCGCAAAGCGTGACGACAACTTGCAGGATGTAATAGGGTGGGAAGGGGCTTTGAATGCAAAGAAGCTGCATCTAACTGCACACTGTTAGCAGAAGAGCTAGTGAATAGAGGGAGCTGGTGTAAAATCATTGTGGGGCCCCTTACAACTTCTCTAAACATCACAAGTGCCTGTAACGGTCAACAAAAAATGCCAAAAGCATATGTAAGTAGCCAGATTACTCCTAAGATACTCAGATCTATAAGATAATTATCTGCCAGTCTCCCTGAATAAATTAAGTGTCACCCTTTACTCTAGGATGCTGATGGCAGCAGATTGCACCCAGTTGCAGCAGACGCTGCGAGAACCAGCCTAGTAATTATAATGGAACCCTGCAGTGAAGAATAATTGCATATGAAATGATAAATGTAAAGGCTGTGTTTATTTCTAGTCACATTTTGCTCTTTATCAAGTTTAGTTTTTGAGCAAATTGAATACAAACAACTGTGTGACTGCAATGGTCCTTTACGTAATATATTTTACCAAAGAGGGACAAATGTTTTTGTTCACATCTTTACATGGTGCAAGCATGTTTTATATGTTCTAGGCGTGGAGATGATATCTTCCCACAGAATCCCGATGGGTCAGTGCAATACGACCTCATGGATTACAGGGAGACCTGGAAGGCCATGGAGAAACTGGTGGAGAAGGGACTGACCAAGGCCATTGGGGTATCCAACTTCAATAAGAGGCAGCTTGATGATATCATCAACATTGCCACCATAAAGCCGTCTGTGCTACAGGTTTGGAGAATTGTTATTGCGTTACAATACACTGAACGTCCATGTTGGAGAAGCTTTCCATTGCTATATATTCATATGTGGCAGTTGTACTTAAAGTACAAACATCAAAGTGCTCTCCAGCCCATCATACTTTAGTAGATAATGCCCAGTGTTTTACACATCATCATTTTTTTTATTTTGATGTTGTTCGTAAACAAGTGATATGAAGTCTGGAAAACTTACCGTACATATTATCCTACAGCACAGACATGCTGCCTTGTTTGGGCAGCCACTCTTTTCCCTTTCTTCAATCTGTTTAGAAAGTAGCTTGGCTTCTCCACCCCTGTTGGCAGCAATTATTTAGTTACTGTACTGGAACAGCGATTTACCTGTTTTGCAGGATAACATCTATATTTATTAAGGCAAATCGCTTACACAGATATAATAGACAGCCTAGATAGGTCTGTTGCTTCTTATCTGCCATGAAATCTATGTTTCTGCATTTAGAGGCTGCCGTTGGCCAGTTGTGGACAGCCATATTTACAAATAGTCGATTGTGTGGTTCCAAATATATTGGCACCATCTAGTGGAAATATTGAAGAACTACAGCAGTATTAATGAATTTCTAGTTTTACATATTATTTGAGGATTTTATGCCCAGCAGCATCTGGTTTGATAACATTTTATAATTATAAAAACAATAATTAAAAAGCACAGGCTTTGATTCTATTACAAACTAAAATCCAATTCTAATTGTTATCAGGTTATAGCATTTCCGTGCCCAGTGCTACATTTGTTCTTTGACCGTCTCCTTCTTTGTCGTCTGTTGCAGGCTGAGTGCCACCCGTACCTTGCTCAGAACGAGCTCATTGCCCACTGCCGGTCACAGGGACTTGTCTTCACAGGCTATAGTCCACTCGGATCTCCAGACCGAAGCTGGAGAAAACCAGAAGATCCAGTCCTGCTGGAGGAGCCTGGACTCATAACTATGGCCAAAAAATATGGAAAATCTGAAGCACAGATCCTCCTCCGGTGAGCGTGGGTTATTGTGTAAATAGCAATGCTTTTATGTGTTCATGGACAAACATGAATACTGTTACATATTTATTTTTTTAAGTGCTTATTTTTCCTTGGATTTCTTCTCTTGGGCCTTCTGTTGTAGATTAACCACTTCCTCCAGTTGAGGGACCATGAAATATAGAGAACAACAAGTAACACAAAAATACTTCTAAGTGTATTCTGATTTAAAATGTTTTATGTATTTATCTAAAGCGACTCACATCAAACTCACACTTTTTGCACATTATTTAAGCACACAATATGGTCCAGATGACCTCTACTTGGGAAAGAAATGCCGGCTTATTTCAACCCCAATTGCTATCTCTTTGACTTATGTTAGCAGATGGAAATCAATCCCACTTAATTGTCCAACAAAAAGACCTATTATGAAACTCCAACCCCACCATCTACACATTTTTTCCATAGAGACTTCTTCAGGACTTGTGATCTATGTGATGCACCAACTTGTGGTCTATGAATGGCTTGCCAAGTCTAGGAAAAGCCAATAGGTTGTTTGGTTATATAGGAAGAAGTGTTAAAGGATCACTGTACATTAGTAACATCTCACTAAGTATGCTAAGCCTGTTATTATAAAATAAGAAAAAATCACAAGAAATTGTGAAAATTTGTTTGAAAACCCAAGTCCATATTAAGTCCTGTATTTTTAGTGTTGAAGAATGTGATCATCTTTATTTCAAATGCTTTTCTCTCTTGGATGTTTTAAAATTTTCCTCTGAGTATTTTGACTTTTAAGTTTTGGATAGAGTGATCATTCCGGCTAAAATGGTGTCCCACTGGGCTATAATAACGGTCTTCATTATGTTTTCTTATTGAATGCCTGTGTAAATTCATCCTTAGCTGCATTTTTTGTCTGGTTTCTCCAATGTAACAGCCTGTGTCACATAAAGTACATTGTATTATATAAACCACATTGGATGATGTATATGAATACGATCCTTTGATGTTATAGGTCTTGTTGTTATGTATGGCTGTGTCATCATTACAAATGTGTTGATATAACTTATAGGCACTTTTATTACAAGGTTTAGTTCCATTTTTTTATATTCTGTTGTTCATTGGCCAATCATGTATAAGGAAACCTCTTGGGGCCAATAAAATACCACTGTATGATGAAATTTTACATTTGACCTTTTTAAATAGTTTGAGTCCTACTAGAGCATAATTGTACTTTGAAAAAATAACACATTGTACAATTTCTCCCTTTTAATGTAACTTTTTTTACACTGTAGACCAGTGGTTATCCCTCAGACCTTTTCTGCTGGTCCTCTGGATGCAAAGGGGGTTGAGGAGAGACAAAAACTTTAGAAATAGCGCGACCATTAGCTAGAGTTATTATTGAGGAGTTTCTCTGCAGTCAACATTTACTCTAATCATATCATTTGGAAATTAAATGAATTGGGGCACAGGAATTAATAACGGACAAAATATATTTAGACATTTTTTGACAATTGTATAAAAATAAATGTTTTAACCGTCATACTTTTGTTGGAGAATATCAATGCTTCTATTAACCTATGAGGCATATGTCTAACACTTCACTCTTTAGTAGATATTGCCCAATTTCTTTCTATCAGATTTCCACTCTCAAGGCTCCTTCCTGCTTGAAGGGCTGATAGCCTAATGTAGATCTCTTTTTAAAAAGTGTAAAGAGATATTTAGCCTGTTTTAGTAAATTAGCTTCATTGTCCAAAGTTCCCAACTACGTGATGATAAAGATAAACTCACAAACAGGAGGCCTGATATGAGTCGGCACTATATACACATGCCTATTTAATTAGAAGCCCGTAGCGGCATCGGGTAGCTTGCAAGGGCTGCGGGCTTGAAATTTGGCAGAGTTACATTGCTATTAAATTAGACAGTCAGTTACGGGCTTGAGACGCAAACCCGTAAAACATTTTTCGAACGTTGGATGCGCGGCCGTGAACATGATCAATTAGTCAAACCCATAGTTATGGGATTAGATGGAGCCAATGGAAACCGAGATCGTCATCATTGTGTCACAGAAAAATGGAGGTTGGATTTCAAAGTCTTACGGGGTTCAATTACGAGTTACGATCGGACCGGCATTCAAGATATAATGCAATATCGATAAAGCCGTAAATATGATATTCTATTACATGCGAGTTCTATTATATGTATTAACACATTGATTGCCAGGATCGATATAACATGGAAATTACACATGAAATAAAAGTATTTTATATTGCAGATTTGCGAGCTTGAGAATGTTGTGCTAATTCTAATACCTAACCTCACTTTCCATTTTCATACAAGTACAGTAGTGAGTGTATATTTGTATTTAAAGTACTACGGATAGGACTTTAACCCCCTTGTGGGTCCTCTCTGGTACCGTTGGTTTCTTGGCTCCATTTACGGGTCGAACGCCAGTGAATTTGTTGCAATTTAACAGTTACGGGCTTAACATAACAAAGGATTTGCTGCCGCAAAGTTAAACATTCCACGTCTCGTAGTTTTTTTTTGTACATATCCCAAAGATCGTCAGCGGCTTGCTTTATGGGGCCAATTTAATAGCCCTAAGTCTTACAGGCAACATTACGGGCTATGGTTTGACACCTTAGGGGAATTTAATAGGACTGATAGTTGTTATAGGGAACACAGTATTGCATTTTAATTGATTGCATTTAATTTTAACTTTTTAAAACATTTTTACTTATTAAGATTTTTTATTTTGTCACAGTAACATACTGAAAATATGGAACATCCGACATCCCCAAAACCAGACAATTCTGTTTATTCAGCCCTACATACAGCATGATTATAGGATTTAATGTTAAATTGTAGTATTCTTCTTTTCTCAGGTGGCAAGTTCAGCGACAGGTTGTCACTATTCCCAAGAGCGTCACTCCTGCGCGTATTCTACAGAACCTACAGGTAAGTGTGACCTTCCATATTGCATTCTTCAGTGCAGGTTTACTGTAAGAAAATGCATTTTTGTAATAATATGATTACCTCATTTTATATTTGGAACCATTTCTTATCAGAAATGGCTATTTTTAGAAACATAAAATTATTGCAACAAAAAAATTAACTTTAGAGCAAAATTATGACTTTCCCTGTAAAACATCCTATTGAATTACATATTTTTGGGAGGAATCATTTTGATTTGTAAGCCAATTAGTTCTGTTTGCCTCACCAGCAGCGCCAGATTTACTATAAGGCAGAGGAGGCATCTGCCTATAGGTGACTGCTTGCAGCGGCGCCATGTTTTTGGAACTTACTTTAGAGTCTCTGTAGAAAGTGCTTTAAAGTGGGAATAACAATCTGTGCAAGTAAAGGCAAAAGAACCACAACTCCCACAATGCAGTGGGCTGCACTGTCAGGTCAGTCACTCAGTCTTCTGGGCAGGGGCACAGATCCGAGACTATCCACGTAGAGCAGTGAGAGTCGGAGACTGCATGTTAGGAGCAGAATTGTGCACAAGTGACAGAAAAGAGTTGGAGAGTTCCCAAATCTCGTGGGAAGGTATTTACAAAATATTATTTCATTTTAACCCTCTCTCTGCCAGTGCAAAAACAAAATAACTCAGGTAATTAAAAGCTAAATGTAGCAACAATCTAAAATGGCGGATAAATGGTTAAATAGTAAATATTTCAATATTCTGCTATCTGGCAAATAAAATGTATATTTGTAGTGTTTATCCATGTCCTTTAACATGTTACTTGTCCCTTATCCTTATTTTCTTGAACATGTATGTTATGATTGTAATATGTAGAAATCAGTAACAGAATATTCTACTAATATTAGTCAGACAATCGATGCTGCTAAGTAGTTAATATATGTTATCTTAGTAATATCAGTAGAGAGAGCACTATATATAGAAGAGAGAAGTATAGCCCATAGACACCTATTCTTACGTCATTAAGAATTTAGAGGTTCAAATTGACACTTGACATGTATTATAAAGTACATAAAAATCACCAAACTACTGATCTATACAATAAAATGATGTCAATATCGAACTAAAGATGGAAAATCACAGCATTCTTGTGACTTTAATTAAATATATTAAAGGCATATCTAAGTGAGCTGGATTAGGAGTGCATCTGATAGAGGAGAATTTGTAGTGTATGCAAACATTTGTTTTGCATGGAAAAAAAACTCAAAATAAACATTTTAAACACTAACATTGAAGTCAGCAAAATCTCTTGTAATTTGTGACGGTTGCAAATCAGGGTTAACACCCTCCAAACCCAGGCTAAATTAGCATCACATTTAAAATGATTTGTTTTGGCCAATCAGGTTAGTTGAAACTTTTGAATTAACTCTGGGTTCCTGTTTATGCTGCAAAGCAGCCTGGGATATGTAGTGTATAACTGATATGTGCTATGTATTGCTGCTGACATACAGACAGGAAGTTGCAAGGAGATTGGCTGAGCAAGCAACAGCAGGTAAATAGTGGGTTAATATTGCTCCCCTGATGCTGCATGCTGATTGGTGGGATCAGATATCTGTGTAGACACCCCCTGGAGGTGTCAAAATATTCATTAGAGGGATTTGTAGATATTAATAAAAATAAAATGTTTTATGAGATGTGCTGCATACATATGGGCTGCTTTTTGCCTAAAGAGTGTAGAAATGTATTAATCCAGCTCACTTAGGTATCCCTTTAAGTAAATCTGCATCCTTGTCTTTTCAATCTATCAGTGATGGAGTGAATAAGCAGCTCACATGTCAGGCATCACATATATAGTTGTCATAATTGCAAGTTTGTTGGTAACGCTTTGTTAAAAGTTATGTGCTTGCGTATGCACAATGAGCGCTGACTGCACAATGAGCACCTATGACGCTCGTTGCAGGCCTCACGATGAGCGCTAAATGCACTCATAGCAAGGCCCAAAAGTTACAGGTTTAACGGGCGTTGCAATGAGCGCCTTTGGCACTCATTGCTGGCCTCGCGATGAGCGCCAAAGGCTCTCAGTGTGAGGCCTGAAAGTTTTGGGTTTGACGGGCGCAAAATGGCTAAATGAGAGAAAAAATGGCGGCTGTAAAAAAAAGATTCTAGCCCGTAAATCGGACACCCATTTCGGGCTTGGGGAAAATTATCAATTTCCAGAGCCTGCAAAAGGTTTCACACCCGTAAATGGAAACAGGCGCACAGAGGAGGGAGAGGGAGGAGAAAGACACAGGGGCGGGAAAGGGTGGGAAGAGACACAGGGGGGAAGAGACACAGGGGAGAGAGAGGGTGGAAAGAGACACAGGGGAGGGAGAGGGTGGAAAGAGACACAGGGGAGGGAAAGGGTGGAAAGAAACACAGGGGAGGGAGAGGGGGAAATAGACACAGGGGAGGGAGAGGGGTGAAAGAGACACAGGGGAGGGAGAGGGGGAAATAGACACAGGGGAGGGAAAGGGTGGAAAGAGACACAGGGGAGGGAGAGGGGGAAATAGACACGGGAGGGAGAGGGGTGAAAGAGACACAGGGGTGGGAGAGGGGTGAAAGAGACACAGGGGTGGGAGAGGGGTGGAAATGTGCTCATTGCACGTTGAAGCACCCGGGACTTAGGCTGAAATGAGTGCCGAAGGCGCTCATTTCACTGTGAGCCTCGCAAAGCGAGGCGAGCAGTTGAAGCACGCGAGACTTAAGCTGCAATGAGCGCCGAAGGCTATCATTGCACTGCGAACCTAGCTAAGTGAGGCGAGCAGTTCAAGCACACAGGACTTACGACCCGTAGGACCTAGGACCAAAACCCGCACATACACTGTGCGCCTCGCAAAAATCCGACATTAACAGCCGAACCACAGAACCAGAAAGACCTAAAAAAAACAACAAATATGCCTCAAATTCACTTACACACTCACACACAGCACAGGGGGTTTGCACGTTAATTTGAGGTTGCAAGTTAATTTGAGCCATATTTCTCGTTTTTTAATGATCTAAATTTGCCTAAGCGAGGAAAAAATGGCTGCCGAAAAAACGCAACACAACGAAAACGAGGCCATAGGATGGAAAACTACCCTGAAGGATGAAAGAACGAGCCCTAACCAGTAACACTTAACGAAAGCCAGTAACACTTCATCTAAGCCAGTAACACTTAACCCAAGGCACGAACACAACCAGACACTAACACTTAAGCGCAAGGCCTATAAAATACACAGGGGGAGAGGCTTGCAATGCAGGAAAGTTGCGGCTGGCGATGAGCGAAAAGGTGCGCCTAGGGCCCATAGCCTTGCATTGTGTGGCAAACAGCATTGCCAGGCTTACAATTTCATTTTTGGATGGGCAATTTCATAGAATATATATATATATATATATATATATATATATATATATATATATATATACAGTATATATATATATAGATCCATAGATAGATATAGAGAGAGTGATCTATACATTATATCTTTAGTATCTATATTTACTACAATACCTACCTCCCATATATTGTAGAGGAGGTAGATACCTTATTCCGGGTGTCTGGCAGCTAGAGAGAGATCACAACGCACATCAGCGAGCTGCTATCTCTTCATCTCCCACCCCTCCCTCTCTCTCACCTCTTTTGTATTTGTATTTGTTCTGTAATAAAAAAATAAAAAAAAGAAGCTGTGTAGGGTATTTATAGATAAACATAGATTGATTAGATAATCAAAATTTGGTTCATTAGTAAATATAACAAGAATCACTCTTACAATATCACTATTCCTGTATGAATCATTAAATGCTAATAATGTTAAGCATAATAAACTAAAAAGGATACAAATGTTGGAAAAAGGATAGACACATTATAAATATGTATTTTTGGCCTATGGTGGAATATTTCACTATTCACAGACTCTGCTGCTAAATTCAGCTTCAAAAAGGACCTCTGCGTCTTGTGCCTCTGCGTCTTGTGCGTCTTGTGCCTCTGCGTCTTGTGCCTGTGCCTCTGCGTCTTGTGCCTCTGTGCCTTGCACTGGCTGATGGTTTGTAATGACCTGACTCTGTGTCACTGTCTCAATTATCTCAGCTCTGTGAACTCCCAAAAAAACAGCAATGAGAGCCACGCAGGGGAATTGTGGAGGTTGTTGTTGTTTTGTATGTAGTTGAGACTACAACTCCCAGCATGCTTGATAAGGAAAAGAGGAAGTGAATTCATAATTAGCACGACTCAGCCAATCAGGGAGGAGCTTTGCTATTACCACCCCCAAGGCATAACATTTCCAGCAAGAAGCTGTGAAGGAATTTTCCTGTTCTGTCCCCGCCAGCAGTGGCGTGCAGCAGCTACAAAAGGACTTTGTTACAATTTTGGGTTAGTTAGATTTAGGGTTAGGTTTAGGATTTAGGGTTATGGTACTGGTAGAAGTTAATCTTTACATAGTAAAATAAGTGGAATGCACATTTTACAACCCTAACCCTAACGCTAACCCTAAAAAGTGTAACAAAGTCTCAGCGCTACACCGTTGCACCACTTAGTGGCTGCTGCACTTTACTGCTGGTGGGATCGTAAAAGGAAAGATCCGCTATGTGTAAATAACAATGTCTTTTCTAGGTATTTTGTAATACATTTTTAAGTGAAAAAACATTGTGCCCCCTGCAGGCAGGTACAGTCTAGGCACGTATCTATTCTGCTTTATGGTAAATCCAGGTGTATTAAACTTGCTTTCCCTGCTCTAACTGGGGAAGAAAAGGGGAAGAATCCCCTGGTACACCTTTTTGAAGCAAATGATCATCCAAGTACATGCAAAAGGAAAAATATATATAATACTCTATTTAAGACATACTCTTGTAAAAACCAAGACAGGAACAAATTGGACTTTAGTGTGCCTTTAAGAAGAGATAACCTTCAGAATAAGATAATATGTTTAAATCTTTTGTACAATTGCAAAGTAGATGTGTTAATAGGTTTCAAAATGCTTGGGGCTTGAGACAAGAAATGATCATATTTATTGTCAATTCTATTTAATTGTCCAGGGTCTGGACACTTACAGTGATATTGGGGCCGCAACTGATACCTGGCATGATTAAAAGGATTTTGCACGAATAGTTTAAATGTTTTAATTTTAATTTAAAAAGGAAAGTTTTTAAAATTTCATTAGAAGCTAACAACCTGGAATACTGCTAGCCTCGAGCTCCTCCCACTAACGAGATGAACAGAAATTTTAAGTTCAAAAAATTGGCACCAACATCTTACTAGTCTATGAGCTTACTAGTCTATGAAGTGAGGTCACCAATACAGTAGACTGTCAGTTAACCAGGACTCTCAAGCAACCAGAAAACAAATGGAATACTGTACTTTAAATTAAAATTAAAATTTACAGGGCTCAAAAAATGCCAGGAGCCAGGTTGTTATGCCACAAAATTCTTACAGGCCCCTAGATGTCATCCACTGTACGTTTCTGCGAATCAACGATACCTGGAAGCAGACAGGTATGAGTGACTGAGCCCGTGCAGTGTTGGGGTTACATTCCCTGGGCATGAGTGACTGAACCAGGACAGTGTTGGGGTTACATTCCCTGGGCATGAGTGACTGAGCCAGTGTAGTGTTGGGGTTACATTCCCCGGGCATGAGTGACTGAGCCAGGGCAGTGTTGGTGTTACATTCCCCGGGCATGAGTGACTGAGCCAGGGCAGTGTTGGGGTTACATTCCCGGGCATGAGTGACTGAGCCAGGGCAGTGTTGGGGTTACATTCCCCGGGCATGAGTGACTGAGCCAGTGCCGTGTTGGGGGTGTTTGGGTTACATTCCCCGGGCATGGGTGACTGAGCCAGGGCAGTGTTGGGGATACATTCCCCGGGCATGAGTGACTGAGCCAGTGCAGTGTTGGGGTTACATTCCTGGGCATGAGTGACTGAGCCAGTGCCGTGTTGGGGGTGTTTGGGTTACATTCCCCGGGCATGAGTGACTGAGCCAGTGCAGTGTTGGCGTTACATTCCCCGGCATAAGTGACTGAGCCAGGGCAGTGTTGGCGTTACATTCCCCAGAGTCAGCACTGCACCCTCCAGACGATCGTCACTTTGTGTAAATGAGGAGTGAAAGCTGCTGCTGCTGCTAAAACAGCGCTCACTGACAAATATACTTAAAAGAGGCCTAGATTAGCTTTACATCGGATACTCTGCCAATAGTAACTCTCAAGCAACCAGGCACTACATTTATCCTGCATCTACCAAGCCCTATGGGTGCTGGATAGCTGAGAGTCTACTCTATATATAATACTAATAATCAATTTATCATTTACTAACAAGCCCTTTATAGAATCACTGTAATGATAAATTGGGATGAAAGGCATTCAACTTCTCAAATCATACTATAATTTATTGTAGTCAATATATTGCTCTTTTATGGACAATTAGCATAATATAATGTATTGATACAGTGCATTGTTGTGTTTCATACACTTTTTACTTTTGTGTAACGTCTTTATCTGTCTTCTGTAACCACCTTATCTATGCCCTGTTTGGGTATCCACAAACGTCAATTAAAAGTCTCTTGAATTACAGTGTCTAACCTTAAATCTTTGTTAAAACGTTATATAATTCATAAATAAGTCTCAATCTTACAGTGATATTATTATAATAATCAATGTATTGATATTTTTCTTTTTATTTTGCCAGGTTTTTGATTTCTGTCTGACTGAGGAAGAGATGAAAGAAATTGGAGCTTTGAATAAGAACTGGAGATATATCATCCCATTGATTACGGTAAATAGGCACCGCAGCCATTTATCTAGCAATAATATAATAGTAATAATCTGTTGCTGAGGATTATTTTACACACCAGAAGTGGAGTTTAGTATATCATTTTCTTTTTTACTAGGAAGTACTAATAGGCAGCAGATATAGTGGGAACTTTTTTTTTGGGGGGGTGGAATTGATTTATTAAAAACCTACTTCTAGAATGTATAGGACAAAGTCTAGGAGAGGCTTGTCATCCTATCCATCCCCGGGCTTGTCATCCTATCCATTCCCGTGCTTGTCATCCTATCCATTCCCGGGCTTGTCATCCTATCCATTGCCGGGCTTGTCATCCTATCCATTGCCGGGCTTGTCATCCTATCCATTCCCGGGCTTGTCATCCTATCCATTGCCGGGCTTGTCATCCTATCCATTGACGGACTTGTCATCCTATCCATTGCCGGACTTGTCATCCTATCCATTGCTGGACTTGTCATCCTATCCATTGCTGGACTTGTCATTCTATCCATTGCTGGACTTGTCATCCTATCCATTGCCGGCTTGTCATCCTATCCATTGCCGGGCTTGTCATCCTATCCATTGACGGACTTGTCATCCTATCCATTGCCGGACTTGTCATCCTATCCATTGCTGGACTTGTCATCCTATCCATTGCTGGACTTGTCATTCTATCCATTGCTGGACTTGTCATCCTATCCATTGCCGGCTTGTCATCCTATCCATTGCCGGGCTTGTCATCGTATACATTGCCGGGCTTGTCATCGTATACATTGCCGGACTTGTCATCCTATCCATTGCCGGACTTGCCATCCGATCCATTGCCGGGCTTGCCATCCGATCCATTGCCGGGCTTGTCATCCTATCCATTGCCGGGCTTGCCATCCGATCCATTGCCGGGCTTGTCATTCTATCCATTGCCGGACTTGTCATTCTATCCATTGCCTGCTACATCCTATCCATTGCCGGACTTGTCATCCTATCCATTGCTGGACTTGTCATCCTATCCATTGCCTGCTACATCCTATCCATTGCCGGACTTGTCATCCTATCCATCGCCGGACTTGTCATCCTATCCATTGCCGGACTTGTCATCCTATCCATTGCCGCACTGGTCATCATATCCATTGCCGGACTTGTCATCCTATCCATTGCCGGACTTGCCATCCTATCTATTGCCGCACTGGTCATCATATTCATTGCCAGACCCCACTTCGCATTTGTTACATCACATACTGGGAGCTGAGTGGAGGGAGGGTTGGGGGAGAATGAAACAGGTTGAAGTCCAGAGCCTTTGTTCTATAACTCGATAAGATTAAAATTGACTCCACACCCCTTCCCTACTCATTGGCCCATAAGCAGGATGTTGCAACTGAAGATGCATCTACAGCTGCCCAGAAATATTAACGCTCCCCTCAAAAACACAATGTCTACCAATGCATCGTTGATCCCTCCAGGATCCTGCAGAGCCGTCAAACATTTATTTTGTTATAGTTAAAAAATAGCTTCTGTGTGACTTTTTCCTGTTTAATTATTAGTTAGACTCAAACACATTTTTTCTATGTGGCCCTTTAGCATAAAACATCTGTAGAAGTACCTTCCTCTCTGTAATTATCTAGGGCCATTAATTATCTCACTAATTGGTGACGAGGGGGTAAACACCAGAATAGGCCAAGTTGGTACAACAATGACAAAGCTTTAACAATTAAACGTGACTATTATTATTTATTGTATCATTTAGATGTAACTGGCAGTATAGATGGACTTATTATTTTTTACAGTGTCAAATGAGAAATATAATTATAACACAATTATTTTTTTTACAAATTTCTCACAATTATTTTTTACAAATGTATCTATAGTCCTATAATGTCCTCTGAATATATAACTGTGTAATAAAGCTTTCTCTTTTTACAGATTGCTGGAAAATCTATTGCAAGGGATGCAGCACACCCCCATTATCCATTTAATGATCCATATTAATGGGGGGAAACGCCCTTCAAGCTCCGATGTCTGTCTTCTTGGCTTTTGCACTTCTATTTTTGATATAATCATCTTGCTCTTTCATGTCTGTTATACAATAAAACTCTCGCTGACGGCTTCTGGATATCCAGGTGTTGTGTCACTGATACCTGATCATTTGTGTAGCTGTAACGCCATAATAACATTAAACATCATGATCTCAGAGATTTTGAGAAGATTTGTTTATTTTTAATTTTAGTAGAACGGAACATGCACACAGGGTCTCTATTGCAGGGTGGGAAGCTTTTTTCTGCCTAGGGCCATTTGGATTTTTATAACATTATTTGCTGGCCAAACAAAATGATCAACTTAAAAATGAGCCTGGTATATTTGGTCAAACATTTAATTAACTCACCCCTTCTCTCTCTCTCTCTCTCTCTCTCTCTCCCTCACTCTCTCTCTGTCCTGTCTCTCTCTCTCCAGTGTGTGTGTCTCTCTCTCGTGTGTCTATCTCTGTCCTGTCTCTCCCTCTTGTGTCTCCCTGACTCTCTCCATCTCTCTCTGTCCTGTGTCTGTCTCTCCCTCTCTTGTCTCTCCCACTCTCGTCTCTCTCTCCCTCACTCTCTCTCTTTCCTGTCTCTCTCTTCTGTGTGTGTCTCTCTGTCTCATGTGTTTATCTCTGTCCTCTCCCTCCTGTATCTCCCTCGCTTTCTCCATCTCTCTCTGTCCTGTGTCTGTCTCTCCCTCTCTTGTCTCTCTCGACCTCACTCTCTCTCTGTCCTGTGTCTGTCTCTCCCTCTCTCTGTCCTGTCTCTCTCTCTCCTGTGTGTGTGTGTCTCTCTCTCATGTCTATCTCTGTCCTGTCTCTCTCCTGTGTCTCCCTCGCTCTCTCCATCTCTCTCTGTCCTGTGTCTCTCTTCCTCTCTCATCTCTCTCTTCCTCACTCTCTCTTTCCTGTGTCTGTTCCTCCCACTCTCTGTCCTGTCTGTCTCCTGTCTCTCTCTCTCTCTCTCTCTCTCTCTCCTGTGTCTCCCTGACTCTCTCAAGCTCTCTCTGTCTTGTGTCTGTCTCTCCCTCTCTTGTCTCTCCCTCTCTTGTCTCTCCCTCTCTTGTCTCTCTCTCCCTCACTCTCTCTCTGTCTTGTGTACGTCTCTCTCTCTCCTGTGTGTGTGTGTCTATCTCTCATGTCTATCTCTCATGTCTATCTCTGTCCTGTGTCTCTCTCCTGTGTCTCCCTCGCTCTCTCCATCTCTCTCTGTCCTGTGTCTCTCTCCCTCTCTCATCTCTCTCTTCCTCGCTCTCTCTCTCCTGTGTCTGTTTCTCCCACTCTCTGTCCTGTCTGTCTCCTGTCTCTCTCTCTCTCTCCTGTGTGTGTGTATCTCTCTCTCCTGTGTCTCCCTGACTCTCTCAATCTCTCTCTGTCCTGTGTCTGTCTCTCACTCTCTTTTCTCTCACTCTCTCGTCTCTCTCTCCCTCACTCTCTCTCTCTCTGTTCTGTGTCTGTCTCTCTCTCTCTCCTGTGTGTGTGTCTCTCTCTATCTCATGTCTCTCTCTCTCTCTGCTCTCTCTCCCTACGTTGTGTCTCTCTCTCTTTCCCGATGCTGCGGTGGAGATCACATGCGCACATCCCTTTACAATGTCTGACACCTGTGCAGGGCGTGTAAGTTCTAGACCAAACGATTTTGAGGACTTTATACACCCCTCGGGACTGATGTTCCCCACCCTTGCTCTATTGGCACCAAATACACTAGCCAATGAAAGACTGTTTCTCAACAGCATATTTTGAAATGTTACTGAGAGCCAATCTGTGATTGGTTAGTACATCTAGTACTACAGATTTGCGAGCTTGAGACTGTAGTGCAATTAATCCTAATGTCTTTCATCTCTTTCCCAGTATTTTTAAGGACAGTAGTGTGTGTTTATTTGCTTTTGCAGTGCTAGAAACAGGTGTATAACCCACTTGTGGGTCCTATCTGGTACTCCTAGAATTTTTTGATACATTTGCCATTTACAGGTTTGAAGACAATTACGGGCTTGTTGAATTGTTGTAATTGAATATGCATTTTGCATCTTTAGCACTGGTACATGCGGGCTTGAAACATCAAAGGAGGAGATAGGACAGAGTTACGGTTTTGACAACCGCAGTGATTTTGAGCCTGTAACTCGCAAATGGAATGTGAGTAGCAAAAGTAGCCAATTGAACATTTACGGGCTCAAGTAATTGCAATTTGGACAATTAAATAGGGGCCATAGAATGTAAGTCCAGCATTTCACCATGTGCTTGGCAGGAAGGTGCCCCTGTGGCTCTGCCACCCTTAGGTATACTCCTTATTTGCTTATTGACACAGCTTTACATACTATGAGACATACTAGACATAGACACACTGTAAGAACCGTTAATGACTTATATATTGAAGGGAAAGCCAACGCATTTCATGGGTTTCACTAAACTGTTCATAGAAACTATAGAATAGATTCATTTTGATTCAATGGCCTTTTAATATAATTTAACAGAAGGTTAATAAAATTATTACTTTAGCTTGGACTTTAAGGGCTGTGGCAATATGTCTTTAGTGTCCAGTGTTCGAGATTACAAATCTTATCTAATTATATCTACCTAATAGAACTGAGTAGGAATGGAGAGGTCCTCTAACATTTGACTAATACATCACACTTGGCCACAAATGGTCCCCATGTTATTGGATGCTAGCTTTAAAGTAGTCCAAAGGAATAAACTGGTTGGTAAGCTCGGTCCTGGAGAGCCACATAGAGGCCAGGATTTGAGGTTATCCCTGCTGACTATAGGCGAGACCATCACTTCTTCAGTCATCCTGATTGACTCAACTGTGCACAGAAAAGAAATCCTCAAATCCAGACCTGACTATGGCTCTCCAGGACCGAACTTGCCTATCCCTGCCCCAGACCACTGAATCACACCATGACCACAAGGACCACCATACCAGGCCATGATTTCAATTTAACACTGTGTGAACATAGGGTGAGGCAATTAATATTCAACAGAGTGTCTGGGCTTTAATTGTAGAGTCTGTGTATTCATGAGCGGCAGACCCAAGCAGGGTGTATTCGTTTGATTTTAGGCAGAATATACAGAGCTTATAAGCACTTCTTATTAAAATAAGTACATGTGGATTTTCCTTTTTGCAAGTAAAGGCTGATAAATTGCAGAGTGCACTAATTGTGCCCAGGTGAGAAGGCAGAAGTTAATATAAACAGGAGAAGGGGCGAACTTGTGAGCTTGCGAACATTTTCAGTATCAAGTGAAATTCTAGTAAAAGTGTAGGAGTTTAAATAAAAGGAGGGAGTTCAAAGAAAAGGGGAGCAGATTTATAGTGAAAAGGAGGAAGAATAAAAAATAAATTATATATATATATATATATATACGTATATATATATATATATATATATATATATATATATATATATATATAGTAAATAAAAAGTACATCTGTGTTCACATTTGAATGTCTAAAGCAAGTTAAAAAACCTGCTTCCAGCTCAGAGTTCCGAGAAAAACAGTTATTACACTGCATTCTGGGAAGTTGAGCTGAGACACTCAAATATGGCCACAAATGCCTCGCTCTTCATTCCGTAGCCATCATCAAACATGGCTTCCTTTAAGCTTATGCATGCTGTATTACACAGCTTTAATGCAAAGCCAAGGTTGGAATAAACACAGGCTGAGTATCCAATCCATGTACAGCTGTTTCAAGCTTACTGGCTATCATCAGCATGGAGCGGGATCTCAGCCTGTGTTGTGGAAATTATGAGTAGGTAGTTCACCACAACAATCATTTATAATATGGTGGGCAAAAGAGCGATAGAAGCCCTCCACCGTACAGTAGTACAGTAAATAAAAAGTACATCTGTGTTCACATTTGAATGTCTAAAGCAAGTTAAAAAAACCTGCTTCCAGCTCAGAGTTCCGAGAAAAACAGTTATTACACTGCATTCTGGGAAGTTGAGCTGGGACACTCAAATATGGCCACAAATGCCTCACTCTTCATTCCGTAGCCATCATCAAACATGGCTTCCTTTAAGCTTATGCATGCTGTATTACACAGCTTTAATGCAAAGCCAAGGTTGGAATAAACACAGGCTGAGTATCCAATCCATGTACAGCTGTTTCAAGCTTACTGGCTATCATCAGCATGGAGCGGGATCTCAGCCTGTGTTGTGGAAATTATGAGTAGGTAGTTCACCACAACAATCATTTATAATATGGTGGGCAAAAGAGCGATAGAAGCCCTCCACCGTACAGTAGTACAGTAAATAAAAAGTACATCTGTGTTCACATTTGAATGTCTAAAGCAAGTTAAAAAACCTGCTTCCAGCTCAGAGTTCCGAGAAAAACAGTTATTACACTGCATTCTGGGAAGTTGAGCTGGAACATCATCAAACATGGCTTCCTTTAAGCTTATGCATGCTGTATTACACAGCTTTAATGCAAAGCCAAGGTTGGAATAAACACAGGCTGAGTATCCAATCCATGTACAGCTGTTTCAAGCTTACTGGCTATCATCAGCATGGAGCGGGATCTATATATATATATATATACTTTTTTGTTTACAAAACTTTATACAAATATATTATTTTATATTCTTTATTTTTCCCACTGAATTTTTGTAGACAATTATAATAATAATTATGAGTTAGTCCAGTGACAACCTCACTCAGTGTACATCCTGTCATATGTATGCA
Source organism: Discoglossus pictus (assembly GCA_027410445.1). Lineage (NCBI taxonomy): Eukaryota > Metazoa > Chordata > Amphibia > Anura > Alytidae > Discoglossus > Discoglossus pictus. The sequence goes on from CM050170.1 coordinate 191,552,562, forward strand.
ATACTGGAACAGATGATCCAGGGTTCATATTCTCTGTGAGAGGTGTGAGCATGTTGCCTCTCTGGAAGCTCAAATTGGAGAACTGGAGAGGAGAATTGCAGCACTTAGTGATATTGCTCCCCTGGAAAGGGGCTTAGTGCTCACGAAGCACAGTTTAGCTGGGGTTAGCATGGAGGGTGGAGCTGGGGCTAGTGAGGATGTCCGGAGGGTAGCTGGGTTACAGTTAGAAGGGGAAGCAGGGGGATCAGGAGGAGGAGGCAGGCCAGTTCTGAGCACCAACAGATTTGCCAGATTGAGTAAAACTGTTGGGGATGTCCATTCAGGAATGGCAATGCCAGATAGAGCTGTTCCCTCTAACAGCCAGGAGAACCGTCAGTCTTGATACATATTGGTACCAATGACAAAGTTAGTGGAAGATGGAGTGTCCTAAAGAATGATTTTAGAGAACTAGATAATAGGCTGAAGGCAAGGACCTCCAAGGTAGCTAGCGCAGGGAGGCAGAAGGAGCTTAGGGAGGTTAATGCATGGCTAAAGATGTGGTGCACTAAGGAGGGGTTTGGGTTTTTAGAGCACTGGGCTGACTTCTCACTTCGGTACAATCTCTACAGCAGGGATGGATTGCACCTTAATGATGAGGGAGCTTTTGTGATAGGGGATAGGATGGTAGAAAGGCTGGAGGAGTTTTTACACTAGTAGGTGGGGGGGGGGACTAGATATAAGTAATGGGGTATAAAGGTAGGGTATTAGGGATGAAGTAACAACTCATAGGGGAGGAGATGGGAGGAGGGGTAGTATAGTCAATAGGGAGGTATTACTAAGTAACTCAAGTATAGTGGCAGGCACCACCAAACTACAAACTCATAACATAAGATGTATGCTTGCTAATGCCAGAAGCTTGCCAGGAAAAATGCGAGAGTTAAAATTATTAGCAATTAATGAAAAATGGAATTTAATAGGCATTACCGAAACATGGTGGGATGAAACTCATGACTGGACTGTTAATCTGGATGGTTATAACCTGTTTAAAAAAGATAGGGGCAATGGTAAAAGGGGAGGCGTGATTTGTCCGTATGTTAAATGTCAATTTAAGCCTATAGTCAGAGAAGATATTTATGGCGGAACTAGCGGTAATGTTGAATGTTTGTGGGTAGAGTTAAATAGCGGAGCTGCAAATTCCAAAAGAATATTAGTAGGAGTATGCCATAATCCCTCGAATATAAAAAATATATAAAAAACAGGCATTTAAATTATACAAACAAGAGGTGACAGAGACTGCTTTACGGGAGTACAAGGAAATCAACAAGGCTTGCAAAAGGGCTATTAGACTGGCTGAAATAGAAAATGAAAAATTTATCGCAAAAGAGAGTAAGACTAACCCTAAAATATTTTTTAAGTATATTAATGGGAAGAAGGTAAGGAAGGAATTAATAGGAACATTAAAATGTGACACAGGCCTTCTGAAAATTAGTGACCAGGAAAAGGCAGATGAGCTAAATAGGTTATTTTCTTCGGTATACACAAGGGAGGTACCAGTGGTTGGGACACTGCAACATAATGGGGTACACTACCTTTGCCGAATAATTGGTTAACGCAGGAAGTAATCCAAAAGAGGTTGGAAAAAATAAATGTTAATTAAGGGTACAGAGGGAACTGGGTTCTGTAATAGCCAAACCATTATATTTAATTTTTCAAGATTCACACAAAACAGGGTCTCTACCAGATGACTGGAGAAAAGCAGATGTGATACCTATATTTAAAAAGGGAGCAAGAGCAAATCTGGGGAATTAAAGACCAGTGAGCCTCACATCTATAGTGGGGAAGCTTTAAGAAGGGTTAATAAGGGATAATATACATGAATATGTTTATTTGATCAGAATTATAAGTAGGAGTCAACATGGATTTATAAGGGATAGGTCATGTCAAACAAATCTAATTAGTTTCTATGAGGAGGAACCTGGATCAAGGCAACTCAGTGGATGTAGTTTTTTGGGGTTTTGCAAAGGCTTTTGATACAGTACCACATGGGAGACTATTGTGCAAACTAAGAGATACAGGAATTGCAGTAAATATCTGCTCATGGATTGAGAGCTGGCTAAAAGACAGGAAGCAAAGGGTTGTTGGAAATGGAACATACTCCGATTGGACTAATGTGGTAAGTGGGGTTCCTCAGGGTTCAGTATTAGGTCCTCTCCTTTTTAACATATTTATTAATGGCTTAGAGGTAGGATGGGAGTGTGGTGTCTCCATTTTCGCTGATGACACGAAGTTGTGCAAGGTAATTAAATCAGATAGTAATGTGCTTTACCCTCCAAAGGGATTTACATAAAATTGAGGAATGGGCATCTAAATGGCAGATGAGATTTAATACGAATAAATGTAAAGTTATGCATCTGGGAAGGAAAAATAGCCATGCAATTTATAATCTTAATGGAGCAAATCTAGGTGTATCAGATATTGAAAGGGATTTGGGAGTGCTTGAGGACAACCACCTAGGTAACAGTGCTCAAAGCCAAGCAGCAGCTGCAAAGGCAAATCAAATATTAGCATGTATTAAGAAAGGTATAGAAGCCAGGGAAGCAAATATAATTCTGCCACTATACAAATCTCTAGTACGCCCTCATTTGGAATATGGAGGACAATTTTGGGCACCACTTCATAAAAAGGATATTTTAGAGTTGGAAAAGGTACAGAGAAGGGCAACAAAACTAATAATGGGAATGGAGGGGCTAAGTTATGAAGAAAGACTAGCCAAATTAAACTTATTTTCTCTAGAAAAAAGGCGTCTAAGAGGAGATATGATTACCTTATATAAATACATCCAGGGTCAGTATAAAGATTTGTCAAGGGAGCTTTTTGTGCCAAGAGATTTATAACTGACACAAGGACATCCCTTGAGGTTAGAAGTAATAAGATTCCACCTTAAAGAAAGAAAAGGGTTCTTCACAGTAAGGGTGGTTAATCTGTGGAATTCTCTACCAGAGGAGGTGATGACAGCGGATTCGATAGAAAACTTTAAAAGGGGACTGGATTTATTTCTAATTAAAAATGGTATTCAGGGTTATCCTGGATAATTAGAGAGAAAGTATCGTTCCAGGGAGAAATCAGATCGCCAGTATCTGGGGTCAGGAAGGAATTAATTTATTTTTCCCTTTGAGACGATTGTTTTTTTTTTCTGTTTGCCTTCCTCTGGAATAATTCATAATTTAAAAAATAAATAAATCAATAGTTGATTAATAATTGTTTAACAATTAATTAATTAATAACTAATCTGCATATTGCAAATCAGAGGAGATCTTAAAAGGTTGAACTTGATGGACTGAAAGTCTTTTTTCAAACTTAATTACTATGGGCCTCATTCTATTATCGGCCGTAAATCGGCCGTAAGGCTGCGATTCCTTGCGGGGGTTCAGTTAACTCGCGATTCTATTATACGGCCCCGCAAGGATCTCCTTTTACGGCCGGCCGCATATCTTGGAACCGGCCGTAATCTGTGAAATATAAAAACTGAAAAATAAATTCAAGCCTGCACTGTACAGCTCTGTAAATGCTAGGGATCATATTGGGGGACATGAGGATTAAAAGGAACCCACTCTCAAGCTTGCACATCTGCCCAAACCCGAGTTCAAATTAACTGTTTATTTGCCGGCTGCGGCGGGGGTGTGTCTGAGGTGCTCCAAGCACTCTGGACCTTTTACATGGATATTTTACGGATATTAAAAATTAAATATTTTACGGATTTGAGTACAGGATAATTATGTGCTATTTTTTCTAACACCTAAAATCACTTTATAGTCTTCTCAAAGTGCAGGATGGCTTTATTTGAGCTATTTTATGTGCTTAATTGGTGCTAGCGAGACCTTTTTCCTGCAAGTAACTGCGGCTCGTTTTTAGCCTTGCAGAGAGGTTTCCCGGAGCAATTGAATTGCAAATCTCTTGCGGCCGTTTTAGATCAAAGGCTTTCCTCCGGCGCGATCGGCCGCAAGAGATAGCAAGGCACCGGCCGCAAGCCTGCCGGAATCCCCGGCCGTAAGGGAATAGAATAGCAGAATAGCTTGCGGCCGGTCCTTGCGGCCCCGCAACGGCTGCGGCCGATAATAGAATGAGGCCCTATGTAACTATGTCAGTAAATAGATACCCAGGGATATTATATATCTAGTAAAATCCAGAAATCTTCCATATACCGTTAATAAAACATAGTGGACGCAGTCCCAGCAGTGTACGTGTCCTAGGAGAGTGTGAGATTAGGTGATTTAAGGTCTGGTCACTCAGTCCTACACTGACCTTTTCAACTTCCTGATTGACTTTTGACTATAATTATTAAATACACATAAGAAGAATTGTTCCGCTGTTGCATCTGAAGAAGGGCATTTGTAAAAGTGTCAGCGTTTAAGACAAACAAAAGAAGTATGTTCTCTGCCAAATAATCTGATTCAAATGTTTAAAGGACCACTGTAATGCCCTTGCAAAATAATCTAGTTATTAGCCATTAATACAATTTCAGTTTAATGATTTATAGTCGCAATATTCAATATTAAAATTCACTTTCAAAATGTGTTTGTCCTCACCCTGATAAGGTCATCAAGGGGAAGATGGGAATTGCTGTGAAACCAATCTAAATGGCTTTAAGATCTATCAGATATGATAATGGCATAAACAATCATTCATAGGCTACACCAACACCAAAAGCTTGTTGACAAGGGAAACCTCTAACACAACAAATCATCAGCCAATGGAGATCATTGTTTTCGTGGCACACCTTGTGTCTGAAAATGTAGCAGCTTCCTGGACGACAAAGACACCTCCCCATGGTGACCTTATAGTGGGTGGAAACCAGCATCTGACTATGAACGCTGACAGTAAAGGGACATGGAGGGTTCCTTGTTTTTAATCTTGAAATATCTAAACATGATTTTATTAACAAGGGCTTACAAGTTATATTTCTACTTGCTGAAACCTTCCAAATAGCCCATGCAAAGGTCTGCCCCCTGTGGCTCAAGCATGTTACTAAAATGCTGTTCAGACACTGTCTTCAATGAAGGATTCTGGGTAGCAACATGCAAATGAGACTTGAAATATATCAGCATTTTGCATCTAACTCATGTAAAGTGATATATAAGATTCCTGTGTGTTACTAGGTATTTATTTATTTACTTTGATGTACTGTGCTTTATTTTATTAAGAAGCTCTGTTTTTACTGCCTATAATCAAAGAAATAGTCCCTGTATGGGTCTGCCACCTGCAGCTAAGAAAGACTCAGTAGTACTTGCAGTGCAGTGTCTCATACTAACCAATCAGTGACCATCTCACTGCAACATGCTGCTGAGAAGTGGTCCCTGATAGGCTAGGACACTACACTGCACATCCAGTCCTACAGAGTCTGTGTCTGCATAGGCAGTAGAGGGCAGACTCATACAGGGACTATTTGTTTGATTTAAGGCAGTTAAAACAAAGCTTACAAGCACATCTTAATAAAATAAAGTACAGAAAAGTAAATTGATTCACAGGGAAATTATATAGCTAGTAAAATACAGAAACCTTACATATCCCTTTAAAACGGAATATATTTAGGACTGTTTGTCTAGTTTCTGTACACTAGAACTTCCTCGTATTCCTGTTAATCTGCCACCGCCGAGCTTGAGCAAGACCTTGATCAGTCTAATATAACCATCCTCTTGCACCTTGTTTTATAAGAATTCATGAAGAAAAGGACCAATATACTTTTGGTTATATGATCTACTTCTCTAGAACAAGCCATGTTGTGTCGTTCAGTCGTGCTCAACTCATAGACCATAACACACCGGGCACATCTTTATGTCCATGCTGATCCACTTGGTTTCATGGCAGAGATACTGGAGTGAGTTATTATTATTATAGTTTATTTTTATATATATAGTTTATATAGCAAAGGAAGGAGGGCCCTGTCTTTGAGCTAGGAATCCAATGTCCATGTTGCTAGTTTCTTCGCCAGTGAGCCCCAGCATTCAGCTCCTGCCATTCCTCGATGGTCTACCATCCATCTACTTGACCAGGCCCACCCCTCCATAGCTTCAGGGTGGTGTGACCTCTTGGTTCCCTGACTAGGTATCTGTGTACCTATTTACTTTTATGTACTGAGATGTCCTGGGAGATTGGGCTCTTAACATTTGAACTCCTGGCTCCTAAATATTTTCCAAACAATAACGTATCTCTATGAAAAGCTTACTTCCAGGCTCCTATGAAATCTTCCAGGTTCCTACGTTTTATGCGTTTATTGGCATATTATAAATAGAGAAATACAATAATTTATGACATATATTAAATACTGCTTCCGATTTAGTGGATAAATATAAAATAACCTTACCACATTTTGACCCAAAAATATTATTGTCCATTTGTAACGCTCCAACGCATTACATAACATAATACAGGGCTTACGGATAAGAATAACATTTAGGAGGGCCCTAAATATAGCAATATAATCAGTAAATATATATATCTATATATCAAAGTAAATAAAGTGTACATTTGTATTCACATTTGAACGTCTAAAATAAGCTAAAAGACTTATTTCCTGCTCAGAATTCCAAGAAAAGACGTTATTGCACTGCATTCTGGGAACCTGGACGTGCAAATGTTCTTTAATCCAATACCATTTCAAACATGGCTCCTTTTAGGTATATGCCTGCCGTATACACAGCTTTAAACAAAGACCAGGATGAATTATGCACAAGCCAGGAAACCTACCCACAGGCAGCTCTCATCAGAGTGGGGCCAGTTCCTAGCTTGTGTAGATTTTGTGAGGAGGTTGTTTACCACAACAATCATTAATGTATGTTGTGTAAATATTTAGTTTTGTGTTATATATATATATATAATATTTTAAAATTAGACTCAATCATAGGAACTAACATATTGCGTTAATAATTATATGTTGAGTTATATATCATTGTAATTAGTGTACAATAGATTGATATTAATCTGTTTATTCCTGGTAGTTTGTGAGGTACTTTGAACATCAAGTGACAATAGACCCAGGCTCAGACTTGGCCACTGCAGGGTTAACCCCTCGCCACGTGGTGCGCTCGCGGACAATAGAATGCAAAGCGCGGGAAGCTGCGAGGTCAGGGGTCATAGGAAGCCGGTGGGCGTGGCTCCGGTGTGGGAGGGCGGGTATAAAAGCGAGTCTCGGCGCGGGGTTTACGAGCTGCCATTTTCAGTCCTTTCCCCTCAGTAGTGTTCAGCTTGGTATCGGAGCTTTCAGTCATGGCTGAGGACGCAGTGAGCAGCACTACCATGCCGGCCGAGCCTGAGACGTAAGAGGGGAGCGGGGGGTGCAGGGGCGGGTTGTGTGAGCTGTGACAGACTATGGCGGCGTGTGTACAACTTCCAGCCGTGAGACTGAGCGAGCAGAGCACTGATTCATGTCAGGAGCCGCTGTTATCACTCGGCATATGGGTCTCTGTTGTAGTCCAGAGGCACCTTCAATGAGAGCCATGTACACCTCGGCTGGTGTATGTACACCATAGCCGATATGTCGGCTCCCATGGCCCGGACTGACTACCTCGCTCTGTCCTGGTAACAAGATGTGGCAGCTCGGATTCCTATTGGCTGCTCATTTCGGTTGTAGCCATTGATTGGATGCCCCGATTGAAGTCTCGTGGCGCTTTGTTGCCCCAGGCGAGGTGACAGGAGGAGGTTTGGCGCCAAGCAGGAACCTGGATAGGGGGGCGCCCAGGGAGCAGGAGGCTGGGAGCCTAGATATGGGGAGCGCCCAGGGAGCAGGAGGCTGGGAGCCTAGATATGGGGGGCGCCCAGGGAGCAGGAGGCTGGGAGCCTAGATATGGGGGGCGCCCAGGGGGCAGGAGGCTGGGAGCCTAGATATGGGGGGCGCCCAGGGAGCAGGAGGCTGGGAGCCTAGATATGGGGGGCGCCCAGGGAGCAGGAGGCTGGGAGCCTAGATATGGGGGGCGCCCAGGGAGCAGGAGGCTGGGAGCCTAGATATGGGGGGCGCCCAGGGAGCAGGAGGCTGGGAGCCTAGATATGGGGGGCGCCCAGGGAGCAGGAGGCTGGGAGCCTAGATATGGGGGGCGCCCAGGGAGCAGGAGGCTGGGAGCCTAGATATGGGGGGCGCCCAGGGAGCAGGAGGCTGGGAGCCTAGATATGGGGGGCGCCCAGGGAGCAGGAGGCTGGGAGCCTAGATATGGGGGGCGCCCAGGGAGCAGGAGGCTGGGAGCCTAGATATGGGGGGCGCCCAGGGAGCAGGAGGCTGGGAGCCTAGATATGGGGGGCGCCCAGGGAGCAGGAGGCTGGGAGCCTAGATATGGGGGGCGCCCAGGGAGCAGGAGGCTGGGAGCCTAGATATGGGGGGCGCCCAGGGAGCAGGAGGCTGGGAGCCTAGATATGGGGGGCGCCCAGGGAGCAGGAGGCTGGGAGCCTAGATATGGGGGGCGCCCAGGGAGCAGGAGGCTGGGAGCCTAGATATGGGGGGCGCCCAGGGAGCAGGAGGCTGGGAGCCTAGATATGGGGGGCGCCCAGGGAGCAGGCGGCTGGGAGCCTAGATATGGGGGGCGCCCAGGGAGCAGGCGGCTGGGAGCCTAGATATGGGGGGCGCCCAGGGAGCAGGCGGCTGGGAGCCTAGATATGGGGGGCGCCCAGGGAGCAGGCGGCTGGGAGCCTAGATATGGGGGGCGCCCAGGGAGCAGGAGGCTGGGAGCCTAGATATGGGGGGCGCCCAGGGAGCAGGAGGCTGGGAGCCTAGATATGGGGGGCGCCCAGGGAGAGTGATGCTCTGCAGCTGGGGGGTTTAAGCTTCCTAATATGAAAACTCCACTTCATAAAGGACACTTCTTTACAGAACATGCAGGGTCCATTTTTAGCTAGTCATGTCCTAAAGTCTCAGACCCCAGATGTAAAATTCTGATCATTACTGTAGGCCAAAAGAATTAAGAGTTGACAGTTGTATAGGCTACTCTTCCATTGTATATGTCTACCTCATGTGTACTCAGTTTTCTCAGGAAGCTGATAACCAGAAACCAAAAATGGCAGATATACACTATATATGAAAAGCAATAAATCAGTGGCTGTAGCTTCCTTTCTAAACCCTGCATGCTATTAAATGCAACTAGTTAAAATATCTTTAAGTGATGCTCAAGTTTATAATACACATCTCTAGGCAGTATAACTGCCATTGTACTTACCTGATATAAATGGTCTTTAAAATTTTATTTTGGTAGCAAATTGCTATATGTATTGTATATTAAATTGCACTTAACTGCCACTATAAAACTTAAGTAGTGTAAAAAAAAATCTGTCACATTGTTGTGCAAAAGTGTCTCTGTACTTGTGTTGCAACTTTTTTTTTTTTTTTTAAAGTATACCATATGGGTTTTAATCTGTAGAATAAAAGAAAACACTGGAGTCCCTTTTCTGGGCCTGTCTTTCATAATCTAGTTGGGACATGATCTGTAAAACTGACACTCCTAAATGTTTTCCTCTAGGATGAAAGATGCTCCTGAACCATCAACATCTACTGAACCATCAACATCTACAGAAAAGTCTGAAGAGTAAGTTTGCTAGATTATATGCAGAGTACTTGTATACAAACGACTAATAACCTGCTTACAGCCAAGTCAATGTCACTTTTCTATTCTTGATCTCTCTGCTGCCTTTGACACAATCGACCATTTACATCTACTCCATATCCTCTACCTCAGTATTTGAGACTGCTCTCTCATGGTTCTCGTCATACCTACAAACTCAACCATTCAGTGTCTCCTTCTCTTTTGGGCTTCAGTATCATCTCTGCAGATAACACCCAAAATCTACCTCTCTGCACCAGATCTATCCCTCTCTTCTAACACACGTCTCCAACTGCCTCTCTAGTATATCCTCTTGGATGTCCACCCACCATCTCAATCTCAACATGTGTAAGACTGAACTCCTAATCTTCCCTCCCTCTACTACAGCATCAATTCCTCACATTTCACTGTCAACAATATCACCCCCACCATCCAAGCCTGTTGCCTTTGGCTTCTACTGGACCCCACCCTGTCTCTCATCCCTCAGTCACTAAACAAATCTTTTCTTCGCCATCTAAAAATCATCTTCAGAATTCAACACTATTGTACACAAGACAAAACTAAAATCTTAACACTCTCTCATCATAACTCAACTACTGCAACTCACTTCTTGCTGCCTTACCCACAACCTGACTATCCACTTCAATCCATAATGAATTCCTCTGCTAGACTCCTCTTCTGTAAACAACGTTCAGTGTTGGCATCACCTCTCTGCCAATCAGTCCACTGGCTTCCCTTAGCCTCCAGAATAACATTTTTAAAATCATGACCCTTACTTGCATAGCCCACCAATAGTGCACCCCCACTAATCGCTGGTCTCATCGCCAAATACCCCACCTGCCCTCTTGGTTCTGCTAATGACCTATCTGCAACTCTTGTCCCTTCCCCTCACTCTATCCATCAGGACTTCTCGTGCTGGCCCTATTCTCTGGAACTGCTTGCCTGGCTCCACCAGATTATCATCCTGCCTCAAATTTCAAAACCTCAAAATGCATCTCTTAAAGAAGCACATCGCCTTCCACCCTAACACTCAGCACCTCTCCCTCCTACCACACACAATTCCTTTAGGTTGTATGTCTGCAAGTTTCAATCCTGCAGGGTGTTTTGGGAAAGCAGTATGGATGCTGGATTCAAGGCTCAGAGGGCCCTCCTTGCTTTGCTATGTTTAATTTGTATTTATCGTTGTCTTTTATGTACAGCGCTATGGAATATGTTGGCACATTATAAATGATAAAGTAGCGTAAAGACATTGAGACACTGGCTTCTATTTAAAGTAATCTGTTTTTTCCTCCATTGTGTAGAGTGGATGTGTCTGCTGAAGCTAAAAAGTTGCTTGGTGTGGGTCACAGGCATCTAGTAATGAAGGATGTGCGTGCTGCTGTGAATGCATTTCAAGAAGCAAGTAGCCTTCTGTAAGTACATGCTTTAAACCATAGTGCTCTTTATGGGGAGGGGGGGTGGACTAACTCCAATCTTGAACTGTGGCCCATGAGAAATTGTATAACAAATTATGGAATACAATCAAACTAGAAGGGTTTTTAATTCCTTAGTGTCATTTAAGTGCAGATATCATACTCTGCTGTTGCAGTAACATAGCACACACTAATTGTTCCATAGAGACCCTTAGTAATTTTGGAAGCTTTGCTCTAGACTATTTCCTTCCTGATATTCTGTCAAATCTCTGAATTTATCTATAGAGCAAAGAAATATGGGGACACAGCTGATGAGTGTGCAGAAGCATTTTTTTCTTATGGAATGAGTCTTCTTGAGCTGGCAAGGTAGGTAGTTTTTGATATTCTTGTAATATAAAATGGATATACACCATTACATGCCCCAAGTAACATTGAAGAGAACAGGTCTTCAAATAGTATCACAAGTACAGATGCCTAAAATTCTTGTAGTCCTAAGCATACAGCTGTCACTGAAGTTCTGTTTAACCTGTGCTTGGCTTAGAGTTTCACTGATTCTACCCTTTCTTTTAAGAATGGAGAATGGTGTATTGGGTAATGCTTTAGAAGGCATGCCAGAAGAGGAGGAAGATGGGGAGAAGGAAGAGGATCCCAATATTCCAAGTGCAGCTAATCTTAATGGTAAGTCTTCACATCAATTGCTTCTGAGATTTTCCTGTCCTTTTTTTTTTTATTGACATATAAAGACCTACTTCTAAGGTTGTCAAGGGGGTATTTTGACAATCTAGGTACTTGTATCTTACAAAAGCAGTCTTATGGCTAAATTGTCTGAATGTTGGTGCTAGATATTTTGTCTAAACTCTAATTTCAACTAGTATTCTATTGTTGCAGAAAAGACCCAATTCAGTCCTTTGTACTTGTAATTCTTCTTAAGCTCAGTGCTAGCTAACAAATTGTCTGTAGATGTGACTTGAATAGCAATACAATACCTTAAAATCAATCCTTAACAATTAATTCTGGCCTTTGAATGTCATATTCATATGTAGTGTATAAAGGCCAATCTACATTGACAAAATCTGTTAATTATAAAATGTCAAGACTTACTAAGGGATTGTCTGCCTTTTAGATAACTTCTAATGCATCATTACAGATATATAAAAGGGTGTGTATACAATTAATGAGCTAGGCAATTACTCTGCTTCTACAACTTTAGAAGGTGATTCCACTGGTTTTCATGCAAGTACATTTTTATTTCAAGGGACTTTCTCCATATGTTTCATGGTGTCAGAAAAGCTAAGATTACATTTATCTGTAACACTTGCATTACCATGTTATAAAAGTCAACTTATTGAGACATTACTGACATGTTAGATCTGAAGGGAGTTTATCTTTTGTAAGTAGTTGGGGATGCACTCACTTTGCAATATCACTAAAATGGAAGAATTTCTCTATTTTAATCCATAACTTAGAGACAGAAAGGGAGCAGTTGAGAGAGCAGGTATATGATGCAATGGCAGAAGATGAAGCAAAGGCCACCAATGGACCAAATGCTGAAGAAAAAGATAAGGAAGATGCTGCAATGGATGAAGAAAAAGATGAAAGCACTGTGGCAGTAGAAAAGGATGTGGAAATGGATGAGGGTAAGAAAGCTGAAAAATCTACAGATGAGAGTAAGAAAGATGAAGAATCTATGGACGAGGGTAAGAAAGCTGAAGATTCTACGGACAAGGGTAAGAAAGCTGAAGATTCTACGGACAAGGGTAAGAAAGCTGAAGAATCTACGGACAAGGGTAAGAAAGCTGAAGAATCTACGGACAAGGGTAAGAAAGCTGAAGAATCTACGGACAAGGGTAAGAAAGCTGAAGAATCTACGGACAAGGGTAAGAAAGCTGAAGAATCTACGGACAAGGGTAAGAAAGCTGAAGAATCTACGGACAAGGGTAAGAAAGCTGAAGAATCTACGGACAAGGGTAAGAAAGCTGAAGAATCTACGGACAAGGGTAAGAAAGCTGAAGAATCTACGGACAAGGGTAAGAAAGCTGAAGAATCTGTGGACAAGGGTAAGAAAGCTGAAGAATCTACAGAAAAGGCAAATGCAGAAACTGGGGAAGAGGAGACCTCTGACAAAAACACTGATGAAAAGGATAAGACAAAGGTTGAAGAGGCTAGCACATCTAAAGAGCCTGAGAGCACAGAAAAGAGTGCTGACAAGAAACCAGAGGAAGAAGATGCAAAAGAAAAGTCAGATGAGAAACCTGCTGTAACTTCCAGTGTTGAAAAAGACAACCAGGATGTGGAGAAAAATAAAGATGTTGAAAAGCCAAAAGAGGAACCTATAGAGAAGACCAGAGAATCTACTTCAAAAGAAGGCTCAGAACCTGTTGAAGGGGAACAGAAAGAAGAGGAAGAAACCGAAGAACAGATGGAAGGGGAAGAAGGTAACTGGGGCATCTCCATCATTGGGTCTCTTGTGGTGAAGTTTTTTTTTTTTTTTTGTCTTCCATTCAGCTTTTCCTCCTTGTTCACTTAATATTTGAAACCATTTGATCAACATTGCTGCAAACATAGTCTCTGATGCTAACTGAACGCTGGCAGATAAGGTTCGAATGGAGGATTTTCTTTCACATGGGTCTATTTCAAAAAAAGTCTGCTGTGTATCATCCAATCTGGTGTTGGTGGCAGTCTTCTGCAAGCAACTTAACCCTTTTCATCACTACAACTAGTTTTTTTTTTTAAACTAGATCACACTGGCTGAACTGATAACAAAGATCTCCTGGGTACCCAAGACATCATTCGTGAAATTGAATCTCATAACTAAAGTGACATCCCATTTAAGCCCATGGCCCCCCATTATCACCTCGTCAAAATTGTGGTGGAAATGTCACTCCTGTAGATTATTTTTTTTATTGTACAGTAGCTAAAACTTTAAAGCCTGGGGTAGGAAACATCTGTCCTGGAATGCTAGACATAAAGGTCACCATTTCCCTTTTGTGCACAAGTGGCTTGATCAATAAAGACTTCAACTCCACTATGCACAGAGGGAAATCCAGGCCTGTGTTAAACACACAATAATATTGCCTCCTCCCCTTTAACAGCTAATCTGTATTTGCTTCATGGTGTTGTTTCAGAGGAGGGTAATGGTACAGACTCTGAAGAGAATGAAGGAACTGAGAAGGTGAGTGTCTTTTTTTCTTTTTATAAACCACACAACTTTCAAAAGATACAGAAGGTGGAGATGGACGTTTGCAAAAACTTAAGTTATATTGAAATATACCTTAAGAAGCTAGTTAAAGTTTCACAACTATGGTCACATGTTTAGGTACAGTTAATCTTTCTGAAACATTGTAGCTTGACACTCAGAAACAGTACAATTTATAAGACAAAAGGAACATGTTTAGACAGGCAGCATAGGCCTAAACTTGGAATTGCCCTCCCACAATACAATCTGTTCAAAACTATGCAATGGGTTGCTTCTCATACAATGTTGGAAATTTTCCTCTTAGGAAAATGATGAGGAAGAAGTTGGAAATCTGCAGCTGGCCTGGGAAATGTTGGATTTGTCTAAATTGATCTTCCAAAGGTAACGTCATACTTGGCCAAAGAATTGGTGAAATCCTGTATTAAGGGTTTTCACTTTAATAACTAGACTTCATGGGTGATAGTAAATAAAGTAACTCAATGGATCATGCATTCTCAACCTTTTTTGCTTCTGCCAAAAACACAATGTAAGACTGCAGATGTTAAGCAATCATGTCACTCACTGCAATAAAAGTGAAAAATGCAGCAGTCTTAACATCTTAAGATGTTCCATTGTGCATTAGTCACCCAAATTCCATTTTAAATTAAGGATGGATCATTCATAAAACCTCTATTTAAAAAAAAAAATAATCTTTATCAAGCCTTTAAAAGGGCACATCTTAAATCACAAGTGTGTTGCATGGTTAAAATCCCTAACTGTAAATACAGAAGGGATACAACCCTTACTGCAAAAAAAAGTTCTTGTAAATCTTCCACTTGTAAAACTTATAATGGTGTGCACTTTAGATGACTCTATTACTCTACAAATCTGTAGTATATCACTTTAAACTCTTCTGAATACCAGAGTCCATAATATATATAAATTATTGCAGGCAAAAGACAAAGGATTCTCAACTAAAAGCTGCCCAAGCCCATCTAAAGCTGGGAGAAGTCAGTGTTGAGTCAGGTGAGTTGCTGTCTCTTGTGAATATCTAAAGCAGTTTTATCCTTCTAACATTATTATTATATATATATATATATATATATATATATATATATATATATATATATATATATATTATATAAATTTTTAGAAAGAATTGCATACACTTTTTTTATATATAATTTTTTTTTTTTTTTTTAGAAAACTATTCCCAAGCAGTAGAAGACTTCTTGGCATGCTTGAAAATACAGAATGAGCACTTGGAAGAACATGATCGACTTCTTGCTGAAACTCATTATCAACTGGGATTGGCCTACCAGTACAGCTGTAAACATGAGGATGCAATCTCTCACTTCACAAAGTCTGTGGCAGTCATAGAGAAGAGAATGGGTAAGCCCAAAACATAGCTGTTATATAAACCGAGCTGGTGTCAATGTCTCATAACTAACAAATGTGTCCTACTTCTAAAAGTTGTACTCACAGGGCAGTTGGAAAAAGCTGGGAAAGAAACTGCTGCTGAAGTACAGAAGGAAATGGATGAACTGAAAGGCTTACTTCCTGATATAAAAGAGAAGATTGAAGATTCAAAGGAAGCTCAGAAAAATGCTAAAGTAACTGAAATAGCACTTAAAGAGACTCTGGTTAGTATCTGAAGCCAAAACCATTAATGGTCACTATGCCAAGACAACTCTTTGCTCCAAGCATACTTATTGTAATATAAGCAAGTCTTGCAAGTTCTTGTGTTTTTGCATATAGTGTTTGTTGTGATGCATAGTCTGAATCACAAAATTGTATGTATTCTTGGCATCTTGGACTAGTTATAGCACACTTGGAGTGAGCTAAAACAAGTCTTTCTAAGATCATGTATTGCCTAGAATGCCATAAGTATTTGACTTTTCACAATCCTGTCAAACATTTAGTGTTTTTTTGTATCTAACTCCCCTGTGTACATAAGAAATCAAACTTGACCCATTGTCTTTTTAGGGTGGTGGACCATCTGGTTTTTCCCAAGAAAATGGAAGCACTTCTGCATCTACTGTAAGTATCTTATATTAAAAAACCTATAGCAATATAAAAAAAAATTTATGGCATCTTAACATAACTACTTGCAGGTCTCTGAGGAAAAGACAAATGCTGCTGCTGCACCAACTCCTACAAACTGTGTTTCAGATATTTCTCATCTGGTCAGGAAAAAGGTAGGTTCTCAATTTACACTTTTTTTGTCTTTTTTTTTTTTTTTTGTAGCATTAAATTTATTTTTGTGGATTTTTTTTTTTTTTTCTTAAGAGGAAACCTGAAGAGGAGAGTCCACTAAAGGACAAGGAGGCTAAGAAATCAAAGCAAGAACTTGTTGAAAATGGAGGCAGTGGGGATGCTGTAGTGCCAACCAATGAAGAAGCTGAGAAAGCAGAAGAGGTAGGAATCTTAATATAATGTGACACAGGCCTCAACTGCAAGAGGAGTTGTGCTGTCTGACTTGTGGTGGGTTGCTCATCACTTTATGCCAGTATACTGATTGGTTGTGGAATGCTTGTTTCATGATATGTAGCATACTTTGTCTAAAGAGCTGTTTTGCCTTCTCTGCATCATGAAGTTCTTGCTGTAACTTAAAATAAACAGGTTATTGCACTGTTACAATCTAGAGTAAAGCTTGTCATGTTCAAACTAACATATATTTCTCTCCCTAGGCAGACAAGCAAACACCCATGGAGACAGCAGCTGTTGAAAGTACTGCCTAATTGACCTCTACAACTTTGTATATAGATGTATTTTTTCTTTCCCCACTTTTGGTTGGGCCATCTTTTTGTAAAACTAATAAAGATTAAATAAAAAACTGAAGCTTGTTTTTGTTTTTTCCCCCTGACTTGTGGATTTGCAGGTAGCTTTAACAGATCTCATCCAATACAAAGTGACAATAGATTTAAGAGGGAATTAGCCAGTTTGGCGATCCAAGATGGTATGGGCTATACAAGACCAGGGCCACCTGCTATAGACTACAGATCAACTACAACAAGCACCATTTGGGTTCTTTGAAACCTCAGCACCAGCACCCTGATATCTGGCTTCTGTACCAGTCAGGCTCGCTCCATCATGAGTCCCAGTAACTTCACTAGTAGTGACCAGGTCAAGTTACTTGCAGGGTAAAGATAGGATTGGTATCACAGCCGCCGGGAGCAAAATAAGACAATTTCTATATGCGCCCAGGAGTGAACTGTTTGCTTCTAAGCACCAAATAACTAAAAGCACAACACTCATTTGGTTTTACCCCCACCCCCTTATGGCTGGTCCTTTAATCATGTGTGAGGGACTAAGGGGGGGGGAGGGGGGTTATATCTGGGAATTGCACCTCTGAACCAAATATCAGACTCTCATGAGATACTATAATCTCACAAATTTTAAACATGACACAACAAAGTAATATTACATATAGGATGAGGGAGGGGCATATGCCCTAAGAACATGAAGCATGCTAGCAATAGAAATCCCCGTACCCATTTTCCAATGGGGTGGTCGGTTCTCTGGAAGCTCACTGGGCCAAAATCCAGGCCCTGAAAAGGCAGTCAGTGACAGATTTTTTTTTTTTTTAACTCTTTGCAACCGAAAACTAAAATTTTTGGCAAATAGAGGTATGCCAAGCTGGTCGGACAGGTCACATAGGACAATCTGCACTACAGTGAAGCTCTTAAACTTATTGGGCAATGAGTTCCTCTTGAAACAAAGTGCCCACTGTATCAAGTGTCCTAGTATCAATCTGAAATGCTTTAGCAGTTTAAAATCATTAAAATGTTTACAAATTCGTCTAAATCAAGGACTCTAAGATTACTAATGCTAATAAAGCATTTGTAAATGGCCATGAACCTAAACTCTGAGGCCATGTCTGGTGATGAAAGCACATGCTGGTTTGACTAAATTAGCGTGCATAATTTAGTGTCAGCAAATATGGAGACCTTCCACTCATCCACCCCCCACTTACAAATAGTATATGACATGGATAAATATGTCTAATTTAAAACCATGCTTTCTCTTGGTTTGTCCCTTCTAAAAATGTATTTTTTTTTATATATAGCTGCATTAATGGAGTTCCTCAGTCCATGTTTCTACTTGCCCCTATAAAAACATTAGATTAGGGGAGAAGTTGTGCCAAACTAAACCCATGTTGATTCCTACTTCACATGGATGTATTCCAAAATAAAGTCCCTTAAAATCCCAAAGCTTTGCTTTCAAAAGCACCATTGTAGGATTTAATTTCAAATGAGACAAAGATTTGAGGATAATCTAATACAGCATTTTGAGGATATGATTTCTGATGACTAGATTGTGCATTTCTAGTAAGCTTGGACCAAACCAGGATCTGTTCTTAGCTGTATCGCTCATTTATCAAATGTATTTCTGTGCTGTTAAAGTGCCATTATTACCGGTCTATCCATTCCTGCTCATCTATTGAGGCCATTGCATTTCTTCACTCTTGGGTGTTTTTATAGCATGTTCCTAAATCTTAGGTTTTGTACTTTTTTTTTTCTTCCTATTTTTTCTTGCTCTAAACATTAGATTTGTCATACAAACAACTCCTCCACTTCCACCTTTAAAGCTCTCCTAAATATGGTTTAACCCTCCAAATTAATTGACACACAGGGAATCTTGCCAGGTTTAAGTAATGCCAATCGTATTTCTCGAGCACCCCAATTTCTCTGGTCTTCTAGTATTCATAAGTATACTAGGTAGACTCTCCAAATAATTGGTTAATACAGGAAGAAATCCAAAAGTTGGATTCAAATTTTAATAAAGCTTCAGGTCCTGATGGAATACATGGAAGGGTACTGGGTTCTGTAATAGCCAAACCATTATCTAATTTTCCAAGACTTGCTCACCACAGGGTCTCTACCAGATGACTAGAGAAAAGCAGAGGTGATATATTTAAGAGAGCAAAACCAGGGAATTAGACAATGAGCCTCCCTTCTGTAGTGGGAACACTTTTAGAAGGGTTGATAAAGGATAATATCCACGGATATGTCTATTTGAAAAGGATTCTAAGTAGGAATCTTCATGGATTTATGAAGGATAGGGCATGTCAAACAAATCTAATTAATTTCTATGAGTAGGTTAGTAAGAACATAGATCAAGGCAACTCAGTGGATGTAGTCTTTTTGGACTTTGCAAAGGCTTTTGATACAGTGCCACATGGAAGATAAATATCTGCTCATGGATTGGGAGCTGGCTAAAAGACAGGAAGCAAAGGGTTGTTGTAAATGGAAAATACTCAGGTTGGACTAATGTGGTAAGTGGGTTTCCTCAGGGTTCAGTATTAGGTCCTCTCCTTTTTAACATTTTTTAATGATTTAGAAGTAGGACTGGATAGTAGTGTCTATATTTTTGCTGATGACACAAAGTTGTGCAAGGTAATAAAATCCGAAAATGATGTACTTATTCCAATACAGGAATTAAACACCGTAAACCCCAGTTCTGGTGGATATTGGCCTCTTTCCACTACGTTCTTCAAAGTGGCTGGAGAGCCGGCAGCAGCTTCTTTGTCAGAGCTTGCTGCTTCTCCGGTTATTTTTATGTTGTAGATGTTGTTCCTCTTTTTGAACCGGTCAATCCAACCTCTACTGACGTGAAGCTCTCCGTCACATCCAACGTTTGGATGTGGCTGTAAATGCTTCTCTCCTTTTCCATTAAAATGGCCTGGCTGAGAAGCATGTGATGCTCCAGTTAGTCATCCACCCAGCCTCTTCTTCATTTCCTCCAGGGCATAGCATCTGGATGGGTGATGTTCTTTGTAGAAGATTGAGTGCTGGTGGTTGCAAAAGATTTCATCTTGTCCTTATTTTTGAGGATGGTGGATGTTGGCAAACTCAGATCCGCCCCAATATCAGCTCGCCGCTCCCCTATCCATGCGGCCCAGCACCTGCATTTTCACATCCAATGGTATGCTCTGGTGCTTCAGATAAGGCTGCTCTTTTTTGCGCTCAGACATCTGTAATACAGTACAAATAATACAATTAATGTAGATATAATTACACAACTAACAATCAGGGAACAATGACAATATTCTGTATCTTGCCAGTGGATATTGTCAGGATTCAAGGGTCTCTTGCGGCAATAGCTCTCTCCAACAGCGACTTTCTCTCCTTTGCAAAAAAAAATTACAATTAAGGTTGATTTTATTAGACATTTAACAATAACATTATTAGAAACAAGAGAACAAAGGTATTCTGTACCTTGCCACTGGATTTTCTAGGTAGGATTTGCTGTGTCTCTCTTTTTCTGCTGTTTTCTCTCTGTCTGTCTCTTGCCCTGGCCCTCTTAACGCTGTGTTGCTGTTAAAAGCAATAAATGGGCCCCGTGAGGAAACAAAGTATTATAACGAAGCAGAGCGTTCAGCGGAGATCAGTGGTTATAAAAACAGTGCTATAGTGGGGTTTAGAGGTCAGCTGGGAATTAGAGAAAAAAGAGCGCTATAGCAAATTACCGCTCAGCCCCCCAATGCACACACACTCCTTCTTTATTGTTAAGGTACCATCTCTACCACTTTTGGCTTGTACCTAAAGTCATTCCAGTGCTAAGAACCCATACCTTCCATCATACACCACTTTTCCAGCCACCTATTAACCTCCCTATGCTCTTGTCTCCCTGGATTAACAAAATACTACCTTGGAGATCCTTGCCCGAAGCTTGCTCCCTAAGTCTATACAATCTTCTTAAGGTACAATATTTTCTACTGACTTTGGCACCTATTATATCCAAGCCCGTAATTACATGCAACCTGACATTTTGGCTGCAGGTTACTATTTTTTTACATATCTAGATGTATTCAATTGTCTCAAGCCCGCAAGTACATGCTCACAACCGAAACACGCAATCCATGAACCTGTATGTAGCATTTCAGGACATGATCATGATCAATTAAGCAAGCTCGTAAGTTACAGTTTAGACAGAGCCAATAGTAAATGAGAACATCATCAGTACGTCAGTAAAACATGGAGTTTAAACTATAATTAATGAGTGTTTAGAAGTACAATTTGCGATTGGACTCGTATCAGCTGTCCCTCTGCTCCAGTAGAACTGTTCTTCTGGCTATTAGAGGTAATGCATCATTATCAGAAGAGGTTGTTTTATTGCTTGATGTATCACAGGTGTTTATTGTATCCATATCATGTAAGACCCATATACAGAAAATAAATAGATCCTGGATCTTTAGATGTTTAGAAAATAGGGTTGTTCCATTTTGTGTTTTCCTAATATATATCTCCCTTACCATCTGTGAAGATCCCAGATAGGGGCGCTATTCAGCTCCAACACTTCCTGCCTTTGCACTACAGAAATCCCCCTCTTACAGCTGGAAATCTTCTCAGAAGGAATGGGCCTCTCGGTGACCAGCAGTCATGTCTGGATCAATAGCATACTGGGAATACAGGCTCAGCATAGCAAAGTGATTTCTAGCATAGCAAAATAATAAACGCCTTCCCTCTTAAGGAAATTACACCATTCCCTATGTCTTCCAGAAAGTATGGTTTAATATGGGCAGAAGGAGCTTAGGGAGGTTAATACATGGCTAAAGATGTGGTGCACTAAGGAGGGACTTCTCACTTCGTTACAATCTCTACAGCAGGGATGGATTGCACCTTAATGATGAGGGAGCTTTTGTGGTAGGGGATAGGATGGTAGAAAGGCTGGAGGAGTTTTTAAACTAGTAGGTGGGGGGGAGGGACTAGATATAAGTAATGGGGCAGAAAGTGTAGAGGGTATAAGGGATGAATTAACAACTCATAGGGGAGGAGATGGGGGGAGGGATACTATAGTCAATAGGAAGGTATTACTAAGTAACTCAAGTATAGTGGCAGGCACCACCAATCTACAAACTCATAACATAAGATGTATGCTTGCTAATGCCAGAAGCTTGCCAGGAAAAATGGGAGAGTTAGAATTATTAGCAATTAATGAAAAATGGGATTAAATTCGGCATTACCGAAACATGGTGGGATGAATCTCATGACTGGACTGTTAATCTGGATGGTTATAATCAGTGGCGGCTGGTGACATTTCAAGTTGGAGGGGCACCAGGGCGAAACGTAGCCTCTCCCCCTTTTCAAACCACACCCATTTTATAACTCCTCCCCTGACGTCATAATGACCTTTATAAGCCCCGCCCAATGACCTTATACTTGTAAAGCCCATTGAAATACATGATCAGCAATGCAGCAATGTCAAGAAGAAAAGTAACAATGTGTTAAATTCATTGGTATACAATATAGATTGAAAAAACTCATGTGACAAGACTACAGCAATATCATAATTGCACCTATACGCATTAACAGAAAAATTAAAGCAGTGACACCTACCATTAGTCGGCTCTTCTTCTCAGGGTATTCACGTTCAGTAAATTGACCAACGAGTACAAACAAATCTGCTGCCACAGAGGGTTTGCACCTGGGGTTGAAAGAAAACAAGCAAATCAATCAGACCATTCAAGAACAAAACCATACCTTAAAAACCTTAAAAGACCAAGTGGAACCATATAGGCCCCAAACATACCTTAGAAGACCAAGTGTGACCATATAGGCCCCAAACATACCTTAGAAGACCAAGTGGAACCATATAGGCCCCAAACATACCTTAGAAGACCAAGTGTGACCATATAGGCCCCAAACATACCTTAGAAGACCAAGTGGAACCATATAGGCCCCAAACATACCTTAGAAGACCAAGTGTGACCATATAGGCCCCAAACATACCTTAGAAGACCAAGTGGAACCATATAGGCCCCAAACATACCTTAGAAGACCAAGTGTGACCATATAGGCCCCAAACATACTTTAGAAGACCAATTGGAACCATATAGGCCCCAAACATACCTTAGAAGACCAAGTGGAACCATATAGGCCCCAAACATAACTTAGAAGACCAAGTGTGACCATATAGGCCCCAAACATACCTTAAAAGACCAATCAGCACTGTATAGGCCCAAACCAGTGGATCTTGGGATTCAAGAAAACAACAACATTTCACTTCTGTTTAGACAACACAATAATCAATGTCAAACAAACACGTTGAATTAGCATATGGATAACCATATGAGCAGTAACGCCACGCCAAGGCTTCAACAATTGTTACTGACCATTCACACACCTTTCATATCTCCTTACTGACCATTCACACACCTTTCATATCACCTTACTGACCATTCACACACATATCTCCTTCCATATGCACACCCACACACCATTCATACTTTACTTACCACTAGTTATTTTTTGTAGTTCGGTGGTGCCATTTCTGAGAACTTTACGTACCCTTGAAGGTGCCTCCAATTCATTCAAACCAATGTATTCAACCGCTCCAGGGCCATGGTGCTTCTTAAATACCTTTTTATCCTCTTCAATGTGGAGAAGCATCTTTCTGATTCTGCAGTAGTCTTCGTTGTTGTAAGCAGGATTCCTTATAGCTTCACTGTCTCTGTGAAATCATTATGCAGATTAAATTGATGGTAAAGTTGGTGCAGAGCAACAGCACTTGTACAGACATGAAATTCTGGCTTCTCGTACAGAAGTGACAGCTACCCTTGGAAGTGCCTCCAATTCCTTCAAACCAATGCATTCAACCGCTCCAGGGCCATGGTGCTTCTTAAATACCTTTTTATCCTCTTCAATGTGGAGAAGCATCTTTCTGATTCTGCAGTCGTCTTCGATGTTGTAAGGAGGATTCCTTATAGCTTCACTGCCTCTGTGAAATCATT
This sequence comes from Discoglossus pictus, assembly GCA_027410445.1. Lineage (NCBI taxonomy): Eukaryota > Metazoa > Chordata > Amphibia > Anura > Alytidae > Discoglossus > Discoglossus pictus. The sequence goes on from CM050170.1 coordinate 191,576,442, forward strand.
ATGCAGATTAAATTGACGGTAAAGTTGGTGCAGAGCAACAGCACTCGTACAGACATGAAATTCTGGCTTACCGTACAGAAGTGATAGCTACCCTTGGAAGTGCCTCCAAATCCTTCAAACAAATGCATTCAACCGCTCCAGGGCCATGGTGCTTCTTAAATACCTTTTTATCCTCTTCAATGTGGAGAAGCATCTTTCTGATTCTGCAGTCGACTTCGATGTTGTAAGGAGGATTCCTTATAGCTTCACTGCCTCTGTGAAATCATTATGCAGATTAAATTGACGGTAAAGTTGGTGCAGAGCAACAGCACTCGTACAGACATGAAATTCTGGCTTACCGTACAGTAGTGATAGCTACCCTTGGAAGTGCCTCCAAATCCTTCAAACAAATGCATTCAACCGCTCCAGGGCCATGGTGCTTCTTAAATACCTTTTTATCCTCTTCAATGTGGAGTAGCATCTTTCTGATTCTGCAGTCGTCTTCGGTGTTGTAAGCAGGATTCCTTATAGCTTCACTGTCTCTGTGAAATCATTATGCAGATTAAATTGATGGTAAAGTTGGTGCAGAGCAACAGCACTCGTACAGACATGAAATTCTGGCTTCTCGTACAGAAGTGACAGCTACCCTTGGAAGTGCCTCCAATTCCTTCAAACCACGCCAAGGCTTCAACAATTGTTACTGACCATGCACACACCTTTCATAGCTCCTTCCATATGCACACCCACACACCGTTCATACTTTACTTACCACTAGTTATGTTTGGTACTGAGGTGGTGCTGCTTAACGCAGTTTCTCTTTGCACACCCTGGGGGTATGCATTCTTCTTTGCTTCAATCACTTGTATTTAAATTTTGCACGGCGATCTTTCAAAGAACAAAACTTCTCAATTGTTTTTTCATTGAAGTCTGGGATCTCGGAAATCAGTTGCTTTTCCATTGAGAGCCTCGCCAATGCATTCAACCGCTCCAGGGACATGGTGCTTCTTAAAAAGGTTTTGATCCTCTTCAATGTGGAGAAGCATCTTTCTGATTCTGCAGTGGTCATCGGTGTTGTAATCAGGATTCTTAATAATTCTTAATAATTTCACTGTCTCTGTGAAATCATTCTGCAGATTAAATTGATGTAAAAGTTTGTGCAGAGCAACAGCACTTGTACAAGCATGAAAATCTGTCTTCCCATACAGAAGTGACAGCTCAGTGCGTAATTGTTCCTTCTTCAGTATTGGATATGCTTGCACAGTGTCTTCCAGAGCTTGGGTTGGAAAGCAAGTGTCATGGGTTTTATACAAGTCACTTTGAACAAGTTTGGCACTGACTAGGTGATTTGAAAATGAAAAACGTTCTTTTGCATGAACCACCACTATGTCACATACCTCTCTTGAAAGTTGTCTCAAGGTTGAGATCTCCGCACTCCGTCTGTGGACTGTTACATCGCTCGGCAAACTTGCTTCTATCTCGTCAACAGAATTACGGATTTTCTGGATGCTGGCGACAAAGTCTTCTGTGACTTTTTTGATATAAACAGTATCCGTGTCTCGCTGCTGAAGCTGACTATAGAGGATGTCAACATGTGGCATTATTAAATGAAATAATTTAGGAAGTAAAGAAACTCCCTGTCTTCCAGCATTCCAATGAAACCGGCGGCTTCACGTATAGATGTTGGATCAAAGTTTAGACATGCTTCAATTGTCTGGAAACACTCAAGTAGTGCATCTCTGTTCTCGTAGATGACGTTCACGGTCCTAACGTTGAAGTTCCATCGTGTCGGTGCACCCCAACTACCTCATCCAGAACTCCAGTCCTTTTTGGAGAGCGTGAAAAAAAAGATGGTTTGCCGCCTATGTTGGAAAAAAAAACTCAAACTCTTCCAATCCTTGAAACTGCTTTCTCCATTATTAGGTTCAGTTGGTGAGCATAGCAATGGACGTAGTGTGCGTTCGGGTACACGTCTTTTATTTTTCTTTGAACTCCTCCTTGATCTCCATGCATCACACTGGCACCATCGTAGCTTTGAGCTATGAGTTTCTTCTTGTCTTCTGGCTCTGGGAGAACAGTATTCAGACTTTCCAGCACAACTGCAGCAATCGAGTCTGCATCCATTGATTCAATTTCCGTGAAGCCATCAAATCTTTCCACCACTTGATGCTTCTTGTCAATGTAGCGATAGACTACAACGCACTGTGTCCTAGCGGAAATATCGGTTGTTTCATCCGCTTGGATTGCCACAAACTGTGCTTCCTTAAGCTCTTGGTGAATCACTTCCTTAATAACTTCATGCATGCAGTCCAGTAGCTCATTCTGCACGGTTTTGGACGTGCCCTTAAACACAGTTGCAGTCTTCAAATGCTGTTGCATTGCACTATCGATACTGCCAACCAAATCCACCAGGCCTCGAAACACTTCTGGATTTAGCGATGTTTCACTCTCGTCGTGTCCTCTTAATGCCAGTTCAAAAGCGCCACAAAAGCGAACACAATCAATTATCTTGGAAAGGATGTACCGGTTCTTAGCCACTTCTTCGTTGTGTTTTTGAATACTGACTTGGTATCCTTGGTCCAGTTGAACAGCAATGTTCGCCTGTCC
>CM050170.1:191584024-191879024 GCA_027410445.1 Discoglossus pictus
AAGATTGGATTATTTATTTGACATGGGCTTCAATCAACATTGGATTATTTATTTGACATGGGCTTCAATCAACATTGGATTATTTATTTGACATGGGCTTCAATCAACATTGGATTTTATGACATGGGCTTCAATCAACATTGGATTATTATGACTATCCAGGTCACTGAGGGCAGAAGGCCAACGCTGGAGGGGTCAATTTGACAGGTAAGTATGTGCTGTTGTTTATTTTATTTTTATTATTGTTTGTTTAGTATGTATGTGCTTTTTACTTTTTATTATTGTTTGTTTAGTATGTGTGCTGTTTACTGTATTTTTATTATTGTTTTTCCCCTTACCTTATTTTTATTTTATCTTTAAAAGTGACAGGCACATGCATGTGCCTGTTACTTCTAAAAATGGAATAAAAATAGGGGGGGGGGGGGGGTTGGTAGTTGGGTCAGGGTGTGGTCACGCGGCCATCGGTTGGTCAGTGGCCGCGTGGGCCACATGGAGGCCATGATCAGGGGTGGCACAGGCCTCATGGGGGTGATCATCCACCCCCATGTGGCCTGTGCAACCCCGCTCACCGCCCGATTACCCCGATCACCGTGATCGGGAAAATCGGGCGGTGGCATAGCATAGGCCACATCGGGGTGATGATTGGGCCTCGGGGGTGGCACAGGCCTCATGGGGGTGATCCGATCACCCCCATGTGGCCTGTGCCACCCCGCTCACCACCCGATTACCCCGATCACCGTGATCGGGGTAATCGGGCGGTGGCATAGCATAGGGCAGGCCACATCGTGGTGATCGGGGGTGGCACAGGCCACATGGGGGTGATGGCTGGGGGTGGCACCATGCATTGCAGGCCTAGGTCGGTCGGTCGTCGGTGGTAGGTAAGTTGGTGGGTGGCTGGGTAGGTGGCAGGCCAGGCAGGCATAGTGGGGTAACTGGGGGGACCCTACCTTTTATTAGGGGCACTAGGGGTTTGGTTTGGCCAGGGGCAGGGCAGGTAGGTAGACTTACTGTTAGGTTGGGCAGAGCAGATGTGAGTAGTTTCAGCCAGGGAGGTCTCTCTCAGTCTCAGCGTGACCAGGGTCAGAAAACAGAAAGGGGGAAGGGACAGGCAACTGGTGGTTTTATTGACTGTAGATGTCAATCAAAAAGTAAACTCGAGGCCCTATTAGCTGGCGGGCGCTAGGAGCTAACGGTCTGGGTGGGTTTACATTGTTCTCTTGACAACTGGACAGCCTTCCATCATTGATTGGTCAATGATGGAAGACTGTCAGTCATGAAATTTATACATTTATGACCGCCCATGCATATCGTCACTGTGCTGGTGGGCGGAATGCATTAACGGTCAGGGGGCCAGGCCTCATTGAAGAGTCTAAAGGTTAGTGTACTAGTGTAATATGATCACACAGGGATGCAAGGGGCTACAATAGATACACAGACAGCAGCATTAGTTAATATACACACAGGGCAGGGGTTATCTTAAAGTGACAGTGTCCCTGGGAATAGTTTGCTTCATTTATTACTGTAGTAACACTTGAATGATGATGTACACCTTATATTTAATTGTTTTGGGGTTATTACTAATAAATTATTGTGTTTTTTTATTGCAGGGTCACGAAAATACTTGGGGGGGCGTTCGCCCGGACGCCCCAATGGACGGGCCGCCCCTGGTTATAACCTATTTAGGAAAGATAGGGGCAATGGTAAAAGAGGAGGAGGGATTTGTCTGTATGTTAAGCCTGAATTTAAGCCTATAGTCAGAGAAGTTATTTATGGTGGAACTAGGGGTAATGTTGAATGTTTGTGGGTAGAGTTAAAAAGCGGAGCAGCAAATTCCAACAGAATATTAGTAGGAGTATGCTACAAACCCCCAAATATAGCTAAAAGTGAGGAAATACAATTATTGTTACAGATTGGAAATGCAGCTAAGCATGGGCAAGTTCTAATAATGGGAGATTTTAATTACCCTGAAATAAACTGCATAAATTAGACCAGCTGTTCAGCTAAGGAGAGCAGGTTCTTGAGTACACTCAGGGATTATTATCTGGCCCAGGTTATGCAAGAGCCTACTAGAAATGGGGCTATCTTGGATTTAGTTATCACAAATAATATTGATATAGTATCAAATGTTGAAATAGGGCAACCTTTGGAAAACAGTGACCACAACACAGACCCATTTGAGATTGAATTAAAAATTTTTTTTTTTTTAAGGGGTCAACAAAAACTCTTAATTTTAAAAGGTTCGTTTTTAGCGGTCTAAGGGCAGCAACTGATAGGTAAAGCTGATAGGTAAAAATACTGAACATAAATGGACAACATTTAAATCCTTACTAAATATACATACTTATCACCATATACCAAGTGGGAATAAAAGTAAAAGGAGTAAATCACTTAACAATGATTTAAAGATCAAGATACAGAGTAAAAAACAGGCATTTAAATTATACAAACAAGAGGGGACAGAGACTGCTTTACGGTAATACAAGGAAATCAACAAGGCAGCAAAAGGGCTATTAGACTGACTAAAATAGAAAATGAAAAATGAATTGCAAAAGAGAGTAAGACTAACCCTAAAATATTTTTTAAGTATATTAATGGGAAGAAGGAGAGGAAGGAATCTATAGGAACATTACAATGTGACACAGGCCATCTGAAAATTAGTGACCAGGAAAAAGCTAAATAGGTTATTTTCTTCGGTATACACAAGGGAGGTACCAGTGGTTGGGACATGGCAACATAATGGGGCTACACTACCTTCGCCGAATAATTGGTTAGCACAGGAAGTAATCCAAAAGAGGTTGGAAAAAAATTAATGTTAATAAAGCCCCGGGTCCTGATGGAATACATCCAAGGGTACTGAGGGAACTGGGTTCTGTAATAGCCAAACAATTATATTTTATTTTGAAGATTCATTCAACACAGGGTCTCTTCCAGATGACTGGAGAAAAGCTGATGTGATACCAGTATTTAAAAAGGGAGCAAAAGCAAATCCGGGCAATTATATATCAGTGAGCCTCACTTCTGTAGTGGGGAAGCTTTTAGAAGGGTTAATAAGGGATAGTAAACAAGAATGTGTCTATTTGAATAGGATTATAAGTAGGAGTCAACATGGATTTATGAGGGATAGGTCATGTCAAACAAATCAAATTAGTTTCTATGAGGAGGTTAGTAGGAACCTGGATCGCCCTCTTTTGGAATATGGAGTACAATTTTGGGCACCACTTCATAAAAAGGACATTTTAGAGATGGAAAAGGTACAGAGGAGGGCAACAAAACTAATAAGGGGAATGGAGGGGCTAAGTTATGAAGAAACACTAACCAAATTAACCTTTTTTTTCTCTAGAACAAAGGTGTCTAAGAGGAGATATGATTACCTTATATAAATACATCCAGGGTCAGTATAAAGATTTGTCAAGGGAGATTTTTATGCCAAGAGGTTTTCAACTGACAAGAGGACATCCCTTGAGGTTAGAAGTAAAAATATTCCACCTTAAAAAAAGAAAAGGGTTCTTCACAGTAAGGGTAGTTAATCTGTGGAATTCTCTACCAGAGGAGGTGGTGACAGCGGATTCGATATAAAACTTTAAAAGGGGACTGGATTTATTTCTAATTAAAAAGGGAATTCAGGGTTATCCTGGATAATTAGAGAGAGAGTATTGAACCATGGAGAAATCCGATCGCCAGTATATGGGGTCAGGAAAGACATTTTTTCCCCCTTTGAGACGATTGGCTAAGTTCCACTTGGTTTTTTTTTCTGTTTGCCTTCCTCTGGATCAATTAATTTTTTATTTACTTTTTATAAATTTATTTATTTTTCAGATACATTACAATAAAAAAAGTCATATCAAACATGACATCAAACAATGTAAATACATTAATAAAACATGCAACTTCATACTTATAAATTGAATCACAATATACATTTCCTCTCATTTTAGTTGCCATACATATTCATTAACTCACATGACTGCGAGAAAAAAAAAAAAGTCTGGAGCACTGCGGTTGAACCTAGGTTACCAATGAGCGAGGGCGGTCAGGGAAGGCAGGGTAGGAGGGACGAATTCTATTCCAATTTAACTATTTAAAGTCTTAGTCAGTCTTTGTCCAGTGGTTCATTAAGTTACAACTGAAGATATTTTATATTTTCTTTGTTTGTTTCCCAGATAATCCATTTTCAATGGGATTTGTTCATTAGTCCCATTTCAGTGTAGTTTTTTTCTAATTCCCAGTTGTCTATATTTTAGCTACTTCAGCCCAATTTGGGATTATCTTCTGTCTCCATTTGGAGGCTATGAGAGACTTTGCTGCCAGCAAGCCCTCTATCAAGAAGGCTTTTACTTCCAGTGTTAGGTCTGTGGGGAAAATGTGGAGAAGGGCCACTTCCTGCAGGATTTTTACTTCCCCTTTAATTAAGTCTATACAGTGTTTGTTAAATTCTTCCCAAATATGATTGAAAGAGTCCACTTCTCCACATTCTCTTTAACAGAATCCATCATTTACTTGCCTCGTAATGTGTGACAAATTCAATGGATCTAGATACCATCTGCTGTATTTCTTATAATGTAATTCTCTATATTTAACATATTTTATATATTTTCCTATAATCGAAAAGGCTTTATACCAAGTTTCTAGTGAAATGTTGTTTTTGAGTTACTTTTCCCATTTTAGCATAAAGTTTGTTTTGTTCTCATTTACTCTTAATCAATTTGTTTGATTTAGATATCAATTGGTTTTTATTTCGATTTAAGATCAATTCTTCGAAAAAGGCATTATGCTTCTTGATTGTAACAAGTGAAAATTTGACATTTTTAAGTTTTCACATAAGGATTTATAGTGAAGCCATCCACCACTTTATTTAGCCTCCAGTCTTCTTATATTTTCAAATTTGTTGATCTCTTTATCAACAAATAAATCCCTGAGAGCCACAATATTATCTTTCCTAAGTGTTTTCACCCATGGGAATCCCAAATAGTCAGCTAAAGTGTCTAGAGGGGTAATGGGCTAGGGAAGGGTAACAGTTGGTACTTTCTATTTAATTTATACCATATTTTTAAATTATTTTTTATTCTGGAAGATCCTATTATAGATTTTATTTTAGGATTTTTTTCTTGAAATATCCATCATTTTTCTTCTTCTAGATGTATTCATTTCCTTTCTATTTCTACCCATTCAATAATTGAGTTGCTATCATTTAGATTAATCATATGTGGATATCCCAAGCCCCCTGTACCAAAGCTACGACTAAGGTCTGTTTTATTCTCATTTTCTTCCCCTCATGGATAAATGTATCTATTCTCCTCTGTAACCTATTCATTATCGATAATGGCATGTCAAAAGTGATACATCTTTGTATATAACCTATCTTTGGGAGCAGAGTCATCTTGGTGGCACTCATTCTTCCCATCCTAGAGATTTTAAGATCTTTCCATTTCTAAATTTTTTTCTCCCATATTTTTCATAACTCTTTTAGAATTGATATTGGTTAATTCGTTTATATCCCCATGTAAAATAATTCCCAAGTATTCAATTGTTTCTTGCCATTTACCTCTAAATTTATCTTTTAACATTTTTAATTCTCGTTCTCCTATATTAAGAGCACAAAACTCAGATTTTTCTAAGTTTAGTTTAAAATTGGAAATCTTACTATATTCTGTGATACATGAGCCTAGGTTTTCCAGAGAAGAGGATGGCTGTTCCATTGTTGTTATAATATCATCCGCGAAGTCAGTAACTTTATGTTGTTTAGATGTTCTTTCTATTCCTTTCATTTTTTCATAATTTTTGATCATTATGAGTAATGGTTCAAGTGTAAGTGCAAATATTGAGGGGGACAGGGGACATCCCTGTCTCGTCCCATTGCGGATACCAAACTCAAGATTTTAGCATATATTTTGACATCCGTGTTGAGAAGAGAGATGGGACGAAAATGTTTGCATCCAGGACATTCTAATTCTTCCTTTGGGATAGTCACTATTTCCGCCTTCAATATTTCTGGGGGGATAACACCTTCAGTTTTAATTTGATTAAGAGCATCTTTTAGTGGCTCCACTAGTTCTACCTGGAGAACTCTATAATACCAATTCCGAAAACCATCCGGGCCAGGTGAAGAACCCAATTTTAATTGCACTATAGTTGCTTGGACTTCCTTGACTGTGATTTCTTTGTTCAAAAAGGCTAATTCATCTTCAGTTATCTTAGTTAAATCTTTGTCTAGAAATTGTATTCTCTCGTCTTTAGTTGGAGCTATAAAATATTTTGTTGATTCTAGATTATTTAATTGTTTATAATAGTTTGCAAAAGTTTCTCCAATTTCCTTGGGTTTAGTTATGACCATGTCTTTATACTTAAGTAAATCTATTCTTTTATTCATTAGCTTTTTAGTTCTTAATATATTAGCTAGAATTTTACCCGCTTTATTGACGAATTGATATAGCTTTTTTTTGGGTGACCCATTTGGATTTATCATAGATCTCCTGCTGAACTTTTTTAATCTTTAGCTTTAATAGTCTCACTTGCTCTTGTGTGGTTTTATCTAAGCTATTCTTCACTTTGTGATCTAATTTGGCCAGTTCTATGTATAGATCTTTTAAGGGTTTTCCTTTTTGTTTCCTCCAATGGTGTTGCCAACTGATCAGTAGGCCTCTTACAAAGGCTTTATGTGTAGCCCATATCATTACCTTCAATTTAATTGACTTATTATTTATTTAAAAAATGTTGTTACTTCTTTTTTAAGTCTATCTTTTATCTTTAAATCTTGTACTAAATTTAAGTTAAATTTCCATGAAGGTCTTTCCATTTGAAGTTGATTCTGTAAGATCTTATTGGACACTTGTCCATGATCCGACCAACTTATTGTATCTATTTCTGTTTTTACTATTTTCCCTAAGATTATTTCTGAAACTAATATATAATCAATTCTTACGAAAGTTTGGTGTCTGTTAGAATAGTGAGTGAAATTTCTTTCCCTCACGTGGAAAGTCCTCCATGAGTCATAAAGTCTATTGTTTACCAAAATCTTTTTACAATTTTGTACCCGGTATATGCTAATGACGTGGCGCGCTGGCGCACATGTGACGTCACCGGGTCAAGGAGCGGAGCGGAGGCCGGAGCAGAAGCAGGTAAGTGAGGGGGAGGTATTAAGGGGGGTTTAGGTTGAGGAGGAGGGAGGTTTAGGTTGAGGAGGAGGGGGGTTTAGGTTGAGGAGAGGGGGGTTTAGAATGAGGAGGGGAGGTTAGAATGCGGAGGGGGGTTTAGAATGAGGAGGGAGGTTGAGGAGGGGGGTTGAGGTTGAGGAGGGGGGTTGAGGATAGGGGGGTTGATGTTGAGGAGGGGGGTGAGGATAGGGGGGTTGAGGAGGGAGGATGAGGATGGGGGGGTTGAGGAGGGGGTTTGAGGAGGGAGGTTGAGGATAGGGGGGTTGAGGAGGGAGGTTGAGGAGGGGGTTGAGGATGGGGGGGTTGAGGAGGGAGGTTGAGGAGGGAGTTGAGGATGAGGAGGGAGGTTGAGGATGAGGAGGGGGGTTGAGGATGAGGGTTGAGGATGAGTAGTTGAGGTTGAGGAGGGGGGGTGAAGATAGGGGGGTTGAGGAAAGAGGATGAGGATTGAGGGGTTGAGGAGGGGGTTTGAGGAGGGAGGTTGAGGTGGGATTGAGGAGGGAGGATGAGGAGGGAGGTTGAGGGGGTTGAGGATGAGGAGGGGGGTTGAGGATGAGGAGGGGGGTTGAGGATGAAGAGGGGGGTTGAGGATGAGGAGGGGGGTTGAGGATTAGGAGGGAGGTTGAGGTTGAGGAGGGGGGTTGAGGAAGGAGGATGAGGATGGGGGGTGGAGGAGGGGGGTTGAGGATGGGGGGTTTGAGGAGGGGGTTGAGGATGGGGGGTTTGAGGAGGGGGATGAGGAGGGAGGTTGAGGAGGGGGTTGAGGATGAGGAGGGAGGTTGAGGATTTTGCTTCAAAGTTCTTTATTTGAATTTTTTTCCCCCTGAAATTCCCTTCTTAAAATGAGGTGCGTGTTATACGCCGGTGCATGTTATATGCCGATAAATACGGTACTTCAATAATATCATCTTTCCGCAGCCATTCACTCTCTCATTCATACATACCCCCTTTGGTCAATCTTCCCAATTCTCCCCACTTTGAAAGGACAATATTCTGCCCCTCCGCAGTAGAGTTGATGAGAAGTCGAACTCCAACGTTCGAAATTCAGACCTAATTTTGATCTAAACCCTCCCACTGTGATTGAGTCTATCTATATTATCATGCCCTGTATTAGTTAGACAAGTATTATAAAACCAAGTATGGGACAGATATAAAGAAAAACCCATATTATAGAAGTCTTTCCCCGATTTTTCAAAGCCTAGGTATTTACTAATATTTTTAGGTTAAGACTAAGGGACTATATCTTCCTGACCTTTATACTACGCTTCTACTAAAATCTAGATGTGCTGTGAGTGTATCATTCCCCTATAATTCCATGTGAAGAAAACATTCTTATAAATAAATAGGGCCTAACAATTAATTTATCTTCTTTATATTAATCTCCAAATACAAATTTATCCAATCTAACAATTTTCTATTATCCATTGAGAAAACAAGGGTGCCAATATTTTGTTTCCCCCTAAATCAAATAAGTGTCTTTTTCTGACAATTTACGAAGGGAGTAACATTTCTATAACATTTTCCAGTGATTATCAAATTTCCCCACCTCCTTTTCCTGTCTTCAATTAACATATTAATCACTTCCTATATCTATGTCCTCATATATACAATCCCCATCTTGTGTTTCCATATTGTAAATTCAATCTTTAAGTCCCGAAGGAGTTAGGTGTGGAGAACTCCACCAACCTACCCCCCCCCCCCTTCCATCTTATATGTCCCACCTTATTTTCAACCCTTATCATTACTACCCCATGAATCAATCAATTAAAGGTCCCTGCATAGTTTTTTCACCCTCTTAAGGGTTATTCACTAACTTTTATTCTCTTCCAATCCTCTTTCAATCCTGTGTATATTGTTTCTTTATCTCTTATCATTTTGTCGCTAGGCCAATGTTTTACATCCCATAGCAACTTTTCAGCCTCTTTGGTGTTGTTCACTACAGTTGTTCTGTCCTCCATAACTATAATAAATATTTTTCGATAGCCCTATCTAATTTGCCCTATCTAATTATCTCTCAAGATCTTAGTGATATCTTTTAGTTCTCTCCTTTTCAATAAAGTCTCAGCTGAGATATTGGAAAATATTTTTAATCTCTCATATAGGGTGTCAAACACTTTTTTCCCCCATGGATTTCCTTATGATTTGATCTTTAAAACTCAAGTAGTGTAATTTGGAATATCTGGATTTGATTCAGAGTCCACTATTGGAAATGTTTCTTCTGTAATACTTATTCTACTACGGGCTGAAATGAGAGGACTCTGTGTCTTTTTACTTTGCTTATTTTTTTCCTTGCTTCTCCCCCCTTGAGTTTGTTTTTTTACCCATCATCTGACCTGTTTTTTTTACACCTTTGAATTAATTTCTCCTCTAATCTCACCTAGTCTATCACGACCAGAAACTCTTCAAAGATAAATACAACTCAGTGATAATTACAGTAATCAACTACTACTACACTCCATTAATCCATATTTCCTAAACACTTTAACTTATAATTGTGCAGAATTTAACTTGGCTCAAGATTTTTATTTATTTTTTCAAATCTCTTGGGTAAAACCTCAGGTTTTCTGGAGGATGTTATTCAACTTATTTGAGAGTGTAGATTTTTAGGCCCAGTTGCGCAAATGCACCAAGTTGAGGTTATTACAAATCTTTGCCTCAGATTATTTTGACAGAAATTTTCCTCAAAATATAATCATTTCTTCAAAAAATTACAGGATTATTGTGTTTTTCAGTCCCAATACGTAGTACTCAAAAGATTTGTTATTGCTGTAGACAATATTACAGATTCTTCAGCTTCATAAACTTTGAGTGAACCTTTATATATAGAATCAAATAGGATGAGTACCAAAATGGGAAAGATCTTCCTAGATATAATGTGCTCGATATTAGGCCCAGTTGCTCCAATTCACCAAATTAAGGTTATTACAAGTCTTTACCTCAGATTATTTCAAGCAAATATGTTCCTCAAAATATAATCCTTTCTCCAAAACTCGAGAGGGTTATTATATCTTTCCATCCCAATCCGTAGTACTCAAAAAAAAGTTGTTATGGCTGCAGATGATGTACTAGATCTTCAACTTCATAAACCATTTAAGGAAACTTTTATATGTCGTATGAGTCATAAGTCAGATATGGTTAGTGCCAATCAGGAAAGATCTTCCTAGATGAAATATACTCAGTATCGATTGTATGGTCAGCCAATCCTTAATTCAAGCCATAAAACATGTGCATTCTGTTATATACAATTACACTCTTTATAGCTCTCTTTGAACTATATTTTAAGGGTATTCAACCACTTTATAGCAATATTGTGTCCAGAAGTATTTTTAACCAAGAGTAAGGTCACTTATAATTTAATAACAGTTCAACTAATACTGGAAGCTGATCCTTTAGCATAGAAGCTCTTTGAGCAACCAATTATCTATAGTGGCTTTCAGTAGAGAGAGTTCATCTTTTCCTGAGTATAGTATACTCTTTATGGAAACAATACCTATGATAAATATTTCAATAGTGACTTTAGTAAAACTAAAATCCGCTTCAGACTTTGTGGGTGATTTGTTGGTTTAACCAATTCAGCTCCACAGTCTTTCCCACAGTTTGAAACTGTTTAGTGGATATACCACCAATGTCAATGCCCCTGCTCTTTTTATTTTGCTTAATCTCAGCGTTTGTACTCATTGTGCACGATCTCCACTGGCTCTGCTAGATCAGACGAATCCACATGTGTGCTCTTTAACGGTGCCCTCCACTTTCTGGCATTGTTGTCTCCTCAATTGTTTCCACAGAGAGAAGCTGGAAAATCTTGCATGTCCTGCAGGCCGGCGATCTCGTCTGAGCGTTCTGCGACGCTTCCCATCACCACCTTTAGCACAACTGTGCCCTTAAGCTGCTTCATACCATCTCAGCAGCGTTTAGCCCAGCTTCCTTCGCTCCTCAGGCACGCTGCGCCACTCAGCGTCTCCAGCTCCACTCCGCCAACCCCACACAGAGGTCACCTCCTACCTTAGTGGGCCTCTCAAACGATGGATAGGCGTGTGATGTGAGTAGCAAGTAAGTTCAGCAATGAGTTTTCTGCAACTGTGCTGTGGCATTCAGAAAAAAACAAGGCATTCAGGAGAGACAGGAGCCTTCACTTTGGGTTACCTCAGTGATTTTCGGGTGATTTTCAGGTTCTTAACATGTTTCTCTGAACATCAATAAGGACAAGAGACAGTTTGCTTGCGATAGTTGCATCATAGCGTGGGGTGCATCGCCATTGCCCTGTTAGCTACCGCTGCTAACTCCTTCCTGGGCGTGGCCCATTCCCCTCCTCCTCCAGCAGGATCAATTAATTATTAATTAAAAGATAAAAATAAAAAAAATGTTGATTAATAATTAATTAACAATTAACAACTAATTAATTAACAACTAATCTGCATGTTGCAGTTCAGAGGAGATCTTAAAAGGTTGAAGTATTTTTTCAACCTTAATTACTATGTAACTATGGACACTCACAGCATTTTCAAAACAGCAACTAGCATCACCCAATGATAATAGCCATGCCTCCAAGGGTATGTGACCAGCTGCCTAATGAGGGGCCAGTCAGAGGACAGGAAAACTATTGGCTTGGCTTGGGGGGTGGATCACTGGGCCGCACCCACAGAGAATAAGAGCGGCAAACAGAACAAAGGGCCTGTAATTACCGCAACTTCCTGCAGTGACATGAATTGGAATTACGTGTCCTTTCTGCAAGAGAAACAGCTCTATATGACACAGGCTGGTTTATTTTATACAACTATCCTTTAAAATATCTCAGTATATTAGTTAAGGGCAAACCGATCTTAACACCATCTCTAACCAACCGGTCCACCGGTCAACACACTTTTTGTGGCATAAGGTTTTGCAACGGTTTTAAGGTAATTTTGGGATGATGATTTCAAATCTGGCATCAGTTTTTGTCTATCAGGTTTTTGAGATATCAAAAATAGCATTTTCAATAAAAACAGCAAATTTATCGTCATATACGAAAATCTAAACAGACATACAGGCAAGAATAAGATAAGATACAATCACCTATATAGTTCTCAGCAATACTGTACATTGGAGGCTCCCACGTCGGCTGCAAGGCTCATTGCAGGCCACAAATGCGGACCCTTGCGTAACGAAGGGCCGCATTTGCAGAGGTGGAGGCTCTACGGCGCCTCACCAGCAGTTACAAACCGACAAAGAAGCGGGACTTTGAAAAAAAACCCAAAAAAACGCGATGACGAAATACGGACTTACACAAATAAATACAAGCCGCGGGACCAATTTACAGAGTTTAGACACTCGAAAATCCCCTAAGCGAGAGAAAAAATGGCCAGCGAAAAAAACGAAAACGAGGCTACACGACCCCTAATGCTGCAAAACACCGCCAAGCACATACGACTTTTACAAAAACCCATACGAGGTACAACATACACTATTAGCAAGGACTCAAAATCATCCACACCCGCGTACCACATACACAATCGCCGCCATTTTACAACACTAACTTACAGAATGCGAAGTACCCAGCTACACAAACGGTTTCCCCTCGCGCACGCAGCCTATTTACACTACACACTGCACACATTGCTGACACGTACACCTCAGCTCAACAACACTGCAAATCTACATTGTATGCTGCAGGAACATCAAAACAGATTGTTAGCTCAGCACGAGGCTCGCAATGAGCGTCAAACGATCTCAGATGACCAAAACACTCTCTGTGGCAAACAGCATTACCTGCCTTACAATTGTATTGCCGTCATTTTTTGACGGGCAAGTCGCTAGTATACAATAATAATGAAACAAACATTTAATGAGCCGTAGCACAAAGTTGTGAAAGTGAATGCATATAAATGTGCATGAATGCATATTACCATGTAAGAAATAAAATGTGAAGATAAGAAAAATATGTACAAAAAAGGTAAATTGACAAAAGTGATGTTACATCTGCATAAACTACCTCTTCTTTGACGATCTCCGATGTACAGCTTGTGGAATGTCTCTCATCAAGGACCAGCAGTAATCTGCCATCATGTTGGTGTCCCATCGACCTTTGTAATGTTCTTCCATAACTTTAATGTCTTGATGAAAGCGTTCACCTTGCTCTTTGCTCACGTGACCCAAGTTCTCTGGAAAGTTGGCCAAGTGACTATGTAAGTAGTGAACCTTGATGCTCATTCTACATCCAAGTGCTTGGAAACTCAAGAGCAGCTCCTCCACAATCTCTGGATGTTGTCCACTTTCCTGTTCCCAAGGAAATTCCGCACCACATCAGAGAATGCATTCCAAGCTCTAGCCCCTGCCACAGTCATTGTTGTAACAAAGTGTGGATCCCTGATGAGTGTTCTTACACGAGGGCCATCAAATATTCCTGCCTTTTTCTTCTCGGCACTGAGACTTGAAAAGGTTAAACATAAATAGCTAAAGCAGTCTCCGGTGTGATCAAGAGCTTTGACGAATTGCTTCATTAACCCAAGTTTTATGTGCAGTGGGGGAAATACAATTTTATTCCTATCCTAGTAGCAGCCATCCAAATGGTTTGTTGGTTTTCTCCAAACCATTGGCACACCAAACTTAAGCTTAGCATTCTTTCCTTTAGACCATGATCATAAGTTTCAACACAGGTTTTGCACACTTTGTGAGGAGCCCAATTTTTGTCGTGGTCTCCCAGTCATACTTTAAAGTAGGCAAGATACGCATTATTGACAAAGATATTAATATTGCGCCTTTGATCCTGCAAAGGGATGCCACAGATGTACAGTGCCTTGCAAAATTATTCAACCCCCCCCTTGACTTTTTACCTATTTTGTTACATTACAGCCTTAAGTTCAATGTTTTGTTAATCTGAATTTTATGTGATGGATCAGAACACAATAGTCTAAGTTGGTGAAGTGAAATGAGAAAAATGTATACATAAAACTATTTTTTAGAAATAGAAAACAGAAAATTGGCATGTGCGTATGTATTCACCCCCTTTGTTATGAAGCCCATAAAAAGCTATGGTGCAGCCAATTACCTTCAGAAGTCACATAATTAGTGAAATGATGTCCACCTGTGTGCAATCTAAGTGTCACATGATCTGCCATTATATATCCACACCTTTTTTGAAAGGCCCCAGAGGCTGCAACACCTAAGCAAGAGGCACTACTAACCAAACACTGACATGAAGACCACGGAACTCTCCAAACAAGTAAGGGACAATGTTGTTGAGAAGTACAAGTCAGGGTCAGGTTATAAACAAATATCCAAATCTTTGATGATCCCCAGGAGCAACATCAAATCTATCATAACCAAATGGAAAGAACATGGCACAACAGCAAACCTGCCAAGAGACGGCCGCCCACCAAAACTCACGGACCGGGCAAGGAGGGCATTAATCAGAGAAGCAGCACAGAGACCTAAGGTAACCCTGAAGGAGCTGCAGAGACTGGAGTATCTGTACATAGGACGACAATAAGCTGTATGCTCCATAGAGACTCCCAAAATGTATGGAGGAAGGTGCTCTGGTCTGATGAGACTAAAATTGAACTTTTCGAGCCATCAAAGAAAACGCTTTGTCTGGCGCAAACCCAGCAGATCACATCACCCAAAGAACACCATCCCCACAGTGAAACATGGTGGTGGCAGCATCATGCTGTGGGGAATTACTTTTGCAAGGCACTGTAGCAGAAGATATCTGCATCATTACGGCATTTCTTGCTTTCGGATTTTGTAGCCATTTTTAGATCACGACCTGCAGATGAAAAATATTACATATACATTGGATATCTACATAAAATCATATTATAAACACACTATACTACAAATACACCACCAAATTTTATCACTAAAGCAGTCACTGACTCACAGCAGCTTGCAATCATAAGTGATAAAGAGATAATTTCAGGTAAAATCAATGAAAATGGGGTTTGCCAATAGCATACAAATGAGATGTGATAGACCAAATATGAGATCAGATTTGTAATCAGCACACTGGAATTAGTCTAAAACAGCTGGAAAAGTCCAGGCCAGAATTTTTTTAATTTTTGTTGTTGACCATTGTCAGTTGGTTGGTGTTGGGGGGAATGCACCACAGCATTTACAGATGATGCTGCCAACAAGACAGAGCTGAGACTTAGATTACACATCACCACTTCTTTTGTATGTCATGATACTGGGCCCACGCTCCGTCTGTGTACAAGGTGCCATTCTACACCAGCTGGAGCAGACAGCAGAACGTTGGGAGCCGTCCATCACATGAGAAAGCCACAAACACAGCATAGAAATCCCAGCATCCAGAAAAAGAATATTGTTCTGCCATCTGGGTCTTAACCAGAAGATCTCTTTATTGAACAGGGCACAGTATATTTATAGGAAAAGTACAGTGGTAACTAAATACATTAAACTGTAATTAAACAGTAGTGCCATTAAACACCTACCTAGACTACTAGATTGGAAAGCAAGCTCACCTATTTGCTCAGAGTTTTTGCAAAGTATGTGACTCACTAGTAAGCTGGTTGTTTGTGTATCTCCACAGGAGGCCTTTAATGATAAACTCCCATTTGTAGCCTTGTGTCACCTCCACAAAGGAACTCTTATATCTACCTTTGCGAACAATAATTTGATTACATCTCCATACACAAGGTCACACAGTATTCTTTGAATTATCACATTTTATAAAACAATACATAAAGAGGTTTAACTTTATTGGCTTTAATTGTAGCATATTTGTCACAAATATATCAGGTATGTTTAACATGAATATAATCACTAGAGCAAGCTGTTACCCACAAATCTAATGGATCCAGTATCACAGCGCAGTGAGACAACCACTGTGAATATACCCAGAGCTGAACATGGTACCACCATGGTGGTTTGTGCCATCATAGATAAAACATTTGCAATTGAAGTAGCACAAATAGTAGGCACCAAGCCTCCAGCTGTTAGTGACCAGTCATCATTTGCATCTCAAATGACCATTGTCTGTAAATGTAAGATATACCTATTTGAGGAACTACATTTGAATGGAGGCCCAAAAAAGTTACCATTTTTTCTTTAGCTTTTAAACGGTCTGTTTTCTCAAGCAAAGCTGTGCATCTCCTCCCACCTGTGTCTAGCAGGAGTGTGGTCAGCTCTTCCCGTGTGCCAGCCTAAAAATAAAGTCTGACCAGTCTAGATTCTGCTTCAGACTGAGCATGCTTAGTAAAGTGGGTGGGGCCTATGGGGCAGTGGCAAGCATATTACAATAGAGTTGTTAGCTCTTTGTAGGCAGCTGGGACAGAGC
This sequence comes from Discoglossus pictus, assembly GCA_027410445.1. Taxonomy (NCBI): domain Eukaryota; kingdom Metazoa; phylum Chordata; class Amphibia; order Anura; family Alytidae; genus Discoglossus; species Discoglossus pictus. The sequence goes on from CM050170.1 coordinate 191,600,447, forward strand.
TAATGATGTCGTGAGGAAAGGCCAGTGACATCAGCCCAGCCTGCTTCCATGCGCCATTAATAATAGTCCAGCCCAAAGGCAAAGCTGACCATGCCCCTGATAAACCTGTGATCCATCCAACGGTCAGCGCCATACATAGACTTTGTCACCCTGACATTCTCTCTTTTCTCTTCTTCATCCTGATGATGACATAATCAATTAGATGCCAGTGCTTGGAGTGGAGATGCATCCACCAAGTCCTGTTGCATAATATTGTTTTGGTGATCAGAGGGCATGTGCTGCACACTTGCCTATTCCATTTCTCTGGATGCAGGCTGCAGGATCTGACTCTTGCATTAAGACCGCCAAGCAGAATAAGTTTGTGTGAGGTGCACTGATGATAAAAGAATTGCTCCTCCACATCCTCATGGTTGGCTACACTGATTAAAGTGGGAGCTGCACAGTAGGTGACTCGACACTTAAGGAAGCTGACAAGTTTCAATACAAGACCACAGCAATCTAAGACCCCCCCCCCCCCCCCCCCCCCCCCGACAGACCCACAGGCCCAAAACTCTATCTTGGAAAATTAATGTATATTCCCCGCTGAAAAGGAGAAACACCTACAGCATTGGACCTGATAGTCCCCAAGAAACTCATTGGTTCCCCATTACACCAAATAATCTTCCAGGGTACTGGACTGCATTACAGGATGAGGGATGGCAGGTTTTGTGGGACCCAACTATTGTACACTAGACCCAGAGGAAATTATACTGTTATAATACAAAGTACAAAATACAGGGAATAGCCTCCATCATGCTGGGGTTGCACTATGTACTCAGAGCAAATCTCAAGGTGTTGATGCAGTTAAAGTGCAAGAAACAAGTCTTGCTGCAAAGAAATAAGCTAAGCACACACGTCTTTTTTAGATACATGCAAATCTGTAGTTTTGCTCCAGTTTAGCTTTGCTCATTGCTCCCGTGGCACTCCAGAAGAATGTGTAGCCCCTGTCTGAATTAAACATTAGCAAGCAGAGTGTCACGACCGCCAGCTTTGGGGGACCACGCTCACCCCAAATCTCTTTCTCTCTACGGTCGCAACTTTTTGTTCAGATCTCAACACCAGCAGACACTTCAGATGACAGCATCATTACTGCAGAGACAGGCACCATCAGACCCCTAGTCTTAGGATCTAGGAATCACACACCATGTACCTTGGATTAGTACAAGCAGACTCTGGCACAACCTTTCGTTAATATGTCTAAAGTCAAACTGGCCACTTCTTTATTGTTACAGAGATATAAAAACACAGAAAAATTACACAAAACAACAAAGACCTTCCCCCAGTTCTAGCCCATCCTCCTTGGCAAATAGCTTGCTATCCCCCCCTCACCCACATGATTTCCAGATGTATAGAGGGGTCTGGCTTTCTTCTAATTACACATTTTTTTTCTCCTCTTACAGAGCCATAAAACTGGCTTCCCCCTTCATGAATAAAGCCAGAACCTTCACACGTGGCCGGATTGCAGGGCCATAAAAAATCTTTAAAAGATTACTCCTTTGTCACATAAGTGACTGCAGTATTTTTTAGATAATGCTAGCATCCTAGGGCCTATTTCTATCACAGATGCATTATTACAGTGCATATAACATGATTTAGTAACCACCAAATTAATTATTGTGGTCCATACTACACACAAAAACAATCAAGTCAGTCCTCACAACAAGTTTCAGGTCCGTTGTAATAGTTCTTGACTTTAACACCCAGTGTTCCAGCATTCCAAATAGCATTGTTACTTGTACGTTGCCAGGGGTCCCATCATGGCCCCAATTCCATCATGACATGCGGCTTCAGCTCCCAGCACATCTACACCTGCTGCAGTGTCTTTCACCCATTGCTACAGGATTTGCTAAAGCATCAAAACTTGTAATAGAGTTAGAGTAACATGAGGAAGAGTTGTGCAACATCAACCTTATCTCTCTTCCCTGTTCCCATCTACATCAGGTGGCAAGATAGAAGTGGAGATGGCTTGAGGTAGGGCGGGGCCCAGTGGATGTCGTAGATGTCTTATGTGCCTTGTCATGGTCTGGGCATTGCATAATGCTTACTGTCATTGACTTCGTGCCCATTGAACCAGTGGGGATTACTTAACACAGTCTTTGCATGCATGGGTAGAAAGGCCCTAACTCACCAAGAGTCTCAGACTTGTAGGCTACCCTCACCTGGTTTAGCCCGCCACTTGAGGCAGATTCAGGGGTGTGGCCTCTGTCGCATGCTTGTAGCCATAGGTGAGAGCTGAGTGTCAGATGAGGACCAACGCGGGTGAGCTCCTAGGCCTTTGACTGCTTTCCCATCAGAGGTTCTACCACACCTACACACCGTTTTTAATAGTGTATGCCCAGCAAACAAACAAACAAGCTTTACTTGTAAATGCAGTATAATGGTCCATTAAATTTGTTGACAGGTTTCTGGGCCACCATAATTCTGAATCTACAATAGAGAAACATGATTGCTTCTCTGCCATCCCACAATTCTTGAGACCCCTTGTATCCCTACTGTGCCATTAACCACCTCCGCTGCTCACTTAGACTTACTTACACAAGTCCTCAAACTTTTCCTGCCCTGCCACAAACAGGCACTCATTGCCAGCCGTTTTCAAAGTCGTGCAGGCCTCGGGATGAGCTCCTATGGTGCTCATCGGGAGGCCCGCAATGAGAACCTTCAGCGTTTATTGCGCATGCACAAGCCATAATGTTTTAACATTGCGTGACGACGATTTACAATTATGACAACTATTATACGTGATGTGTTAAGATAAGATGGTGTTAAAGTATATCATATGATACCTGGACCAGTCTTTTTCTTATGCACCGTGTGTTTTGCAGCTCTCCTTAATCAACAAGGTTCACATCAGTGTCTAAGAAATATAAAACAAAGGAAGGGAGGGGTTGGAGACAGCGCACCAACACCTAGATCATTCAACGGATTGAATATAGAATTCTAAATGTTAACACATTAATGTCTTTGACTCTCACCTGGTGTGACCTCAATTAACTATGACATATTTCCTCACACTCGTACTATCCCAGGTAGCTGTCCGTAAATTCTAGAGGTCCAGACTCATCTTCAATAAAGACGGAGTTTGGTAACAGTGGAATGGGACTATGTTAAGTTATCATTGTAAATAAAAGGCTAGGATATGGGTGTATCTATAATCATAATTGGAAATTACGTACTAGTCTAGAGATAAAAGACTTTTGGGAGGGAATAAATACAGTGAATATAATGGGGCAACATAAATGTTGTTTACCCAAGCAAAAGCTTTATTATCTCTAGTATTTATAGTACATAAAATAATAATACAATTGTGGTGGTTAAGAACAGTATTGTGCTACTAACAACATTTCTAATCTACAGATTCCAAAGGGATGAGAAACTGAAGAAGCTGCTAGAATCAGTGAAACGCGTCTATACATTTTATCACAATATATATTATTTTTTACCTCTGAGGCTGGATTATCAGTGTATTCTGTATCACAATATTGTCCTTAACCACTACGATGTTATTATTATTTTTATTATTATTTTTCAAATACTTTTTTGTCAATGTGCGGTGGTCATTTCATTTTTAACTATTGTATTGAATTGAGGCTTGCTTTAGTGATGAGGGACATTTTGTATTTGTTTTTAAAAACTTGGGAAGAGTGGGAGGAACCCCAAATAAGATCTGAATTCAATTATGTTACAAAATGTCCTCTTCAAATAGCCACTTGACAATAGTAGTCAATGACAGAATAAGGTTATGATAACCCACAACCTCAAGTTACAGACACACTAACAGTCTAAGGTGGATCTACCCAGGACACAATCGGAGTCATCTGAATAAAAGATTTTGTGTGAAATGTTCCAGCATATCTGCTACTGTTGTTTTTTTGGTTACATACTACACGTGAAAATACCAAACTGCATTGGTGCTTTATATGTCCCTGTAGGCCCTGGGAAGTGCGCTTCAGCTCTGCATGCACTATTGCCTATGCACATTCCAATCAGTAGGGGGTGCTGCAGCGGCAGCCTGCTAAAGCGAGCTCACAATGGCGGTCAGAAAAAAGGAAAGGTTCAAGCCTTATTGTATGAATACTAGATTTAAGAGTTACTGTATACTAGAGTAGGTTCCCCGCTAAAAATACAAACTTCAAAGTAGATTTACTATGATAACATGCATTAAAAAATTACATTAAAAAGTGCTTTTTATTAGCAATAATTTTAAACTATACTGTACGTGGAACCTTAGCCGTGTCCCTTTAATTCTGACTTAACGTACACCAGGTAAATACATGGGATTATAGTTTTGGTCGCCTGTTGCATATAATAATATTCTGAAAATGGTCCTCAGAGGTGATTTGTGTCTTTCCATCTTTTTTGATCTGGGGACCGACTGGTTTCCTTCCAATGCTCATGGGACCTCCATTAAAACCCATATCATATTTAAAACTAGTTGTTTGCCTGTCATAAATTACGGTATAATATTGTCTTAAAAATTGTGTTTTCTGTCTGTCTGTGCGCCCTCTCTCTGTGTACCCTGCCTCTCTCTCTCTGCGCCCTCTCTCTCCTCTATTCCTCACTCCCTCCCTCTTTCTATCTCTCCCTCCCTATCTCTCTCCCCCTCCTTCAGTCTCTCTCCTTCCACCCCCCTCTCTCTCCATCACTCTCTCTCTCTCCCTCCATCCCCTTTCTCTCTCTCTCTCCCTCCTTCACTCTCTCCCTCCCTCCCTCTCATCCCTCCTCCCTTCTCTCTCCTTTGCTCCTTTTCTCTACCTCCCTTGCAATGCACAGGGCGCATGCGCAACTGGCAGTTGTGCAAGCGTTACTCACACACGACAACTATATTAGTGATGGTGATACTACATGTGATAGACTAAGGGCCTCATTAAATTTCAAGCCCACAGACTTAAGGGCTGTATGAAAGCAACTGGGGGCTTGAAAATTGCAACAGTTACAGATCGATTAAATTGACCCAAGCTTGTACATACATGGCAGAAAGCCAAATCTGTAAATCATATGTAGCAATTCAGGGCCTGATCTTGATCAAGTAAACAAGGCCCGTAACTTACTGCTTAGACAGAGCCAATAGTAAATAAGACCGTCATCATGATGTCAATAAAACATGGAGTTTAAACCACAAATCATTAGTGTTTAGAAGTACAATCCAAGAAATGATATGTATTAACCCATTGATATAACACAGAAATAAAACTTAAAGAAACATTTTCTGCAGATTTGCGAGCTTGAGACTTGTGCAATTAATTCTTTCATTGCTTTCCCAGTATTTTTAGGTACAGTAGTGTATGTTTATTTGCTTTTGCAGTTACGAACAAGTGTTTCACCCTCTTGTGAGTCCTCTCTAGTACCCATAATATTTTTTGCTACATTTGCTATTTACGTGTTTGAAAGCAGTTGCGGGCTTGGGGAATTGTCTCAATCTAATACCGATTCGCGATTTTAGCGATTGTAACATTTGCAGGCTTGAAAGATCAAAGGCTTAGATGGGTCAGAGTTACGATTTTGAAAACCGCAGGAATTTTCATGCTGTAACCCACAAATAGATTGTGAGTAGCTAAAATATGTCAATTTAATATCAGTAACTTTTACGGGCTACGTTAGGGGCTACTTTAAGTACAATTTGGACAATTTAATGAGGCCCTAAATGTTCATCTAGTTTTGCAATGATTTGAATACAGTCAATTTTAAAGTACCAATATAATACCCCAACAGGATCTAGATGTGTTAATTAGGTACTGATCATTAATAAAATGCATATTCAATTCTTTAAAAAAGCAGCATTCAAAGTTAAACTAAATTTTAAAGACCTGATTTAGCTGCTGTTATTTTTTTTTATTATACTAACAACAGCTAAAATAGTTTACAAACACATAATAGTAATAACATATATCAGAGGTGAGTGGTGAAGATAGTGATTGATAGCAGTTTGCCCTGAACTAAGCACTGCACTGACCAGTTAACCCATAACTGACCTGTTTAGGTGATTCCAGGGTTCACTTTTTTCTTTTCTTTTGCTCACTAAACGGAGCTGTAGCTGCAGGTCTGGCAGTGGGCAGTCAGTGACACATGTAAACACAGACTTTACTTTATAAACATCTCAGTGAAAAATGCACGTATTTCAAAAAGTATTTCAACATTTTTTTTCGATCTTTTCTGTGATGTTGTCCAAATTGTGCTAAATTAAGTGGCCCTTTGAGGAAATGATCTCAGTTTTCAAGTCATGGATGTAATCCACAGACCTGGTGGGTCATAACTTAGAATATTTATTAAGGAAAACATTAGGGTTTCTGGTTACATAAGTATAATAATTTATTTCTGTGACTATATAATGATCTGTATTTTCTGTATTTTATTTTATTACAAGCAGATTCATAGCATACCATGTTACATCCATATTCATTACATATTTCTATACTATGAACACAAAAATATAAACAAAAACAGTTACAATGCTATTTTAGTGGACTTCTTAATTATACTATCCAAGATAATTAATACACTGACCACTATATAAACTATGAGATCTGCCTTCTCCATTTTTCATAATTTTCCTCCTCATCACCCGCATCTATTCATACATGTAAGGTTCTGATTATACATATCAAATGGCAGACAAGTATATTCATGGTATATTTGTGTTGCAACACGCCTTGCTCAGAAATAGGGAAATAATTATCAGCTGTAATATATAGCTGAAAGGCTATCAATATTCCCTACCCTTTAGAGATGAATCTCTCTAACAGTGGATGGATTTGCCAAATGAACACAAGATGGCGATAGCTTTGATTAGCACAGTGTGGTCTAAATGACCATAGAAGAACGCATGGGTGTGTAACTTTGAGAACCGGATACATCCAGTATACCATGTGGCTGGAAGAGCCCTTTGTGTGTGCAGCTGACCAGTCAGGTGGCTTTGTGTATACATGTAAACCTAAACTGACCAGTAAGAGGCAAAGGATATGAGTATGGGGGTGGCATTCTAATACTAAATATAAGGAGCACATCAAGAACAGCTCTGTCTATTTTCCTTTGACTCTCATTCCAAGAAGTCCTCCTTGGTTTCATATCTGGGTACTGGTAATGTATAATACACACACATGGACATAATACACTACACCATAGCCAGTACATTATAATGGTAAAACGACTTTCTGCTAAGATATTAAGAGAGGTGTTGTTCATAGTATTATCATAGGTCATGCATTGTTAATGTAATGTAATAATTGTATTTTTAATAAACATTAAAATCCTTAAATATAGCAGCTATCTTCAACTCAAAGAAAAAAAATGTAACTAAAAACAAACAACTATTATCAGTAGGTTCGTGGTCTTTTGACAATATGCCTCATTACAAGAGGTGTCCTCACTTTCGGGTTCCAAACTCTCCCGGGTCTCCGGCTCTCTAACTTGTTGGGAAGACCTGGATGCCCATATATTCTACCCAGGGGCCCCATATTTCTGTGAATTTGTGGATAGTGTCCGCAAGGGAATGAGTGATCCTTTCATTAGTTGCTATAAAATGAATCTTTGCCTTAATCGCTAACAAGTCTAAGATGTTAGATTTCCAGTTTCAAGCTCAGTGGCTTTTCGTGGCTAAAAGTATAAATTGTAAGATTCTGTTTTGGGACAAGGAGAGCAGGTTGGTAGGATGATGAAATAAATCAGATGCTAATTTACCAACATCCTTCCATATTTGTTGTACCTTCTGACAACTCCACCACTTATGAATATAAGAGCCTATATCAGAGCAACCTCTAAAACACTTTGGACTTTCTGTATTCCATTTTGCTAACCTGTCAGGGGTAATGTATGTTTCACAAAGGACCTTTATAGAGGTCTCAAGCACACTAATTGAGAGAACCACTGAAAATATTGGTCCATGTCTCTTCCCATTTGTCTAGATCCCACTGAAGGGCTAAATCTTTTTCCCACTCCAGGATATATTTATCTTTGAGATTATCTGGGGGGTACTAAATGTATCATACAATTCACCTATCATTCCCTTGGTAAGAGGAGCATCCTTACATATCTTTGAAAGCCTGTTCTGTTTTGGTAGACCCATTGAGCGAATTAGAGTAGACAAAATGACTAAGTCTACAGTAGTTATAATGTTCGTATAAGGGAAGGGCATAGCTCTTCAAATGAAATAATTCCAACCTTCCCTTTTATCTTTTGTAGTGAACTGGGTATACAAGCTAGCCAAACAATTGTGTCCTATGAGTGGGGGTGCATACAGTGAGGGGAAAAAAGTATTTGATCCCATGCTGATTTTGAACATTTGTCCACTGACAAAGAAATGATCAGTCTATAATTTTATTGGTAGGTGTATGTTAACAGTGAGAGACAGAATAAGAAAAAAACAAACAAACAAGAAATCACATGTCAAAAAAGTTATAAATTGATTTGCAGGTCAATGAGTGAAATAAGTATTTGATCCCTTATAGAAAACAATTGGTAACTATGCCATGAAGGACTGATATCCTGCAGCGCCCGCAAGGTCCCCCTGCTGAAGAAAGCACATGTACAGGCCCGTCTGAAGTTTGCCAATGAACATCTGAATGATTCAGAGGAGAACTGGGTGAAAGTGTTGTGGTCAGATGAGACCAAAATCAAGCTCATTGGCATCAACTCACCTAGCCGTGTTTGGAGGAGGAGGAATGCTGCCTATAACCCCAAGAACACCATCCCCACCATCAAACATGGAGGTGCAAACATAATGCTTTGGGGTGTTTTTCTGCTAAGGGGACAGGACAACTGCACCGCATCAAAGGGACGGGGCCATGTACCGTAACATCTTGGATGAGAACCTCCTTCCCTCAGCCAGGGCATTGAAAATGAATCAGGATGGGTATTCCAGCATGAGTGGCTCCAGAAGAAGCACATTAAGGTCCTGGAGATGCCAGAGCTCGATTTTGGTCTCCAGATCTTAATCCCATAGAAAATCTGTGTAGGGAGCTGAAGGTTCGAATTGCCAAACATCAGCCTTAAAACCTTAATGACTTGGAGAGGATCTACAAAGAGGAGTGGGACTAAATCCCTCATGAGATGTGTGCAAACCTGGTGGCCAACTACAAGAAACGTCTGACCTCTGTGATTGCCAACAAGAGTTTTGCCACCAAGTACTAAGTCAAAGGGGTCAAATGCTTATTTCCCTCACTGACCTGCAAATCAATTTATAACTTTGTCAATGGAGAAACGTTCAAAATCACCAAACAGACAGACTTGAGTTAGTCAAAGAAATAAAGGCAAGTTGGGCCACTATGCCATATATAACTAAATATAAGTCTTTAAAAATACATTAGCTCTTTCATATTGATCGAAATATGTAAAGTTCTAAAGAGATACATTAATCTGGGGAGAATATTCATTTTCATTGCATTCATCCTTCCTAACCACGATATATGAGACTTAGACCAATTGTTCAGATTATTTTTAATAGTTATATAGAGGATTAAAATTGGCTTTATGGATATCTTAGGTGTTAAGTTTATTCCTAAATATTAACAGCCTTATTAAATTGTGATTCGGCCAATTGAATAGGACTCTATATAAGCACATAGCATATTTTTTTTACAGAAGTTTTTAGTTAGTAAACTTCTATCCAAAAGCAAGGTCTTCACTAACTGAAAACTTCTGTAAAAAAATATGCCCAGTGCTTATATAGAGCCCTATTCAATTGGCTAAATCGCAATTTAATAAAGCTGTTAATCTGTTTGATAGCCCACAAAGATGTAAAAGAATAGGTTAAAGATTCTTTCTCAGTGATTTTCATATCTAACACAAGAGCTTCTGTTTTTTCTATAATGATTCTCAAGCCTGAGATAGCACCCACTTTATCTACAGTGTGCATAATAAGTCGTCTGCAAATAATAAAAATTTAAATTGATGGAGACCTATTTGAATACCACTATTTATGAATTTCCTCTAATCGCTTGTGCCAATGGCGCTATGGCAAGTGCAAAAAGGAGTGGGGATAAAGGGCAGCCCTGTCTTGTTCCTCGCTGGATATGAAAAACCAGTTTTTCTCGTCCTGGAATTTTCAAAATAGCTTTAGGCGCATTATAATATGTGACGTCTATTCTTTTTTAGTTGGATTCCTCCCATTATACGATGATTGTCAGATGTTGTTATGAGGTCTTTGTAATAAATTGTATGCCTGTAATGTTTAATAGTTTATGATCCCTAGAAACAGGAAGAACATGTATAATGTGTATAATTATTTATACTTCTGCAAATACCATTATGATAGAACTGAAACCGTGCCTGTGATATTGTGTTTCAATAAAGGGTTAAACTGTTAACGTCTATAAGCCTCATTCAATTGAGCCGTTTTGGAGATCCGGACTCGCAAGTGGACGTTGCAAGTTATTGTGCTATTCAATTGGCAACTACTGTGGGCTCCGATCGAGTTACTGGCTACCAGCTGAGATTCATAGCGATTTTTTAAATCGCAAGTTAATGCCCTCCTAGCCTTTTATTTTTCAAATCGAAAGGTTAAAATTGCAAATCGCTATTTAATTGCTCCGATTCCCCCTCGCTAACCACTCAAGCCCGCAAATGGCAAATATCTAACCACAAGTTACTGGAACCAAGGAGGTCTCGCAAAGGGCTTGATGACAAATCGGAGCACTTTAAAAGGCAATAATGTACTTTTATTAAGAGTGAAAGTGATGTTAGGTCTTAGAATTAATAGCACAACATTCTCCAATACTTTATTTCATGTTCAATTATCATGTTACATCGATCACGGCAATCAATGTGAAGTCTTACGGGCATCAACCTCCAAGCCCATAGAACTTTGAAATCCAACCTCCATTTTTCATTGAAGTCCTACGGGCTTGAACATGTTCGCTGACACATGGCTGTAACTCATGGTTCAAGAACCATGAATTACGGCCTTGCATCAGCGATCATGTTCAAGCCCGCAAATGCTACTGTCAATAGCATGGTTTCTGATTTTTGCAACTGGTGCCTAACTTCCTGGCCTGGCCATTTGAATAGCATCACAAAAGGAGCACGCAACTCAATCGCAGGCATTTGGCTGAATGAGGCTCCATGACATTAGTGCTGCAATAATTTGATACGTAGAATATCTTGTCACATGCATCTTATTCAGTATTTTACATATTTTACACAAGTAATTAACAAAGTCCAAGAAAGAGTGAAAGTTGTAAATATTTAATCATTTTATTAGAGCCGAATTACTTGGTTCTAAAGCACTTTTGTGAATACTAGAAAAAAAGAGAGAAACTTTCTAGAACCCAAACTTCATTCTTTATTTAGATCAGAGATTCCCAAACTGTGGTGCCTGGACCACCAGTGGTCGGTGTCATTCAGGTGGTCCACACAAATACTGGAATTTCAAAAAATTGTGAAATTAAAGGAACATGGAAGTTGCTGTTTTAATAGTAGAATAAACTACCTAAGTGATTGTTTGCAAATCTAAACATCACTTTATTAACAGGTGCTTAGTCACTGAAACCTTCCAAATAGTCACAGAAAAGGTCTGTCCCCATAATACAATGTCTATGGTACTAGATGTACTAACTAATCACAGATTGTCTCATTTAAAAAAAAATGCTGTTAAGAAAAAGTCTGTGCATCTAGTATCAATAGAACACTGTGTACATGAGCTGCTGGGACTATTTGAAAGGTTTCAGTGAGTACAAACATACGCCCCTATTCAATTGAGCAATTGTAAGTTACTGGAGCCCGTAATGTAGCCCATAAACTAATTTGCTTTTCAATTGGCGTCTTTTCGCTAGCCGCAAATGATTTGTGGGTTACAGACTGAAACTCCCTGCGGTTGTCAAAATCGTAACTCCGACCCATCTAAGCCTGTGATCTTTCAAGCCCGTAAATGTTACAATCACAAATCACTATTCAATTGCTACAATTTCTCAAACCCACAAATGTTTCACACCCGTAATTTGCAAATGTAGAAGAAAATCCTGCGGGTACCAGATAGGACTCTCAAGGGGGTTAGACACTGATCATAGCACTGTAAATGCAAATAAATCAGGCGCTCATTGCAGGCGAGCCTTGCGTAGCGAGGCGAGCCGTTCCTTTAAACCGTAGCACTTTGGCAATGAGCGCCGCAGGCGCTCATTGCAGGCGAGCCTCGCGTAACGAGGCGAGCCGTTAAACCGTAGCACTTAGAAAAAAATACGAGATGAAAAAAATTACGAGATAAGCGGCGGAACCAAAACAATAAAAAAACCACTAAATACACACTAAAAAATAAAAAAAAGGTCACTTACAGCATGGGGAACCAGGCTGGACGTCTGGGAGTGAGTTGGAACTCCAGTTTACATCGATTTTGACGAGTTACAAAGATCGAAAATCGGCTAAGCGAGAAAAAAATCCCCGCCGAAAAAAATGAAAATGAGGCTATACTACTACGAACTGCATAAAACACAGCCACAGACTTACGTGCTCGAAAAACGAGACAAAGGATGCGCATTAACCGCACAATGAGTAAAAAAAGACAGTAGTAGACAGTAAAAAAGTACATTTTACGAAACGCAATTACAGATTTACGCATTAACACAGATTTACCGCATTTGTCTCGCGCAACATCTGATTTCACGCCTAAAACAACGCATTTGATAAAATATAAGTTAAAAGTTAAAAAAATAAAAAGTAAAAAAAAAAATTTGTATTTATTTTAAGAAAAAAAAGGGACAAATGTAGCTGACTCATTTTGTGTTGCAAACAAATTTCACAACATTTAATTTTTATTGACCGTCATTTTACCGTTTTACCATATTTACCGTTAAACCGTAGTACTTTAGCGGGCTTAGCAATGAGCGCCGCAGGCGCTCATCGCACAGCGAGGCGAGCCGTTAAACCGTAGTACTTTGGAAATGAGCGCCGCAGGCGAGCCAGCTCTTCAACACAATGCATAAAAATAGGTAAAGTATATTCATTTATTAATTTGAATGATATATTTCAGTAGTACACACAAAACAACATTAGCTAACTTACAATTACATATGTATATTAATAACTAAACAACTTTCCAAACATACACATCTCATTGCCGTCATTTTTTGACGGGCATTACGATAGTTGAATGATATAATTGATACATTTGGTCAGATATCGAACTACAAAATCTATTCACTTAAATCAGAAGTCTTAATATTAATTATGCCAACAGACAAAATTAAAAAACTTGAAGAAACATGTACATACAATTAAGATCTAAGGGTTTTTCGCATTTAGGTATCCAATTCAATGAAGATTTACAAAAAAAAGATTTCTATAAACCTTTAAAAGATACATCAAAAATATTCGCTTTACTCTCCAGCTGAAAAAATAAAAATTTATATTTCTCAGGAAGAATAGCATTAATACAAATAATGATGCTACCTAAATTCAACTATGTTATTTTATGTATACCCTTGGTTGTGGCCAAATTACTGGATCCAAAAATTCCAGATATTAATTGATAGATTCATACACACGTTGAAACATGTAAGACTCAAAAAATTAACAATGGCCGAACATTTTACAAAAGGTGGAATAGGATACCCAATTATTAGAACCTATCACAATTCAATTATCACTTCACATATATTGAAATGGTTATATCCAAACAAATTTGCCTGGTCTCAGATCGAAACTAAAATGCTTCTGAGAGGCGAACTATCCTCACTGATTTTTGTGGCAAATTTCAATAGAAAAGCTATAAGCAATGGAGCATTCATTGTTCATAATCTTCTTAATCGTTGGCATAGGTCTAATAACAAACTACAGCTTAGTCCGTACCCAAGCCACATATTTCCACTGGAGTCAATAACTAGGTACTACAAACTTGCCATCCCTAGGGAATGGAAGGACAAAAATCTTATTTACTTAAAGGATCTATTCTGTGGAGGTGGATTGTTATCCTTCACTGATATTCAGTTGAGACATATCTGGTAGTGATTGGCTTATTTACAAAAACCTAGCCTCATGCTTACTTCTAAACAACCTGGGAAATGTAAATAGAACCAAAGTAACTCCACTTGAACAATTAATTAAAGATAAACCAAATTCTTATTTAATATCTAAAACTGTAGAAGTAATTAACTCCCCACTGTTAGATTATAAGACAAAAGGCATGGAGTATTGGGAAGGAGACATGGAGCAATGTGTTCCCATTAAAACATGGTAAAGATCTTTTAGAATTACTGATAGATTTATCAAGAAAGCCTCATACAGGGAGACCTTTTTTAAAACTGTCAATCGATGGTATATGGTCCTAAAGAATATCTTTCAAATCTCTCACATTGGTAACGATAGGCTTTGCTGGAGGAAATGCGGGTCTGTTGGCACACAGAAACATGTTTGGTGGGACTGTCCCTGAATAAAACCCTTTGGAGTAGAAACTTTTCTCAAATCTCGCAAATTAGTGGAAAAAATATTCAACTGTCCATAATGTGCGGAATTTTGGAATTCTTGTTTAGATATTTTTAGTCTTGAAATTCAAGCTTTTTTTGTTCAAATCTTGATAATAGCCAAATGGATAATAGTTTCCAGGTGGAAGCAAACCTATACACCAAGATGGAGTGAAGTTGTAGTCATAATGAATACAAATTGAGTGCTGGAGAAAAACTTTATCTCCTCAGATAAATATTCTAAGACAAATAATAGGTCTCCCCCTCCCCATGGTCTCCCAATCCTTCAGGCAACATTCACTATATTGTATTGTCTACTTGTTTAACCCTGTTTCTTCATTCTTTTTTGCTTTTTATCCTATGTATATTTTTTTTTATACAAATCAGACTGCATCTGATTTGCTCAGACAAGTAAAGTGTGTTTTATTTCCTGTGTGCAGTGATTTGGTACAGGTGAGAGGGGAGTGTTTTTGCTGGAGGGAGTTAAAAAAAAAAAGGGTCAAATTGTAGTATTTTTTTTTCAGTCCAGTGGCGACCTCACTCAGTGTACAGTGCCTTGGAAAAGTATTCACCCCCCTTGGCATTTTTCGTGTTTTGTTGCCTCACAACCTGGAATTAACATGGATTCCAACACATTTACATGTTTCCCTTAAACCACTCAAGTGTTGCTTTAGCAGTGTGTTTGGGGTCATTGTCCTGCTTGAAGGTGAACCTCCGTCCTAGCCTCAAATCACTCACAAAGTGGTACAGGTTTAGCTCAAGAATATCCCTGTATTTAGCACCATCCATCTTTCCCTCAACTCTGACCAGTTTCCCAGTCTCGGCTGCTGAAAAACATCCCCACAGAATGATGCTGCCACCACCATGTTTCACTGTGGTGATGGTGCTCTTTGGGTTATGTGATGTGTTGGGTTTGCGCCAGACATAGCATTTTCTTTGATGGCCGAAAAGTAAAATTTTAGTCTCATCAGCCCAGAGCACCTTCCTCTAAACATTTTGGGAGTCTCCCACATGCCTTTTCGCAAACTCAAAACGTGCCATTTTGTTTTTTGCTGAAAGTAATGGCTTTCTTCTGACCAATCTGCCATAAAGCCCAACTCTATGGAGCGTATGGCTTATTGTCGTCCTATGTGCAGATACTCCAGTCTCTGCTGTGGAACTCTGAAGCCTCTCCAGGGTTACCTTAGGTCTCTGTGCTGCCTCTCTGATTAAAGCCCTCCTTGCCGGGTCCGTGAGTTTTGGTAGGTGGCCGTCTCTTGGCAGGTTTGCTGTTGTGCCATGTTCTTTCCATTTGGTTATGAGAGATTTGATGGTGCTCCTGGGGATCATCAAAGATTTGGATATTTTTTATAACCTAACCCTGATTTAAACAGTTTGCTGTCTCCCCGGTGCTCGGGTTCGGCATGTTGTGGATCGGGTAGATAAATTATTGGTGAGGGGATAGAAATGAACCGCCGGTCTTGGTACATATTGGTACCAATGACAATGTTAGGGGAAGATGGAGTGTCCTAAAGAATGATTTTAGAGAATTAGGGAATAAGCTTAAGGGAAGGACCACCAAGGTAGTATTTTCTGAGATACTACCAGTGCCACATGCTAGCCCAGGGAGACAGATGGAGCTTAGGGAGGTTAATGCGTGGCTAAAGATGTGGTGCACTGGGTTTTTAGAGCACTGGGCTGACATCTCACTTGGGTACAATCTCTATAGCAGGGATGGATTGCACCTTAGTGATGAGGGAGCTTTTGTGATAGGGGAAAGAATGGTAGAATGGCTGGGGGAGTTTATAAACTAATAGGTGGGGGGGAAGGGACTAGATATAAGTAATGGGGTAGAAAGTGTCGAGGGGATAAGGGATGAATTAACTACTCATGGGGGAGGAGACGGGGGGAGGGTTAGTATAGTCAATAGGGAGGTATTACTAAGTAATTCAAGTACAGAGGAAGGCAAATCAAAACTACAAACTCATAACATAAGATGTATGCTCGCTAATGGTAGAATTATTAGCAATTAATGAAAAATGGCATTTAATAGGCATTACCGAAACATGGTGGGATAAATCTCATGACTAGACTGTTAATCTGGATGGTTAAAACCTATTTAGGAAAGACAGGGGCAATGGTAAAAGGGGAGGAGGGATTTATCTGTATGTTAAGCCTGAATTTAAGCCTATAGTCAGAGAAGATATTTATGCTGGAACTAGCGGAATTGAATGTATTGTCTATTGAATGTTTGTAGGTAGAGTTAAATAGCGGAGCAGCAAATTCCAAAAGAATATTGTTTGGAGTATGCTTTAAACCCCGAAATATAATTGAAAGTGAGGAAATACAATTATTGTTACAGATAGGAAATGCAGCTAAGCATGGGCAAGTTCTAATAATGTGAGATTTTAACTACCCTGAAATAAACTGGATAAATAAGACCAGCAGTTCATCTAAAGTGAGCAGGTTCTTGAGTACACTCAGGGATCATTATCTGGCCCAGGTTTTACAAGAGCCTACTAGAAATGATGCTATCTTGGATTTAGTCATCACAAATAATATTGATATGGTATCAAATGTTGAAATAGGGCAACCTTTGGGAAACAGTGATCACAACACAGTCTCATTTGAGATTGAATTAAAACAACAAAACTGTAAGGGGCCAATGAAAACTCTTAATTTTAAAAGGGTAGATTTTAATGGTCTAAGGGCAGCAATACAAAGTATAGACTGGGACAGAGAACTGATAGGTAAAAATACTAAACATAAATGGACAACATTTAAATCCGTACTAAATATACATACACATCGGCATATACCATGTGGAAATAAAAGTAAAAGGAGTAAATTACATCCAATGTGGCTTAACAATGATTTAAAGATCAGGATACAGAGTAAAAAACAGGCATTTAAATTATACAAAAACGAGTGGACAGAGACTACTTTACGTGAGTACAAGGGAATCAACAAGGCTTGCAAAAGGGCTATCAGACTGGCTAAAATAGAAAATGAAAAATGAGTTGCAAAAGAGAGTAAGGCTAACCCTTAAAAAAAATGTAAGTATATAAATAGGAAGAAGGCCAGGATGGAAGCTATAGTGACCAGGAAAAGGCTGATGAGCTAAATAGGTTCTTTTCTTCTGTATATACAAGGGAGGTACCAGTGGTTGGGTCACTGCACCATAATGGGGCTACACTACCTTCACCAAATAAATGGTTAACGCAGGAAGTAATCCAAAAGAGGTTGTAAAAACTAAATGTCAATAAAGCCCCGGGTCCTGATGGAATACATCCAAGGGTACTGAGGGAACTGGGGTCTGTAATAGCTAAACCATTATATCTAATTTTTCAAGATTCACTCAACACTGGGTCACTACCAGAAGACTGGAGAAAAGAGGAGGTGATACCTATATTTAAGAAGGGGGCTAGAGAAAATCCAGGGAATTATAGACCTGTAAGCCTCACTTCTGTAGTGGGGAAGCTTTTAGAAGGGTTAATAAGGGATAATATACAAGAGTATGTCTATTCAGACAGCATTATAAGTAGGAGCCACCATGGATTTATGAGGGATAGGTTGTGTCAAACAAACGTAATTAGTTTCTATGAGGAAGTTAGTAGGAACCTGGATCAAGGCAACTCAGTGAATGTACTCTTTTTAGACTTTGCAAAGGCCTTTGATACAGTGCCACATGAGAGACTATTGTGCAAACCAAGGGATACAGAAGTGCAGTAAATATATGCACATGGATTGAGAGCTGGCTAAAAGACAGGAAACAAAGGGTTGTTGTAAATGGAACATACTCGGATTGGACTAATGTGGTAAGTGGGGTTCCACAGGGCTCAGTATTAGGTCCTCTCCTTTTTAACATAATTATTAACGACTTAGAAGTAGGATTGGAAAGTATTGTCTCCATTTTTGCTGATGACACCAAGTTGTGCAAGGGATTTGCATAAATTAAAGAAATGGGCAATAAAATGGCAAATTAGATTTAATACGAATAAATGAAAGGTTATGCATCTGGGAATGAAAAATAGCCATGCAATCTATAAACTTAATGAAGCAAATCTAAGGGTATCTGATATTGAAACAGTTCTCATTGCCAAGCAGGAGCTGCAAAGGCAAATAAAATATTGGCATGTATTAAGAAAGATATAGAAGCAAGGGAGGAAGATATAATTCTACCACTATACAAATCCCTAGTGTGCCCTCATTTGGAATATGGAGTACGGTTTTGGGTACCAACTCACAAAAAGGACATTTTAGAACTGGAAAAAGTACAGAGAAGGGCTACAAAACTAATAAGGGGAATAAAGGGACTAAGTTATGAAGAAAGACTAACCAAATTAAACTTATTTTCTCTAGAAAAAAGGCATCTAAGAGGGGATATGATATTACCCTATATAAATACATCCAGGGTCAGTATAAAAATTTGTCAAGGGAGCTTTTTGTGCAAAGAGGTTTTCAACTGACGAGAGGACAGAACTAAAAAGATTCCACCTAAGAGAAAGAAAAGGGTTCTTCAAAGTAAGGGTGGTTAATCTGTGGAATTCTCTACCAAGGGAGGTGTGACAGCGGATTCGATAGATAACTTTAAAAAGGGATTGCATATATTTTAATTAAAAATGGTATTCAGGGTTATCCTGGTTAATTAGAGAGGGAGTATTGATCCAGGGAGGAATCCGATCTCCAGTATCTGGGGTCAGGAAGGAATTCATTTTTTTCCCCTTTTGAGACAATTGGCAAAGTTTCCCTTGGTTTTTTTTTGTGTGCCTTCCTCTGGTTAATTAACAACTAATCCGCATATTGCAGATCAGAGGAGATCTTAAAAGGTTGAACTTGATGGGATAAAAGTATTTTTTCAATCTCAATTACTATGTAACTACTATGTAACTATGTATAGTTCTATTTAAGCAACCTGGATGTAGATTTTTGTCTGATATATCCAAATTCAAAGTTTAAAATATTTGGTTGACGTAGCAAAGTCTTAAAAACAATACAACTCATGTCAATAACGTGTAAAAATGCAATTGTATTTGACTTTGTAATTTTGTATATTTCTAATTAAAAAAAAGATGGAGAAAGCGATGAAAGACATAATTAATTAATTGCACAAGCTCGCAAATCTGCAATCAAAATTATTTATTTTTTTGTTTAATTTCTGTGTTATATTAATCTTGGTAATCAAGGAGTTAATACATATCAGGCCACCAACATGGACTAGAACAGTATTGTCATTCCTTTTTTATTATTTTGTACATTGCCGGATTGCGAGTCTGATATCCGACCTCAAAATGCTAATTGATTGACATTTAACCTTCATGTTTTACTGATGTTATGATGATGGTCTCATTTACTATTGCCTGTTTCTAAATGGGTATTTACGACCTTGTGTAATTGATCATGATCGTGCTCTGAAATGCTACAAACTATTGCATGGTTAACTGTTTAGGATATTGGGCCTTAAATTGCGGGCTTGTTCAATTGAATTGTAATTGCATCGAATTTCAAGCCCACAGACTTATGGATGGTATAAAGTCAACTGCGGGCTTGCAATTGAATAGGGGCCATAGATTTTAGGCACTTGTTAATAAAATGATGTTTAGATGCAAACAAACACTTAGGTAGTTTATTTTATTAGTAAAAACAGGGAACCCTCAAAATCCCTTTAAATTAACAATGGCATCAAACTGCATAGAGCTACATTACATCACCACGTAGCACTTTGCAGTGAGGCTACAACATTCCGGTGGGCTACAATATATTGGTGGGCTATCGGTGGTCAGTCATTTTTAATATGTCCTTCATAGAAAACGTTGGAAAACCACAATGAGTCTAGAAAGTTTTTTCAATTGAAATAAACAATAATTAATTAATGAAAAAAATTACAAAATCAGATTAGCCAGAATATATGTTTTATTTGAAGTTTTATTTTCTCTGTCATTAGTTGATCATTTTATTTACACTGAATGTAATTGTAGACGCCAAGAAACATCAGGTAACAATTCCCAATATTCGTCATCTAAGCAGGTAAATACTGATTAACATATCATCTCCCAAATTCACTGTCACCTAAAAAAGGCCCCTATGCTTATCCCCTCAATTGCAATTACGAGTGCCCTAACTGCACAGTAAATCCTACCGAGTTATATTAATCCCCCATCCCTAAAACATTGCTAGAGAAGTGCTACGGGTCACTGCTCCGAGTGAACTTCATGTCAAAGCTGAAAAGCAATGAAAAAATCTCCATTGATCTTTGGCCTGACAATTAATTATGAGTTACTCCGTTAGACTTTGATACAAACCCTATGCTAATAAGATTTTACGGATCACTCACAAATCAGGGCACTGCTTTAACCGCAAAAAGCAGAAGGAAATATTATTTGTACCAAAGACCACGAGCAATCACTTTTAAAACCATTGCAGAGTGCCGCAGCAGCAGATAAAGTGACAGTACAGCACCAAAAATCACTTAAAAGCATGACATTTCAATCTTGTTTGATAATTAACAGTCCAATGTCGACTTATGTGTAATTAAAAATTATGATTATGTCTGGTTATTAGAAAAGATATTGTGTAACTCACAACCCAGTTCTCATGGGGTTAATAAATATACATGTCAGAAAACAACTCGGAACAACTGCTCTAATGCAGGGGTGTCCAAGATCAGTCCTGGTATTTGAGGATATCCCTGCTACACCCAGGTGAGACTATTGCTTCCTCAAATGCCGACTGACTCACCTGTGTACAGAAAGTAAATCCTCAAATCCAGGCCTGCGTGCGGCCCACCACGACCGAATTTGGACATCCCTGCACTTATGTACTGTATATATATATATATATATATATATATATATATATATATATATATATATATATATAGATTTCGGTTCCATGCTGCAGTTACGGCACTTGTTTTTACTCATTATAATAAGGATGACGTTCTCATTTCCTATTGGCTCCTAGAGCCGTTTCTCATCTGTAATGCTTGGTTTGGGTACACACTACACTAAAATCTCTTGTAGCCATATGTGAGCTGAGAGACGTAATTTGGGGGAGATAAAGATTAACATCAAAGTATACCATGGAGAAAATAGCTCCCACAATGGATTTACGGGTGTGCCGCAATTTACATCGCCCGATTAGCATAGGGCCCCAAGTTTCTAAATTGGCTATTTCATGTTCTAGCTTTTTATCCACAGTAAATAATCCCAGAGATATTAAGCATTGTTTGTGCTGCTTTATGATGTTTATGACATACTAATTTGTGTCTCATGGTGCGTGATATGAGACGGGGAGAGCATGTATCAGCAGAATAATAATGGTGGTAGGTTGTTCTTTCTTGTTTATGGGTTTGCAGAACCAGTATGTCACTGATTAGCACATCAAATCAGCTAATTAGTATTTGCATAATAATGCAGCACAAACAATGCTGAAAATGTCAGTAATGTTTTTTTTTTTGAAACACTGATGTTCAAATGTTAGTTTTAAAATCTGCATTATTTTTTTCTTTATATTCTGTTTTTATGTTAATCAGCTATTAAATAAAGAAATTAAACTCGTATTGTATGAGCACTACATTTAAGAGTTATACTACAATAGGTTCCCCTCTAGAAATTCAAACTTCAAAGTAATTTTACTGTAATAAAATGCAATAAAAATAACATCAAAATGATAAAGTGCTTTTTATTAGTAATAGTTTTAAATTATACTGTACGTGGAACCTTAGCCAAGTTGATTTAATTCTTAACTTGGCAGAATTCAAAGAACGTACAGAAGCTTATAATTATACACCAGGTAAATACACGGGATTATATTTTTGGCCGCCTGTTGCATATAATAATATTCTGAAAATGGTCCTCAGAGGTGATTTGTGTCTCTCAACCTTTTTTGATCTGGGGACCGACTGGTTTCCTTCCAATGCTCATGGGACCTCCATTAAGACCCAGAACATATTTAACATGGAGATACTACATGTGATACACTAAATTTTCATAGAACTTTGCATTGATTAGAAGACAGTACATTTTAAAGTATTAATACCCTAATAAGAGGGGTGTAGGAACAGGGAGGGGGGGCGGAATCCCCCCAGATTAAATGAAAAGAGGATACAGAAAATAGCAAAATAAATCTTAATCATGCATTACCAGATTTGGCCACTAGCGGGCTATGGAGCAGTATGTCTTCCCCATGAAAGCTTTGACCTATAATTTATATATAAAAATTAGAAAACTAAAAAAAAAAGGTTTTGAGGGGCACTGAAACAATGACCCTCCGCCCGGGCAAGGCACCAGTGCATTGCACCAGATGCACTGGTGGTAGATCTGCCCCTGCTTCCTGTCCTGGGAGTAGAGCTGAATTATCCCCCCCAGATTGTTTTGGGCTCCTACGCCCATGCCTAACAGGATCTAGATGTCCACCATCAGGTCAATGCTTGAGCTGGCTTTGTCTAACAGGCAGTGATACATTTTCAGATACAAAGTTGTACAAACAATACTCTCCATTGGGTGTAGACTCTCCACTAGTTTCCCTTGGAAACAAACCATCACCGTACAGACAGCCTTTCAATGATTGTTTGTTCTCTTTTCTAACTAGATTGTTTTTAAAATCCTTTAGACCTGTCTCACCCAAAGCCACCTTTCTCATATCAGGGTGGAGACAACAAGCTCAACTGAAACCTTATACTATGTGCATAATTAATACAACAAGCTCCTCTTGTTATAACATTACAATTGTCATTTAACTACAAATAAATTCATAATTACTCTGTCTATAGCTGTGACTAATGATAGTGGTATGTTCAAAGCATTAGGTTTGCCTCATCCCTCTTTGTCCTTGAGGACCAGCAGATAAGATCTCAGGTACGGTCCATGACCCCCGGACCAAGTTGAGAATCACCGACCTAGATAATACTTATTTTGAATAATTTTGACATTTTATTTCACCATAAACACATTTTAAAAAGGAATGTTTCGTACATTTTCCTTATCTTTCCGGTGTGTATATTATACACTGACACTTCTTTCTCATCTCCACATGGTTCAGTCATCGGTAATCATTTCATATCTAGAACCATCTTCCGTGGTCACTATGAGAGTCTCTACGATGAAGAAGTTGTTTCACTTTTTCATGTCTTTAGTTTGATTCTTGTGACATTTTAGCAGTATTTGTTAGTGAGATCTCTACTTGTTTATGGATTGTGACATCGGATCTTCTCGGTGTCACCTCCTCTTCTATAGAAGGTTCCTGATGTGACGCTCTTGGATTTTGAGAGATATACTGAAAAAAAGCATAGAGATACTGACAAGTCCAGCTCAGCTTATTCTTAAAGGGCCACTGCAGTCCAAGATGTTCTGTTATGCATGTTTTATACATTACAAAATATATTTTTATAAGCATGGAAAATAAATTATATTAGCTGAATACATTTACAATAAAACAACAGGCAGACAGATAAACACAATGGCCCCTATCAAAATTGTCCAAATTGTGGTTACCGTAGCTTGTAATGTAGCCCGCAAAAGTTACTGCTATTAAATTGGCGTCTTTTAGCTACCCGCAATCAATCTGCGGGTTACAGGCTGAAAATCAACTGCGGTTGTCGAAATCGTATATCCGAACCAGCTAAGCTTTTGATCTTTCAAGCCCGCGATCTCTAAAATGGCAAATCGCTATTTAATTCCTACAATTCCTCAAGCCCATAATTGCTTTCACACCAGTAAATGGCAAATGTAGGCAAAAATTGTACGAGTACCAGAGGTCTCGCAAGGGGGGTAAACACCTGTTCATAACACTATAAAAGGCATTAAATGGCGATGAAAGGCATTAAAATTAATTGCGCAACAGTCTCAAGCTCGCAAATCTACAATCAAAAATATTTTTTTTTATGTTAAATTTCCGTGTTTATACATATCAGGCCACCCACATGGACTATAACAGTTTCTTCATTAATTTTAATTGATTTTTAAATTGGTAGATTGCGAGCCTGATCGCATATCAAACTTCAAACACTAATTCATTGATGTTTACAGGCCAAGTTTTACTTCAGTCATGATGACGGTCTCATTTACTATTGGTTGTTCCTAAATCAGTAGTTACGGCCTTGCTTAATTGATCATGCCCTCCAATGCTACTTACGGTTACATGGTTTATGGTTTTGGCTTTTGGTCAGGTAGCTGAAGGCTTGTTCAATTTAATCGATCTGTAACTGTTGGAATTTAATAGGGGCCAATGTGTCTGATCCACCTTTATCTTACCAGAGAGTTAACAGGAGGTTTAATCAAATACATCCTAGTTCTCACTGCCCCTCTATTTACTATAACTTATTACAACGGAGGAGAAAACCATCCCACACTATCTATATTTCATGTAATTTTCTATACTGCAGATCAGTGGTTCCCAAACCTCTCCTCAGGGCTACCCAGACAGATTGGGATTTCAAGGTAACACAGGTGAGGAAATTAGTATTCAACAGGGAAAGGAGCCTCTAATTTCTACACAGTGTTACAATGAAATCCTGACCTGAGGAAATAATTGGGAACCACTGCTATAGATGGAGGTGCTTTTTGATTTCATATCTATCTCTCCTCCTGCCCACATACTTCTGGATTCCCTCAGATTCAGACATTTCTTTATTACTTCCCCCAACATGTCACTTCTGCTCAGTCTGGTCTGCTCTTTCTGTCATTTGTTTGGTTTTAATCTCTTGTGACAAACCACTTCTTTTACAGGTAGGATTGTCACCGATCTTGCAGTAACCACAGCCTTCTAGGGTATACAAAGTCCAGGACACCTTCAGCTCAGTTTTCCTTTTTTATTCAGTTTGAAAGCAGGTACTTTAAATAATAACAAAACAAACAAAATCCCTTGCTCTTACTTGAGCTCTTACTAGACAGTACTTGCTATCTGCAATTGGGTGGCTTTCCCACTTACCAATTTCCCAAACAAAAGCAATGTCTTTGCAATAAGCGCAGCCTCTCCTAGCTGTCTTTTCCTCTCCCCCTTGGAGCAGGCTGCTCTCTTCTTTTAAAGGCCTGTCTGCTAATTGAGTAGCTACAGGTGAGTGCCAATTAGCTAACTCTTAAAAACCAGATCCAAGCTGTGGTCTGTTATACAGCAACTAGTGCTGTTGGAGCATTGGCCCCCCCTGCTCTCCAAATAGTCCGCCCCAGGGACCCATACCATGTTTTGCAGAGCATCAGCTATGCATATTGCAAACTGTAACATCTCTCCCTGGGGCATTTAACTGAGAAATCCTCTGGTTGCTGTCTAGCAAATCAGGTCTGATGTATCTCCCATCAACCACTATTCCACCTTTATGCTCACATATCCTCCCCCCCAGCTCATACCCAAGGGTTTGAGCGACCATGGAAATCAGGGAGTGTACCCTCGAAAGCCCATCAGCATTACCTTGTTGCAGACCAGCCCTGTGTTCCACAGTGAAATTAAAAGATTGCAAACTCAAAAACCATCTGGTTACTCTGGAGTTACTTTCCCTGTTCTGATACATCCACGTCAGAGGAGCATGGTCCGTTATCAATCGAAACCTTCTGCCTAGTAGGTAGTATTTAAGAGAGTCTAACGCCCACTTAATAGCAAGACACTCTTTTTCAACAATAGAGTAGTTCTTCTCATGTGGGTTTAACTTTCTGCTCAAAAAGAAAACAGGGTGTTCTTCACCCTGGTATTCCTGTGAAAGAACAGCCCCCAAGCCCACATCAGAAGCATCTGTCTGAACTATAAAATCCCTGGAAAAATCTGGGGTCACTAAGACAGGATGGTTACAGATAGCTTCCTTCAGACTCTTAAAAGCCTTTTCTGCCTCAGGGCACCATTTAACTATGACTGGGGATTTTGCTTTAATAAGGTCTGTCAGGGGTGCAGCAATGGTAGCAAAATCTGGAATGAACCGCCTATAATATCCAATTAAACCCAAAAATGCCTTTACTTGTTTCTTTGTAAGGGGCTGTGGCCATTTTTGTATGGCTTCTACTTTGGCTTCCTGTGGTTTAACCAAACCCCTCCCAATAGAATAACCTAAGTACTTAGCTTCCTCTAAACCAATCGTACACTTGGAAGGATTGGCAGTTAAGCCTGCTGAGCGGATAGCATCAAGTACCGCTTGAACTTTAGGGAGGTGGGATTCCCAGTCTGCACTGTGGATGACGACATCATCCAAGTATGCTGCAGCATAACGAACATGAGGTTTAAGAATTCTGTCCATCATTCGTTGGAATGTGGCAGGTGCCCCATGTAACCCAAATGGCAATACAGTGTACTGAAACAGGCCACTGGGTGTTGAAAAGGCTGTCTTTTCTTTGGCTCTTTCAGTGAGCGGGACCTGCCAGTAACCCTTTGTTAAATCCAAGGTTGTTAGATAACGAGCTTTGCCCAGTCTTTCTATTAACTCATCAACTCTTGGCATTGGGTAAGCATCAAATTTTGAGAGGGCGTTTAACTTGCGGTAGTCATTGCAGAACCTCCATGTGCCATCAGGTTTTGGCACCAATACAATAGGACTACTCCAGTTACTCTGGGATTCTTCAATGACTCCAAGTTTTAACATGCTCTCAACCTCTAAATTTATAACCTCCCTCCGGGCCTCAGGAATTCTATAGGGTTTGAGGTTAACTCTTTTCCCTGGTTCGGTTATTATGTCATGTTTAATCACTTTAGTCTTTCCTGGAACTATCGAGAAAACATCCCTATTTCTTCTGATGAAATCTCTGACCTCTTGCTTTTGATGGACAGACAGAGTCTTAGATACGTTCACATCTGGCTCTACTATAGGAGGTTCTGAAGGTTTTAAAGCAACCAGGACCTCCCTGTCCTTCCATGGCTTTAACAGATTTATATGATACAACTGTTCAGGCTTTCTTCTTCCTGGTTGTCTGACTTTATAATTGACATCACTCACTTTCTCTATTATTTCATAGGGTCCATGCCAAGTCGCAAGGAACTTATTCTCCACAGTAGGGACCAGAACCAATACCCTGTCTCCAGGTTGGAACACTCTGACTCTAGCATTACGGTTATAGCTGTTTTTCTGAGCCTGCTGGACTTCCAGCATGTGTTCCCTGACAATAGGCATGATGGTGGCCATTCTATCCTGCATTTGAGCTATATGCTCAATTACACTCCTGTGAGGAGTAGTCTCCTGTTCCCAGGTCTCCTTAGCAATATCCAATATTCCCCTGGGATGTCTTCCATATAATAATTCAAAAGGAGAGAAGCCCGTGGAGGCCTGTGGAACTTCCCTAATGGAAAACAGTAGATATGGCAATAAAAAATCCCAATTTCTTCCATCTGCATCAATTACCTTGCGTAGCATACTCTTAAGGGTTTTGTTGAACCTCTCTACTAAACCATCAGTCTGTGGGTGATATACTGAGGTCTTAAGATGTTTAACCTGCAAGAGCCTGCACAACTCTTTTGTGACTCTGGACATGAACGGGGTCCCCTGGTCTGTCAGTATTTCTTTAGGGATACCCACCCTACTGAACATCAACATAAGTTCCTTAGCTATTAGCTTTGCAGAGGTATTACGCAAGGGAATGGCCTCAGGATAGCGAGTTGCATAGTCCAAGATGACTAATATATATTGGTGTCCCCTAGCGGACTTTACCAGTGGCCCCACTAAGTCCATAGCGATCCTTTCAAAAGGCACGTCAATTATGGGTAAGGGTACAAGTGGACTACGAAAAGTCTTGAAAGGAGCCCTGTACTGGCACTCAGGACATGAGGAGCAATAGTTTGTAATAGCAGCAAACACTCCAGGCCAGTAAAACCGTCTAAGGACTCTCTCTCTAGTTTTTCCGACTCCCAAGTGTCCCCCTAATATGTGGCTGTGAGCCAACTTTAGCACTATATTCTGGTAAGTCTGAGGAACCAACAGCTGCCTAATGATGTCTGAATCCTTTTTTTCTACACAGTAAATTAGGTCATTTTGTACTTCAAAATAGGGGAACGGCAGTGCTCCTCCTGGCTGATTAACAACCCCGTTTACAACTTTAATATCATTTCTAGCTGTCACTAAAGTGGGATCTTCCCACTGAGCGCTTTTAAAGTTACCTGGACTAATTCCAATATCAATTAAGTCCTTATCCTTGTCTGCATTATTAGTAGGCTCCTCACTAGTTTGAGCTGGGTTATCTCCTATTAATACTGGTTTAGGGCAGTATTTTTTCTTTTTCCTTATTTTTCCGTCACAGTGGTCAAAACCCAAGTCAATATCGGAAAAAGGGAACACATTATCCTCGACAGACTGACTCATTTCTGATAAATTTTGGTCTGTCTTTTGTAAAGCTGCCCATAATTTTAGAAAATGAGGAAAGTCTCTACCGATCACTACCTCATGGGCTAATCTAGGTACTACACCCACTCGGTACTTTAAATTCCCATACTGGGTTCCAATATTTACTTCCGCAGTGGGGTATTCCTTTTTATCACCATGAACACAGATAATGCCTATTTTCTGTCCATGATCAGGTTTTACACAAGGTATTATAGACTCTGCTACCAACGTAACCATACTACCTGAATCAAGTAATGCTTTAGACATTTTTCCATTCACAGTTACACAGCATTTATGAGCGTTATTATCATAGTCATTGTTAACAATACCATAACAACTGAGCAAAAATGAACGTGTTCCCTCATTTTTGCCCATATTGCATTCCATAGGTTCATCCTTAAATGGACAGTCTTTGGCCATATGACCATCCTCTTTGCACTTGAAACATTTGACAGTACAGTCTGACCACCAATTAGTTCCTTTCCCAGGCCTATTAGACCTGGATGCCCCCCTTAAACCTTGAACAGTCTTACCCGGTCTTGCAGAATCTTGGGGCTTAGGATTTCGAGGGTTTGCCTGTGAAGTAGGACATAGCAGTTCTCCTGCAGCCGCATATCTTTCCACCAAGGCAATCAGTTGGTCAGCTGTATGGGGGTCACTTTGGCTGACCCAGCGACGCAGGGAAGCTGGTAAACCACGCAAAAACCGGTCCATTACTAAGGTTTCCACAATGTGGCTAGCTGAATGGATTTCAGGTTGTAACCATTTCCGTGCAAGGTGTATGAGGTCAAACATTTGGGAACGTGCGGCTTTGTCTGAAGAATATGACCATGAGTGGAACCTTTGGGCACGTACTGCAGAGGTTACACCCAGTCGTGCCAAGATTTCAGCTTTCAATTTGCTGTAGATACTTGCATCGGCTGGTTCTAGGTCATAATATGCCTTCTGCGGCTCTCCACTTAGGAACGGTGCCAGTATGCTTGCCCACTCACCAGCCGGCCATCCGTCCCTCTCAGCAGTGCGCTCAAATGCCAGAAGGTACGCCTCAACATCATCTGATGCGGTCATTTTCTGAAGATAGTGGCTCGCCCGAATCACCTTTGGCCCCTGATATCTTCCATCAGGGTCTCCATTCAGTTTTCCAGAGATCGCTTGGATTACCTGTTGTAGTCCCTGGGTGACTTTTTGCTGCTCCTCACGGGCTACTTTAAACATCTCCGCTTGTGTCACAACAAGCTGTTTCACCAAGGACTCAGTGCCCTCCATTTGTGTTTTGGCCAGGACTTTAGCACACTCTGCCTGGGCCAGCACCAGTTGCTGCAGGGCTGCACTGTTTTCTGCAGCTCTCCTGTTAGTCTCCTGTTGCACAGAGGAGGATTGGATCAGAGCCTTGATAACATCCTCCATGTTGAGCTTTAAATGACTTCTACCCTCAGGCTTACGTGGGTGCCCACATTCTCCACCATATGTGACAAACCACTTCTTTTACAGGTAGGATTGTCACCGATCTTGCAGTAACCACAGCCTTCTAGGGTATACAAAGTCCAGGACACCTTCAGCTCAGTTTTCCTTTTTTATTCAGTTTGAAAGCAGGTACTTTAAATAATAACAAAACAAACAAAATCCCTTGCTCTTACTTGAGCTCTTACTAGACAGTACTTGCTATCTGCAATTGGGTGGCTTTCCCACTTACCAATTTCCCAAACAAAAGCAATGTCTTTGCAATAAGCGCAGCCTCTCCTAGCTGTCTTTTCCTCTCCCCCTTGGAGCAGGCTGCTCTCTTCTTTTAAAGGCCTGTCTGCTAATTGAGTAGCTACAGGTGAGTGCCAATTAGCTAACTCTTAAAAACCAGATCCAAGCTGTGGTCTGTTATACAGCAACTAGTGCTGTTGGAGCATTGGCCCCCCCTGCTCTCCAAATACTCCGCCCCAGGGACCCATACCATGTTTTGCAGAGCATCAGCTATGCATATTGCAAACTGTAACATCTCTCCCTGGGGCATTTAACTGAGAAATCCTCTGGTTGCTGTCTAGCAAATCAGGTCTGATGTATCTCCCATCAACCACTATTCCACCTTTATGCTCACACTCTCTATTGAACTTTAAGGTAATATATATGTAGTATTGCTTCTTAAGTGACAAGGAAAGTTATTTCTTGAACCTTTGTTGCTTTAAATTCCATTTATATCCAGTAAACATGGATCTCAATACAGAACCATATAATGTTATATTGATACTGTATCACTGGACAATCACTTTCCTATAACATTATAAACATACCTTTCTGATCCAGTTTGCCAGCTGATTCTTAAAGTCCTCCTCCTTCTGTGTGCTCGGTATTAACTCTGATATTTTAGGTCCGCTTGGCTCTTTGTTGTAGGCCTCTATGGCATTTTTTGGAAGGTAACTCTGATTTATATCCTAAAACATGAATATGATACAGTAGAAAAGATGAAGTTAGATTTTTGTTTGTACTGAAAGCTTTGACCTTTTGCTAAATATTTTTTTGACCACACATACCTCTTCTTACCTCTGTTTACTACACTTTGTTTGAAACAAAAATTAACGAGCTCACCGACCCTTTCCACCCTCATACTCACTCCGTGGTTGTCTAGACTCAAGTGCAGCCTGGCTTGTGCTTCCCTGTTACCTTTTGTTTCATTTACCTCCTTTAGTCTATAAGCCTGAGAGCTTTCTGTCTTGCAAAGCAATTTGTACAAAAGTATTATAATACAGTGGAAACTTTATATTCACCATAAATCCGTTCCCGAGGGACATTTGGATACTGGATTGGATGAATTTAGAATCATTTTTTTTCCATAGGAATTAACTAGAATTGGAATAATCCGTTCCCAGAAATTAATCTGATACATAAATAAATACAATTATAATCAGACCTTTCACTGAGGAGCGAAAAGTAGCAAAGGAATTAATGCTTAGAAGGTGATCAAAGTCCTTTTCGTCCCTTTCCCGGAGGTTCACTAGCACTCAATTTAGCAAAGAACTTGTTCAATGTTTTCTGTTTTTTTTTACATTTTGTGACTAATATTGTTTTTTTGGATGAATATAGTGGTTCCACTGTACAGAACTACTTTGTTCGTCATTATGTCAAGTATTTACGTTATATAGTGTTATGGCATATGCCGGCGCTTTACAAATAAGAGTTAATAATAGTAAATGTGGATCACATATCCTATATTTTAGCTTACTTGTAGGGTAAAGAACTTCAGCTCCTCATCGCGCCTTCCATCTGCGATCCGAACTATCAAAGAGGCTCCTGGCACCAGCTGAATCTGAGTGTAAACACAAACTATATAAAAATTTGCGAGGATTTTGAATTTAATGGCACATATATTTTCTACAATTCCGTAAATTTTAATCTTTGCGTTATATTGTCATCGTGCACTTTCTACGCATTCACCTGCCAAATTCGTAAATGTTGCGGTATATTCGTGTGGCGCTGTATCCAAGTATCTACAGTATATATAGATTATTATTGTTTATTTGTAACGCGCCAAAAAATTACGTAGCGCTAGATGAGTCGTTTGTTAAGCAGACTCTGCAGTGCTCCAAATCAACAACTTGGTGTTAAATATGACAATATTCTTAGTGAGACCTGTCAGGTAGAGTTGCATTATGTAGCTCTTATCAGGGGTCATGGTCCTTGTCCTAGAACATCTTAAAGTGAAAATCTGATGGTAAAGTGCCATAAAAATCATTTGGCAAATCAACCTGATGCAAGTTGGCTTTTTTATCAATTGGAGCTAATCAGAGTTTTAGATAAGGGATTTTAAAAGAGACAAACCAATCAAAACTGGGACAGAGACTCAATAAGCTCATCATTCATAGGCTGACAAGTCCTAGCAAATGCCCAGTTGGTGGGATGAGCAAGCCCAGAGGACTTTTCCAAAATATCTAATGGACCGAAGTCTGTCTGCTTTGGCGACTGTAGGAAGGAGGCAAATAAAGACTGCTATCCTGGGAGCGTCCTGGGTAGATCTCCTGGATAAGGAATTTCAAATTAAAGTTGTAAAGCCTACAGTGATTTTTTTGTTTAAATAAATGTTATTTTGTATTCATTATTAAATAAAGTATAATGTAAAGACCTATATAATTTCCTCGTGGTTAACACTAAATAATATAAATGGGTAAAGTATTTAATAGGGAAATTAGGGAAATCAAGTAAAATCCAGAACAAAAAACGCTGTTAATATATTAAAAAGAGAAAGTGTGTCATTCCTCAAATCATTTTCAATAAATGTCAAAAGATTTCACTGTCCCACAATATTCTGGGATTTAAATAGTGACAAATTTGACTTGACGGATAAATATAATAAATTGAAAAGGTAGAACCTATTATTTATGAGGTAGTGGTATCAGTAGTATCTTTGATACATTTAATGCATTCCTCATATGCAAAATATTTGCACACACTTATTATAAAAATAGTGCACTAAATACAAAAATAGTTAAAAAAGAGACAAAAACAAGGAAAGGAATGGTGCATGTAAATATGCTGTACTAGAATGTATACAAGGGAGAACATTTTTTATTTATATGTTTGTCTCTGAAAAATACATGTATGGCACTTTTAGCATCATTAAACCATAACCCAATGTTTGGTTTTACTATTTTAAGTGCAGAAAAGCAGAGACACAGAGCATAACTTATATCCCTTGTTGGCATGCAATATGCCTGAGTACTTGCATTTTGAATAGAGAGGAAATCTCTGCTGATACAGCTCACATATGCTTAGATTAGATGCATCATCCTTCCCCCACTCCTGACGGTCCGTTTCGCCCCTGTATTGGGCTTCCACACTACCTCATAAATAATAGGTTCTACCTTTTCAATTTATTATATTTATCCGTCAAGTCAAATTTGTCACTATTTAAATCCCAGAATATTGTGGGACAGTGACATTCTTTTGAAATTTATTGAAAATAATTTGAGGAATGACACACTTTCTCTTTTTAATATATTATCAACGTTTTTTCCCTGGATTTTACTTGATTTTCCTAATTTCCCTATTAAATACTTTACCCAGTTACAGTATTAAATAAACAATGAAAACCAACTGCAGTGGCCCACTGATGGCTCCTGACACTGATCTCAAAGATCACTTCATTTTGGAATGTGTTTCTTACCATTTTGTTTCCTTCCAGTTCCTTTAAAGTCATTACACAGTCCTGTGCCTCTAGAGCAGCTAACACAGCCTAAGGAACACATTTGGGAAGACATGTTTAAAATATATTTAATGAGAAAACAAATTGAACACAAAGGAAGATTTGTTTCCTTTAAATTCCCCAAATGACCAGATACATACCTGGCTGGGAACTCCCCTGTACAGTGGAAGCTGATATACACCCATGTTACAGTAATTCATATAAAAGACCTTCAGAGCTGCCCACGCCTCTGCACCGTGTTGTAAGGTATATGAGCCAACTGCATCATGGTTGGACTCAATGTGTTGGTTGCCGTCCTTGGCTATTTGGCTCTGTAGGATCTCATGTAGTTGGAATATAACCGTTAGATGCTCATGGTATATTCTTCGTGTGAAGGACTGTGGAGAAAAAAATATATTCTTATATAAAAGGATTATTAGACCCATTCTTTCAACCCATTACATCAACCTAAAAACTGTGGCTTAGTGCCCAGCTCAGCATTATGCATATTCCAGGTAGACATACATCAATTTACAGCAAACTACAGACGCGTTTCAGCCTTTATGGGCCTCGTCAGTGAGGTGCAGCTGATCTCCCTAAGGCACAGTGAGCAAGGGGTCCACGTCTGGAGTCCCCTATTACCCTTAGGGAGATTAAACCCTAAGGGTAATTTGCATAAACAAAAAAACTAAGTCAGAGGTGCTCATCAGAGAACGAACCAACCTTAATAAGTTAGTTCTATAGCCATGATAAGCCACTCTGAGAGCAACCTCTCTTAGCTCACTTGTGCCCTTCACAGGG
Source organism: Discoglossus pictus (assembly GCA_027410445.1). Taxonomy (NCBI): domain Eukaryota; kingdom Metazoa; phylum Chordata; class Amphibia; order Anura; family Alytidae; genus Discoglossus; species Discoglossus pictus. The sequence goes on from CM050170.1 coordinate 191,635,101, forward strand.
AGAAATATCCTGTAGTATATCAGTCTGGTCCCACTCAAAAGAGTGACCCAGCCCCGAAATACCAGGCAATTCTACCGTGAACAGGAGAAACAGCAAACACAGACGCGTTTCTGCCTTTATGGGCCTCGTCAGTGGGGTGCAGCTGATCTCCCTAAGGCACAGTGAGCAAGGGGTCCACGTCTGTGACCTTCACATGGTATTGCAAGATTATCAATATTATTATGTCCAGGGTGATGACATTCTTGGTGATCTGATTACCATGCGAGTGATCTGACTATCTACATAATAATTTGGCTTTTCTGTTGAACCCTACAGGCTTCTATTTTGTATAGAGAAGGTGCGAGGGGGGATCCTAAATTATTTTGCACTGGAGCCCTCCATTCACAAGCTCCACCACAGAGCACTGGTGGTACACAAACTCTAATTGGTGAACTTCTGCTCTAAGCTATACATAGTAAGGTCACAAAGTCTTCTGACCATGCATCATTTTTGGTTGCTCTCCATTGAGTTGTTTCACATTTATTTATGCCATTCTGGAGCTATGATCTACAACAGCAAATAAGACAACTATAGGATGAGTACTCTTTTAGTAAATGTTATAGATAGTGCAGGTGAATATAAAGTAGATAGGCTATTACTAATGATGTCTGTCCACTCTATGTACTGTGCACCATGACTAACATCGTCTGATTGTAGTCACAGTGACCAGAATTGATATTAAAATTGGGGAGTAGGTACCTTGAAGCCATCCTGCCACACTGGGCTCTTCTGATAGCTGCTTAAATCAATGTCTTCCACAAGGACTGGATGGTCAAACTTTGACCATGGCTCTCCGAAGTAATACGCAGCTGGCGGGTTGAAGCACATGTGGGCGAGAGTGAAACCAGACCAAGGGAGGTTATGGGCACGGTCAGCCGACACCTGAAAGCAAAGTACAGATTACAGAGTTATTATATTACTGAAGTTCCCCAGCCGGGGATAATAAGCATAAATAAGTGTAAATGAGATCCTTTGTTATCTTTTTTGAGATATTTGGACTCATCTAAACAAACTTTTATGTCATATGGAAGTTTCCTTGTTTTTAGTATTAAAATAAACAACCTAAGTGCGTATCTGCATATCTAAACATCACTTATTACCAAGTACTTAAAAGCTCTATTTCTGCTCACCAAATAATTCCAAATAGTCCCTGCAAAGGTCTGCCCCTCCGTAACTCATGCACACAGTGTCGTTGTATTACTAGATGTACTAGCCAATCGCAAGCAGTGTCTCAGCAATATTTTGAAACATGCGGTGATTGGTTAGTACATCTAGTACTTCAGAGACGCTGTGTGCTGCTGGGGGCGGAGCTTTGTTGGGACTATTCTGAAGGTTTCAGTGAGGTGAACAGCTGCTGAGTGAAGGAAGTTTGGAAAAGCAGATACTTTTCCAGTGAATAACTAGAACAGTTAAAGAGGATATTTTAATAAAGAATTCCAATGAGCGTTAATACACATTTCTAGCAAAGAATAAGATCATTAGTGGGGAAAGTAAAAAAACATCATTGGTTTCCTGGTGGTCCAGCAGTTAGTGTTCAGTGCTTTCACTTCTGCGACCTGGGTTCAATACAGTCAGAGAACCAAGAGGTCACACCACCCTAAAGCCAAGCAGGGTTGGTCCTGGTCAGTACTTGGATGGCAGACCACCTAGGCATACTAGAAACTGTATGCTGTGGCCCACTGGAGAAGGAACTGGCCATGTATCAAGTACCAAGTGGGTCAGCATGACCATAAACATAAAGATGTGCTTGGTATGTTGTGATCCATGAGGTCACGGAGAGTCAGAAACGACTGAACGACGCAAAAAAAAAAACCTCATTAAACATCTCCTCTTTTCTGAAGATTGAGGGAATTAGATTCCTAATAAATACCGTAATTTAGTATTTTTTCCTTCTTTATTATTAGTATGTAAAATACAGGAACCCTTTAACAATTATATAAAATGAACGGTAAATTAGTACGACCTAAAGCATTAGGTTCTGACAATAGACACATTATAATTACAAGAAAAAGCTTATATGATACCGGCAATATTTATTCTACATTATCTTTTAAATACCATATTATGACAAAACAAATTAACACAACCTTTATATGCAATTACTTTTTTACTGCAGGGGTCTCTATTTAGCTTTCTTGGCTGCTGCTTGTGCTTTCTTTGAAGGATGTATTCTTGCAAACTAATGAGATGTAGGATCAGCCAAGATGGCCAAGGCCTAGCAAAGAGGTCCACTGGGGAAGGAACTGGCAACCCACTCCAGTATCTTTGCTAAGAAAACCATGTGTATAAGCACAACCAGCAACACAGACAGATGTGCCTGGCATGCGGAAAGTCGGACATGACTGAAGGACTGAACAACATAATTAAGTAGGAAAAAGTCATACCCGGGAGGAATCCATGATACATTGGTGGAAGTTATGGGTATGTGAGAGGAGTGGTCACATTTCCGGAGAGCTGTGGTTGATACCTGTGATGCAACGTCCTGCTTCTGGGCCAGAGGGGGAAGGGGTGTAGTGTCAATTCAATCTTATCTCATTATCAAACAAAGGATCTGGACCTCTGCATGTTTAAGCACAAAATGGATTCTGCTACTCATAAACAGAATCTTCCAAAATTCAGATTTTACCAAATTGACATAAAGGGCCAGCTAATTCAGCACAACTTGGAGCTCATCACTGTAAGTTTCCTCTAAAAATATATTGAAATACTTTTTGAATTTTTTAAATAGGTGCCTTTTTCACTAAAAAAAAATCATACATTAAGTGTTTACATGAGTCACGGGCAAGCCCCCAGACAGACCCACAGCAGCAGCTCCATGCAGAGAGCAGAAGCAGAAAAAGAGATAACCCTTCACAAATTCATCTGTGCAGGGAAAGGACAACTGGAATCAACAGTATAAATCTTTGTGCTCACGGAGCTGATGTTGTTAATCATGTAACAGTCAGGAGTGTGTTTGTAAACTACCCTAAGACTGTATATTTGTAGCTGTTATTAGTGTAATTTACAAAAAAACTAGATACATTTTTAACATAGAATCTTGTGCTCTTTCACACCATGAAGAGCACTTATAGTGAGGTAAATGGCCCTTTAAATTGTTTTATTTTTTTTAAATATGAATTTTTGAAGATAAGTTATGAGTACATGAATTCATTTTGTGTTCGTTACATCACATCCTCAGCGCTAGATGATGTGTGTTTGTAGTTATCAGTGGATAGGTGGAGAGGGGGAGAAGGGAACAGGAAAATGTCCAGAACCTTTGTTTGACAATAGAATAAGACTGAAATTGACACCACACCCCTTTCCAGAAGAAGATGTTGCATCATCCAATGCAATCACAGTTCTTCAGAAAGGTAAACGCCCTGCTCACGCACAAAACTTCCACTAATACATTATGGATCCCTCCAGGGTCCTGCAGAGGCACCAAACTTTACTTTTTATTAACATCATGACTTTTATGCTACATCATTATGCTCTTGATCCCACTCAAAATTTCCAAACATATATTTTGTTTCCATTGCACAGTGGTCCTTTAAGAAATGATTATCAAAATGATCTTTCCCTTGTACCTTCACTCCAGACGTGATCAGGTATCTGGAGACGCAGCACAGCTGGAAAGGTTGGGGGGAGCTATTCATCTGTCCAGAAAACGTCTTCTGGATCCAGGTAGACATCTGTTCATTTGAAAGCAGTTGGTGCCCGGCTGCGCCAACCAGCAGAGGAATCACATCTCTCACCAGCACCACCGACCTACGAAGTACAAGACATACACTGAAGGGTTAAACACTAATTACCTGCTTCATTACAATGTTTAATAAATTAGGTGTCTGCATAAAGAAAACAAGAAGTAATTTATGTAAAGTTCTCAAAGACTAAGACAGTCTGCAGTAATGGACTTTACTTGGATATAAAGGATGAAAAAAAAATTAATTGGGAATAAATCCTACAAAACAAAACAAAAAATTATATTGTTTTACTATATTAACTGCATTCAATGTGCAATTAACTGTTTTATTATTATTATTATTATAATTTTGTTATTATTATTATTATTATTATTATTATTTATACCTTTAAATAACATTTCACATGTATGTCTCAATATAATTATGGAAAAAGTCCTAAAGTTTATTTTTAATTAGAAAAAAAATAAAGTTTGATACCTTGGCCGGACACAGTAGTATCCATGATACTTTTGTGGAAGTATGTCTTGAACTAGGTAAAGAATAATAAATACATTGCAAATAATTTTTATTTTATAAAAAAAATCTATGATTATGGCAGACCTGTTCCTCATTGCTTTGTAGAGGTGCATTTCCCCCTGGGTTGGCCGAGCTGAATCCGAGTAGTAGACCCCCTGAGAGTATTCAGGAAGCTCCTGGATTGGCTGTATCTCTTCATTTTTATTGGCTTCAGCCTTCATCACACGCACCAACATGGTGGCACATGGCACAATACTGAGAAGATTGATGAAAAACAACAAACGCAAAGAGTTAGATTAGGAGAAACCACAAGTCATAGCATTTAGGAAAGATCATGATGGTATTTTGGTTTAGATGCTTTTCATTCATTTTTCATCACAATTTTAATTGGGAGCCCTGAAGGTTGGGGGGCCCTTTGTGCTACACACTGTATTACTGTTCATAATTTTAATACCATAATTTAATTCAATAATAACATTTCTTATGGGATTTCTGGACCAGTAAAATTCAGACTAGAAGTTGACTGGCACATTTTAACCATGTGATATGGAACCACCAATCAGAGACCCATCACATCCATTTCGTTTTACATGGTGACCAGACCAAAATGCTCCAGTAAGGAAGAGCCTGGCTCTGTTTATCTACCAGCCAAATATATAACCTCCGGACATTCTCCATCGCTAGCCTAGACCCCAGATCCTCACCATCCAGTCGATGTCAAGGAGTCAGCTGAGAATGGCTGGTCAGTTGGCGGTGCTTGATGATACAAACGGATTTGGAAGGCACCTTCATTCAAAGAGATCTAAAATATCAAACACCACGTAGATTCAGTAACATGGGGCCCAATACACATATGGTGATAATAGCATTTATTTACTGCAATAACAACCTGCATTTAGAAAAATAATCTCACCTTGACGTCTCGTGAATCTGAGGTTGGTGCTTTTTGGGTGCCAGATTCAACAAACAGATTGAGAGCGGCCCATCCTATCAGTGCCAACTCGCGAGTGAATCTGTCTACGGTGTACAGCTGAGGAGAAAATGGAAGAACCATTATCATATATGTATTGCAACCAACCTGATTTTGTGATCCTTCTTTCATTCACTTACCTTCAGTAACAGAGTGGCGGTAGGGGGTATATTTGGCACTCGGATCTGAACTGAATAGTTATAAATTGGATGGAAGATATCACTATTAATATCTATTCCTGTAGCAATATCTGGCCCAATCCTGCAATAAAAGGAACAGTATGTCACATCTAAACAAGATACTACGGCCAGACTACTAACAAGCCCAACCCAGCCGCCATATAATAAGTGACAGACACGTTGGAACCACTGAAATGATTATTAATAGTTTAATAGCGAAGTGAAGCAAGGTCCCATAAAACTGCCAATTTGTTATGTTGTTGAGGGTGAGGTTGTTGTAATTTATTGTGTGGGAGAGAACTGCGGGTTCAATGTCTTTGTGAGAATTAGGTCAAGGTCATTAATATGCTAATTAAAGGGCTTTTGTAGAATATCTGCACAATGGGGAAACCAAATACAGACATTGAAAATGTACTTATTTTAGGTTGATAGTAATTACCTATAGGACATTTTTTTATTTTATTTTTTAAAGGACATTGAAAGCATTTTGTTTATTTGTTGCGTGTGGGAGAGGGGATTTGATCATATACCACTGTGTGTTTTTTTCCCAATGCATTCTCTCAAAAACAAGGATTCAAAAGTGTATATGATCTGGGGCTTGCCACTGTTGGTAACATAGATTATGAGCCATACATGTCTGCCAATGAAATCTACAGAGGTACGTATAGTGAAGATTAAACAGGTTTTACCTTTTTTTTTCATGCAAAATCCAATATTTAAAGCTGCTCATTCAAATCAGTGAAAAAAGGAATTGTGTTCCAGGTCCCTTTAATATTGTTTCAAAGGTTGTCTAAATAACACATGAACGTTATGTCTTGCTCCTTCCAAAGAAAGGGAAGTGATAACTGGTGAGATAACAATATGACAGGACTCGGACACCGGTGGGCAACTCAATCTCACAAGATTCGCCAACAGTCCAGGATTTGAACATCTCTTTATATTCCATTTATCTCTGTTCAGTACATCTGAGTTACTCAGTTTCCTTCTGATTGATCCACCTTGGCTGATGTGGAGACAGACTGATATCCTGGACTGTTGGCGGCCTTTGTAGGACCAAGTTGCTCATCACTGGTGAAGGACGTTTACTGCACTCAAACAGGTTTTACTTAGTGATTACGGCCCGTGTCCAGACGTATTGTTGTTATAGACGTCTTAGTGAGCAAGAAGGGGGGACTGTATATTTATTTGTTTACTAAACACAACATTTAAGAGCTTAATTAAATGCATTGATATAGGTAAATGCTTCTGTCCAATCACCCTTGCTCTTGTGGCAATATTAATACACTGAAGTCAGACTATAAGTGATATAAGGCATATTTCATCTTGTCTGCTGTTAGTATCTCACTGGCTTTTCCTGTTGTTTTGTTGCATTGTTCTCTCAGTTATATTAAACTATTAAAGAGTTTCCTCACTGGTCATAGGTCTTGTCAAATATTCTTCCAGTGACACGAGTGACAGTAACGGCATCTGGCAAGAAGCGGGCTCCATCGATGTACAGGTCGATGTTGTCTGTAGAGGAGAAAGGCTGTGACGGTGGACTAGTCCTTGAGTGGGAGATGTAGACGTCCTAGAAAGAAATTATACTGTTACTAAATAGTTCTGCTGAAACGCTTATAGTAAGTTATAATGTATTGTTATTATTATTTATTTAAAAAAGGTTGATATATTCACATAATATAAAAGTGACAGAAGAATACATACTGAAGGTATTGAAGGCACTATATCTTATAAGCTAGACAACATGGGAGGAGAAGGCCTGTTGGTGGATGGGAGAACACATAAGATGTCTTATGATTCTTTTCTACTTTCTGGATCCTCAGAGGGTATTGGCATTTATCATTATTGGTACAATGTAATACATTTAATAGATGGTTTATTAACCTTAAATCAATAGCTTTGTAACTGCCCTGTATTGTATGCTTATTAAAATGATAATACTATTTTTATTATATTTTAATTTTAGAGAGTCAGCAGATTCCATATTGCTCAATGATAAATGGAAATAGCAGGTGAAATGATGGAGCATGTTCTCAGCGGCATATCCTCTTGTTTCAATCAATCTGAGCATGGATAAACTTCTAAGTAGTTTGCACACTCTCACAAATAAATAAGGAGCTAAGCTAGGGGGATCAGAAAGGGTGGACAAAAATACAAGCTTATTTTTAGTGCAGGAAAATGTCATTATCATAGTGTTTAGTCAGTAGAGTGTATAGTAATGTATTCCATGTCTGGAACGTTTTCTATGTCCCTGTCCCAGGCATTATGTACAAAGCCCAGACATGTTCTGCATCACTTACATCTGGAGCCTCCTGCATGCTGCTCTCGATCATGGGAGTTTCTGGAAGAAAGAGGAGGTCTGGTACTGATGTGCTGAATACACATAGCCGCACCATGGCACTGTCATACTGCTCAAATACGTCCACATAACTCTCTGGAAGCTGGGAGAGAAGCATAGGGATAAATGCACTGTTATTATAGATATATATTAACATGTGAACATAGAAAACAAAAGCAATATTGACAATATGGTAGAAATACATGGACACAAACTGTAACTTCACCAGGGGTAGTCAATACAAGGAGTTAGTTCTAAGAAGGACCTCCAGCCAGTCTCTTTCTGGACTTCCACTGCATTATTAAATGTACCATATATTTCAACTGAAGCTTCCAAAAACGTAACTAAGCTTCTTCACTGTGTACACTTCCTTTGTGTGCCTTTTCAGTGGCATTATATTATTATTATTATTGTTTATTTGTAACGCGCCAACATATTCCGTAGCACTTAAACAGTTTATAACAATTATATGTGTCCATAAAAAATATAGATTTCAGACATTGACCTAATTTTTATGAAAACATTTGGAACTTTATGTGTTGTTAAAATGTACTCTATTAAAATCACTGCATAATTTAGTGTGCCTCATAAAGAATCACCTTGTAAACCATGTTATGGATCTCAAAGATTGTCAGAAGAAGCATTGGAATGTAACCAGCTGGTCCCCGGGAGCACTAGAAGGTAACCTGTTGGTCCCCGGGAGAACTAGAAGGTAACCTACTGGTCCCCCGGGAGCACTAGAAAGTAACCGGCCGGTCCCCAGGAGCACTAGAAGGTAACCTGCTGGTCCCCAGGAGCACTAGAAGGTAACCAGCCGGTCCCCAGGAGCACTAGAAGGTAACCAGCCGGTCCCCAGGAGCACTAGAAGGTAACCTGCTGGTCCCCAGGAGCAGTAGAAGGTAACCAGACGGTCCCCAGGAGCACTAGAAGGTAACCTGCTGGTCCCCAGGATCACTAGAAGGTAACGTGCTGGTCCCCGGGAGCACTAGAAGGTAACCTGCTGGTCCTCGGGAGCACTAGAAGGTAACCTGCTGGTCCCCAGGAGCACTAGAAGGTAACCTGCTGGTCCTCGGGAGCACTAGAAGGTAATCTGCTGGTCCTCGGGAGCACTAGAAGGTAACCTGCTGGTCCCCAGGAGCACTAGAAGGTAACCTGCTGGTCCCCAGGAGCACTAGAAGGTAACCAGCCGGTCCCCAGGAGCACTAAAAGGTAACCTGCTGGTCCCCAGGAGCAATAGAAGGTAACCAGACGGTCCCCAGGAGCACTAGAAGGTAACCTGCTTGTCCCCAGGAGCAGTAGAAGGTAACCAGCTGGTCCCCAGGAGCAGTAAAAGGTAACCTGCTGGTCCCCAGGATCACTAGAAGGTAACCTGCTGGTCCCCAGGAGCACTAGAAGGTAACCTGCTGGTCCCCAGGAGCACTAGAAAGTAACCAGCTGGTCCCCAGGAGCACTAGAAAGTAACCAGCTGGTCCCCAGGAGAACTAGAAGGTAACCAGCTGGTCCCCAGGAGCACTAGAAAGTAACCAGCTGGTCCCCAGGAGCACTAGAAGGTAACCTGCTGGTCCCCAGGAGCACTAGAAGGTAACCTGCTGGTCCCCGGGAGCACTAGAAGGTAACCAGCTGGTCCCCAGGATCACTAGAAGGTAACCTGCTGGTCCCCAGGATCACTAGAAGGTAACCTGCTGGTCCCCAGGAGCACTAGAAAGTAACCAGCTGGTCCCCAGGAGCACTAGAAGGTAACCTGCTGGTCCCCGGGAGCACTAGAAGGTAACCTGCTGGTCCCCGGGAGCACTAGAAGGTAACCAGCCGGTCCCCAGGAGCACTAGAAGGTAACCTGCTGGTCCCCAGGAGCAGTAGAAGGTAACCAGATGGTCCCCAGGAGCAGTAGAAGGTAACCAGACGGTCCCCAGGAGCACTAGAAGGTAACCTGCTGGTCCCCAGGAGCAGTAGAAGGTAACCAGCTGGTCCCCAGGAGCAGTAAAAGGTAACCTGCTGGTCCCCAGGAGCAGTAAAAGGTAACCTGCTGGTCCCCAGGATCACTAGAAGGTAACCTGCTGGTCCCCGGGAGCACTAGAAGGTAACCAGCCGGTCCCCAGGAGAACTAGAAGGTAACCAGCTGGTCCCCAGGAGCACTAGAAAGTAACCAGCTGGTTCCCAGGAGCACTAGAAAGTAACCTGCTGGTCCCCAGGATCACTAGAAGGTAACCTGCTGGTCCCCAGGAGCAGTAGAAGGTAACCAGACGGTCCCCAGGAGCAGTAGAAGGTAACCAGACGGTCCCCAGGAGCACTAGAAGGTAACCTGCTGGTCCCCAGGAGAACTAGAAGGTAACCAGCTGGTCCCCAGGAGCACTAGAAAGTAACCAGCTGGTTCCCAGGAGCACTAGAAGGTAACCTGCTGGTCCCCAGGATCACTAGAAGGTAACCTGCTGGTCCCCGGGAGCACTACAAGGTAACCTGCTGGTCCCCAGGAGCACTAGAAGGTAACCTGCTGGTCCCCAGGAGCACTAGAAGGTAACCAACCGGTCCCCAGGAGCACTAGAAGGTAACCTGCTGGTCCCCAGGAGCAGTAGAAGGTAACCAGACGGTCCCCAGGAGCACTAGAAGGTAACCTGCTGGTCCCCAGGAGCAGTAGAAGGTAACCAGCTGGTCCCCAGGAGCAGTAAAAGGTAACCAGCTGGTCCCCAGGAGCACTAGAAAGTAACCAGCTGGTCCCCAGGAGCACTAGAAGGTAACCTGCTGGTCCTTAGGATCACTAGAAGGTAACCTGCTGGTCCCCGGGAGCACTAGAAGGTAACCTGCTGGTCCCCAGGAGCACTAGAAGGTAACCTGCTGGTCCCCAGGAGCACTAGAAAGTAACCAGCTGGTCCCCAGGAGCACTAGAAGGTAACCTGCTGGTCCCCAGGAGCAGTAGAAGGTAACCAGACGGTCCCCAGGAGCACTAGAAGGTAACCTGCTGGTCCCCAGGAGCAGTAGAAGGTAACCAGCTGGTCCCCAGGAGCAGTAAAAGGTAACCTGCTGGTCCCCAGGATCACTAGAAGGTAACCTGCTGGTCACCAGGAGCACTAGAAGGTAACCTGCTGGTCCCCGGGAGCACTGGAAGGTAACCAGCCGGTCCCCAGGAGCAGTAGAAGGTAACCTGCTGGTCCCCAGGAGCACTAGAAGGTAACCTGCTGGTCCCCAGGAGCACTAGAAGGTAACCTGCTGGTCCCCAGGAGCACTAGAAGGTACCCAGCTGGTACCCTGGTCAAAATTGTTGAGAACCACTGCCCTTTACAACAAGGCACAATAACACACAGGATCACTTATAAAATGGTAAAGGTTTGTACATTGCCATTTTTCTTTTGTTTTTACATATTATTATTTTTTGATAAAAAAAACATTGTAAATTTTGTTCAAATCTAAATCAATAGGTAAATTGTCTTTTTACCCTTGTTGTCAGCTGTTTGTGCAAGGATAATTGTTACTGCAATGACACTTCTGGTTGATAGGTTGATGGCATCAGTTGTCATTGCATTTAACCTTATATAGGTAAAAGCAATATAACCAAATTCACTTTTAATGTTCTTTAACCCCAATATCAATGTTAAATAGGTTAAACAGTTTTTTTTTATAATTAAATATCAATGTAAGTAGGATTAGCATTACAATGAAAGCATTACAAGTATTTGTCTACTAGGTAAGGTGGAGGGACTCACTAATGCCGATAGTTTGAGAGCTTCAGGAGCAGGGACATGATACAGAGGAAGGTCGTGGATTCCTGTGTTCCACTCAAATACTTTATCATCAGTATCAGCAGAATCTGTGGAGAAACAACAATAATGCAGATTATTAATGTTACAAAGTGGACCGGGAAGCGGTAGTTGTAAATGAGGCTAAGGTTTGTCTGCTGGATCATATTTGCCTAGTATTGCCAAACTGTAAGACGTCTTATACACCACTTCTCTGGGTCTGGAAAAGATGTATGGATAAAATCCACTCATCAGATTAGACAAAGCAAGGTCAGGTCCAACACGGGTGGTACACTGTTGATTTTTAGTGGCTGGACCTGAGCTACGAGCAAGTCATGGATAAGTTAAAAACGTGCTGCAGCTGGGAAATTAATGGGTTAAACATACCTGTCCGCTGTCTGTTTTACTCTGAGCAAGAAATACCAAATTGGTATCAGGAGGTGCCTGAAATGATATATATCATATTCAGACTTATTGGAAATATGCTTGGTATAATATTACATTCAACTGGGTTCAAATGGATTGTTAATTTTTTTGTTGTTCAGACATTAGGTTGTGTCCGACTCTCTGTGACCCTAAGGTACAATTGTTATGTTTCTGGTTGTCCTTATCCATAGGGTTATCTTAGCAAAAATACTGGAGTGTGTTGCCGGCTCCTTTTCCAGTGGACTGCAATTTGTCTGACCTCTGCTATGACCTGCCATCTTGGTTGACCCTACATGGTACAGCTCACAGCTTCACTGAAGTACACAAGCCTCTTTATCATGACAAGGTAGTGATCCAAAAGGGATTATTATTCACTCCCAGCTAATCTGTCTTGTCACGAGGGAATGAACTTTGAATATGGAAACATATTGTATTTTAGCAGTGCACAATTCTCTGCAACTTGAGATAATTGATTTTGTATCCTCAAGCAAATTGTTGTCTTGGAATTACAAACAAAAGTAGTTTTAATAGCCGGGACTGAATTTATCTGCATTTAATAGTCAATAAATTAAAGGTTGCTGTTATTTTTAACTCTCTAAAAAAAGAGTGTATTCTATTTAAAAATGGCGTACTGTAAATTGCTCAATTTCAGAAGTCCTTTAAAGTAGTCTTTTTTAATTGTATATTTATCTCGTATTCCCTGAAGAAGAGGCCGAGAAGTGAAACCCGTTGGGTGCAGTTCATATTGAATTGCTGTCCCTTGTATTTGGATTTCGTAAAATAATTGCACATGATACTTTTCTTTGTGTAAAATATCTGTCAGAAATATACTTTGTACCTTTTTATCAATTTGTTAAAACTTTTTTATTCCATTTCCTTCTGTTGTTATTTTTATTTCTATATTTTGTTTAAGTGGTAATTGTAATTGTCTTAAAGAATAAATAAATAAAACCGGACCACAAAATGGTTTCAATGTTGAAATTGGAAATGTAATATATGCTTATGGTTTATGAAGTATGTTTTGTATTTAAGAACATTAAAGTGCAATGATTAAATTGAATAATAATTTCCAAGGTGCATAACACCAAAAATACCGTAGTACGTGAAAAAAGAAAATAAGAATAGGAAATCTTTATTTGTAGCGTATTTACTGCAGATTAAAACATATAAGGAAGCCCCTCATATCACCAGCTACAGATGTGATTGGTCTGATACAATATATCTGTGTTACTACCTCCATTGAAAACAGCATCTAAGCTCCTAAAGCGATAGTTACAAAAGGGTCACATTCAAATGATACCATCAATGGTGACTAATTTCCAACATATATAGTGTAGCGGAGTACCGTATTTGCCCAAATATAATCCACACCCGCATATAAGCCGCACATGTGAAATTCAAGGGGAAAAAGATAATATCCGAATATAATCCGCTTTCTTAAAATTGGAGAGAAAAAGACAAAAGTCAATTAGATTCAGGGAATAAAATAGTGGGTTACAGGCCTAAAATAGTAGCTCGCAAAACGTTAGAATCGATAAAACCGCAAATTGTTATTTAATGGCTACAATTCTGCAGTCTCAAACCCGCAAATCGGCAGTCACTTTTACGGTCGCGAATATAAGCCACACCCGTAATTTCTAAGCACGGAAATTGGAAAAAAAGGCTTATATTCAGACCAATATGGTACTTCCGAGAAATATCTAATGAATTCCTAATCTATTGTGATCACAAAAAGGTCTAATAGATCTGATACAAAATATTACAGCAGGGCATCATAAAAACAGTTCCACACATTGTAGCCAATCTTGTAGCATGTATACTATCAAAATATTACTAATTAAGGATCATAGCTATAACTATTCATAAATACATGATAAAGACAATTGTAGCAAATACAAATAATTCACAAGACAGAATAAAAGATAATAAATTGATTGATTCTCATATATTGGTAGATAATCATGGGATCACCCAAATATGTAGTATATGTTAACACCAAGTAAAAAACTAAAACAAAATTCTATATCCCAATTTAATCTTGCTGCAAAAGTGAATAATTAAGGGATCAAACGTACATGCAGTGTGTGTGGTTACTTAGATAATCAGTTAAAAGTAGGCTGTCCGTTAGGGAACCTCATAACCACTGCCAAGTAATGAAAGTGAGAGAGGATTGTACATATTCCTGGGGTGTAGCTGGTGAGCCTGACGGGCCGTTTCGCTGCCAACTATGCAGCTTCCTGAGAGGCTCTCCATCATTAATAGCTTCTTTGCAGCATTGGCGGGCTTTAAAGCCCTGCAAGGTGCTACTTGATGACGTCGGTGTCTCACAGTAAACTGATCATCAGCCAAAGTGACAATAAATAAATAAATGAACAGATCAATTATCAAGAGGATAAATGGTCTGTTCAACCAACTCAAATGAAAAAAACAAAAACAAACCTTAAACCAATTCATTGAGCAATCTGCTTTTGTTCTCTGTGGGGTCCTGAAAGACGTGGCTCCAGTGTACCAGCAGCAGTCATACATATGCTAAACACATACACTAAGCATTTGTACACTCAGAAGACAAATAACACATACATCTAAAGAACAGCTAGCACACATCTCCATTTAATGACACCAGACATCCCATATACACATTCCCATGTCACAAATCACCGGATCGGACCAATCCCACACCAATCATACACTACAGCGCCACTACATATAAAGAATCGGTCTGCCCAACCAATTCAGCAGCAACAACAATAACTGCAAGACTTCAAGCATGCCCATTGAACACTCTATCCCTTTTGCAGTAGGATCTCAAAAGGACTGCAGCTCCTACAAACTATAGTCACACAAAACACAATATACTCAGCAGATCTATGACACATACATTCTGGTGACAGCACACATCTCCAGCACCACACACACCCACCATATGCCCCCAATCCACCTTCAGCCAAATGGAGCCAAAACATACCAAAGCTGCAAACCAACGGATCAATCCCACACCACAATCTCATGCTAAAGGGGGCAGCCCTGCAACCAGAAAATACAGACTGTCCAAGAGACACACACATATAGCTGTCCAAACTAAATGCACCACACACTTGCCCACAAACAAACACCCGGCGGATCCAAAAACATCCACACAACATATCAGACCAACAAACCGAGTGGCGCACAGGTCCACACCACAGCCAGCAGCCCAAATCCAACAAATTAATCAATCAGTAAATCCATATGGTAATATTGTAACAGCTCAAATTAACATTTATTTTCGAAGTTCTGTTGCAGTATAGTACATAATAACAAATATTGATTTTCTTCATCTGATATCAGAACTTAAGACACCCAAATGCGCCCAATTCATAAATTTATACACATTAAAATCACTCTTTATATTGCCACATATTCGGCAAATATTACTTATTGGCACTAATGAATTCTTAATTCAATAGAATGCATATAAACATTTATATAAAAAAAACACCCGAAGCCAAATTTATGAGTTCAAGGCATTTGCAAGTCGCTAAATAAAATCGGGCCCCAAGGGTAGAGGAGATCAATCATGAAGTATATTAGAAAGATTAATAAAACAAAATAATTAAACACCAGATTACTCACAATAAAATAAGATAATGTATCTGATTAAATACATGGAATTACTTTTGGGAAACCATTGTAGAATAAAGTGAAAAGAGATGTGTGATGTAAGCAAATGTAATTACTCTTTGTGAACACAATCATCTTCATACTAAAAGTGAAGTGAAATGGTGACAGTGAACATGAATAAATTGTGTAATGAAACGCGAAGACTTGAAATATAATAATGAGAAGTGTAAGAGGGAGTGAAGGAAGGTGAGTGTGATGGTGGGGACAGTGAAGACGTGTGTGATGGAGTAGAACAAAACCTATGAATGAAATTGGGCCTATGTGTAAAGTGAGAAAAGTAGAAAGGAAAGACAAAGAGAAAGTCAAATAATGTGTAAGTGAAGTAAGGAATGGAAGTGGAAATGAGATAACCAATGTCATGTCATTCCACATACATGTGAGATAACAATAACCACGACCTGTCATCTCAAAAGAACAAGTGATCAATACGCAAATAAAAAAGTGACAGAATGAATAAATAACGTATAAAAAGAGTATAAATGACACAAAGTATGAATAAGGAGATGAGGAAAATGTGGATTAGTAGAAGCAGTATTTGATAATGGTGAAAATTAAAAATAAAAGAGCCATGACATGTCACCCTATATTATATGGATCAGTGTCCATAACCCCCCAGTGAATACCAGTCGCATCACACAGAGGGAGCGCTGCAGGATATACCTGATAACATGATAACATGGCCGTCACAAACAAAATCCAACGAGTAAACATAAGTACATTTATATTTAGTTTAAAATATATAAACGTAAATCATTTTTTATATTATAATAAAAGTGAGTGTGGACACAATATTTATAATAAAGTAGATAAGGTGAAGTCAGATATGAATGGATTCATTCATGGTGGTATGCGATCAATTCACCTAATAAAGTGATGAACAGAATTATGATATAGGCTGGAATTAACCAGCATTGATAGAACTCTAATGAACAGCTACATTACGGGCTTCATTCATGATTATCCAGTATCAATATACACGAAGGAACAATAGTCAAGATACCGGTATAAACTGGAATTATCCAGCATTAATGCAACCCTATTTATCAGAACACAATCAGTAAGAGTTGTGAATAGTTGTCAAATAAATGAACAGACCATTATTAATTGAAATAAGTACCGTATATACTCGAGTATAAGACGACCCGAGTTTAAGCCGAGGCACCCATTTTATTACAAAATACTGGGAAAGCTTAGGGACTCGAGTATAAGCCGAGGATGGGAAATGTGCTGCCCCCTGTGTCCCTCTTGTGCCCTCTGTGTCCCCCTCTTGTATGCCCTCTGTGCCCCTTTCTTGTGTCCCCCCTCTCTCTCCCCTGTGTCTCTTCCCCTCCTCTCCCTCCCCTGTGTCTCTTCCCCCCTCTCCCTCCCCTGTGTCTCTTCCCCACTCTCCCTCCCCTGTGTCTCTTCCCCCCTCTCCCTTTCCTGTGTCCCTTCCCCCTCTCCCTTCCCTGTGTCTCTTTCCCTCCCCCTCCCATATCACCCTACTCAACCCCCCTCCTCAACCTCCCTCGTCAACCCCCTCATCCTCAACCCCCATCCTCATCCTCAACCCCCCATCCTCATCCTCAACCCCCTCCTCATTCTCAACCCCTCCCATCCTCAACCACTCCCATCCTCAACCCCCCCATCCTCAACCGCCCATCCTCAACCGCCCCATCATCAACCGCCCCATCCTCATCCGCAACCCCCCTCATCATCCTCAACCCTCCCATCCTCATCCTCAACCCCCCCATCCTCAACCCCCCTCCTCATCCTAAACCCCCCTCCTCATCCTCAACCCCCCTACTCATCCACAACCCCCCTCCTCAACCCCCCCTCCGTCACATGCGCATCACGTCATTAGCATATCCCGGCTCCCGACGCAGCTGGAAGGAGCGCGGAAGCGCGGAGGAGCAGCTGCTGATGGAAGGTAAGTGAGGGGAAAGGGAGAGGGGGAGGTAATTAGAGGGGTAAAGTGAGGAGAGGGTTTAGGATGAGGAGGGGGGTTTAGGGTGATGAGGGGGGTTGAGGATGGGGGGTTGAGGCTGAGGATGGGGGGGGTGAGGATGATAAGGGAGGGGGAGGGAAGGAGAGACAAGGGGGGGAGAGAGAGGCACGGAGGTGGTGACTCGAGTATAAGCCGAGGGGGCCCTTTTCAGCCCTAAAAAAAGGTCTGAAAACCCGGCTTAAACTCAAGTATATACGGTAGTTGAAAATGAGTAAGCTAAATAAAGAGTAATCTTTGAGCAATCCCTGTATAGTTGTCCTACTGAGCATAATTTATATAAAAAATTGTATTAAATCCAAATCAAGATTTTACTGAGATTAAAATAAACATTTTAACTGATTATCTATTTTTCATTATTTATGTGGGTTGTTACAACCTGAACCACACAGACTACATGTAAGTTTGATCCTGTAATTATCCTCTTGTGTGCCAAAATTAAATTGTGGTATAGCATTATGTTTTTATCTTTTATTTGGTTTTAACATATGCTACATATTTGGGTAATCCCACAATTATCTATTAATATATGAGGATCAATCACATTATTATATTTTATTCTGTCTTGTGAATTATTTGTACTTGCTACAATTGTCTTTATCATGTATTTATTAATACTTATAGCTATGATCCTTAATTAGTAATATTTTGATATTATACATGCTGCAAGATTGGCTACAATGTGTGGAACTGTTTTTATGATGCCCTGCTGTAATATATTGTATCAGATCTATTAGACCTTTTTGTGACCATATTAAAGTGCCTTGCAAAAGTATTCACCCCCCTTGACTTTTTACCTATTTTGTTACATTACAGCCTTAAATTCAATGTTTTGTTAATCTGAATTTTATGTGATGGATCAGAACACAATAGTCTAAGTTGGTGAAGTGAAATGAGAAAAATATATACATAAAACTATTTTTTAGAAATAGAAAACAGAAAATTGGCATGTGCGTATGTATTCAGCCCCTTTGTTATGAAGCCCATAAAAAGCTCTGGTGCAACCAATTACCTTCAGAAGTCACATAATTAGTGACATTATGTCCACCTGTGTGAAATCTAAGTGTCACATGATCTGTCATTACATATACACACCTTTTTTGAAAGGCCCCAGAGGCTGCAACACCTAAGCAAGAGGCACCACTAACCAAACACTGCCATGAAGACTAAGGAACTCTCCAAACAAGTAAGGGACAATGTTGTTGAGAAGTACAAGTCAGGGTAAGGTTATACAAATATATCCAAATCTTTGATGATTCCCAGGAGCACCATCAAATCTATCATAACCAAATGGAAAGAACATTGCACAACAGCAAACCTGCCAAGAGACGGACGCCCACCAAAACTCACGCACCGGGCAAGGAGGGCATTAATCAGAGAGGCAGCACAGAGACCTAAGGTAACCCTGGAGGAGCTGCAGAGTCCCACAGCAGAGACTGGAGTATCCGTACACAGGACGACAATAAGCCGTACGCTCCATAGAGTTGGGCTTTATGGCAGAGTGGCCAGAAGAAAGCCATTACTTTCAGCAAAAATCAAAATGGCACATTTTGAGTTTGTGAAAAGGCATGTGGGAGATTCCCAAAATGTATGGAGGAAGGTGCTCTGGTCCAATTAGACTAAAATTTTACTTTTCGGCCATCAAAGAAAATGCTATGTCTGGCGCAAACCCAACACATCACATCACCCAAAGAACACCATCCCCACAGGAAAACATGGTGGTGGCAGCATCAGGCTGGGGGGATGTTTTTCAGCAGCCGGGACTGGGAAACTGGTCAGAGTTGAGGGAAAGATGGATGGTGCTAAATACAGGGATATTCTTGTGCAAAACCTGTACCACTCTGTGCGTGATTTGAGGCTAGGACGGAGGTTCACCTTCCAGCAGGACAATGACCCCAAACACACTGCTAAAGCAACACTTGAGGGGTTTATGGGGAAACATGTAAATGTGTTGGAATGGCCGAGTCACAGCCCAGACCTCAATCCAATAGAAAATCTGTGGTCAGACTTAAAGATTGCTGTTTACAAGCACAAACCATCCAACTTGAAGGAGCTGGAGCAGTTTTGCAAGGAGGAATGGGCAAATTCCCAGTGGTAAGATGTGGCAAGCTCAGAGAGACTTATCCAAAGTGTCTTGGAGCTGTGATTGCTGCAAAAGGTGGCTCTACAAAGTATTGGCTTTAGGGGGGTGAATAGTTATGCACGTTGACTTTTTCTGTTATTTTGTTGTTTGATTCACAATAACAAAAAAACATCTTCAAAGTTGTGGGCTTGTTCTGTAAATTAAATGATGCAAATCCTCAAACAATCCATGTTACTTCCAGGTTGTGAGGCAACAAAACACGAAATGCCAAGGGGGTGAATACTTTTGCAAGGCACTGTAGATTAGTAATTCATTAGATATATATTTATTATTTATATTTATGTTAGTCACTATTGATGGTATAATTTGAATGTGGCCCTTTCGTAACTGGAGCTTAGATGCTGTACATCTGTAGCTGCTGATAGGGGGGCATCCTTATATGTTTTTAAATTTGTGGCATTATTAAGTAAGCTACAAATGAAGATTTACTAGTTTTCTTTTTTTCTTCTTTTTCCATGTACTACTTAAATAAAATTAGACAAGAATATCTGTCTTTTTATATAATAACTGTGTCTCTTTCAATAAAAATTAAATTTTGAAAAAAGAGGTTTGTGCCTTTTTGTGTACATACGATTTTCCTTGGCCACACTGATTTCTGTGACGCTGCTTACATTTTCTCTAAGTATATTTTTCGTTTTTTGGCATCCAAACTAAATTGTGAGATTATATTTTTATACTGTTTTTAATAAATACAGATGATTCATTTTTTATACGTCCTCGTTTCACCGTACTTTAAAGCATCTCTGTGGTCATATTTTTAAAATGTACTATTTAGAAGAATCACACTTAAAAAACTCTTATTTGTAAACAAAAAAGAAAAAAGACTCCAATGTATTAGCTTTTATATGCCACTAGCGACATGCCCATCAAAAATGACGGCAATAACATTTTAAGCCTGGCAATGCTGTTTGCCACACAATGCAATGTCCCCCCCTCCGCCCCTCTAACATGCGGGCCTCGTGATGAGCGCCTTTGGCACTCATTGCGAGCCTCTCCCCCCTCTACTTTACGGGTTTTACGGGCTGTGTCTTTTCCCCCTCTCTCTCCTCTGTGCTCCTGTTTGCATTTGCGGGTGTGAAACCATTTGTGGGCGTGGGAAATTGTTCATTTTCCCCAAGCCCGAAATGTGTTTCCGATTTACTGGCTTGCAAAAAAGTTACGTTGTTACGGCCGCCATTTTTTCCTCGCTTAGCCGTTTTCAGACCTCCCAAAAACGCCAATTAAATATCAAATTAGCTTGCAACCTCACTTACATGCTCACTGTCTCTCCTCATGTGCTGTGTGTGAGGTTGTAAGTTAATTTTTTAATTAATTGGTGTGTTTTGGCGGTCTTCTGACGGTTTCCGAGTTACAGGCTTGAAAAAAATGGCGTACGTTAAATTCGTAATTTCTTTGAAGCATGTAACTCGTCAGCTGTTTTGAGCCTCTCCCCCTCTCAAGCCAGTCACATACGGGCCATGCAATGAGCGCCTTTGGCCTTCGGTGCTCATTGCAGGCCTGCCAAGCCAGTGACGTACCGGCCTTGCTATGAGCACCTTTGGCGCTCATTGCAGCCCCGTCAAGCCAGTCACATACGGGCCCGTAACTTTTAACAATGCGCGACAACAACTCGCAATTACGACAACTATCATGGTTGATTATACTGCTCTGAAATCATCCATTTACGCTTCAGTGGATCAACTTCCTGTGGTGGAAGCAGGCTATGAAAACAGGAAGCGAACGTGGCAGTTATGCCTGCCAGTGCTCTCAGCAAGACTAAACAGAGGGTCATTAGTTTAGATAGACACACCTACTTGAGGAAGTAAAATGGAGCTATGCAGTAATGAATAATTATATAAAACCATTTTACCACTTGTGTCTTTGTTGTACAGCAGGGTCTTGGCTCTTACCTGTTGGCTTTGTGAGCCTCAGGGCAGTCCAGGCAGTGGCCCATTCTTCAGTGGCCAGTAATGGCTCCAGGCTTTGCCGGTGCTGCCATGGTGCTGAGGCTGCGCTTCCCCCCGGCCAGTGATAGAAACGCAGCATGAGGACCATGTCTTCCTCAGGAGTCACATCGCTGAAGGTTACCTAGGATGACATACAATGATTGTGAGTATCTTTCCAGTGTTAAAGGACAATCTGCAAGGTCAGAGGTCATGGAAAGCAAGTTACTGTCCACATCACAATAACATGGCACATTATTCAAAGTAACAATTGCCTGGACGTATTTTTTTCAATTTCAGATCAAAGATGGCGATTTTCTAATATGGCGCCCATGTCTGCTGTCATTTTAAACCTACAGCAGGATGCACGGAGTTGTGCCATCGAGTAACATCACAGAGAGCTTTCTCCATATGAGTATGTTTCCAAAAGCAATGGTGGAACCATTGCTGGTGCAGCAGGTGCAAGGGGCCCACAACAGTGTAGGAGCCTTGGCAACTTGTGTAAAGGTGTATTCTTTATCTTTTAGGGGAGAATGGCAGATACCTATTGTTATAGAGGAGGATCTGATCCCCTAAATATATTTCTGGCTTTTAATTAAACCCTACAGGTACCATACATGTATGGAGAAGTTACAAAAGGGGGCCCTAAATGTCTTTGCACCGGGGCCCTCCATTCACTAGCTCCAATATCCAGCAATGCCATTTGAAAGACTATAAAGTGGCCTATTCCCAGTAGTTTGAATAAAAATGCTCAGCAAATGTTTATTACTTTTTGAGATTCAACATCATCCAGCTGATTTCTGTTTTAATATAAGCCACAAGGTAAAAAATAGATACTGATACCCAGTTTGCTTAAGTCAATGCCATAATAATAAGTAGCACTTTTTGTTTTTACAGGAAAATAATCAAAAAGAAAAATAAATGAAATGTTGGGAACACTGTGCTTTGGAAAAACTTTGCGTTTTTAGAAGTAGAAAATGGCAGCTGTGTAATCTTATATTTAGCTGCCCCTGCTTGTGTCATGGGGAGACTGAGAGGAGAGAAGGGTTATCCTACTGCGACTTGCTTTTCCATTTAGCCATATTTTCAAGCAGTACTTTAAAGTGGTATTATCTAAGCAGGGACTCAACCAACGTTTGCTTCTGGGGAGGAAAGCTATGGCAAGCTTGGATAAGCTAGTAAAAAGTAAAGATATTAACAAAGGTCCGCATAGTTAGTACTATGGTATTCCCAGTAGTAACATACGGATGTGAGAGCAGGACCATAAAGAAATCTGAGCGCCGTAGAATTGACACCTTTGTATTGTGGTGTTGGAGAAGACTGCTTAGAGTCCCTTGGACTGCAAGAAGATCCAATAAATCAGTACTACAGGAAATTAAGACAAACTGTTCACTAGAAGGTATGATCATGAGGCTGAAGCTCAAATATTTTGGCCATAGCATGAGACGGCAGGATTCCCTAGACATGACTCTGATGCTGGGAAAGATTGATGGCACAAGAAGAAGGGGACGACAGAAGCGGAGATGGATAGACGAGGACACTGAAGCACTGAACATGAACTTGATGGAGTTCAGAGGGGCAGTGACTGAAAGATGCACCTGGCATGCTGTGGTCCATGGAGTCACAGAGAGTCGGACGCGACTGAACGACTAAACAACAACAAACAACAAACAACAACAACAACAACAATCTCAACAGTATGCAATCCTTCTAGGAAGTAAAGCACACTACATTTTCCAAGCCTTACCAACACAACCAAATCAATGTTATCCCAGTTGAAATCTTTTAGTTCCTTTCAGTAGTACTCAAGACAATGATAGAGGTGGAGATAGGTACAGCAGTGGCAGTAATACGGTAAACTGGGTTTAATATCATGTTTTTATCTGTATTTATAATTGTCTGAACCTAATTTATGTACAGCGCTACGGAATATGTCGGCGCGTTATAAATAAACTATAATAATAAAAATGTTTTCTTGCTAGAGATTTGCGCTGCTGTTTGCACGTGTATTTTTAATGTTAGTTAATGGTGAGCAAGCTAAAAAAATAGTTTTAACCTTAAAAGTGCTTATAGTGACCCTTTAAATAGAAATGGAAGTTAATCAGTCCTGGGAAATTCCCCTGTTTTTTAATTTTAAAATAAACAATCTGTGTGGGACAGTCAGGGGCTGGGAGAGGGGCAGTCAGGGACGGGGAGAGGGGCAGTCAGGGGCTGGGGAGAGGGACAGTCAGGGGCTGGGGAGAGGGACAGTCAGGGGCTGGGGAGAGGGACAGTCAGGGGCTGGGGAGAGGGACAGTCAGGGGCTGGGAGAGGGGCAGTCAGGGACGGGGAGAGGGGCAGTCAGGGGCTGGGGAGAGGGACAGTCAGGGGCTGGGGTGAGGGGCAGTCAGGGGCTGGGGAAAGAGGCAGTCAGGGGCTGGGAGAGGGACAGTCAGGAGCTGGGGAGAGGGACAGTCAGGGGCTGGGGAGAGGGGCAGTCAGGGGCTGGGGAGAGGGGAAGTCAGGGGCTGGGAAGAGGGACAGTCAGGGGCTGGGAGAGGGACAGTCAGGGGCTGGGAGAGGGACAGTTAGGGGCTGGGGAGAGGGACAGTCAGGGGCTGGGGAGAGGGGCAGTCAGGGGCTGGGGAGAGGGGCAGTCAGGGGCTGAGGAGAGGGGCAGTCAGGGGCTGGGGAGAGGGGCAGTCAGGGGCTGGGGAGAGGGACAGTCAGGGGCTGGGGAGAGGGGCAGTCAGGGGCTGGGGAAAGAGGCAGTCAGGGGCTGGGAGAGGGGCAGTCAGGAGCTGGAGAGAGGGACAGTCAGGGGCTGTGAAAGGGAGAGGGGCAGTCAGGGGCTGGGGAGAGGGCAGTCAGGGACTGGGAGAGGGGCAGTCAGGAGCTGGAGAGAGAGACAGTCAGGGGCTGGGGAGAGGGGCAGTCAGGGGCTGGGGAGAGGGGCAGTCAGGGGCTGGGGAGAGGGGCAGTCAGGGGCTGGGGAGAGGGGCAGTCAGGGGCTGGAGAGAGGGGCAGTCAGGGGCTGTGAAAGGGAGAGGGGCAGTCAGGGGCTGGGGAGAGGGGCAGTCAGGGGCTGGGAGAGGGGCAGTCAGAGGCTGGGAGAGGGAGAGGGACAGTCAGGGGCTGGGGAGAGGGGCAGTCAGGGGCTGGAGAGAGGGGCAGTCAGGGGCTGGAGAGAGGGGCAGTCAGGGGCTGGAGAGAGGGGCAGTCAGGAGCTGGAGAGAGGGACAGTCAGGGGCTGGGGAGAGGGGCAGTCAGGGGCTGGGGAGAGGGGCAGTCAGGGGCTGGTGAGAGGGGCAGTCAGGGGCTGGGAGAGGGGCAGTCAGAGGCTGGGAGAGGGAGAGGGACAGTCAGGGGCTGGGGAGAGGGGCAGTCAGGGGCTGGAGAGAGGGGCAGTCAGGGGCTGGAGAGAGGGGCAGTCAGGGGCTGGAGAGAGGGGCAGTCAGGAGCTGGAGAGAGGGACAGTCAGGGGCTGGGGAGAGAGGCAGTCAGGGGCTGGGGAGAGGGGCAGTCAGGGGCTGGGAGAGGGGCAGTCAGGGGCTGGGAGAGGGGCAGTCAGGGGCTGGGGAGAGGGGCAGTCTGGGGCTGGGGAGAGGGGCAGTTAGGGGATGGGAGAGGGGCAGTCAGGGGCTGGGGAGAGGGGCAGTCAGGGGCTGGGAGAGGGACAGTCAGGGGCTGGGGAGAGTGGCAGTCATGAGCTGGAGAGAGGGACAGTCAGGGGCTGGGGAGAGGGGCAGTCAGGGGCTGGGAGAGGGGCAGTCAGGGGCTGGGAGAGGGGCAGTCAGGGGCTGGGAGAGGGGCAGTCAGGGGCTGGGGAGAGGGGCAGTCTGGGGCTGGGGAGAGGGGCAGTTAGGGGCTGGGAGAGGGGCAGTCAGGGGCTGGGAGAGGGGCAGTCAGGGGCTGGGAGAGGGGCAGCCAGTGGCTGAGGTGAGGGACAGGTGAGGGACAGGTGAGAGGGGCACCTAGGAGCTTCTGATGGTCAATAAGGATACAAACAAAGTGAAAACTGCAGCCTGGGTCCTGCCGTCATTGGACTTGTTATACTCTTTGTTAGTACCAAACTCTTGCGGCGGCACGACTATAACAGGAAAGGACCCAAATTCCTTTAAGTACTATAACAGCACGTACCTCCTGCTCTCCAAAGACGAAATATCTGTGCTTGATACTGGAGCTCACGGCAGAGATAACGTAGGTCATCCCTGATCCTCTGGTGCGAATAACCTGCAAAGGAAAGAGGAGGGGGAGTTATAGAGGGGGCTGCTGGTGATACAATGACATGTCAGACATTACACTATCTACTGAAGTTTGTCTTTGAATTGTGGTGTTGAAGGAAACTGTTTAGAGTCCCTTGGACTGCAAGAAGATCCAATCATTAAATACCACAGGAAATCAAGCCAAACTGTTCTTTGGAAGGTTTGATCATGAGGCTGAAGCGCAAATATTTGGCCATATCATGAGAAGACGGAATTCCCTAGAGAAGCCTCTGATTCTGGAAGGCACACAAAGAAGGGGGAGACAGAGGTGCAGATGGATAGACGAGGTAATTGAAGCTGTGAACATGAGCTTGAGGGAGCACAGAGATTGACAGATTTTCCTGGTGTTCTGTGGTCCATACGGTCACGGAGAGTCGGACACAAATGACCCACTAAACGGCAAAAACTTGCAGCTTATACTGGTATTAAGAATGGTTAATTAAATCAATAATTAATGATTCCTGGGAACATGGAATTTATCAGCGCTGCTCTCCATTATTAAACACTGAGGTGAATACCTAGTAAAAAAAATTAATTTTTCAAATTCATTTATAGCTTATTGTGCTATGCAAGTTTTTATATAACCCAGATAATCTTCCCTCCCTGATGCCAGTGGTTTATGAAAGGACCAAAGATCATAAGCTCCCTGCAAATGCCTATGTAGCTTATTTGCTGTAACAAGAAAATATCAGTTGGTTATTTAGACAAAATAGCTCTACAGAAAAAACCCTGAAATGTATTATTGCAGGTAAGAGAACATATATTTGCACGTAGAGGGATGTGTCATTTTAGCCCCTTCAGAATCTGAAAACTTGTTCCCATGTATATAATATATCATCCGGAGCAGCTGAACTACAGATAAGACTAACGGATGTGAAAATGTCCATGTTTTTAATCACATATATAGTTGTGAGCAAGCAAGGGACGCCGAAGGTGCTCCTTGCCAGCAACTGTGGACTTTAGGACCGCAAAGGCGGTCCCTCACAAAGCGAGGGGCCGCATTTGCGGAGGTGGAGGCTCCCACGTCGGCCGCAAAGTTTACGGACTTTGCAAACACAAATACGAGCAAACATTACGACCTCGCAAAAATACAACCTTACCGCCCGAAACCTGCGCTCATCAAAACATTAGAAACACCATAAATACCCACAACAAACACATAAAAAGCGTACCCACAGCAAGGGGGGGGGGGGGGGGGGGGGTCACCCAGGACCTCGAAAAGTGAAGTTACACCTCAATGTAAGTCAAAATCCAAGAGTTTAGACACTCGAAAATCCACTAAGCAAGAGAAAAAATGGCCACCGAAAAAAACCAAAACGAGGCTACAGGACCCTAAACACGCAAAACACCACCAAACACATACAGATTTTCTGAAAAAGACGGACCCGATCCAAGAACAAGGACGCCAAATCAGCCACAGACGCGTACCACACATTAGGCGCCATTTCACAACACTAACTTACACAATGCGGAAGTACACGGCTACCCTAACGGATTTGGCTCCCGCACGCAGCCTATTTACACTACACACTGCGCACATTGCTGACACTTACACCTCAGCTCCACAGCAGTGATGCTGCAGCAACATCCAAACAGATTGCCAGCTCTTCTGCACAATGCTTCCTGCATAAATTACTTCAAAATAGGTAAAGTATATTCATTTAATATTTCATTAATTATTTCATTGGCATACAAAAAAAACACCCCAACGCTGCTCATAGCACACAAACAACCAAGAGCCTCGCAATGAGCGCCGAAGGATCTTGGAACAACAACAAAATTTATGTCGCAAACAAACACCATTACCTGCCTTACAATCTTATTGCCGTCATTTTTTGACGGGCAAGTCGCTAGTATTACACAAGTGTGTGTTTGTAGATCTAAACATCACTTTATTAAGTGCTTAAAAGCTTTGTTTTTACTCAACAAAACCCTCAAAACTCTGCCCCCTAGATGTACCAGCCAATCACATATTGCCTTTCAGCAGCTTTTCAAAACATGCTGCTGAAAACAGACTATGATTGGCTAGTACATGTAGTACCAATAGAATTATTTACAGCACTGGATTGATTTTATATTTGCATTTACAGTGCTCCGATTTGTAAGTAAGCCCTTTGCGAGACCTCCTTGGTCCCAGTAACCTGTCGTTCGATTTTTGCCATTTACGGGCTTGACGAAGAGGAAATTGGAGCAATTGAATAGCGATTTGTCATTTTAGAGGCCGCAACTCTTGCGGCCGCGAAAGATCAAAGGCTCGGAGGCAAGTAACTTGTGATTATACGAATCTCTAGAAATCGCAGCAAGTAACGCAATCGGAGCACGCAAACGAAAGGCAAATGAATGCCAGTGTAGCTTGCGACCTCCATTTGCGAGCCCGGATCTCAAAATCGCAGCGATCGAATGACGCTGTAACTATTTACAGTAATGACTATTTGGGCTCCATTTATTTAGCTCACACAAAGTCTTCCTATAAACAGCCAATAATTGTATTTAGTTAGCCGTGCGGTTTATGTACTTACTTGTCCTGTTTTCATGTGATATCCGGTCAGTCTTATCGTCCCGTCCCCCAGGGGGGCTCCCTTCACTCTGTCTATAAGGAACCCCACTGTTGTCTTGCGTTCTGCTTCCAGCTCCATCCTGATCACTTCTTCCATTTTGTTACTACTGAAATACACAAACAGAGCCCCACCGCGCGTTTCATACTTGAATTAAATAGATCCATAATAATAAATATATGTGGCCAGTGTCATTTTGTTTTATACTTAGAAAAAACAAATAAATGAGGCCATAAAAGAAATATTTAGTTACCCCCTGGGGCTCTGGATGTAAATTGTTCATTCTAAAGCCATATGCAACTCAAAAGAGTACGTTCTGGCTACAGGGAATCATAGTCTGATTTTCAGTGATGGTAATTAGCAAGTATTGATAATAATTCATCTAATATTTGTTTGGTGGGTTGGATCATAAAGGATGATTGACAGTTAATATTGCAAATTTACTGTTAAAAAAAAAGTGCATTTTAATAACATGCAATTGATATAGTTCTTGTTATAATCTATAGTTTCAGATTATTTTATTGTTGGGAATCTGCTGCATTCCCTTAAAGGAACATGGGACACAACTGTTTTTTTTTTATGTTTTAAAAAAAAAAATGACATGTTTCAAACTATCAAAAGCAGTTTATTACACAAAAAAAAATATTAAGTGTAATGTGTTTTTTCAACTTCATTGGAACAGGAAATGCAGAGAGTGTCTGAAATCCATTTAATCCCAGTGGAAACGTACTGTATTTTGCTTTAAGCGTAATTGAATAGTGTTAAAGGGACTTTGTCGCCCCATCAGGAAGTTGATTTCATTTTAAAGAGCATAAAAAAATGGCTATACAGTGTACTAGAAGTTTTTATCTACAGTCAATCATTTTTGAAATAATTGATTCTGAGGCCCCTATATGATATTGTGTTAATCAGAGTGGGTGATATGGGTGGGAGAGGGGGTCTAACTGCCAGATAACACTGTGGTCTTTATTTTGGCCACTACAGAGACAGATAAGCAGACTGTAATCCGAATTAGTACATCAAAACAGCTAATTTATATGCATTAATTCATTTTGCATACAAATGTAGGTACAATATGGAATTTCCCAGGATTCATTAACTTTTTTAAAAAAAAATGAAAAAACACAACATATACAGTGCCTTGCAAAAGTATTCACCCCCCTTGGCATTTTTCGTGTTTTGTTGCCTCACAACCTGGAAGTAACATGGATTGTTTGAGGATTTGCATCATTTAATTTACAGAACATGCCACAACTTTGAAGATGTTTGTTTTGTATTATTGTGAAGCAAACAACAAATAGGACAAAATAACAGAAAAAGTCAATGTGCATAACTATTCACCCCCCTAAAGTCAATACTTTGTAGAGCCACCTTTTGCACCAATCACAGCTCCAAGTCGCTCTGGATAAGTCTCTATGAGCTTGCCACATCTTACCACTGGGGTTTTTGCCCATTCCTCCTTGCAAAACTGCTCCAGCTTCTTCAAGTTGGATGGTTTCCGCTTGTAAACAGCAATCTTTAAGTCTGACCACAGATTTTCTATGGGATTGAGGTCTGGGCTGTGACTCGGCCATTCCAACACGTTATATGTTTCCCCTTAGACCTCCCAAGTGTTGCTTTAGCAGTGTGTTTGGGGTCATTGTCCTGCTGGAAGGTGACCCTCCGTCCTAGCCTCAAATCACGCACAGAGTGGTACAGGTTTTGCTCAAGAATATCCCTGTATTTAGCACCATCCATCTTTCCCTCAACTCTGACCAGTTTCCCAGTCCCGGCTGCTGAAAAACATCCCCACAGCATGATGCTGCCACCGCCATGTTTCACTGTGGGGATGGCGCTCTTTGGGTGATGTGATGTGTTGAGTTTGCGCCAGACATAGCGTTTTCTTTGATGGCCGAAAAGTTCAATTTTAGACTAGAGCACCTTCCTCCATACATTTTGGGAGTCTCCCACATGCCTTTTCACAAACTCAAAACGTGCCATTTTGTTTTTTGCTGAAAGTAATGGCTTTCTTCTGGCCACTCTGCCATAAAGCCCAACTCTATGGAGCGTACGGCTTATTGTCGTCCTATGTACAGATACTCCAGTCTCTGCTGTGGATCTCTGCAGCTCCTCCAGGGTTACCTTAGGTCTCTGTGCTGCCTCTCTGATTAATGCCCTCCTTGCCCGGTCTGTGAGTTTTGGTGGGCGGCCGTCTCTTGGCAGGTTTGCTGTTGTGCCATGTTCATTCCATTTGGTTATGATAGATTTGATGGTGCTCCTGGGGATCATCAAAGTTTTGGATATTTTTTTTATAACCTAACCCTGACTTGTACTTCTGAACAACATTGTCCCTTACTTGTTTGGTTTGGTTAGTGGTGCCTCTTGTTTAGGTGTTGCAGCCTCTGGGGCCTTTCAAAAAAGGTGTGTATATGTAATGACAGATCATGTGACACTTAGATTGCACACAGGTGGACATCATTTCACTAATTATATGACTTCTGAAGGTAATTGGTTGCACCAGAGCTTTTTATGGGCTTCATAACAAAGGGGGTGAATACATACGCACATGACAATTTTCTGTTTTCTATTTCTAAAAAATAGTTCTATGTACATATTTTTCTCATTTCACTTCACCAACTTAGACTATTGTGTTCTGATCCGCCACATAAAATTCAGATTAACAAAACATTGAACTAAAGGCTGTAATGTAACAAAATAGGTAAAAAGTCAAGGGCGGTGAATACTTTTGCAAGACACTGTAGACATGCTCTTTAAGAATAACATAAAAAACGACTTGATTTCGATGTGGCAGAGGCCCTTTAATTTTAACACACCTCACCATGGCCTGGGATCTCAAATAGCAACTTCAGGACTCTAGAGCAGTGGTTCTCAACCTGTGGGTCGTGACCCTTTCAGGGGTCGAATTACAATTTGCCAGGGGTCACCTAAAACCATCAGAAATTGTAATTGTATGTAATTTGACTGTAATTTTACTTTTTGGGGTAGCCAAAACTTGGGAAATCTTATTAAAGGGTAGCGGAACTAGAAAGGTTGAGAGTTCTTATAATTAAAGGGGTGGGGGACACAATTTTCTGCTTTTCAGTGCATTTTTTTTTATATATTACAAAAGTTTTTTTTTTCTAAGGAAATGATTAAGTAAAATCTGGATAAACTTCCTTGAAAGTGTGAGGAGCATACTGTGCCCTGTAGGTCTCAATGGCAGAGAAGCATGACTCACTAGATAGATATATAGATAGATAGACATGGAGATAGATAGATAGATAGATAGATAGATAGATAGATAGATAGATAGATAGATAGATAGATAGATAGATAGATAGAGATAGATAGATAGAAAGATAGATAGATAGATAGATAGATAGAATGATAGAGAGATAGATAGAATGATAGATAGATAGATAGAATGATAGATAGATAGATAGATAGATAGATAGATAGATAGAATGATAGATAGATAGATAGATAGATAGAGAGATAGAGAGATAGATAGAATGATAGAGAGATAGATAGAATGATAGATAGATAGATAGATAGATAGATAGATAGATAGATAGATAGAATGATAGATAGATAGATAGATAGATAGATAGATAGATAGATAGATAGATAGAATGATAGAGAGATAGATAGAATGATAGATAGATAGATAGATAGATAGATAGAATGATAGATAGATAGAGAGATAGAGAGATAGATAGAATGATAGATAGATAGATAGATAGATAGATAGATAGATAGATAGATAGATAGATAGATAGAGGGATAGATAGATAGATAGATAGATAGATAGATAGATAGATAGAATGATAGATAGATAGATAG
Source organism: Discoglossus pictus (assembly GCA_027410445.1). NCBI lineage: Eukaryota > Metazoa > Chordata > Amphibia > Anura > Alytidae > Discoglossus > Discoglossus pictus. The sequence goes on from CM050170.1 coordinate 191,667,307, forward strand.
ATAGATAGATAGATAGATAGATAGATAGATAGATAGATAGAATGATAGATAGATAGATAGATAGATAGATAGATAGATAGATAGATAGATAGATAGATAGATAGAATGATAGATAGATAGATAGATAGATAGATAGATAGATAGATAGATAGATAGATAGAATGATAGATAGATAGAGAGGTAGATAGAATGATAGAGAGATAGATAGAATGATAGATAGATAGATAGATAGATAGATAGATAGATAGATAGATAGATAGATAGATACAATATGTACTGTGCCCACGTTTGGCCATTTAAAATGGTCAGTAAATATGTAACTTATAGATATAACTTATAGACATAGAACTATGCTGTGCCACCTTAAAACAGGGTAGATAATTTATTTGAGATGAAAATCAAGTCAAGGTCTGGAAACCATATTTTTTAAGGATACACATAAAATATTTTAATATAACAGCAATCAAAAGGACACAAGAAGGATGTCTACATATTGAAGTAGGCTATGGAAAACAATAGGTAACTGGCTGGATGTGCAGGGTAGTGTCCTAGCCTATCAGGGATCACGTCTCAGCAGCATGTTATAGAATGTTGCTGAGAGATGGTGACATATATATTAGTATGAGACACTGCACAGTAAGTACAGCAGAGTCTGAGTCTTCATTAGCTGCTGTGGACAGACTATTTGTTTTATTTTAGACCGTAAAACAGAGCTTATAATCACTTCTTAATAAATGAAAGTACATAAAAGTAAATAGATACACAGGGATATTATATATCTAGTAACATCCAGAAAACTTTCATATCCCTTTAAACCTGTCTAAGAGGACAATTGACCAAAATATCCAAATTTACCAGGTGAATCTTCAGCATTTATGCTTCTTATTTACTCCTCTATGTTGGTGCCATTACACTGGCTTGGCTCACTCAGACTAATATGCATGCCTATAGAGACCCTGGGGTCCAGTTAAAGGCACTGGCCATGCAATTCAGTTGCATTTGTTATATTTGCAAAAAATAAATTCAATATAGAATTTAAAACTTTTGTTTGAACTATAGTGTTTCAGGGACTTCACAATGTTTATGCAGATTGGGGGGCAGCTATAGATGTATCAGGGCATCCACCTGGGCAGATCAACTTCCAGCCATTGATAGGGATGAAGAGAAGCCTAAGTTCAAATATAAGTTTTAACCTAACATTAAGGGCGGAGCTACTGGTGATACAGGCGGTGCAATGGACCAGGGCCCTCCTCTCGGGGGCCTATGTGCAGTCTAATTATTTTTATATAACATGTTTATTTTATCTTCTCTAGCCTGGGTGGGAGACAAACATTTATTTTAGAACTGGGGCCCTCCATTCACGAGCTCCGCCACTGTCCGGGGCCCTCCATTCACTAGCTCCGCCACTATCCGGGGCCCTCCATTCTCTAGCTCTGCCATTGTCCGGGGCCCTCCATTCACTAGCTCCGACACTGTCCGGGGCCCTCCATTCACTAGCTCTGCCACTGTCCGGGGCCCTCCATTCACTAGCTTCACGACTGTCCGGGGCCCTCCATTCACTAGCTCTGCCACTATCCGGGGCCCTCCATTCTCTAGCTCTGCCACTGTCCGGGGCCCTCCATTCACTAGCTCTGCCAATGTCCGGGGCCCTCCATTCACTAGCTCCACCACTGTCCGGGGCCCTCCATTCACTAGCTCCGCCACTGTCCGGTGCCCTCCATTCACTAGCTCCGCCACTGTTCGGGGCCCTCCATTCACTAGCTCTGCCACTGTCTAGGGCCCTCCATTCACTAGCTCCGCCGCTATCCGGGGCCCTCGATTCTCTAGCTCTGCACCTGTGCAGGGCCCTCCATTAACTAGCTCCGCCACTATCCAGGGCCCTCCATTCACTAGCTCTGCCACTGTCCGGGGCCCTCTATTCTCTAGCTCAGCCACTGTCCGGTGCCCTCCATTCACTAGCTCCACCACTGTCCGGGGCCCTCCATTCACTAGCTCCACCACTGTCCGGGGCCCTCCATTCACTAGCTCTGCCACTATCCGGGGCCCTCCATTCACTAGCTCTGCCACTGTCCGGGGCCCTCCATTCACTAGCTCCGACACTGTCTGGGGCCCTCCATTCACTAGCTCCGACACTGTCCGAGGCCCTCCATTCACTAGCTCCGCCACTATCCGGGGCCCTCCATTCTCTAGCTCTGCCACTGTCCGGGGCCCTCCATTCACTAGCTCCGCCACTGTCTGGGACCTTCCATGCACTAGCACCGCCACTGTCCAGGTCCCTCTATTCACTAGCTCCGACACTGTCCGGGGCCCTTCATTCATTAGCTCCGCCACTATACGGGGCCCTCCATTCTCTAGCTCTGCCACTGTCCAGGGCCCTCCATTCTCTAGCTCTGCCACTATCCGGGGCCCTCTATTCTCTAGCTCTGCCACGGTCCGGGGCCCTCCATTCCCTAGCTCCGCCACTGTCCGGGGCCCTCCATTCACTAGCTCCGCCACTATCCGGGGCCCTCCATTCTCTAGCTCTGCCATTGTCCGGGGCCCTCCATTCACTAGCTCCGACACTGTCCGGGGCCCTCCATTCACTAGCTCTGCCACTGTCCGGGGCCCTCCATTCACTAGCTTCACGACTGTCCGGGGCCCTCCATTCACTAGCTCTGCCACTATCCGGGGCCCTCCATTCTCTAGCTCTGCCACTGTCCGGGGCCCTCCATTCACTAGCTCTGCCAATGTCCGGGGCCCTCCATTCACTAGCTCCACCACTGTCCGGGGCCCTCCATTCACTAGCTCCGCCACTGTCCGGTGCCCTCCGTTCACTAGCTCCGCCACTGTTCGGGGCCCTCCATTCACTAGCTCTGCCACTGTCTAGGGCCCTCCATTCACTAGCTCCGCCGCTATCCGGGGCCCTCGATTCTCTAGCTCTGCACCTGTGCAGGGCCCTCCATTAACTAGCTCCGCCACTATCCAGGGCCCTCCATTCACTAGCTCTGCCACTGTCCGGGGCCCTCCATTCTCTAGCTCAGCCACTGTCCGGTGCCCTCCATTCACTAGCTCCACCACTGTCCGGGGCCCTCCATTCACTAGCTCCACCACTGTCCGGGGCCCTCCATTCACTAGCTCTGCCACTATCCGGGGCCCTCCATTCACTAGCTCTGCCACTGTCCGGGGCCCTCCATTCACTAGCTCCGACACTGTCTGGGGCCCTCCATTCACTAGCTCCGACACTGTCCGAGGCCCTCCATTCACTAGCTCCGCCACTATCCGGGGCCCTCCATTCTCTAGCTCTGCCACTGTCCGGGGCCCTCCATTCACTAGCTCCGCCACTGTCTGGGACCTTCCATGCACTAGCACCGCCACTGTCCAGGTCCCTCTATTCACTAGCTCCGACACTGTCCGGGGCCCTTCATTCATTAGCTCCGCCACTATACGGGGCCCTCCATTCTCTAGCTCTGCCACTGTCCAGGGCCCTCCATTCTCTAGCTCTGCCACTATCCGGGGCCCTCTATTCTCTAGCTCTGCCACGGTCCGGGGCCCTCCATTCCCTAGCTCCGACACTGTCCGGGGCCCTCCATTCACTAGCTCCGACACTGTCTGGGGCCCTCCATTCACTAGCTCCGCCACTATCCGGGGCCCTCCATTCTCTAGCTCTGCCTCTGTCCGGGGCCCTCCATTCACTAGCTCTGCCACTGTCCGGGGCCCTCCATTCACTAGCTCTGCCACTGTCCGGGGCCCTCCATTCTCTAGCTCCGCCACTGTCCGGGGCCCTCCATTCTCTAGCTCCGCCACTGTCCGGGGCCCTCCATTCACTAGCTCTGCCACTGTCCGGGGCCCTCCATTCTCTAGCTCCGCCACTGTCCCGGACCCTCCATTCTCTAGCTCCGCCACTGTCCCGAACCCTCCATTCTCTAGCTCCGCCACTGTCCTACATTGACTTACATTCTGATTTTAATACTCAACAGTTATTAAACATATCCATGTAAACCATAAATCATAATAAATAGTTAAAAGTTCTTATACATTGAAGTCAACAGATGATAAGAACCACTTCGCCAATGTGCTGTTTTGAAATGGTGCTGAGAGACAAACTATGATTGGTTAGTACATCTAAAACTACAGAGACACTGTGTATATAGGTTACAGAGGGCATACATTTGATGAGATATTTGGAAGGTTTCAGAGAAAAACAAGAGCTTTTAAGCACTTCTTAGTAATATTATGTTTAGATCTGCAAACACACGCTTAAGTAGAATTATATCTCAATGATATGGATTGGTTTTAATTTTAAAAGCTCTTTCCCGCTTCAAAAAGACAGATAAGAAGATAGAACAGGCCTTACAAACCCCTTCTCTCCCCAACATTGATCAGGATCACAGAGCGTTTAAGCACTTGTTAATAAAATGATGTTTAGATGTGCAAACACTTAGGTAGTTTATTTGTATATTAAAATAGAAAACCCTCCATATCCCTTTAACTGAATTACCATAACTGGGATCCCCAGGTTAGTACATGGAAAGTACTGCGCCAATGTTGAAAGGTGTGCCCGCTTTATGAGCACCTGATAATAAGTAAATAAAATGTATGCCCACAGTGAAACCGCATTAGTTCAGTAAAGTACTATTTGAAAACATTACTTGATGTGTTTTCTTTTTTGAAATGAAGGTACCATTGCTGTACAAATGGTTTTAAATATAGAACTGGTATGGGGTTTTACACTGTTAGCTGATGAGCAGTAATATAACTGTATGAGTCATGAGTTTCAGCTAATGACATAATATACAGCTGTATAGTCCACTTCAACCAAGTTTAAACATGTTTTATTTTATCTCTGCAATGTATAAAAATGGCGCTACTGAATGCTAGAAGATGGCCATGTCTATGCCGCACATGGAGTGATGTAATGATTTACTACTGCACTAAGACAGAGATGAGTAATTATTTGCTCCTCATCCTTCCATGGCTGGATTTCTCATTAGGCTCACTAGGCTTTCGTCTAGGGGCGCTTCCCTAGAAAGGGCGCCTTAGTTCCTACTGTAAATGATCCTTGGCATAAAAAAAAAATATTATAGTTCAAAGACTAGAGCTTGAAATTGAGGAAGGAACCTGTTGTGGGGCTGTCACTGCATGCAAAGAATATATAAATATATAAATATATATATATATATATATATATATATATATATATATATATGTATATATATTACTGGAGTTTTTATCATCTACAAGCACACCAATGTGCACATACGTGGCGTCTAAGGAGGGTATGCCTAGGGGGGCTGGAGATATAAATCCGGACTTGCTTCTATCCATAACTTTATTTGTCCCACAGCACCTTTCTTGTTGCCTCCTCCCATATTCTCCAGCTTGTCTAAGCATCTATTTTCTATAAATGTCCTTCCCATTTTGAGATAAAAAGTCCAGTCTGTTAATTCATATTATTTATTTTTATTAATGTAAAGTTTGTTTTAAAAAAATATAATTTAACAAACATTTCCAAAAGTAGCATTGACAGTGATTGTGTACAGTTTTTGCACTACAAAACAACTTTCACTGGGATATGTAAAATTAATATTCAATTATATTTAAAAAAGTATTTTTTAGCTTTTTGCATGATATTTAAAGGGCCACTTAATTCTCCACAATTTGGACCACATCAGTGTAAAGATCTCATAAAAACATGTTGAAATACTTTCTGAATGTTTAAAAATACATGCATTTTTCACTGAGAATTCAAATAAATTCTGTGTTTACATGTGTAACAGACTGCCCACAGCCTGCTACATGTCTGCTTCCTTACTGCAACCATTTTGGTTGCAGGGATGTTCCCTTCATTTATGTCAAGGTTTTTTTCAGACTGTTTTTAATTGCATTTTGTAGGGAACAGGCCTTGTAATGTTTGTTTTTTGTTGGCAGAAACCAGATAATTTAACTCTCTCTGGAATTTGAGCTATGTAGACCAGCTTACCACATCTATTTGTGCAGGCATGGAATGCTGGTACTCACCCAAAACAGGAAATCTATGAGTAGTTGTCAATGCAGTGTAAACTGAGTCTATGGGGATGTTGTTCTATCAATCACAGCCTTCCCCCATAAAACCTCATACGCAGCATGCTGGACTCACTGAGTTAATTCCACATGCAACCACCAGTGGGCAGAATAGACTGTATGTAAACAATGATTTAAAACTTAAGATTGTTTAGCTGTTATCAGTGTATTTAAATAAATAGATAATGTTAATATACAATATTGTGAAGATCAGAGTGAGTTCAGTGGCCCTTTAAATTAGCTTATTTGCAGTCCGTACAACATACATATTATACAGACACTATGGGCCTCATTCTATTAACGGCCGTAGGAGATGCGTGGCTGCAAGGACCGGCCGCAGGCTATTTGCCTATTCTATTCCCTTGCGGCTGCATGCGCCGCAGGAAAGTCTTTGATCTTACACGGCCGCAAGAGTTTCGGCCGCAAGAAAGCCCCGGTTGCTATTCAAATGCTATGTAAACCCTCTCGTCATGTCCGTAATTATCTAAAACCGAGCCGCAGCTTACTTGCACCAAAAAGGTCCCGCTAGCACCAATTAAGCATATAATAAAGCCATAATATAGCCATCCTGCACTTTGATGAGACAATAAAGTGATTGGAGGTATTAGCATTCATAGCACAACATTCCCCTACACTCAAATCTGAAAATCATTTTTAGTTTAATTCATGTCAAATGTCCGTAGACACCTCAGACCTGCAAAGGCTGCGGGATTAGCCTCTGTCAAGTCGGTAAATGGGTAAAATAGACCCAACGGTCGTAAAGGGCTTACTTACAAGTCGTAGCATAGAAAAGCCATCCTGTACTTTTATTAAAAGTGAAAGTGATGTTTGGTTTCAGAATTAATAGCTCAACATTCCCCTACTCTCAAATGTGCAAATAAAGATATTTAACTTCATCTATCATGCAAGCCCGCACAGGCTTGAATAAGGAGCTACGGGCTTGAATAAACAAGCTACGGGCTTGATCATTGAAGTCCGTGGGACTTGGACGGATTTTAAAATCAAAGTACAATTTGGCGATGTGCAAGCTTGAGAATGTTTTGCTATTAATCCTCATGCCCCCCCATTATGTTCCCCATCATTTACAGTGCTTTGCAGTGCTGGATTGAATATATATTGGCTTCTACAATGCTTTGTTTGCGGCCCTCAACCTTCGAACCCGTACGGGTTTTAACAAGGATGATCCCGCGGGACTAGGGGACGGAAAATAAACCGTAAATGATATATCAGATTTGGGCTGTGCAAGCTTGAGAGGGTGTTGCTATTAATCCTCATGTCCCCCATTATGATGCCTAGCATTTACGGAGCTTTACAGTGCCATCTTGAATTTATATTTGCATTTACAGTTTTCTGACTTTGCGGCCGGAAAACAAGATTTACGGGCAAGGAATCGCAGCTTTGCGGCCATTTTACGGCCGTTAATAGAATGAGGCCCTATGAAAGTATTTAAGTAAGATGCTACTTAATAAAGGAAGATGTCTGTGAAAATTATGATTGCAGTCCATACTTTGAGCAAAATGTGACATTATAGTAAGTAGATGAGCAGAAAAGGTCACAATATGGTGCCTCTTTCTCACCTCTGTAGATTAGACAATTCTTCCACTGGAGGAGGATCAACATAGTCAGTGTAAGGCGAAAGAGACAGATTCAGGGAGCTAGGGGGCTGATAAAAAGTCGATGAAGGTCCTGGGTTTTCCATCATTGGAGCTGCTGGACCAGACATCTGTGAGGTGAGAGAGAAACCGTGAGCATTATTCCTCGATGCATTTGAATCCCTATTGTTTGCACTCCAATATATAGCGTAAGATTGGCCTTACTCTGATTTTTGTCTCTTAGCGGTAATGATTAAGCCACTTTAGTTGGAGAAACTGATGTGAGGATCCGTTGTCAATGGAAGATGAGTTTATCTTTGAGGGTCTCTAGCAAGCTTTTGAGGCAACAACAGTTGGGTCTTCAGATAGGAGGAACCCCTTTTGGGTCATAGGACTAGACATAGTTTTGTCCACATACACTACATTTACCATTCAAGGGAGCTAGTTATCTTCCTACTGGCTTTTATTTTTCCTTTTTTAAGTGCCTTTACATTTTTATTATTTTTATTATATTTATATTATGCAGTAAATAAAGTTTGTATATTACTCCCTTTTTTTTTTTCACTGGTATTTTGAATAACTGATCTTCATTGTGGGAAATAATGTTTTAGAAGGAAGTAAAACATTTAAAAGACAATGTTTACAGTTTTAGCTTTTGTATTGAATAATTATTTATTTCTGTGAGCCAATTGGTCTACAGAAACTAAAATGGTAGCATGATTGCATATAAAATATAACAAATCCAAGTCTAGAAACATGTGGATTATTTTCAAGTGTTTTTCAAACTATATGAAATGGAAGAACTACTGTCCTTATAGTTTATTCTTTGTAGGCTGACTAAAGAGACGCTCCATACAGCATTGAGCATGTTTGCTGTCATATAATGAATACAGACATATAGCCCTAGTGTACTCACTATTGTTGATGTGGAGTTACTTCAAACCTTGGGGTGGACTCCTTATAACTTGTGTAAGTGAGCAGGCCTCCATCAGCACCTTTTAAAGTAGTTTATATCTTTCTCTAGTGCTCCACGGAATTAAATCTTTTGGGTAACTTATACATGGATCCCATAATCACAAAATGGAAAACCAGGGTTTCACGGAAGTACTGATCTAATCTTATTATGGATAACTCACCAGTAGAGGGTATTGGTAGAGAGATGCGTTTCTTGGGTCGATCTCCGCCATGGATTGGATGTCTGCATCTCTGGCATTCACAACACGTAGAAATAGCTCAGCTTTGCCAACCTGTAAATAGATTATTAGAACTTGTATCTTCTAGAGGTCACCCATTCTTATGTTTAAAAAAACACTAAATGATAAAACAATAAATTGCACATGACTAAGAGCTGAAAAATGTAATTAAGCTAGCATTTAATTAGATTTTTTTTTTATTTGCCGCACCCTGGAGAACTCCTTGTTACTTTGGTGAATGATATGTGTGAGAGGTATATTTACATTTATGGAGGGCTGGGCTTGCAATTACTGATGTAAGCTGACTGCTTCTAAGTATTGTAGAAGGCAAGATACTGGGTGTCAAATTCCAACGCTCCAATCATTTAATAAGACCCCCTTCCCTTAGTAGATTAATATAGGCTTCAAGCTATCAAGAAGTGTTCAAGTCAGAAAATATGGAAATTTACCACATACAAATTAATGTTTAATAGTAAATATTTTCTCTGCTGTTAGTTTGTAACATACCGTACTTCCTCTATACAGTTGTCCTCTAACCACAGTTGTTATCCTACCTGTGGGACAGTGTTTAGCTGCCCGGTGCTCAGACCAGCCCGGAGCGGGAGGGCCCTCACTGGCAGCTTCCACCGGCCACTCAAGACTTGGTTGTGCTGGTCAAACAGGTCCAGTTTTGTCCATCCACAAGAGGATAATCGTTGGACCTCCTGACCATAGGGGTTGAATCCTCCTGCTGCCTGCAGCTCCATAACTAGAGCAATGGAAGATCCTGGTCGAACCCTAAAGGGAAAGCAAAGCAAAAACAGAATAAATTGTGCTTGGAATATCAATTAATAATGAATAAAGAGATAATGAAAAGGTACAAACAAACTGTAAAAATAATATTTTGCGGTTTATAATATGTTTCTTTATTTTATTACCCAAGATATCTGTAGATTCCGTCTTCTGCCTCTCTGTCCCACTAGTCATATACCCGAATAATGATAACAATATAAAACTAATTTCATATGAAATAAATATGATATGTGTGAAATTTAAAGAGAAATAGGTAAAAAAAAAAAAAAATGATTTTTTAGGTTAATCATAAAGAGCATGAAAAACAGGCTATATGTTGTGTTTTCCATTTTTTTCTAAAGTGAATAAATCCTGGGTAATTCCAAGCGGTGAAGTCTGCATGTCTGTAGTGGCCAAAATACTGAGCTGCACATTAGAATACTGAGCCAGAAATGATTGACTGTAGAGAAAACTGCTAGTACAATGTATAGCCAGTTTTTAATGATCTTTAAAATGGAATCAACTTGCTGTTGGGGTGACTGAGTCCCTTTAAATCTCAAACACTAAAGTGATATAAAGATAGCTACAGGGGAAATGGCTGCAGAGAGGGTAGCACTGTATTAGTCAGCAAAAGAGATAAGAGCACAAGTAACTTTTCCAAACTGTATAAAGATGGCATCTTTAATAGATAAATGATGAGAAAAATTAGTAAACTTTTTGAATACTATGGTACCCTCATCTGACTTAGGTTAACTGCAAGCATGACTCCTGCACTTATACACAATCTTCACCAACGTATCATGGATGCATCTAAGGACCAGCAGAAGATAATGGCTAACTTTATGATTTTGCCCAACCTTATTATGCTTATGGTCTGAATAACATCAACTCTAAATATGTTTTCATAATAAAATGGTCCTTTAACTAAATAACATTTAAAAACCATGTGATAAACCTATGGCAAGTGCATTTCTACAGTACCTGGGGATGGGCTGCTTTGCAGAGAGCATCGCAATGTTTCCTCTTGGTGTATTGGCCAAGTGCTGTGGAGAATGCCATATCTCACAGGGGACATCAGGGAGGGAGGTCGTCTGTCCCATCCGGTGCCCGTTACTGTACAGACCACTGAGCAGTCGGACCTTCTGGAAGGTTGGCTCCAGCCCCAGCAGAAAATCATAGAATATAACAAAGCCGGCCCTGCAGGGATCAAGGGCAGAAGGGAAAGATATTTAGATACTCGTATACAGAATGAAAGGGGCACTGTCACTTATAAATATAATATAACAAAGCAGTTATTAATGGAGCAATGTGATGCTTAGTAAATCTCCATCTAAATTGACTTTAATGAAAAATTAGATTATTTCCAACAGTTACATCTCTCACCTAATTTTCTACCGTATTTTTAAATAGTTTATTCCATTTACCCCAAATTCATTCTATATCTCAGTATGAGGCTTGTTTTAAATAACATACAATTATAGAAAAAATGTGTATCATAGAAGATTCAATCAGTAATAAGAGCTGCAACAGCATTGTGAATAATTGTGTCCGTCACTTATTTTTTCATGACATTTTATAACCATAATAGCACAAACAGTTAAAGAACAACTGTACGACCCTAACCAAAAGAGCTAGTTGTTTTAATTATGCACTTATCAATATTAGAAATCATATTTATGATTTAGAATAATAATATTCAGTGTTGCAATCGCTTTCAAATATTATCAGCCTCCAATTAAGCTGATTTTCTGCACCTTGTTAAGGTCATATAGCAGGAAAAAAGGCTTTGGCTGAGAGACAGGTCTAAACAATATTCTTCCTGACATGGAAAATGCTAATTATGAAGGGAATCCATGTTAACAAACAACGTGTCTGAAAATTTAGCACTACCTGCTAAACAAAGCCATCCTAACCTGCTAAACAAAGCCATCCTATTGACCATACAGTATATGGAGACAGCAGCAGCTGAATTTAATTTTTGAAAGTGAGATTAATATTAAATGTTGTTGTTTTTAATGATTGAATATTAATTTTATTAATGATCAGTGATTAATTAAAACACCTAGATCCTGCTAGTGCTAATAATGAGGCACTTACACTGGGTCATAAGGTGCAGGTCCCAAAGCATCTGGAGGATCCAGTATGTGTCTGCTTCCTGAATGTGGACGCATGGAATCCTAAAACAAAGAACATTTTACAACTCATTCACAAAATAATTTTGAAACAAAAGAAAAGGTTCAAACTTCCTTGGGTTAGACATTGAAGGAGCCATGGACAAGACATTGGAATTGGTTATTGTATACGTTTACTATTGCTCTAAATTTTCTTTTCATTACAATTATGGAAATATTTTGTTATTTTACTATAAAGTAGATTGCTATATCAATATTTATCTGATATAACAATATCACTATAATCCTGTAACTTGTAGGTCGAGATACAATTTACAGATTCATTTTATATATACAGTAGACTCTCAGTTAACCAGGACTCAAGCAACCAGAAAAAAATGTGAATACTGTACTTTAAATGAAAATTATATTTTACAGGGCTCAACAAATGCCAAGAGTCAGGTTGTCATGACACAAAATGCTTACAGGCCCCTAGATTTCATCTCCTATATGTCTCTGCAATTCCATTTTACCTAGAAGCCAGGGCAGTGTTGGTGTTACCTTCCCCGGGTTCAGCACCGCACCCTTCAGCCCACCATACCTTTGTGTAAGTGAGGAGTGAAAGCTGCTGCAGCTAGAACAGCCCTCATTGACAAATATACTTAGCAGAGCATTCTATGTGCAGATAATCTAGGCCTCTTTTAATAGTGACTCTTAAGCAACCAGAAACTACATTTATCTGGCATCTACCAATCCCTGTGGGTGACAGATAACTGAGAGTCTACTGTATCATAAATATCAGCTGTTATAGCAATACAATATATTTTGATTTAGCACCTAGTTGTAATGAAAAATATTCTCTTTATTGAGACAATATCATAATTAGACTATAAAAGTTATATAATGTTAACATGGTATGGTATCTTAATAAATAGATATTTGTAAACATACCAAAATAATCAAACCATTTCTGATAGCATAATTACCATATAATGATATATGATTATGTGGACTATGTGATTATAACTGATACTTTACAATTTGTTGCACCTTGATATTATATCTGTTACAATTGTTTATACCATTTTGTTATATTGAAAGACACTGATTTAAAATTATTTTAATTCATTATAATAGCTTATATATAAGCTATTATATATATCATGTAGTAAGAATTAAGATAGTGGAAATTGGCAAATACATAAAATATGTAATTATTTGTATTAATATTAATATTAATAAATATTATTGATATAAATATCATCATATTAATTGCCAAAAATCACAACAATTCATACACCAGTTATAAAATACAATGGTCTGTTAGTTTGGCTTCTCCCTACCAATAGTCACCAGTACTGCAATACCTCTGTACTCATCCTTATTGGCTGGGCCCAAATACATAAAGCTTGTCAAAAGAGAAGGTGGAGTTGCAAAATAAAATTCAGAACATTCACTTTTCATGTAAACCATCTATTCTAATGTTCAAAACATATACCTAAAACATGGTGGAAAATATAGCAGTTTGGGGATTTTATAATTTGATATTTGTGTTAAATGAGTATTTTGTTGCAATTTCCATCCATGTCAGTTTATAAACTCAGTTTCAGATACCAGATTAAATATTCTCACTTCAACATGTTAAACATTCCTGTTAGTGATAAAATTTTAATAATTAAAATAGGACCAAGAGCAGACCGAGTCTTTAAATGCATCAGAAGAATTGAGATAACTAAAGTAAGCTGACCTGCAGGTATGAAGACAACTACTGCAGTAGTTTAAAGTGTCCTTTTAATTCTTTCCTAAACTGTTCATTCATCAGTGTGAGGAATCCTTGTGACAAACTTATTATATTATTGTAGTTATTGTATGTTATGGAGTCAGCAGCTATATGAATGGTGGGCAACTTGGTCCTACTGGGGTCGCTAACAGTCCAGGATTCAATATCTCTCTATATTAGCACACCTGAGCTCCCCAGGTTTTATTCTGGTTGATCCACCTGGGCTCCTGAGAGAGTTTGAAATCCTGGCCTGTTGGCAGCCCTCATAGGATCAAGTTGCCAACTATTGAGCTACATCCTCTATACCGATGGGCTGTGCCTGACATTCCCAAATCATAACTTGTCAGATAGAGATCATGACATGGTTGTGCAGCTGCTTTTACACACCATTAAAAGGTTTTTTAAATTAAAAGCAAACCACTTACCTCTTCAGTGGGATATGGACGTTTTCTGGATTTTACCAAGTACATAATATACTTGTGTATCTATTTACTCTTATGTACTTTACTAAGAAATGCTTATAAGCTCTGTTTTACTGCCTAAAATCAGACAAATAGTACCCTCTGCAGCATTTACAGACACATATTTTGTAGGGTAGACCACAATGGTACTAGGATTTATTGGTCCTAGGGAAACTGTAGAGCAGTGGTTCTCACCCTGTAGGTCGAGACCCCTTCAAGGATCGAATGACGATTTGCCAAAGGTCACCTAAAATCATCAGAAATGGTATGTAATTTGACTGTAATTTTACAGTTAGGGGTCACCACAACTTGTGAAGTTTTATCTAAGGGTCGTAGCACTAGCGAGGTTTAGAACCATTGTTGTAGAGCTTGTTATATACACGTATTACGTGCTGTTTCTTATCCTTTATATGGGTGGTCCGTCTACTTGGGTAGCTGCTTTACACTCCACCAGGTATTGTACATGTCTACAGGGATGAATGTTCATGTTATTAGAGAGGTGTGCTTCTTCTCTCTCTTTGTGTAGAAGATGTAGAGTCGTGACTTGTAGTGTGCCGCTTTCCTCGTAGAGTACTGTTCGTAACAGTTTCTCCATGGTGCATATCCAAAACAAAACGAGGAGGGGGAGAAGAGAGCACAACTTCCTAGGAAAGGTCAGGTGAGTTCATACATATACACACACATATATAGAGATTTGGACATAAGTGAAATAGACCCTCATCAGAGGAAGAACACTGAGAACCACCCTTGTCAAGCAAAAGCATTACCCGACCCACCCGGGAACCAAAATGTGGGAGTGTGATATATGTACCTCATATCGTTGAATCTCTATAGGTGTTTGTGTATGTATGAAGTCATGTGGCCTGCACTAGGAAATTGTGCGCCCCCCCCCCCCCCCCCCCCCATTTTTTTTTGTACAGACTTTATAGGGCTGGATATGCAGTATGGTGCCAAGCCTATCAGGCACAATCTCTCATCAGTACTTTGCAGAATGTTGCTGATAGATTGTCAATGATTGGTTAATATGAGACACTTCACTGCAGGGCACACCAATACAGGGACTATTGGTATGATTTTAGGCAGAGCTTTGAAAAACTTCTTAATAAAATAAAAAGTACATAAAAGTAAATAGATACACTGGTATACCTAGTAAAATCGAGTAACCTTCCATATCCATTTAACTTCACCAACTAAAACTTCTCAAGTAAAGTCATCTATTTCATTGGCTCACACCACTCACTCAATGTAACATCTATACACCAAGCAGTGCTCCGTACCCCAACTACTTCTTAGATTACTGTTGGACAAATTAATCCAATGAGGGCTTCCAACAGTCCAGGGTTTAATATGTCTGAGTAGAGGTCGATCAATCGGCATGAAAGACACCGAATAACTCAATTGTGATGAAGCAGAAAGAACCAGAATACATAAGCAGAGAGATCCAGAAATCCTGCTCTGTAATCGGTCCTTGTAAGACCACCCCTGGTATAGTCTTACAGAGCAGGGTTTCTCATAATATCTTGCACAAATGAGTGTGTACAAATGTGTTGCTATTTTCAATTTGCTATCTTCTTTATTCACATGGAAGTGAGTGTCTTTACACAGTGTTTGACACTTACCACTCCTCCCATCATAAAAGAAGCATCTGGTCTCCCTGGTGGTAACCGTGCAGGGTGCATGGGTGGTGGTGCAGGAGGTGCCACTGGGGGAGGTATAAATGGAGGAGGTCCATGGACAGCTCGAGGAGGTATCCTGGTGACGTCCCGTCTTAGCATCTCAATATCAGCCTGGAGTTGAGCCATTTGTTGAAGATGTTCCTTGTGCATTTCAGCCATCTCAGAATCCCCTGTGAAGCAGAAGCCCAAAAATTAGATTCAAGAAAAGAGGCAACAGCTTAAAAGAACTTTAGCTGCTCTAGAGTGGTAGGAAATACAGGTAAGTGAAAGTTTTATAAATGGATTAAGTTAAGTTGAAGTCAAATCCTCTGACGAAACGTACGTCGGGATCATGTAGCATCAGTAATGGGCAATCAGCATAGACATCGGACTAAAGCTTGTTAAGTTTGTTCCTCCACTTATATGACGGAGGGGTAATATAAAAACGTTTTTATGGGTTCATTTTCAATATAATGATTGCTCTTGTAAATGTTTCATTGAACTCTGAGCTAACATTAACCAATATCTCTTCTGACAGTAACGGTTTGTGTTGACAGTGTCCATTAACTCCTAATCTAGATTCAAGATTGATTGTAGTCCATTACTGGTTGCTTTTATAGTACTTCTTTTAATTTTAAGTCATCTTAACAAAGATATCTTTTATTCCCTATTCTTATTTTTCAAATAAAATATTAAGCTCTAGGGGAATATGAAACAAGTACCCAATGATTCACCACCCACAAACATGTTGTTACAAAAATTTCTACAACTAAAGACTACATGAACCTTTGAGGTTTCAACATCTCTGTAGAGCAATGAGATGTTTTCTTCAGTTGGTTTAATTTACTACAATGAACAACATTTGTCATTATATAAAAAAACATTACTAAGCACTAAACATCTCTTCTAGAATATAAGATCCAAGTGGTACGGTCCAGCTTTTTGACTTTTCACAGTGAGGTGCAGTGGATCTCCGTAGGCACAATAAGCAAGGGGGCCACATCTAGGTTACCCTATTAAACTTAGGGAGACTCTAAGGCTTTTTACATAAACTAAACTAACATGAGCAGACAATAATGGAATAGCCTGCCCTATGGGATGATGCTTACTCAGACTAGTCTCTCTTGAATCCCCTGCATAGCATATAATTCTTTCAGACAAATCTTCCTGCCAGTAGTGGAACTAGAGGATGAAGGGTCCCCTTCCAACTTCTCTATACAAGGTATATGTCTATAGGTGTCAATAAACAATTAAAATATATGTAGGCGATCAGATTATCTCTAGATCTCTTCTCTAATAAATGGAGAGACTCCCTTCACTACAGACAACTACTGCTGGTAGCCGAGGGCCCCTACCCAGTTGTGGGCCCCAGTGCTTTGTATCTCTATCACAGCTTCCTGTATGGGAAAAACAGTAATACCCCAGATATACATTTGAGCTTGTTGGCTTTTGCTGGTGAGGTTGTCCTCCATAGCCAAAGTGGGCAAGGGGTCATCTACAGTCTTTTACCAGTTACATTTGTCTTACAATAATCGTTGTGCAGATAGATATCTGGATGCCTTTTATATGTGGCCACATGTATTATATCACATTTAATATTTTAAGGGTCCAGGAATTTTTAGTGGGCAAATCAGATATTATTTTTAGCCAGGAAAGGGTATTTTTATATAAATAAATATATGCGAGCATGTGACGTCATGGCATTAGCATATACCGGGTGCCTCCCTCTCCTTCTCACTCCCTCCCTCCCCTATCTCTCCCTTCGTCGCGCAATGCGGGCTTTACAATGTGCAACTCGCAATTCTTTCTCTCTCCCTCCGTCCCGCTCTCTCCCCTTCCTTCTTTCTCTCCCGCCCCCCTCCTCACTCCCCCCTTCCTTCTCTCTGCTTCCCGCTGCCGTGCAATGCGAAGCTCGCAAATTTCCGAGCGTTACACACACACGACAAATATATTAATGATGTGTTTTGGACATAAATGGATTCCATACATTTCTATGTGCATATAGCACTGTAATCCCATTTTTACTATATATCCTTTTGAATAACTAAACTTGATAGTTTTTGAATATTTAATAAAAAAACAAAAAACAATACAGCCTTTAAATATATACAGACCTATTAAATTTGCGCTATGTGTTAAAACGTAGCCCGTAACGTAGCTCTTAGGACTGCTATTAAATTAGCCTCGTAACGTAGGCCACTGACAATCTGTGGGATTGGTGCAAAAAAACCATACGGGTTGAGCAACGTTGAACTTCGCGGTCATAACTCCTTGCGTTTCCAATTTACCTATTAAATTGCAACAAAGTCACTCACAAGCATGGTCTCTGTTTCCATTGGCTCCATCTAAACACTGTAACTACCTGCAAATCCGACGGACAACAAATGGTTTATGGGTTTGCATCTTAGCTCGTAGCTCGCTCTAATTTAATAGCACCGTAACTCGGCCAAATTTTAAGCCTGTAGTCGCTGTGAGCTTCACGTTGGAGTTACTGGCTTTGAATTTAATAGGGCTGTTAATTTTTATATGCAATAAAATATTACTGTGGGTTTTCATTTCCTTATCTGAACTGTTTTTTTTAAGCTGCTTTCTCTGCAGGATGCTATCTTGTAAATTAATGACACAGCATTTGATCCTACTGAAAGCACTGGTAATTTTAGTAGAAACAGATGAAAACTTCTTCCCACTTGTTAAAGCAGATCAGAAGAAACCAAAATGGTAGCTTAATTTTTTGCATAATTACATAATAAATAAAATGTTGTATATTGTGTCTTAACATTCTAAAAAAACACATAGCACATAACCAAATGTTGTTCAAAGCTGTATATTTTAAAAATATAATATGCAATGCATCACTCCAATCCAATATAATAAGATAACAACTAATGTATTCATCTTCCCATATTTTGGGGTTTTACAAAGTTTTTTTTATAGTAGAAAAGTCACTCACAAGCAAAATACAATGTATTCATTTTAGAGTTATCCAACAATCATTTGTTATCTGCTAAGTAGCCCCTGATGGGTTTGCTGATGGTCCAGTTGTTAGGATTCGGTGCTTTCGCAGCTGCAACCTGTGTTTGATTCCATTCAGAGAACCAAGAGCTCACACCACCCTGATGACATGCAGGGTTGGTCCTGGTCAGTACTTGGATGGAAGACCACCTATGAATACCAGGACATATATGCTGTGGTCCACTGGAGAATGAACTGGCAACCCACTCCAGTATCTCTGCTAGGAATACCAAGTGGATCAGCATGGTATGTTGTTGTTTATGAGGTCACTAAGAGTCAGACACGACTGAGCGAACCAAACAACGACTGAGCCATCTTTGGTTTGCTATAAGACCCCAATTGGAGAGGCATCACTGGCCTTGTCTATAGTGTGGTTACGTGTGCCCCAGTATTCAGTTGGAAAGGAAATATAATTAGTAACAAATTAACACAAACTTTCTTAAAAGTATTTTTATTGCAAAAATATTTTTGGCACATGATTATATCAAATGTACATCTTGTATATAATATATGCATATTTGTAATGGGTATTTATACCTATCTATATATAAATTGATTTATAGATTAAAGCAAAACAGATTTAGTATTTCAAGCTAAAGAATCAATTAATACACGCATAGATGAACCATTACGATCAATTAAAACTAGTGCAGGGGCAAGAGGCACATATATTGGCAGTAAAAATTACATATATAGGGTGACCACTAGCCTCCCTACTACTTCCATATACATACAGTGTGTGTCCTTGGACACCAGCCCGTGGTAACTACAGTATCTTGCTGTATTCACTAAGCTAAACATGAGCAGAATTTGATCTAATTCTAAGTAAACCCGTGGATTATTTTGCACACATTCTTTCCAACACAGTTTAATATATAGTGTTTCAGAGAAAGAAAATAATATATTCATCTCCTAAGTTCATATCTCACATATTTATAATTGTAATTATATATATATATATATATATATATATATATATATATATATATATATATATATATAATTATTTGAAATGCTAACATGCAACTGATTGTCTATATGCATGGAAATGTGTATTTCTTATTTTTTTTATTGCACTGCACATTAACATGCTTAGAAATGAACTTGTGAGTTAACTTAGAATAATATTAGCATATACATCAATATTATTGTAAGTTAACTTGCAGTTTCATTATAACGGGTCAATATACTTTACAGCCGGAGGGGAATTTAATTCCCCTCCTGTGAGAATAATAATATCACACTGAGGAAATCATAGTAAATATAAGGAGTGTTATAGAAAAGAGGAACAGCACCTCGTCATTTAGTGAATATGTGCAATTATTCTGTGCTGATTTATTAAGATCAGTCATACAATAGTTTTAAAGGTATATGGAAGTTTTTATGATGTCCTGTGTAAGTCTAATTCTGCATCTCAAATCATTTTATTGAAGAATTCTGTATATTTGTATCACATTTGAGATTAATTGTGTGAGCTGCACCCCCGAGGCACCTATATACGCAGAGCGTCCTAGCTAATGAGCTGTGCAGAGTTGTGTCCTAGCCAATCAGCTGTCAGTATCACGGCTGAGCAGCGGGAAACGGACACATTGTTGTACCTCCCTCTGATTGGCCACAAGTAATTATGAATTTTATGCTAATTTAGCTTGGATTTTCAGGGGAGTTCCATCTCAAGAAAACTAAAGACATTTGCAAACTTTAGGGTAAGTTTATTAATGATGATTATGGGATTTTTTCATTCCTTTCTATACACTACTGATTCTCCTCATCAGATGCTTCATAATCCAGGAAACTTCCAGACACCTTTAAGCCATGTTATCCAGTTTATGATAAAAACTGTGTAGTTACTGAATTTGTAGCACGTTTATGTCTATAGAGATGGAGATGCTTCAATAATTTATGACAAGTAAACAGAAAAAACATATTTTATGTAGAGAGAACGTGTGCTCTAAAAAAAGACAAACAAACAATATGACACCTGAAGAGTTCTTAAAATGGAAAAAAAATAAAAAATGAATAAGCCATTATACAGATATGTAAATTACATTTCTTTAAATAAGCTTTGCCAGATGCTATAAAATCTTAGATGTGCCTACTGTTTTCTGAACATTTTAGTGTACAAATAAATCTATATTTAATAAATTTAGAGCGATCTTCATTCTGAATAGTTGAGAGTGAGAGGGGACTGTATAATCTCCAGATCTATTGGATCTTGTCACATCTTCCTCCTGCTGGGGGACCATGTTGGATATTTGTTGCTGTCCGTTAATAAGGAGGCAGAGGAAACAAGCCTGCAATAGACAAGGAGAGGTTTTATTGGGTATGCTTATCTGTCAGCCTCTCCAAGAACTACAGAGCTTATCTGTCTGGGAATATTTTACTAAATTTGAATTACCCCAGCGAGACCAAAATACAGTGTATCTCTACTAAAGAGAAATAAATAAAATAAGTTGGCTTATATTCGAACACCTATGTTGTGCTATTTATACAGTGTTCTTAAACTAATACATTTAGAATGTATTAAAATAAAATAAATATAGGTTTTAAATGATAACTCATGTCTGGGGAATGTGACGCCAACACTGCCCTGGCTCAGTCACTCATGCCCAGGGAATGTAACCCCAACACTGCCCTGGCTCAGTCACTCATGCCCAGGGAATGTAACCCCAACACTGCCCTGGCTCAGTCACTCATGCCCAGGGAATGTAACCCCAACACTGCCCTGGCTCAGTCACTCATGCCCGGGGAATGTAACGCCAACACTGCCCTGGCTCAGTCACTCATGCCCGGGGAATGTAACCCCAACACTGCCCTGGCTCAGTCACTCATGCCCGGGGAATGTAACCCCAACACTGCCCTGGCTCAGTCACTCATGACCGGGGAATGTAACCCCAACACTGCCCTGGCTCAGTCACTCATGCCCGGGGAATGTAACGCCAACACTGCCCTGGCTCAGTCACTCATTACCACGGAATGTAACCCCAACACTGCCCTGGCTCAGTCACTCATACCCACGGAATGTAACCCCAACACTGCCCTGGCTCAGTCACTCATGCCCAGGGAATGTAACGCAAACACTGCCCTGGCTCAGTCACTCATGCCCGGTGAATGTAACGCCAACACTGCTCTGGCTCAGTCACTCATGCCCGGGGAATGTAACCCCAACACTGCCCTGGCTCAGTCACTCATGCCCGGGAATGTAACGCCAACACTGCACTGGCTCAGTCACTCATGCCCAGGAATGTAACCCCAACACTGCCCTGGCTCAGTCACTCATGCCCAGGGAATGTAACCCCAACACTGCGCTGGCTCAGTCACTCATATCTGGGGAATGTAACCCCAACACTGCCCTGGCTCAGTCACTCGTGCCCGGGGAATGTAACCCCAACACTGCCCTGGCTCAGTCACTCATGCTCGGGAATGTAACGTCAACACTGCACTGGCTCAGTCACTCATGCCCAGGAATGTAACCCCAACACTGCCCTGGCTCAGTAACTCATGCCCAGGGAATGTAACCCCAACACTGCCCTGGCTCAGTCACTCATGCCCGGGGAATGTAACCCCAACACTGCCCTGGCTCAGTCACTCATGCCTGGGGAATGTAACGCCAACACTGCCCTGACTCAGTCACTCATATCTGGGGAATGTAACCCCAACACTGCGCTGGCTCACTCACTCATATCTGGGGAATGTAACCCCAACACTGCCATGGCTCAGTCACTCATGCCCGGGAATGTAACCCCAACACTGCCCTGACTCAGTCACTCATATCTGGGGAATGTAACCCCAACACTGCCCTGGCTCAGTCACTCATGCCCGGGAATGTAACGCCAACACTGCCCTGACTCAGTCACTCATATCTGGGGAATGTAACCCCAACACTGCCCTGGCTCAGTCACTCATGCCCGGGGAATGTAACGCCAACACTGCCCTGGCTCAGTCACTCATTACCACGGAATGTAACCCCAACACTGCCCTGGCTCAGTCACTCATACCCATGGAATGTAACCCCAACACTGCCCTGGCTCAGTCACTCATGCCCAGGGAATGTAACGCCAACACTGCCCTGGCTCAGTCACTCATGCCCGGGGAATGTAACCCCAACACTGCCCTGGCTCAGTCACTCATGCCCGGGAATGTAACGCCAACACTGCACTGGCTCAGTCACTCATGCCCAGGAATGTAACCCCAACACTGCCCTGGCTCAGTCACTCATGCCCAGGGAATGTAACCCCAACACTGCGCTGGCTCAGTCACTCATATCTGGGGAATGTAACCCCAACACTGCCCTGGCTCAGTCACTCGTGCCCGGGGAATGTAACCCCAACACTGCCCTGGCTCAGTCACTCATGCTCGGGAATGTAACGCCAACACTGCACTGGCTCAGTCACTCATGCCCAGGAATGTAACCCCAACACTGCCCTGGCTCAGTCACTCATGCCCAGGGAATGTAACCCCAACACTGCCCTGGCTCAGTCACTCATATCTGGGGAATGTAACCCCAACACTGCCCTGGCTCAGTCACTCATGCCTGGGGAATGTAACGCCAACACTGCCCTGACTCAGTCACTCATATCTGGGGAATGTAACCCCAACACTGCGCTGGCTCACTCACTCATATCTGGGGAATGTAACCCCAACACTGTCATGGCTCAGTCACTCATGCCCGGGAATGTAACCCCAACACTGCCCTGACTCAGTCACTCATATCTGGGGAATGTAACCCCAACACTGCCCTGGCTCAGTCACTCATGCCCGGGAATGTAACGCCAACACTGCCCTGACTCAGTCACTCATATCTGGGGAATGTAACCCCAACACTGCCCTGGCTCAGTCACTCATGCTCGGGAATGTAACCCCAACACTGCCCTAGCTCAGTCACTCATGCCCGGGGAATGTAACCCCAACACTGCGCTGGCTCAGTCACTTATGCCTGGGGAATGTAACACCAACACTGCCCTGGCTCAGTCATTCATGCCCGGGAATGTAACCCCAACACTGCCCTGGCTCAGTCACTCATGCCCGGGGAATTTAACCCCAACACTGCCCTGGCTCAGTCACCCATGTCTGTCTGCTTCCAGATAACATTGATTTGCAGAGACATACAGTGGATGATATCTAGGTCCCTGTAAGCATTTTGTGGCATAACAACCTGGCTCCTGGCATTTGTTGAGCCCAAAAAATGTTTTATTTAAAAGTACAGTACTTAATTTTTTGAAAGACATTAGAATTAATTGCACAACAATCTCAAGATCACAAATCTGCAATCAAAAATTATTTTTGTATGTTTTATTTCCGTGTTATATCAATCTCGGGAATCAAGGCGTTAATACATATCAGGACACCCACATGGACTAGAACAGTATCGGCATTCATTTGTATTATTTTGTACATTGCCGGATTGCGAATCTGATTGTATATCAGACTTTTAAACGCTAATTGATTGACGTGTAACCTCCATGTTTTATTGACGTCATGCCAACGGTCTCATTTACTATTGGCTGTTTCTAAATATTAACGGCCTTGCTTAATCGATCATGCTCTGAAATGCTACTTACGGGTGCATGGTTTACGGTTTATGCTTTCGGCCATGTAGCTGCGCTCTGTAACTGTTGCAATTGAATGAGGCTCTGAGAGTCTACTGTATTAGTTGCAAGAGGGCACCCTAAATTATTTGCTCCATGGCCTGCCATTCACTAGCTCTATTCAGGTCTGTTTAAAGACTGTAGATTACCTCTTCACAACAGAACTAAATAGAAGAATAAGACCCAGTAGGATAATCCTCCCTTCAAGCTACAGGTAGACTAGCAGTCTATTGAATCCGCCATGACACAAGTAGAGACAGCTACATTTAAGATTTTCTTAAAAAATGCCTTCATGCTCACACAGCTGCTAATGTCATGAGTCATGTTATATACTTCACAAACATGTAAAGTTTACTCCAAACTACAGAGGCCCTTTCTCCTGAGTTGGAAATGACACATCTCCTCCACAGCACACTGATCTTTCCTCCTCTCTAGAATTGATCACTCTTTTACCTTGGAAAACCCTTCACCTATCTAATCCTCTTTCCTTAACGATGAACTAAGTTACTAATTACTGCTGAATGAGGCGGATTTATGTGAGTTGTCCTAATGTGTCACAGACACAACTGAATGAGGTAGATACACTTTACTAGGTATATAATATCCCTGGGCATCTATTTACTTTTATGCACTGTATTTTATTATGAAGTGCTTATAATCGCTGTCTAAAACAGTCCCTGCATGGGTGTGTCCTCTGCAGTTCATGAAGACACAGACTGTAGTACTGTGTGTGATGTCTCATACTAACCAATCCGTGGCCATCTCTCAGCAACATGCTGCTGAGACGTGGTCCTTGATAGGCTAGTACTCTACATTGCACATCAAGCCCTACAGAGTGTTTATCTGCATAATCTGCACTGGGCAGACCCATACAGGGACACTGTTTGATTTTAGACAGTAATAACTGAGCCTATAAGAACTTATTTATAAAATAAAGTACATAAAAGTAAATAGATACCCAGGTATATTATGGACTTAATAAAATTCAGGATCCTTCCATATCCCAAAATACCTCTGTACTTAGGCAAAAAATGCACTTGTTTGTGAATAATATGATGCATTAACAATATTAAACTATAGACATAAAAATATTTCTGGAAAAATCAGAATTTTTCAAAACTCACAAATATCACAATATATCATGGATGCCTACAGGGTGCAGCAAGTATTTTTTTCTATTGAAAAACAGGCTTAATTACTTTTTACCGGCTTATTTATGCACTAAGTTCTGAAATATATTTAGTATTTTTGTAAAATGGTCTTAAAATTTGCTTTTGATTAATGACATCCTATAGGCCCTATTCTATTGCCCAATTGGTTTTAGCAGAGCTCGAATATTATGAGCTCTAAAAAATTAAACTTACACAAAAATCGATATTCTAATAGACCGGTGGCTCTAGCTCGCAAATAAAGTCTGACCCGCTACCGAAAAAAGTATCAAGTTTCTGTCAAACATATTACGAGTACTAAATAATACTCACAAGGGCTTTTTTCAAACACTTATTAGAGCTGTAGCAGCAATTATACACAATACTGTACTACTAAAGCATGTGAAGGCATTCGAATTGCCCAACCCACAAATATGCAATTAAAAAAATATTATTTTTAATTGTTATTTAAGAGTAATATCGATCCTGGGACTCAAGCGGTTAATAAATATCATGAAACCCACATGGACTAGAACATATGCTCTAATGCATTTCATAGATTGATTGATTGCGAGCCTGATCAGCAAATATTACTTATTGGCACTAATTAATTGGTAACCTCATATTGCAGATTACGTCGAACTTTCATGTTTTACTGACATCATGATAACGGTCTCATTTACTATTGGCTGTGTCTAAGAAGAAAATTACGCGATTGCTTAAAAATATTGTTAGATCATATGATCACACCCCCTGAAATCAGACTTAAAAAGGCAGGGTTTACGTGTGGAGGCTGTAAAACGTAAGTTGCGGGCTGGAGTCAATAGAATGCATCTAAACATTTAGAGAAAAAAACACCCGCAGTCAAAATTGAGGGTTTCTAATAGAATAGTGCTCTTACTAAGGCGGAAACACTGGAGATACACTCTCCTGCATTGTGTAAGTGTGTATACGCAATTATAGGAGGTCATGAGTTTTAACAGATTACATTACAGCTTTAGATGCCTAATCTATTTACTGTGGTGCAAATTAGCAAGTGGTTATTGTATGTAAGTAGCTATGGACACTATTTACATTATGTTACGTATCCCAAGTGGACAGACAATGTATGAATACCTTCTTACTGCATGTAACTCACTGATCACACAAAGCTGGACTTAGTAGCCAGGAAAATAATATGTTCTGTAGCCATAACAAGCAATTGGGTGTGTTTTATTGTGCTTTATTTTACAGATATAACGAAGTCCATGTTTACAGTGAAAAAAACCACTAAATTACCTTACCAACAGGTGCACACACTGAATGTTACACAATTTATGTAGAAAAGACACAATTTAAACCTAGTAACCTGATATATACATACAGCCAATCTCATATATGCAACACACACATTTATTTGGAGGCAAATGGATAGTACTCCCAGGAAATAATTGCCATTTTTTAAAGGCAAGGGCGGAGGAATCGAAAACAATCTGGGGAGATAGAGACGAAAATCCAAACAGTGACGAATGAACATGAGCAATAGCATTACATGAGGAGTAATAGCACTACATGAGGAGTAATAGCACCACAAGAGGAGTAATAGCACTACAAGAGGAGTAATAGCACTACATGAGGAGTAATAGCACCACAAGAGGAGTAATAGCACCACAAGAGGAGTAATAGCACTACATGAGGAGTAATAGCACTACATGAGGAGTAATAGCACCACAAGAGGAGTAATAGCACCACAAGAGGAGTAATAGCACCACAAGACGAGTAATAGCACTACATGAGGAGTAATAGCACTACATGAGGAGTAATAGCACCACAAGAGGAGTAATAGCACTACAAGAGGAGTAATAGCACCACAAGACGAGTAATAGCACTACATGAGGAGTAATAGCACTACATGAGGAGTAATAGCACTACATGAGGAGTAATAGCACTACATGAGGAGTAATAGCACTACATGAGGAGTAATAGCACTACATGAGGAGTAATAGCACTACAAGAGGAGTAATAGCACTACAAGAGGAGTAATAGCACTACAAGAGGAGTAATAGCACTACATGAGGAGTAATAGCACTACATGAGGAGTAATAGCACTACATGAGGAGTAATAGCACTACAAGAGGAGTAATAGCACTACATGAGGAGTAATAGCACTACATGAGGAGTAATAGCACTACAAGAGGAGTAATAGCACTACATGAGGAGTAATAGCACAACAAGAGCAGTAATAGCACTACATGAGGAGTAATAGCACTACAAGAGGAGTAATAGCACTACATGAGGAGTAATAGCACTACATGAGGAGTAACAGCACTACAAGAGGAGTAACAGCACTACAAGAGGAGTAACAGCACTACATGAGGAGTAATAGCACTACATGAGGAGTAACAGCACTACATGAGGAGTAATAGCACTACATGAGGAGTAATAGCACTACATGAGGAGTAATAGCACTACATGAGGAGTAATAGCACTACAAGAGGAGTAATAGCACTACAAGAGGAGTAATAGCACTACATGAGGAGTAATAGCACTACAAGAGGAGTAATAGCACTATATGAGGAGTAATAGCACTATATGAGGAGTAATAGCACTACATGAGGAGTAATAGCACTACAAGAGGAGTAATAGCACTACATGAGGAGTAATAGCACAACAAGAGGAGTAATAGCACTACATGAGGAGTAATAGCACTACATGAGGAATAATAGCACTACAAGAGGAGTAATAGCACTACAAGAGGAGTAATAGCACTACATGAGGAGTAATAGCACTACATGAGGAATAATAGCACTACATGAGGAGTAATAGCACTACATGAGGAATAATAGCACTACAAGAGGAGTAATAGCACTACAAGAGGAGTAATAGCACTACATGAGGAGTAATAGCACTACATGAGGAGTAATAGCACTACAAGAGGAGTAATAGCACTACAAGAGGAGTAGTAGCACTACAAGAGGAGTAGTAGCACTACAAGAGGAGTAATAGCACTACAAGAGGAGTAGTAGCACTACAAGAGGAGTAGTAGCACTACAAGAGGAGTAATAGCACTACATGAGGAGTAATAGCACTACATGAGGAGTAATAGCACTACATGAGGAGTAATAGCACTACAAGAGGAGTAATAGCACTACATGAGGAGTAATAGCACTACAAGAGGAGTAATAGCACTACAAGAGGAGTAGTAGCACTACAAGAGGAGTAGTAGCACTACAAGAGGAGTAATAGCACTACATGAGGAGTAATAGCACTACAAGAGGAGTAATAGCACTACAAGAGGAGTAATAGCACTACAAGAGGAGTAATAGCACTACAAGGAGTAATAGCACTACAAGAGGAATAATAGCACTACATGAGGAGTAATAGCACTACATGAGGAGTAATAGCACTACATGAGGAGTAATAGCACTACAAGAGGAGTAATAGCACTACAAGAGGAGTAATAGCACTACAAGAGGAGTAATAGCACTACATGAGGAGTAATAGCACTACAAGAGGAGTAATAGCACTACAAGAGGAGTAATAGCACTACATGAGGAGTAATAGCACTACAAGAGGAGTAATAACACTACATGAGGAGTAATAGCACTACATGAGGAGTAATAGCACTATATGAGGAGTAATAGCACTACATGAGGAGTAATAGCACTACATGAGGAGTAATAGCACTACAAGAGGAGTAACAGCACTACAAGAGGAGTAACAGCACTACATGAGGAGTAATAGCACTACAAGAGGAGTAATAGCACTACAAGAGGAGTAATAGCACTACAAGGAGTAATAGCACTACAAGAGGAGTAATAGCACTACAAGAGGAGTAATAGCACTATATGAGGAGTAATAGCACTACAAGAGGAGTAATAGCACTACATGAGGAGTAATAGCACTACATGAGGAGTAATAGCACTACAAGAGGAGTAATAGCACTACATGAGGAGTAATAGCACTACATGAGGAGTAATAGCACTATATGAGGAGTAATAGCACTACAAGAGGAGTAATAGCACTATATGAGGAGTAATAGCACTACAAGAGGAGTAATAGCACTACATGAGGAGTAATAGCACTATATGAGGAGTAATAGCACTACATGAGGAGTAATAGCACTACATGAGGAGTAATAGCACTACAAGAGGAGTAATAGCACTATATGAGGAGTAATAGCACTATATGAGGAGTAATAGCACTACATGAGGAGTAATAGCACTATATGAGGAGTAATAGCACTATATGAGGAGTAATAGCACTACATGAGGAGTAATAGCACTACAAGAGGAGTAATAGCACTATATGAGGAGTAATAGCAAAACTGTTATACAGTACATGTGCAGATGGGCATGAGGTTCTGTGTAAGAGTGTTTAAAGGGAAATAAGGAGCGGTACAGCACTTTATTAGACTATCTATGACAAAGGCAAGATATATAGCTGAGGGGCCTGAATAGTCAACTGAATATTTATATATTTACACACACACACACACACACACACACATACATACATACATATATATAGCATCATCTTCTTGTAACTGCCAAGTAGATCGCAGTACCTCCCCCTCACCTCCTGTAATTTCGCTTGATCTTGGGAGAATAGGGTATCACAATACAAAGTAGGGGATTTAGGTGTTGTTTTAAATATATATACATATAAAACCCTTCCCTCTAGCCATATAATCTGGGGGTGGGATTACCCCCCCCCCCCACACACACCTCTCTGACTATCAAATAATACCCAATTGCACTTCCCCTCATTATATCCACCTCTATTAACAACTATTTCCTTTGCTACCACAATTTTACCATTTTGATTTGGGTAAAATTAAAATGTTTAAATCACTGTGAGTCTTTTTTAAGGTCCCAGGGGCCACATATGAGGCCCTTTAAGTGACACAGGATGCCCTTCTCAAGGATATCTACACCATCTGTAGCAACAAGTATAACTTTCAGTTATTTTTCCTGCAAATAAAGGGAGGTGTAAACCATGGATGCTTTATAAACAAAGGTTATACAATGTGTTTTTTATGATTTTCTTCCTTATAAACAAAAAAATACTACAGTATCAAATAACAAATATTCTATTCATGACATTTTCAAAAAACAAATCACAGTACATACTATCTCTAACAAGATAAAACTAATTATAATTTCTATTTATCACTAATGAGACAACTAAACATGACCAAGTATTATAATACCCAACATGACTGATACCTTGTCTCTGTGTTTATCAGTAATGATGCTGTTACGAGTTCTCATGCACTCATTATACTGCATCTTGTACAATGCAATAGGAAATGTTGGAACATAAATAATAATTTTAGCAGTGGTTAGTGACATAGAAAACAGTAAATGCAATATAATGTTCTTCTATTGATGCAGTGTATCTGTGTTACTTACCATTGTCTTTCTTCTTGCCTCTCAGCTTCAAGTTGAAGAGTTCCTCTTCCAAGCGCTGATTCTCCATTTCCACAGTCATCAGCTCAACATCAAGAACCCGTGGAGCACCATCATGCCCTAAAAAAAAATATCTCTTACGGTTACATATTTCATATTTTACTATTATCATATAATCAATTAGTATCTGTGAAGCAAAAACATTACATGTTTTAATATGTTAAATGTATAATAAAAGTTTTTCATATTCAATATAATATTAAATGGCCAGTGTTCGCTCCAGGTAATGAGATCATGTTTGTTTATGAAATGTAAGTTTATAAAGTCAACAATAAAGCCACCTGCAATTAAAATGTTTTTAAAATTACCTGCCGGAGGTGTTGGGATTGTTTTCACCTCCCTCCTGTCACATGACACTGTCTGCAAGACATGAAACGGGCATTGCTTTCTTTTGGTAGACATTTCATTATTGTGACTTATTTCCGCTTATCTCTGTACTGTGTGCATCTGTGACCGTGACCATGACTCTACATGATGTTATTGGTGATGGACTTCTGGAGTATGCACTTCCAAACAGTGGTTAACAAAGAAAGCTATCAGGTGCAAGGAAGGAGATTGGAGACAAACCCAGCACCCCAGGCAGTTTCATTTTATTTTTTTTGTTGGCTTTATAAAACATACATTCCTTGAACAAGCAACTGGTGGAGTAGATTGGTGGTGGATAGCTTGGTTGTACGAGGGTCTCCAACAGTCCAGGATTTCATTCTCTCTCTGCTCGAGTACAGGTGGATAAATAAGATTAAAAGTGAGTAACTGAGAGGCAGACAGAACCTGTTTATATAATGATACAGAAAGCCTGGACTGCTGGCCGACCTCATATTACTGAGTTGCCCACCACTGGATTGGATGCTCATGGTGCTTTACCTGGTGCTTACATTGGCCCTTTAAGCATGTAAAAGTAGTGGGTAATGCAGAGTAATATTTGTTTTTGAAAGCACATAGAATTATAAAAGTTAGTCTACAAGACGTGGGACTTAGAAAAAAAAAACATTACAACCTCGCAAAATTACGACTTTAACAGCCGACCCGCGCGAACCTCAAAACATTCAAAACACAATAAATACACACAACAAACACATAAAAAGCTTACCCACAGCAAGAGGGGGCACCCAGCACCTCTGCAAGTGACGTTACACCTCCATTTAAGTCCAAATTGAAGAATTTAGACACCCGAAAATTACCTAAGCAAGAGAAAAAATGGCCACCGAAAAAAACGAAAACGAGGCTACAGGACCCTAAACACGCAAAACACCTACGGATTTTCCGAAAAAGCCAGACGAGATCCAAGAATAAGGACGCTAAATCACCCACAGCCGCGTACCACACATTAGGAGCCATTTTACAACACTAACTTACACAATGCGGAAGTACACAGCTACCCTAACGGATTTTACTTGCGCACGCACACTATTTCACTACACACTGCACACATTACTGACACTTACACAGCAGCTCCACAGCACTGAAAACACACATTATATGCTGCAGCAACATGAAAACAGATTGTCAGCTCTTCGGCATAATGCTTCCCGCATTTATTACTTCAAAATAGGTAAAGTATATTCCTTTATTAATGTATTATTTACTTCATTACCATACACCAAACAGCATTAGCTCACTTACAATTTGATTCCCGTCATTTTTTGACGGGCAATATTCTAGTACACATTCTTATAATTGTTTATATAGGTTAGAGGTAAACTTATGATTGGGGAATAGGAAGAGGAATGGAGGAGGAATAACTGGGTTTTTGGGAGTGCCTCATTCTAAACAGGAAAAAAATGAAATACATCCCTGGAAACAACATAAATGTGAACCAGTGTTTATGTGACATAGGTACGTACGTCTCTTTTTTCTCTCCTTGCGATCCTGTCTATGTGCCATGTCCTCAAACATCATTGCCTCTGTTTGCAGTTCCTTCATCTGCGCCAGGACAGAGGGATCATTCCCACCACTCTGGATATATGCCAACTGCAGGGCACTGGGAGGAAAACGGAACAAAAGACAAACACTGTGATTATTGGAATTTAAGTGACACAGAAAAGGTCTCAGTTATTGCAGTTTAATGAAAAGTATACATAAAACACAACTGCAATTGGTTGTAATTAAACATTCTTAGAAGTAGTGACCTAAAACTGATATGGAACTGGTCATGTTCTCCTCCTTTTCCCCACTTATAATTTTAATTCATTGCTCTTGGGAAGACCAGGTGGATATTTCAGTTAATTTGTAAATAAATCAAACTTCTCTTTTAATTTTAAGGCACTTCCACTTACAATTTTTAATTTCAGCCAACTGCAGTTATGTTTATTTTTACTTTTCTTCAATAAATGGGACCTTATTCTATGTCATTTTAACAGACAAAAAGCAAAACTGTAGAAGAAAAAAAGGGACACATACAGGAAACAGATGTTTCTCATACAGCACTTGTGTCTCAAGCAAAAATAGAAAATAGTACCTGATTTCGGAGGAGAGTGAGCTGCCATGTACAGGAATTGTGAGTAAGTTCAACGACATCTTCTCCGGCTTCGCTGCAGTGTTTGGTGGAGGTTCTCTTTCTGCTTTAGCCCTAAAAAGACAAACAACCATGCAGACAAGGTGACTATGTTAATCTATAACTGGTGTTAATTTTAAAAAAAATATTATATTTTTATTCTGGCTGAACAAAATCACTACGACTACTTTTTATTCTTGGTTATCTCTCCTTATATATTGTTTTCTCTTTATATTTATCACAATTACTTGGTTTAGTTTTGTAATGTTTGACATACTCTTATCATTTTCTTGTGAGACAAGAAATGTATAAAACTTGAGTAATGCCCATTTTCATCATATACTTAAACTACCACTGTGCTCTGGGAAAAACATTTATGACATATGCTACAAAACTAACAAAATTAGTAGCTATGCAAGTCATGAGCATAAAGCATTTTTAGAGAAAATACCAAATGTAACACACTCTGCTTGTGTCAAGTTGGCTTCCATGTTTGACTACTAGTTGGCCTGTAGCCTGAGGGGTTGGTTATCCTCTAATTAAGGTGGTTCAGGGCACAGAACCAGTTGAACTCCATAGAAAAATACTCCCTCTCCTCTCTGATAAAGTAAAAAATTAGAAGAAAGTCATGTTACGGTTATATACACAATATTGTAGTGATAAAGGGAACATTTAAGGCTTGCAATGCTGTGTTTCCTAATGTTTTAAACATGCTCTGTTAAATGCAAGATAGCAAATTTTTGAGTCAGCACTGATATATATATATACCTGCTCTCTGACTGGATGAGCCCAACCTGGTCCCTCAGAGCATCCAAGGCCAGCTGATTCTTTTCCTCTTGAGCCTTCAGTTCCAGCAGCATCTGTTCTATGTGAGAAGTGGAGGAGCCAGAGCTGGCAAAATCTGAGAGGCGTTGTTTGATTTCTAGGCAGAAAACAAAAATGTTGTGTTATCTGACTTTTTGGAAGGCACAGAAATATTATGATACACATATATCACAATAAACTGCTTCACATGGGGTACAATGTGAACTACATTTATTTGTATTAAAGCATTTTTGGAAAAAAATGAATTCTCTGCTCTACTATCTGATGTGTTCAAGTATGGAAGGACATCCCCTATTTATGTCACAGTAAATATGTTGATATAACATCATCTCAAGTGAAATATCTATTTGCATTGATAGGCCGGGTAAAGGGCCGCGCGCATCTATTCCAGCACTTTCTTTTCATTTGATGGCTGTTCAAGTATTTAGAAGTTATGACGTATCTCTCCTTATCTCTCAGGTGTTTGCATGTGTAACCATGTCCCCATATAATGTTATTAGTGCGGTCAATGT
Source organism: Discoglossus pictus (assembly GCA_027410445.1). NCBI lineage: Eukaryota > Metazoa > Chordata > Amphibia > Anura > Alytidae > Discoglossus > Discoglossus pictus. Next base: position 191,701,935 of record CM050170.1, read on the forward strand.
TCTTTATTACATGGTTTTCCAAACAATTGTTAGGGGCCATTTACCTCACTGCAAGTGCTCTTCATGGTGTGAAAAAGCACATTATTGTATATTAAAATAATAAAAAAATCTAAAATTTGAAGTCTCTTTTTTACATACAAGTCTATTCTGCCCATTGGCATTGCATGAGAAATAGCAGATTGGTGAGTGCATGACATATACGTGCTGTACGCTTCTGTGGGGGAAGGCTATGACCAGCAGCTTACACTGCACTGACCAATTAACCCATAACGGTCGTGTTTTAGGTGAGTCTAGCATTTCACGCCTGCACAGATAGATTTACTAAAGGGTATTTTTTTTGCTTTGATCACTACATGGAGTTGCAGCACTGTAGCGGAGCAATGATCTGCATTGATCAAATTCCAGAGAGGCAGGAGAGGAGAAACCTGCATTTTCTGCTGTAAAAAATAAATAAACCAATTACAAGGTCTCGCCCCAGAGTTCAGAATGATGTTCTGTGCGTTTTATATACCTCACAATTTTAGAGGGTAAACAAATCTGACTTTGATACCTCATCTGAGTGAGTGAGTACTTGAGCTATTGTGATTAATGTACCTTTATATTGTACATGTGGGAGCGCTATCTATTTTTCTATTGAAATTGTTTACACATTACAGTTGGTATAGCGCTACAGTAATCTCATACTGCACATTGAGTGTGAGCACTTATTAATTATTACTTTTACTACTGTAATATACAATCCAAGGACAAATAGTTTGTACTAGGGGATCTTTCTCACCTTCTCTCTGAAGCTCCAGGGTTTGATTCCGTGACTGGATATCTGCGAGGTGACGTTCATGTGCTTGTGCCATTTCTTGCATGCGTTCTCTATACTCTCTGTCCCACTGATTGTGTGGATTAAATTCCCCCTAACATATGGAAGTATAATTATTAGGTAGAGAAGGGTAGTAGGACTAACATATCATGTGCATAGAGCTATTGTCTCTAAATAAAAGTTTTGTCAATGAGAATGACATCAAACCTCCACAACATAAAAACAGAATAAGCATATACATCTCTGCTCTCATCTCCAAATACTCCCCCACACGCCATCTTCGTTCTGCTAATGACCTTCTTCTTTCTATAACTCGTCACCTCCTCTCTCTCCCGTCTCCAGGACTTTTCTCATGCTGCCCCTAGTCTCTGGAACTCCTTGCCTCGCTCCACCAGATTATCCCCTTGCCTCAAAACATTTAAAACCGCACTGAAAACGCATCTCTTTAAAGAAGTGTATCACCTTCCACCCTAACACACTTATCACCTGTCTCTCCCTCTTTTACCACTCACTATCGCTTAGATTGTAAGTCTGTGAGTTTCTATCCTAAGTACTTTGGGAATTCACCATGGACATTGGATTCCTAGCTCAAAGACAGGGCTCTCCTTGCTTTGCTAAATGTTAATCTGTATTTATCACTGTCTGCACCTAATTTATGTACAGCGCTACGCAATATGTTGGCGCATTATAAATAAACTATAATAATAATAATCAGTAAGTGCATACCATATATCGTGATGTCCTAGTAACCATCTGATATCTGACTATTGTTGCTACCCTGTTACTAAGTATATAATATCCCTGTGTATCTATTTGCTTTTATGTACTTTTTTTATGAAATGCTTATAAGCTCTGTTTTTACTGAATAAAATGAAACAAATATTTCCTGCCTGGATCTGCCATCTGCAGCTCATGAACATACAGACTGTGCTGTACAGTGTCTCATACTAACCAATCAGTGACCATCTCTCGGAACATTGTGCAACATGGTCCCTGATAGATTAGGACCCACACTGCATATCTAGCCCTACAGAAACACCAATACAGGGACTATTTGTTTGATTTTAGGCAGTAAAAACAGAGCATATACGCACTTTTTAATAAAATAAAAGTACATAAAAATAAATAGATACTCAAGTATGATATATACCTAGTAACATCCAGGAACCTTCCATAGTCATAATCTGGTACTGTTAATCTTCCTGTCTTTAAATATAAATATAGTTTTGAAAAAGAGAACTTGGCAGGTGCATTTGAAAACACCCTCATATGACATGACAGGCTACATGCAGATTCACCAAGGCTAAAAGGTGATATTACTAGAATATGGCTATTAGCGATATAGATTATATTATTATACACACAATGCATATCCAAAACCGTTTATATGATTGGTACATTGAGACTGGATGCCAATTGAAAACTTTACCTGGAACTGGAATGATCTCATTGTTGGGACAGTGTCCTCTAGTGATTTTCTTAGCTTGTGAAACTGGAAGGGAAAAAGCAACACTCAGGATTACAACTGCTGAAAAGTTTCTGCCCTGCTTAAATGCAATTAACCCCTAGTTCTGCATAATAATCACCATAATACATTGAGTTGAAGTATTTGCTTAACATATAAATGATCATGCTGTAAACGTATGCCATGTTATGCAGTGTATTATAAGTTCAGAGCAATAATCTTGAAGTATATTTCGACCAAAACTCCCATGAACCGCATAATTTCTGAAACACCATTATAACATTTCTCTCCTTACTCAAGTTCTTTGAAAACAAGATTATTAATTCCTATGCAACAATATTATAATGAAATCATCATGAATATTATTATACACAAGGCCTCTATTCAGACATGCTATTTTGATATATTCACCATTCTAGTTGTATTGTGATTTCTCAATGCTATAACTCTGACAAACTAATGTTTAACAAACCAACTGCAACATGATTTGCCCCTAGATCTTGAGGGGCAAATTTCATCAGTGCTGCAAAATCATAAAACCTCTATGGGCATTTATTGAGAATATACGGTCTCTGATTGAACCTGGTAGGGGATCAAGAGCACAGGATCATATATATAGTTGTCAGTGTTAGGGACGTTTGCGATGAGGCGAGTAGTTGCGCCATGCGGGACTTAGGCTGCAATGAGCGGATTTTCAAACAGCCTAGACATGAGCACAGAAGGCGATAATGTTGATGGCCTGCGATAGTCGCAGAAAAACGTAGCACTTTGCCGCTGATGGCGAGGCACGCAGTTTACTAATTTAACGGGCGAAAAATTTTCAAGCGTGTAACTTAAAAAAAAACCCAAAACAAACAGAGAAATAATAATAAAAAAAAATAATAACACACTAACACACAGTACAGGGGGAGAGCCAGGAAGACTGTGAGGTTGCAAGCAAATTTGAGCACTATTTGGCGTTTTTATGAAACTGGATGAAAACGAGGCTGAGCAACGCCAGGCACACGGGACATAGAAAATACATGACGCCTAAGACAGTCACACACACGGACAACGCGGGACTTAGAAAATACACAACGGCGAAAACAGTAACACAAACAACGTCTGGTATGCGGGGCTTTGAAGATAGGCAGTCAGCGCGCTCAACACAAAAATTCAGCAGACACACCGAGGATAAAGACACAGGGAAGGGACGGGGAGGAGATGCTGGAAATAGACGCATGCCATTCCCAAGCACAAAAGTTGCAGATTAACAAGGCCTGCAATGAGCGGCGAAGCCCGTAAAATGAACAGGAGGAGATGGGCTCGCCATCAGCACCAAAGGCAGTCATTTTGAGACCCGCAATGAGCGCTGGGCTGGTGGGTTGCTAAGCCCTGCAATGATCGGCGAAGCCAAAGGCGCTCATCGCGAGGCCAGGACAGTACACTGGAGGAGAGGTACGCCATGAGCGCCGAAGGTGCTCATTGTGGAGCATGAAAGTTGTGGGTTCACAAGGCCCGCAATGAGTGGCTAAGCCACTCATCACGGGGCCCGTACAGTACACGGAGGGAGAGGCTCCCAATGAGCGCCAAAGGCATTCATTGTGAGCCACGCGATGAGCGCTGAAGGTGCTCAGAGCTTGTCTCATGATGAGCGCAGAAGGGACAGCATTCCCAGCCCTAAAATGGTATTCCCGTCATTTTTGACAGACAAGTAGCTAGGTTCTGAATAATTGTATGTATTGCTATAGACAGCAATATATATACCTATCATGCAGTGGCAAAGCTTCTAAATAGAGGTCCCCGAGAGGCAAATGAAAAAAAATTAAATAATAAAAAAAAATGTTTACAGCACTGGAGCCCAACCAAAGGAGGGCCCTGGTGCATTGCACCGGTTGCACCTGTAGTAGCTCTGTCCGTGCTATAGGCTTCAAATGAAATCTTCAGAATAAATCCCCATTAGCTCTTATCTAATGGAACTTCTGGCTGCCTATTCTGTCATTTAGGGGAAAAGTCTATCAGGGGACTGTCTCCTGAAAATGTGGATGTTCAGTAACCCTATTATAGTAGGAGACTTTGATTTCTATGAGCTGCATTAATAACTAAGCATTTTTTAAATGGCAGTATGACATCAAAGCTCACTTCAAGTTTCTGAAGAGGATTTCCTAATTTTTTTAATTATGTAGACTCATGTACTTATGAAATATGTTGTTTTTCCTCCTGAAGAAGCCATATAGTAGGGAAACATGTAGTTGCTACAGTGATTGCTACTACCATGGTAACATCACTGCTAAACCCTTCACGTTTAAATACCAAGCATAGGGGAAACTATCATCTGCAGCTATAACTGGATAAAGTAAAAGATTACACAAGGATTGATGCACAAAAGACATTTTTTTATATTATCTGAGAAACAACATCTTCTAATATGTGATTCTACATTTTGGGCACTAAGGGATTGATAAAGCTGCAGTTTACTGGTATGTAGACCAGTGTTATCTAGCAAATTACATTTTTTAATTATATCAATATTAATGGAACTAGTAAAAATCTAATACTACAAAGAAAAATAGATTCAGTAATATGTGAAAACATACAGGGCCTCATTCTATTATCGGCCGTAAATCGGCCGTAAGGATGCGATTCCTTGCGGGGGTTCTGTTAACTCGCGATTCTATTATACGGCCCCGCAAGGATCTCCCCTTACGGCCGGCCGCTTATCTTGAAACCGGCCGTAAGCTCTGAAATCTAAAAACGCAAAAATAAATTCAAGCCTGCACTGTACAGCTCTGTAAATGCTAGGGATCATATTGGGGGACATGAGGATTAAAAGTAACCCCCTCTCAAGCTTGCACATCAGCCCAAACCCGAGTTCAAATTAACTGATTATTTTCCGGCTGCGGCGTGGGCGTGTCTGAGGTACTCCAAGCCCTCTGGACTTTTTACATGTATATTTTACGTATATTAAAAAATATATATTTTACGGATTTGAGTATAGGGTAATTATGTGCTATTTTTGCTAACACCGAATATCACTTTATAGTCTTCTCAAAGTGCAGGATGGCTTTATTTGAGCTATTTTATGTGCTTAATTGGTGCTAGCGGCACCTGTTTGCTGCAAGTAAGCTGCGGGCTCGTTTTTAGCCTTGCAGAGAGGGTTCCCGGAGCAATAGAATAGCAACCAGGCTTTTCTTACGGCCGATTTCCTTGCGGACGTTTTAGATCAAAGGCTTTCCTCCGGCGCGATCGGCCGCAAGAGATAACAAGGCGCCGGCAGCAAGCCTGCCGGAACCCCCGGCCGGAGGGGAATAGAATAGCCGGAAAGCTTGCGGCCGGTCCTTGCGGCCCCGCAACGGCTGCGGCCGATAATAGAATGAGGCCAACAGTGTGTTATTAATACCGTGTATCTTCCACTAACTGTATTTGCTTTATATATTTTGCTTTGCACAGGGTGCCAAGACGTGGTGTAGTTGAGATTCTTAGTGTTTCACTCACCTCATCGGTCAGGCTTTTCAGAGCGATACTGTCGGACACCATGCCAGACTGTCCATATCCACCCATCAACTGCTGCTCCCGCTCATTCAGGAGATTCTCCCTCGCTCTTAACTGTGCAATGCTGTCTCGCATCTAGAAAAGTTTACCAATGAATAAAAAGTATACAGGAATTCTTCTAAATTTCAAATTACAGCACTATTCACTTTATTTCATTATTACATATATGTATGTAATATGACAAATGCTTTAGCTAATTCCTGGCTAGGGCTTGCTTTACGACGCCTGTAATTTGTGAAAAACTACACATATTTGTGATTCAACAAATTAACACAGCATAAAAGCATTTTTAAAGAAAATCTTAAGTTTAGCGGACTCTGCTTGTGTCATCGATCTTAAACAGCTAGTCTGCCTATGGTTTCAGTGGAGGATTGTCCTACTGGGCTTATTCTTCTATCTGGTTCCAAACTAGGCTTGAAAAAGAAAGGTTTAAATCTATTAAAAGGACCACAATGTTCGCCATAAGTGCTCTGCACCATCAGGTAGAGGGTGAAAATCATGTGGAAAAATGGTTTACATTTTTACAATTGATCAAGAATTGAGTTAGATTTGCTATTTTAGTTTATCCTTGAAGAACTCCCACAATAATCTGCATTAATAATAAGGTTGAAGTGTGCAACTGTTACACATTGTATTATATATTTACACTATATTTGAGGGCAGTGTGCGTTGGCAGAGACAACACACTGAAATAGCCTGACTTCTATTGCTCATAAGGCCATGAATTCAGCATGGAATTTTAAATTTAAAACACTTTTTTTCCACCTGCTTTTTCTCCCTCTATCTAGTGGTGTAGAGAGAGAGCACATAGGATGACTTTTGTTGCCCTTTAAGTTTCAAAGAAATGTATAGCAGCTTTAACATGTACTTGAAATCCACCACCATATCATACTCATTAGCCACCAAATTAAAGGCATATCCAAGTTTTATGGATTAATACATTTCTGCACTCTATAAAAAAAGCAACCTTTGAGTATGCAACACATTTCATATTTATTAATATCTACAAATTGCTGTAATGATTATGTTGACACGCACAGGGGTGTCTATGCGGGCTCCTAAACCCACCCAATCAGCATTAAGGGATCAATTTTAACCCATTATTCACCTGCTGTGTCTTCCTCAGCCAAAAGGAGAGCAGTGATGTCAGCCCCCAAGTAACTGCTGTGACACAGTTCCACACTACATATCCCAGGCTGCTTTGCAGCACAAACATGAACCCCAGGGTTTAATTTAAATGTTTCAGCTAACCTGATTGGCCAAAACAAATTATGCTATTTTAGCCTGGTTTGGAGGTGGTGTTAACCCTGATTGCCAACTGTCAGTAAGTATAAGATATTTTTGCTAACTTCAAGGTAAGTATTTAAAAAGTTTATTTTGGTAGTTTTTCATGCAAAAAAAATGGCTTTCATACACTATTAATTATCCTCTATCAGGTGCATTCATAATCCATGAAACTTAAATATGCCTTTAAGATTCAAATGGCTGGGAGAAATGTATTAGTTTGCATGAGACATTTTCCTATTAAACAAACATTTAGAACCCTTCATATATACTCAGTCTACTTTCTGTATAATATTAATTACAATGTATTGCATTGCACTTTTTCATAATAAAACATTGTATTTAGTATTTTTTCAGCATGGTTGTTCAATTAATTTTATTACATGGGGTTTACAGCTTCTGAATTGTTATTTCTAGTTTTCATACACAGTCAGAAACATAAACTATATTATTATTCTATAAAAGCAGAAGAGTCGTGGCTTGGAAAACAGAAGAGGAAACACTTGTTAAATTAACCGATTATTAGAACTTGCCCCGATACTTATACTCAGTTTCTTACTCTGAAAGTAGGAGTCTCTGCCATCCGTGGGACGCTTCGGGAATGCAGGGACATATTCTCTCCTGTGTCCACGAATCGGGAGCTTCTAACTGTGGAATCTCCAACGTGGCTCCCTATACAAAACTTGTCCCTGTGCTTCTCTAGGAGGGGGTAGGAACGAAAAACCATATTACAGTTGTGGCAGCGATAACTGTTCAGTTCAGCCATTTCGAATAAGGTGGATAGTCCTGGATATATAACTCAGTACGATATTACCTGCAGAATAACAATAGAACACAGAAAATAAGAGAAAAAATAAAATGTATTAATTTTAAACACACTTCAAAGAGAAGGTTCCAAATACTGTATGATTTAAAACGACTTTATCAATTGAATGTTATTAAATCAATTGAGTTTTCTTCCAGTTAAGTTTAAATTTTTTACCTATGAATCAGGTTTTCTAATCCACCTACCAGTCTGTAATCTGTTTCATATGGGTGATTGATGTCAATAATTGCCAATTACAGCATAGTTTTTAAATTTTCAGTCTAAAGCCATATGAAAATGATAAGAGTGAACACCAAGGACGCAATTAATCAACAAGTTACTACCTGTGGTCTATATAGGCTCAGCTTAAGTTTATTGAAAGAATTAAAAAATATTAAATTCAGTTGATAAAGCACTTATTATTATCTATAGTTTTCAATGATACCATATTGGATTCTATGCTATATCGTTTTGACAGGACACTGAACCCCATAATTTTGCTATAATGCATTTAAAAGAGAAGGTATTAAATCTTGCAAAAGTTATTGTTTGCGTGAAAAATGATTGCTGCAAGGGTCAATAAATGTAATGTTACTCCCTGTACAAACTGCTTTTGGAATAAAGTCAGAATCTCCTTTTGAAAAGCTCTAATTACCGTATTTTTCGCCGTAGAAGATGCCCTTTTTCTTCCCCAAAACTGGGGGGGGGGGGGGGGGGGGGGAGTTGGTGCGTCTTATACGACGAATACACATTTTGCCTGCATTAAAACTGCCCCTAACTTTGTATGGTGCTTGCTCGCAGTCCTCTTTCTGCCCCTCTTGATTCTCACCTTCGACCCCTCTGATCCTTCCCTTGGCCCCCTTTAGATCCCCACTCATGATCCCCCCCCCCCCCATTGGCGCTTCCTACGGCACCAGCAGCATGCCTCTGAACTGCATTTCGTCTGCCGGCACATCTTAGTGACGTCACACACGCGACGCAAGTGAAGGCTGCAGTACAGGAGGAGTGCTGGTAGGAAGCGCTGCGCGATGGGGTGAGATTAAGATGGGCCAAGGGATGATCATGGATGGGCAGAGGGGAGAATCAAGAGAAGAAAGGGGAGTATCAAGAGGGGCAGGGGGGATCAGGGAGGGTCAAGAGCTCCTGGAGCCTCCCAAATGCTCCAAATGTGTGTGTGGTGTATGTATATATATATATATATATATATATATATATATATATATATATATTTATTTGTGTGTGATGTAGGTGTGTATATGTGTGTGAAGTGTATTTGTGTTTGATTCAGAATATTTTCTTGTTTTCCTCCTCTAAAAACTAGGTGCATCTTATGGGAAGGTGCGTCTTATATGGCGAAAAATACGGTAAGCTGTCAGGACTCAGAAATATGGAGGTCTAACCCAGCTATAGCTGATAATGGCTGTACCTGGTACTGTAAAAAAAACTTTTAGCAGCTGGTCCTGATTTTTCCAAAGTAGTTTATACAAGGATTAAATGAACATTTTGAAACCTTACACCACTCATTTTTCCTGCAGATAAAAAAAATGTAATGACACAAACTTGCTTACAGGTATTTCAGTGTCCTTTAAACCTTGCAATGCAACAAATTCAGCAAATATGCACAATATCAAAGTAATCAACACAACACATGGACACATAACACAGTGTAACGGCAATGCACAATGCACACCAAAACACACACAGTGACTTGTATCAAGATATCTACTTTCTTACAGCTTGACTTCAAGTACAATTCCGTAACAACACACACAGGATAATGTTACACAACTTCACAAAGCGCAGCACTGACTTACACACCACAATGAGACACATTTGAACACACATTGGTGCAATGTCACAAATTCACACAGCATCATGCCTTTCATGTAGCTCAATCTATCCATTTTCTTACAACACAATGTCACACAAGCTACCTCCATGTCCAAGTCCATTCATACTACACAATATCAGACAACCAAGCATCACAAAGTGTGTGACACAACCCAATATCCCACAGCACAAGACACTAGTTAACATGACATAATGCCACGGATTCACGCAGCATAATGTAACACCATTTCACATAACAAAGAATGTCCAATTGACAAAGCACAATGTCACGCCAATCCATACATCTTATAACACAACCCAACACCACACTGCACAGAATCCCAGAGGGCAATGTCCTTATGGATAAGCATAACAAGACATGAGACACAACATCATTTGAAACTAGAAGATGAGCCCCTCAGGTCAGAAGGTGCTCACCAAATTACTGGGGTAGAGCAGTACCAGATCTAATGAAGATGCCCTGCTGAAGATGTCTGGAGGGGTTATAAAAGTCCGCGGCTGCAAAGAATAACTCGGCATAGGTACCTGGAATGTTAGAACTATGAACCAAGGCCAACTGGACGTGGTCATTACAAGATTATACATTGATATCATGGGAATTGGTGAACTCAAATGGACTGGAACGGGACATTTCACATCAGACAACCACTAGATCGTCTACTGTAGTCAAGAATCCCACAGAAGAAATGGAGTAGCCCTCATAGTCAGTCAAAGGGTGGCCAAACTAGTGCTTGGTAACAATACAAAAAAAGACAGAATGGTTTCAATTTGAATTCAAGGCAAGCCATATAACATCACATTGATCCGAGTCTATGCTACAACCATGGATGCTGAAGAGGCTGAAGTTCTCAAATTCTACAATACGTCACATTATATATATATATATATATATAGTAAATAAATAGTACATCTGTGTTCACATTTCAATGTCTAAAACAAGTTAAAAAACCCACTTCCTGCTCAGAATTCAGAGTAAAACAGTTATTACACTGCATTCTGTGAAGCTAAAATAGGACCTACAAATGTGCCCACAAATGCCTCGCTCTTCAATCCATAGCCATTATCAAACATGGCTTTCTTTAAGCTTATGCATGCTGTATTACACAGCTTTATTGCAAAGCCAAGGTTGGATTAAACACAAGCTGGGAATCCTATCCATGTACAGCTGTTTCAAGCTTACTGGCTATCATCAGCATGGAGCGGGATCCCAGCTTGTGTAGTGGCCCTTATGAGTAGGTAGTTCACCACAACAATCATTTATAATATGGTGGGAAAAAGAGCGATAGAAGCCTCCACCGTACAGTAGTACAGTAAAAAAAATAGTACATCTGTGTTCACATTTGAATGTCTAAAGCAAGTTAAAAAAAAACCTGCTTCAAAGCTCAGAATTCTGAGAAAAACAGTTATTACACTGCATTCTGGGAAGCTGCATTCTGGGAAGCTGGCACCTGCAAATGTGCCCACAAATGTAGTTCTCATCAGATCAATCAATCACATATATAGTTCTCAGCAGCGCAACCTTGCCAAAATCCGTTGGTAACGCAACGTTAAAACTGCGGGCTCGCAAAGCTCCTTGCACTGGTGGAGATGAGCGCCATAGGCGCTCATCCCTACCACCCTGCACGACTTGCGCATCATACCTACAACCCGCGGAATACACAATTCACAGTGCGAGTCCTGTAGCCCTTTGAAAAAAATCACCTCAAACAAATTATGGCCCATAACAATTAGAAAAGGAAACCGCCACTTAAAAAAAAAAATACGAGCCGCAAAAAATACAAACTTAACGGCCAAACTAAATACAAACAAAAAAAAACCACACACAGCAAGGGAGGATAGCCAGGACCTCTGAGAGTGAGGTTACACGCCAATTTAAGTCCAATTTCAAGACTTTCGCCACATGAAAATCCCCTAAGCGAGAGGAAAAAATGGCCGCCGAAAAAAAACAAAACGAGGCTACACGACCCCTAGGCACGCAAAACACCGCCAAGCACATACGACTTTTACACAGAACCGTATGAGCTACAAAATACACTATTAGGAAGGAAGCAAAATGCGAGCCAAAAGGCGATCAGAGCAAACCTTGCAATGAGCGCCAAAGGAGCTCTGATACCCAAAAATATAACAACCAAGAGGCTCGCAATGAGTGCTGAAGGTACTCACACAACCAAAAGACTTACCTTGTGTGGCAAACAGCATTACCTGCCTTACAATTGTATTGCCGTCATTTTTTGACGGGCAAGTCGCTAGAATATATATAATGCCAAGAAAAGATGTTACTGTTATCATAGGAGATTGGAAGCTAAAGTAGGGAACCAAGACACCTGGAATATCTGGAAAGTTTAGCCTTGTAGTACAAAATTATGCAGGTCAGAGATTAGTAGAGTTCTGTCAAGATAATAGTAAATACCCATAGTAAATACCCTCATAGTTCATAGTAAACACCCATAGTAAATACCCTCATAGTTCATAGTAAACACCCATAGTAAATACCCTCATAGTTCATAGTAAACACCCTCATAGTTCATAGTAAACACCCATAGTAAATACCCTCATAGTTCATAGTAAACACCAATAGTAATTACCCTCATAGTTCATAGTAAACACCCTCATAGTTCATAGTAAACACCCATAGTAAATACCCTCATAGTTCATAGTAAACACCCATAGTAAATACCCTCATAGTTCATAGTAAACACCCTCTTCCAACAGCTTCAGATTTGACACTACACTTGGACATCACCAGATGGACAATATAGAAATCAGACTGACTTTATACTTTGTAGCCCAAGGTGGAGGAGCTCTATACAGTCAGAAAAAAACAAGACCTGGAGCTTCTTATTAAACTTACGAAAAAAGGGAAATAACCAGACCGAGCAGATACAAATGTCCTCTGTGAATATGAAGTGGAGGTAATGAATAAATGTAAAAGGACTAGACATGGGAGATAGAATTCCTGAAGACATTTGGACAAAAGTTGGTGACATTGTACAGAAAATGGCAACAAAGAATATTACCAAGAGAAAACAAACTGGCTGTCTGATGTGGCTTGGAAAGTAGCCCAGGAAAGAAGGAACGTAAAAGGTAGTGGAGATAAGAAAAGATTTGTCCAACTAACTGCAGAATTCCAGAGGACAGCAAGAAGAGACAAGGAGACGTTCTACAATGAGAGCTGTAAAGAGATAGAAGATGATGATGACACAATGGGAAAGTCGAGAGATCTCTTCAAGAAAATTGGGGATCTAAATAGAATCTTTAATACCAAAGTGGACATGATGAAAAGACAAAAATATTGGAGAGTTAAAAGAAGCAAATCAGATAAAGAAGAGGCGGCAGGGACACACTGAAGATCTCTGCAGGAACGATCTTAACGACAATGATGACCTCAATAGTTTGTCCAATGAGCTAGAGCTAGACATCTTGGAGAGTGAAGTAAGATGGGCCCTAGGTCGCCTTGCTGATAACACTGTTGCAGGAGGTGATGGAATCTCAGCGGAACTGTTTAAAATCCTAGAAGATGATGCCATGGAAGTGTTGCTTGCCTTATGCCAACAAATTTGGAAGAATCCCAATGCCAAAAAAAAGGCAGTGCCAAACAGTGGTCCAATTATCAAAATATTGCACTAATTTCACATGCCAGCAAGATAATGCTTAAGGTCCAAGATCTCTGAAGATGGTGACGACAGCTGTGAAATTAAAATACTTTTGCTTCTGGGGAGGAAAGCTATGGTAAGCTTGGACAAGCTAGTAAAAAGTAAATATATTAAACTATCAACAAAGGTCTGCAGAGTTAGATCTATGGTATTACCAGCAGTAACATAAGGATGTGAGAGCTGGACCAATAAGAAGTCTCAGCGCCGTAGAATTGTGGTATTGGAGAAAACTAATTAGTGAGTCCCTTGGACTGCAATAAGATCCAATCAATACATCCGAAAATTAGGATTCCCTAGAGAGGAAAAAGTTGAAAGCACATAAAGAAAGCGATGGCAGAGGTGGGGTTGGATAGATTAAGTCATTGAAGCAATAAGCATGAGCTTGAGGAAGCTCAGATGGGAGGTGGCTGACAGATGTGCCTGGTGCCGTGTGGTCTACGGGGTTACAAAGAGTCGGACAAAAAATAAATAAATACACAGGAATACCTAGAAACATCCAGAACCTTCCATATTCCTTTAAAACACTCCAAGTAGTAGAGGGTTCCTACCCTTTTGTGGGCTCTGGAGCTTTGCAATATCCAATACAATATCACACAATACAATGTAACAAAACTCAATATCACACAACACATCCCATTATCTCACAGCACAACATCACACAACACAACCCATCATCTCACAGCACAACCCATTATCTCACAGCACAATGTCACACAGCACAACCCATTATCACACAGCACGATGTTACATTACACAATGTCACACAGCACAATGTCACCGAACACAACCCATTATCTCACAGTATGTAACATAACGCAATGTCACACAACACACTGTCACACATCATCGCACAGTATGTCACACAACACACAGTCACACATCATCGCACAGTATGTCACATAACACAATGTCACACAACACACTGTCACACATCATCGCACAGTATGTCACACAACACACTGTCACACATCATCGCACAGTATGTCACATAACACAATGTCACACAGCACAACACATTATCTCACAGTACAATGTCACACAACACAATGTCACATAACACAACCCATTATCTCACAGTACAATGTCACACAGCACACTGTCACACAGCACGACCCATTATCTCACAGCACAATATCACACAGCACGATGTTACATTACACAATGTCACACAGCACAATGTCACCGAACACAACCCATTACCTCACAGTATGTAACATAACACAATGTCACACAACACACAGTCACACATCATCGCACAGTATGTCACATAACACAATGTCACACAGTACAACACATTATATCACAGTATGTCACACAACACAATGTCACACAACACTGTCACACATCATCTCACAGTATGTCACATAACACAACACATTATCTCACAGTATGTCACATAACACAATGTCACAGAGCACAACACATTATCTCACAGTATGTCACATAACACAATGTCACACAGCACAACACATTATCTCACAGTACAATGTCACACAACACAATGTCACATAACACTATCCATTATCTCACAGTACAATGTCACCCAGCACACTGTCACACAACACAACCCATTTTCTCACAGTACAATGTCACACAGCAAAACACATTATCTCACAGTATGTAATATAACACACTGTCAGACATCATCGCACAGTATGTCACATAACACAATGTCACACAGCACAACACATTGTCTCACAGTACGTCACATAACACGTCACACATCACACTGTCACACAACATAACCCATTATCTCACAGTACAATGTCACATAACAGTCACACGTCTCACAGTATGTCACATAACACAATGTCACACAGCACAACACATTATCTCACAATACGTCACACATCACAATGTCACACAGCACAACACATTGTCTCACAGTATGTCACATAACACAATGTCACAAAGCACAACACATTATCTCACAGTCCGTCACACATCACACTGTCACACAAGACATTATCTCACAGTATGTCACATACCACAACACATTATCTCACAGTATGTCACACATCACACATCACAATGTCACACAGTACAATGTCACATAACACAATGTCACACAGCACAACACATTATCTCACAGTACGTCACACAACGTCACACATCACAATGTCACAGCACAATGTCACACAGCACAACAGATTATCTCACAGAACGTCACACAACACAACGTCACACATCACAACACATTATCTCACAGTATGTCACATAACACAACACATTATCTCAGTATGTCACACATCACAATGTCACATAACACAATGTCACACAGCACAACACATTATCTCACAGTACGTCACACAACACAACGTCACACAACACAACACATTATCTCACAGTACGTCACACATCACAATGTCACACAGCACAATGTCACACAGCACAATATCACAAAGCACAACACATTATCTCACAGTACGTCACACAACACACTGTCACACAGCACAACACATTATCTCACAGTACGTCACACAACACACTGTCACACAGCACAACACATTATCTCACAGTATGTCACACATCACAATGTCACACAACACAATGTCACACAGCACAACACATTATCTCACAGTACGTCACACATCACAATGTCACACAACACAATGTCACACAGCACAACACATTATCTCACAGTACGTCACACAACACACTGTCACACAGCACAACACATTATCTCACAGTACGTCACACAACACAACGTCACACAGCACAACACATTATCTCACAGTACGTCACACAACACATTATCTCACAGTACGTCACACAACACAACGTCACACAGCACAACACATTATCTCACAGTATGTCACACATCACAACACATTATCTCACAGTACGTCACACATCACAATGTCACACAACACAATGTCACACAGCACAACACATTATCTCACAGTACGTCACACAACACACTATCTCACAGTACGTCACACAACACAACGTCACACAGCACAACACATTATCTCACAGTACGTCACACAACACAACGTCACACAGCACAACACATTATCTCACAGTACGTCACACAACACAACGTCACACAGCACAACACATTATCTCACAGTATGTCACACAGCACAACATCTCACAGTACGTCACACAACACACTGTCACACATCACAACGTCACACAGCACAACACATTATCTCACAGTATGTCACACATCACAACACATTATCTCACAGTACGTCACACAACACATTATCTCACAGTACGTCACACAACACAACGTCACACAGCACAACACATTATCTCACAGTACGTCACACAACACAACGTCACACAGCACAACACATTATCTCACAGTACGTCACACAACACAACGTCACACAGCACAACACATTATCTCACAGTACGTCACACAACACAACGTCACACAGCACAACACATTATCTCACAGTACGTCACACAA
Source organism: Discoglossus pictus (assembly GCA_027410445.1). Classification (NCBI taxonomy): domain Eukaryota; kingdom Metazoa; phylum Chordata; class Amphibia; order Anura; family Alytidae; genus Discoglossus; species Discoglossus pictus. Next base: position 191,718,759 of record CM050170.1, read on the forward strand.
CACAACGTCACACAGCACAACACATTATCTCACAGTACGTCACACAACACAACGTCACACAGCACAACACATTATCTCACAGTACGTCACACAACACAACGTCACACAGCACAACACATTATCTCACAGTACGTCACACAACACAACGTCACACAGCACAACACATTATCTCACAGTATGTCACACAGCACAACATCTCACAGTACGTCACACAACACACTGTCACACATCACAACGTCACACAGCACAACACATTATCTCACAGTATGTCACACATCACAACACATTATCTCACAGTACGTCACACAACACATTATCTCACAGTACGTCACACAACACAACGTCACACAGCACAACACATTATCTCACAGTACGTCACACAACACAACGTCACACAGCACAACACATTATCTCACAGTATGTCACACAGCACAACATCTCACAGTACGTCACACAACACACTGTCACACATCACAACACATTATCTCACAGTACGTCACACAACACAACGTCACACAGCACAACACATTATCTCACAGTACGTCACACAACACAACATCACACAGCACAACACATTATCTCACAGTACGTCACACAACACAACGTCACACAGCACAACACATTATCTCACAGTATGTCACACAGCACAACATCTCACAGTACGTCACACAACACACTGTCACACATCACAATGTCACACAGCACAACACATTATCTCACAGTACGTCACACAGCACAACATCTCACAGTACGTCACACAACACACTGTCACACATCACAACACATTATCTCACAGTACGTCACACAACACAACACATTATCTCACAGTACGTCACACAACACAACGTCACACAGCACAACACATTATCTCACAGTACGTCACACAACACAACGTCACACAGCACAACACATTATCTCACAGTACGTCACACAACACAACGTCACACAGCACAACACATTATCTCACAGTACGTCACACAACACGTCACACAGCACAACACATTATCTCACAGTACGTCACACAACACGTCACACAGCACAACACATTATCTCACAGTACGTCACACAACACAACGTCACACAGCACAACACATTATCTCACAGTATGTCACACATCACAACATCTCACAGTACGTCACACAACACAGTCACACATCACAATGTCACACAGCACAACACATTATCTCACAGTATGTCACACATCACAACATCTCACAGTACGTCACACAACACGTCACACAGCACAACACATTATCTCACAGTACGTCACACAACACGTCACACAGCACAACACATTATCTCACAGTATGTCACACATCACAACATCTCACAGTACGTCACACAACACAGTCACACATCACAATGTCACACAGCACAACACATTATCTCACAGTATGTCACACATCACAACATCTCACAGTACGTCACACAACACAGTCCCACATCACAATGTCACACAGCACAACACATTATCTCACAGTACGTCACACAACACGTCACACAGCACAACACATTATCTCACAGTATGTCACACATCACAACATCTCACAGTACGTCACACAACACACTGTCACACATCACAATGTCACACAGCACAACACATTATCTCACAGTACGTCACACATCACAACATCACACAGCACAACACATTATCTCACAGTACGTCACACATCACAACACATTATCTCACAGTACGTCACACAGCACAACACATTATCTCACAGTACGTCACACAACACGTCACACAGCACAACACATTATCTCACAGTATGTCACACATCACAACATCTCACAGTACGTCACACAACACAGTCACACATCACAATGTCACACAGCACAACACATTATCTCACAGTATGTCACACATCACAACATCTCACAGTACGTCACACAACACAGTCACACATCACAATGTCACACAGCACAACACATTATCTCACAGTATGTCACACATCACAACATCTCACAGTACGTCACACAACACAGTCCCACATCACAATGTCACACAGCACAACACATTATCTCACAGTACGTCACACAACACAACGTCACACAGCACAACACATTATCTCACAGTATGTCACACAGCACAACATCTCACAGTACGTCACACAACACACTGTCACACATCACAATGTCACACAGCACAACACATTATCTCACAGTACGTCACACATCACAACATCACACAGAACAACACATTATCTCACAGTACGTCACACAACACAATGTCACACAACACAATGTCACACAGCACAACACATTATCTCACAGTACGTCACACAACACAATGTCACACAACACCAATAGACAATACATACAAATATACATAATATTCCCCCTCAGCCCATATAACACTGTGCAGTACTCTCAGTGCGTCTCTTACCCAGCTGGCCTTACCTATAACTCTTCCTTATCACACCAGACACTCGGTGCCATTTAGTTGCTCTGTTGAAGTTTGCAGCGGGGAAGCGGCGGAGGTTCCCATGGAAACCGCGGGAGAGTCCAGGGCGGGGCATAACAACTCCTCTCACAGCAGGCTGTACCGAGTGGCGGGGGCGGAGACTGACAAACAGGGCTGTACCAACTGGGTGACGGGGCGGAGTCTGGCTTACACTGGGCTGCAGCCTTAGTACATGCTGTGTGCTGAGGGAGCAGTTGCAGGATGATGCATCTCTAGAAAGCACCTTTATTAGAATGAAATGTCAATCAAAATGTATCAAGATATACAATAACAATCAGTGTTATCAGCATGTAGTAAGAGGATGGAATACACCACAGGTCATGTTCCTGATGTGTGCCTCTAGGGCTGCCATGATGGCCTCTCTACCCCTCCAAACCCCCAGTGTGGCTCTAATGTCCCCACCCTCTAGCACACCTCCCACTCCTCACGTATCTCAGGCCCACTGTCTTGGGGTTCTACTAGACCCTGCCCCCTCTTGTTCATTCCTCACATACAATCAGTTACTAAATCTGGTCTTTCTCACAAGATCGCCAAAATACGTCTCTATCTTACACAAGACGCGGTTAGTATTCTAATAAACTCTCTCATCATATCTCACCTGGACTACTGCAACTCGCTCCTTGCTGGCCTCCTCATCACCCGGCTGTCTTCTCTCCAGTCCATAATGACGCTCCTCTCTGTCAGTCACCCCAATGGCTTCCCATAGCCTTCACAATAAAATGTAAAAGCATGACTCTAACGTATAACACCCTCAATACCACTGCACCCCCTTATATCTTTGCTCAGCACAAAATACTCCCCAAACTGCTCTCGCCACTGTGCTTTCCTCCTCTCTTATCCCCTCCTCTCACTTTTCTTCTGCTGCCCCAATTCATTAGAACTCCTCATCTCGCTCCACTAGACTATCCTTCTGCCTCAAGACCTTTAAAACCTCACTAAAATGAATCTTTCAAAGAAGCTCATCCACCTCCATGATTTAATATGTACCACATCCAAACCCATTAGTAAACTTGCAAGCTTTAATCTTGCAAAGTGCTTTAGGAAAAGCGCTATACATGCGAGATTTTAATCTTAAAGACCGGGACCTCCACTCGTCTGCCTTGTGTTAATAATATTTTTGCCTTGTACTTAAAAGTTATATATAAGTTGCCCTGTCTCTAACATCAGCTGCTAATATCAGACACACACATTACACAGTCATTCCATACACATACAGATTTATTTTATTTAAAATTAAAACTTGTTTCCCACACCCCCAGAGCTGCTTACATAGGCACCTGGTACCTACCAATAGAAACACTGCATTTGGGTAAGCCAGCAGCAGCTCAATGCAGAGATCTACAGATCATTGTCTGACTCCTACTTCCTTCAACAGGGGGACTACACATCCCATGATTCCTTCCTGCACAAACTGCCATCACTGATTGTTACATTGTATAAAAATGTATTAGTTGCCTGTGATTGGCCAAAACAAATTATGAATTTAATGCTAATTTTAGCAGGGATTTTCAGGTGTGTCAAAAAAACTGCTCAAAAACTGCTGCTAGCAAACTCAAGAGATTTAGGAAACATTTTCATGCAAAAAAATGTTTGCATACACTACTGATTCTCCTCTGTTGGATGCTTCATAATCCAGGAAAATGGTATATAGAAGTTTCTTGGGTTTTAAATGTTTCTCAGCAAGCAGCCACAGCTAAGCAGAAAAATATGTATTTTATTGAAAAGTTCAGTCTACTTACAGATTTATGTGCAGCCGAGTGAAATCTTGATTTATACACTCGAGAGTGCTTACATCACCAAAACGTACTAGCCTATAGCAGCACAGCATGCAAGTATGGATTTTAACCTGTTCGATGTGCAGTTCAATGTGGCAGCAGCGGGGTCACAGCACACACGCTGCACTCAGCAGTAGATACACAGACTGGGCTACCAGCAGAGGTGGTAATTATCCAATGATGCTAAGCTGCCCAGTAGTAGTTAATACACGGAATGGACTACCAGCACAAGTGGTAATCAAGTGCTGCAGAGAGAGACTATTATATGAAAATACCAAGCACCTTCTAACATGGATATGTGCCCAAATTCCATGATGCTGTGCAGCAGACAGGATTATCAGACTTTGCTACAAATGTTGCAGCTGCCTCTGCATATTCCTGATGGGCCAAAAGGAATTTTATGCTAATTTACAGCCTTATTAAATTGCGATTCGGCCAATTGAATATGTCTCTATATAAGCACAGAGCATTTTAGTTAGTGAAGACCTTGCTTTTGGATAGATCACTAACTAAAAACTTCTGTTCAAAAAATATGCTATGTGCTTATACAAAACCCTATTCAATTTTCCGAATCACAATTTAATAAGGCTGTTAGCCTGAGTTTGAAGGGGGTATCAACTCTAATTTTTAACTGGCAGAAAGTAGAAGATATATTGCCAACTGCAAGGCAAGTGTTTATTTGGGGATTTTTTTTTCCCTTAAAGTGTTTTCACTGCTGATCCTCTATCAGATGCTTCAAAATCCAGGAAACTTAGATAAACCTTTAAAGATGTGTTTTAAACAATACAACTTTAATGAACAAAAAAAAAAACGCACACCGTGAATTCCCTGTTCCTTTGACCTCCCTAGCGGTCTGGCCGTGTCAGTGCCCCCGAGTGTTAAAGTACTACACTTGGTGGTGCGCCGCGACCAGACTGCCTCGTTCCACCCCCCTGCATCGCCTATGTACGCTGGGAAGGGAACCCATAAGATGGATGGATGTGCTTGGGATTACCACTAAGGCGGTTAATATAATTCTGAGTTGTTTGTTTCATGAACAGTAAATCGGTGGCCCATGGGTTGTTTGGGGAGTGCCCGAGGGCTGCAGCCCATGCGCTGAAGTGCAAGAGCATGCCCCTCTTCAAAAACAGGCCATTGTAACTCTCCCAAGACAATATGCAAATGAACTCCTAAACACATCTCATTATTTATTCCTCTATTACCAATTCATCCCTTACCTACAGCAATTTTACCATTTTGCTTTGTGTTAAATAAGGTTTAAGGCACTCATGGGCCACATATGAGGCCCACCAAGTGGAAGCGGTTGCCCTTCTTGATTATACATCAGATTGGCACACTTGAATGAAGTCTGGGCAACTGAGCCAGTGAGACTAACAAATAAAACAGATTTAAAAAGTAAATTTAAGCTATATAAAGTTATTTAAACCTCATAAATATCCACTTTCTTATGTTGCACATTTAAAAACAGCAGATTCCAAGGACAGATAGTTATATATTTCAACGCAGTAAAAATATTTTAGTTTTTGCTATTCATAAAGAATATAAAAAAAATGGTAATATATTATGTTAGCCATTATTTTTTAAGGAAAATAATTTTGCATATATTCAGGACGCTCTCATATTATTGCTCAAGCAATGCTGCACACATTAACATGATCGTAACAAACGACAAGATTTTATATGTGATTTCAAAGACAATGTACCTCTGTGTGGTTTGAGCCTCTTCCCTTTTTAAGCACTCAAATGGATATGAGTGTTCCCTGCTTGGGATTTGTTGCTTTCACTGCTGCAACCTGGGTTAAACTACAGTCAGGGAACCAAGTGGTCACACCACCCTGAATTTAAGCAAGGTTGGGCTTGGTCAGTACTTTGATGATAGAAAACCACCTAGAAATACCAGACGCTGTATGCTGTGGCGATTCATAAACGTAATTAGCAACCCACTCCAGTAACTCTGCCATGAATACCAAGTGGATGCACATGATGTGTAACAGCGCATGAGGACAAGGTGAATTGGACTCAACTGAAGTCTGCAAACAGACAAAGAATATAGGAGGTTTCTGCATCTTACTACCTGTGTGTTTAGTTTTATGTACTTTATGTTATCAAGAAGTGATTAAAAGATCAGCTTTACTTACTAAAAATCAGATGTATATTACCTGCTTGGAAATGCCCTCTGCAGCGCCGAAAGACACAGACTCAGCTATAGTTGCTGTGACCATCTCAGCAACATGCTGCCAACCCATGGTCCCTGATAGGCTAGGACATCATGCTGCACATCCAGTCCATAGAGTGTGTCTGCATATGCTGCAGAGGGCAGAGTCAGACAGGGACTATTTGTCTGATTTTAGGCAGCAAGAACAGAGCTTATGTTTCTTAATAAAATAAAGTAACGTATTTTTCTGTGTATAAGATGGTATTTTTTTAAAGTCTAAATTAGGGGGGGTCGTCTTATACACGGAATGATGCAAATAGATACCCTGGTCTGGTAATGTAATACTGCATCTGGCCACTAGATTTAAGGCAGGAGAAAGAGACACACATTTGAAATGTTTGTTCCAATTAGATTGCATTACACATTTCTATGCACACTTGCACTGTATTTTATACGTTTTTATTGTATTACACATATATTTAGGGTCACTTGCTGTCATGATTTTCACAGATTTTAATTCCAGCTCAATATCCTTGTGATCACATCACTTATTACTCAGTTGCATTTTTCCGGTTTACACAGGATCACAAAGATATTGAGCTGGAAAGGAAATAGGTGTAAATGACAGAAAGTGCCCTTAAATATATATATATATATATATATATATAACACAATAAAAATGTATAAAATACACATTTCTATGCACACTTGCAGTGTAAAGCAATCTACTTGGAACCAATGCATTTTCATTAAGTGTCTTTTCTCATGCCTTAAAACAGTGCCATCTAGTGGCCAGATGCAGCATTACACTGTGATCCCGGAGTTAAGCTTACACATCATGAATGAGCTGTACAGCTTGTGTGTGGCATGTGTGCACAGACATTTGTATTTTATAGTGTCACACATATTTAAAGGACACTTTGTCATGATTTTCACTGATTTCAATTCCAGCTCAATATCTTTGCGATCCCAGTGTTAAACCTGAAAAATGAAAATTGCACATTGCGACTGAGTAATATGGGATGCGATCACAGGGATATTGAGCTGGAATGGAAATCAGTGAAAATTAATGTGCCATTAAATGTATGTGCAACACAATAAAAACTTATAAAATACGCATTTGCATATTTACTTATTTCTGAATTTTGGGCTCCAAAAATCGGGGTCGTCATACATAAAGACGGAAAAATACGGCATATAAAAGAGTAAATTAAAGTAAATTAAAGAGTAAAGTAAAAACAGGGATTTTATATACTTCGTAAAATCAAGGAGGATTTCCTGGTGGTTCAGTGGTTAGGATTCGGTGCTTTCACCGCTGCGGCCTGGGTTTGATTCCAGTTACGTCACACCACCCTGAAGACATGTAGGGTTGGGCTTGTTCAGTACGTGGATGGGAGACCATCTAGGAATACCAGTAGCTGTATGCTTTGGCTCACTGGAGAAAGAACTGGCAACCCACTCCAGTATCTCTGCAATGAATACCAAGTGGATCAGCATTGTGTGGTAAGGTCTATGAAGTAATAAAGAGCTAGACACAACGGAATGACCAAACATGCATACAAAATCCAGGAACCTTCCATAGCCCTTTAAGCTAAGAATTAACATATACAGTCATACCTTAGCATAATGGAGCTGCACAAAATACAGACACTCAGAAATGTCTTATTGTAGAGAAAAACTACTAGTATGATGTATAAACTAATTTTACATGCAAATTGTAGATTTTTTTGCTTTCTAAACATTTTTCTCATAATTAAAAAAGCATATAGAAAGGAATTTGACAGCAGTGGTCTTTTATATATATTTTGTTAGCTTGAATTCTACCCGTGGTATTACATTATACCATATTTGTTTTTAAAGTGGTAGAGCAGAGGTTGCTATAAATGATCTTTATAATTTTGTTATGTCGTTCAGTTGTATCCGATTCTCTGTTACCCAACGGACTAGAGCACATATATCATTATGTATCTGGTTGTGCTCATCCATATGGTTTTCTAGAGAAACATACTGGAGTGGGCGGCCATTTCTTTCTCCAGTGGACCACAATTTGTCTGACCTCCCTGCTATGACCTGCCTATCTTGGGTGACCCTACATTGCAGCTTCATTGAAGTACACAAGCCCCTTCACCAAGACAAGGTAACGATCCGGATTATAAATATGGAGACACAAATAAAACACACTTTGGTTTGGCAAACTGATGCAAAATATTTATTCCAAGTTATTAGCTGCTGTGGTGACATCGCCCTCACATACAGTTAACCACTGTTTTCTTTAATCTGTAAATAATGTTATCAAAATAATCTTCTGAAATCTTCCCCAAGAATGGTAATTTTTTTTTACCCAAATCTTGTTTTATTTTACAATCCACCCTGAATGTCAAGGCTGTGAAAAAAAATAACACGCACAAAAAAAAAAAAAGTCATCTCTGAATATTTTACAGTTGCAAATTATTCCCCTTAAAAAACAAACAAACAAAAAAAAAAAAAAAAGTGAACAAACCAGGTTGCTCAGAAAGGAGACAAAAAAAAACAAAAGCACCTGCCAAAAACTGTAGCTGCATAACATCTAGATACCCATCAGGATGAATCTATCACAATTAGGGTTGAAGGGTTAATGTTCCCCAGACAGTGATTATTTTTAGTGGGTTACAGTGTCTCATTTTAGCCAAAGGGCGTTAGAAGCTTTTTTTGACATAGCAATGATTTTTGCGCCAGAGATGCCATAAAAAAATATGCCCTTCTAACTCCACAACTTGTACAAAACCAATTTTGTTTCTAGGAAGCATAGAAAGAGGACAAACAGCCTTAAAAAAAAACAAAAAAACAAAAAATAAGCACTGAAATTAACTCCCCGTTTGTCACAAAATATTCAACACCTAGTCTGGAAGCGAGGCAGGGCGCTCTGGCAGCATAGGGCTTAAAATTCAAAACACAAAGTGTTTTTTCATAAAGACCATCTTGAACACGCACGCAACATAATGCTGTGAACAGAGAGGGTTGGGACAGGAGGGCGGATGCTCGTGGCTTCCCTAAATGGAGGATCAGGACTCGTCGTCTGAAGTGTCTGAGCTGCTTGTGTCCGTGTCTGAACACTCGCTAGGGTCGGGGGTCAGAGGGCCACGCCAGGTAAAGAGAAGGGCACATCTACGTGGCTGTCTCAAGAAGCCGTTCTGTCCCATGCCATTTCTTCTTAACTGTAAAAGATGACCAGTGTGTGATGTTAGTAAAAACAAGAACCAAAAAAAATAATAGTTACTTTTTTTTGTATATTTTTTTCTAAAATGCACAGCTAAAACTCATTTTAGCAACTCAAAGCATGGAGAAATAAACACTCAACTGGCCTCAATATAAATGGAGCAGTATTTGTAAATACATTCTGGTTGAGAAAAAATAAATAGTTATTATGTCCATGATGCAATTTTGCAGTTTAGTCTTTCAGTCGTGTCAGACTCTCCGTGACTATTGACCTCAGCACACCAGACACATCTAATCTCTGGTTGAGATACTGGATTGGGTTCCCAGTTGATAGTGATTTGTCTGAGCTCTCTGCTTTGACCTACCAATCTTGGGTGACCCTACATGGTATAGGTCATAGCTTCATTGAAGTACACAAGCCCGCACACCACGAGATCAAAAAGGGGACTTTATGCCATTTTTAATTACAAAAAGTGATATTGTGCAGAGTATGTAGAACAGAAAGTAAACGGTAATTAAAAATAAGGTATTCAACTTAAAAAGGGCCATTGTAGCCCAAGCTTTTATTAAATAAAAATAAAAAAAATTGGTCAGTACCATCAAATTGATTTATAGTATATATTTTTCATGTACAGATACTTTATTGTAAAAAATATGGTTGTATGAAAAATAAGTTTATATAATGTAGATACATTACATTGAGACACTGGGACAAGTTTATCATCCTCTGTCCTGACATTACAGAAAAGAGAATGTTTTATGGAAGTTCGGACGGCAGCACATTGCGCTTGGAATTTCCATTTAACTCAAAGTAGATCATATAAAAAAAAAAAACAAAAAAAAACACACATAACAGGCTCTTCATGAGACTCATTTTATTAACAAACTTACAAAAAACCTCACAGAAATAGTGCTTTGGATCCTTCTTTATCTTACAAGACAGGTAAGAGGAAACAAAAACTAAATGTTCATCTGTTTCTATGATGATTTCTTTATTGGTAGTTTCCTCAATATAATTTTACATGTAAACCAGTTTTGGTAATGTAGCATTTTCTTTTGCGTCAAAGAATAATCCGGACTACCGCTGCCACTTAAAAAGGAGTAAAGCTACAGTAGTATATTGCATCTAAAGAGTATGTCTGACACATTTAAAAAAAAATTGGGCTCAGAAAATGAAAGCTGCTAAAATTTTAAAAAAAATGATTGTTTATTGCTGCTGAATGAGTTTTTACAAATTAGGATTTCCTTTCATAGTCTTATTTGGATGAATCAGGGCAGCAAGAATAATGGGATTCTTTAAAAAAAATCCCACTGATTGACTGCAACACCAAAACTCTGAATATGCCAGAGGGAGATGCTGAAATTTGCGAAAGCTGCCTTTCAATAGGAATTAAAAAGCAAGTTTAACATGTGCATTACTTGTGTTTGCATGAAAGGAAAAATAAATTTATATATATATATATCCTAACCACACGTTCTTTATACATACACACATTAAAACATCTGAATGGCTTGATTTTATAATTGGGCATTTCTAAAGTAAAAAAAAAAGTTAACACAAAAACAAATAAGTACAGCCTTTAAATATGTTTAAAAGTTAATTTTACTTTCTGGAGGGAACCTACAGATAAGATCTCCATTTAGTTCTGTAAAAAGGTCTGCAACAATGTAGTGAAACTTGCAAGAAGAATACATTTAAGAGAAACTTACAATATCATCACTTTCCCAATTGAAAATTTAGATAAAGTTAAAAGGGCATCTGCAGTCCAAAACTTGTTATGCATGTAAAAGTCCATGTTCCCTTATTTACCCAAGTTGTTCTTATGTTCTAGCTTAATTTGTATTTCTGGAAATTTATATATAAAAAAAACAAAAAACAGACCCAACATCACTAACAGAGATTAATCAAGACTTATAGCAAAATCCAACTGCCCATCTCAAATTAAATAATGGTTTGTAAAGATGCCCCATTTATATGTTGATATCTCTGTATTATATTTACATGCTTTGTCTCAATCGAATAATAAAAACTTATTGAACAAAAAAGTTCCTGTTTTAAAACATTCCAAAAAGCATTTCATGTTTCTGCAACTAGCTTGTCTCATGTTATCAGAAACAAAGGGATATGAAGCATTTTGAATATCTGGACATAAATAACCTTGTGCTTTGATACCCAGTCATGAATGAAGACTAGTAGATAACTTAAGGGGCTTCCTCTGAGTCATTGCCATGATGGATCAAATAGACCTGTTACTGTGCGGATTTAATGTAGTGTCTTAATGCATTTTCTATGCAAGAGACTTTTGTAATATATAAAACATGTTTTTATACACATGACAGAAATCTTGTGATTATGTTGCTGTGCAGTGCATAGCTAGCACATGTCACTACCAGTTCTGGTAGAGTGGACAAGCCAGAGAAGCCTTTGCATATCTCATCTAGTTTAATGCACAATGCAGATAAGCTCAATATAATGGACAAAACAAACAAAGATCATATACATGAAGTCATGACACACAGTTCTGATTTGTAAACTATTAACTCACCTGCTGAGATTTGATTTGGAACTCAAGCAACTCTTCCTCAGTTAGAGGCAGACAATCTTCATCATTCTCGGGAGACTCTTGCCACCCCATCTCTTTCAGTAATCTAGAGAAAAGAAATATCCATTAAAACATGTCCATATATTACTAGAACACTTTGTTCGGCATCTACATCAAGCCATTAAGTAAACACACACATTGATATTGTTTTGATTGATTTTCCTTCCCCCTCCAAAAAAAAATAAAATATATGGCAGGTTCCTTGATTATGTGGATCCAAAAACTGGGAATTATCTTCCAGCTAATTTCTACACATTGTGAGCTAATCACCTGAATTAAGAAACCTAGTCAGTTTAGAGAATCTTTAAGAATTGCTAAAAATTAGCAATCAATCCAGGAACAAAGAAACTGTAAAAAGAAGCAGGATTCTGGATAACTTGAGCAGAAGTGCACTCTGTTAACACTTAACTGATGCATGACAAATACTAGGATCTACAAGAAGCAAAAATCGAGGCACATGCACAGCAACATTTAAGCGCCAGCAGATAATTTTTAGGACTGGTATCAGGAATTTGTTGAGGTTGGATTTATTTACATTACATCTTTAAAATAATATATATATATATATATATATATATATATATATATATATATATATATATATATATATATATATATATATATTTTTTTTTTTTTTTTCATAAAAACACAGTGAATTTGCAGCTTGGCATGGTGGTTTACTCTAAACACATATATATATCCTCTATACCTGTGTTCCGCTTCCAGTGAGTATGACAGTCTCTCTCCTCTTCCTGTCTGAGAGCCAAAGATGCCGTTGTGATGGCAACTTCCCTCATCATGCTCCTCCTCTGTATTGTTCAAGTCAGAAGGGCTTTGACCTTGCACCTTAGAGAAGTAAAATGAGTCAGCATTTGTACTTGATACCACCAATTAAAATGTAATGAAACAAACCTTTGAATTGAAGACAGAACCACAAAGTACCTTAATATGTTACATACATGGATGGGCAGTAAGAGGTTTCCCAACCATCCACACAGTTTCAAAATAGTTTTTATTAATACTTTTCCTTTCATTTTTAATTTTCCTCTGACTGCTTCGGGAGGGTCAACCTCTCTCCCTCCATAAGAGGGACACTGTGTGGAGGCGGGCGAGGAGCAAGCAGTGAATATCCACATGGCATCATCTTATACACATAGCATGGCCTGCTAATGCAAGTGGTGCTGGCTCCTGCACTTGAACACAACCATATGGTTCAAACACTCCATGCAGACAATATATAATTTCACAGCTTGCTGCCCATCTCACAGTGACATCCTCTGCAGATTTGGAGGAGGAAGAGAGGCCACCTTGAACAGAGGGGAAATTAAGAAATAACTCATTCCTTGATATAACTGGACAAAAATGGTTTTCATTATGCTAGACACAAAATGTACTTTTAAAGCTCAATTAAATTCTAAGGACACCTGTGGAGAAAATAAAATAAAACCTATCCAAGTAAAGAAAAACACATTATTTTCTACAGAATTAGTTTATAATAATGATAACTATGCTCGTATGTATGTATGTATGTATGTATGTATGTATGTATGTATGTATGTATGTATGTATGTATGTATGTATGTATATATATATATATATATATGTATATATATATATATATATGTATATATATATATATATATATATATATATATATATATATATATATATCTGTAGCATTTTAAAATTACACAATATTTACTGGCAAACACTATACCCACTAGTACATAGCTTGTTTTTAGAGATTTGAAGAACTCCTCTACATTAATATAGTTACATTTTAGATTTTGTAGTTCAAAAACACATTCTTGTACACTTTTTATAGCGATGCATTGACAAATGCACTGGTAAATCTCTTAAAACTTAGATGGATTTTTTTTTTTTTTACTTTGTCAGATGTAAAATTACAGATTTGTAGATTTATTTATTTTTTTGTTTCTATTAGGGTTGGATATTCGGTTAATATATAAATCTTGAATAAAATTTAACATCTGTTAAAAAAACCCGAACGGTTAAGAAAAAAGTTGGTCTATACGCGAAACGTGCGTGTCAGACCATTCCTGTGTTCTCCCACGTGGATTACATCACGCATCGGTGTCTAGTCTGGAGAAACCTGGCATATCTGCATAGGAACGGCACTTCACAGATTAAGAAGGCACCACAATGATTCCAAGCATTAGATAAGGTAAGTGGGTCCATCAGAGGGATTACTCATACTCATTGTAGAGTGAGGATTCTCCCTATAGGCAGGGATAGGGGTTAAGTAGTGGATCCCTCAATTGCCACTAAGACAGGAGTGAGGGCGCCACAGTTTTTAACCTTCTTCATCTCATCCCCTGCTGAACCCACTTTTCCTCTCTGCTGATATTTTCTTAAAATATATGTTGTCTGTCCGTTAGACTCTTCTAACCAGTCAAAATATTGGTGTATCTATACTGTGTGTACAACCCTCTAGATTAGGCACACTCTTCAGTACTATGACAAGAGTATCCAAACCTATCCAACACTAATAAATATTAATTACCTAAGGGAACAGCCACCTATACTATTTTTTGGGATATTAACCCACGGACTTTATTATATACAATTTCCCCATTCATACTCTGACTAGACCTTAAGCTTGGGCTAGCATGTAGAGGCATTACTAGGTAGGTTATTGATTTTGTGCATATATACATTACCCCGTTAGGGGCTGACACAATCTCTTCTACACTCTGCAAAAGTATTGTGACTATCCATGCATATGGATTATACTTATGTAGGCATGTCATTTTGAAAATTGAAGGCACAATACTTCACACACACATATATATATATATATATATATATATATATATATATATATATATATATATATATATATATATATATATATATATATATTTTTTTTTTTTTTTTTTTCCTCTCTGCCTGGTGTTAACAAGATACACTAATTACTATTAGCATATTACATCTCTTTACTACAGACTCACGCGTCTCTGGCAGATTATATCATTACCACCTAAAATATTTACCACTAGTGGTTTGTTACACATGCTTGGGATCAGGCACTCTATTTTGCCCCCCCCCCCCCCCCCCTTTTTTTTTTTTTTTTTTTTTTACACTGCTCGACTGTACTCTTAAGTTATGATTATTTCACATATTCATGTGAATTTATTATTATGTGGCGGACTTTATCTCCAATTGGATAAATTCACCACAACCCCCCGCCCCCCCCTTTTTTCCTCCATGTGTACAGATCAACAAAACCAATGTTTAAATGCCAGCAGTAGCAATGATCCCTTTCTACAGTTTAATTATTGCTAATAAAAATGCTCTGTGGGTGGCTCAGAAAAGCTGATTGACAGGTAAACATTACAACCGTCAACATACATTTACTATAAAAAAAACCAAAAAAAAAAACCCTCTGAACTGATAAGGTGTAATTTAAACTATATGCAAGTATTGTGCCAGAAACCATGGTGGTTACTGTGTAATATTTAGGTGCTTTCCTATAAAATTATCTTCTGAATCTCTAGATCTCCCTCACTGCTATTAGATCTGGTGGCTGTAGTAGGTATACTCCCCACCATACAATACTGAATGACTTTATAATATAAGAACTCACAGTCTTATACAGGTTGTACAACAGCTTGGGATTTCCCAGTTTACTGTAGCACAGTAACAAAGTTTCATTGGTATCTTGTACTTCTATGATCAGCATCACAAATATATATAGCAAAAATAAAAAGGACACTGCATATTCAGGTGCAGCATAGGATGCTTCATAATACTACTGTTTAGGACTGCTCTGTTATGAGTAGAGCTTTGCTTGTACATATATTATATTTTTTGTAATCATTCTCTCTAGTTACTTCATAACAAAAAGAAAATTTAAAACAAATTCAAGTGATGCTCAATAATCAAAGCATGCCAATGCCAGTAGCAATGGACTGTCAACTGCAGGAATCTCATTACCAAATTAGCCACTGGACTCACTTCTTCCAGTTTGTTGCCTTCTCGGTCCTCTGTCTGATCCACATCTTGTTCATCCTTTAGAGCCTTGAGAAATTCGCTCTTCTTGTCAGGAGCACGACGGGTCATCCTGGTGAGCCGTGAGATGCTGAGTTCAAGTGGCGGTGTAACACTGGTTGAGCCCTGCAGATTTAAAGATAAAAAAAAGCTGCGTGTCCACAATTCATTTTGATCATATTCAGACAGATATACTATAGGAATTAAAGTATTGAATGGTCAAACACCTGCCTTTGCCTCTATTGCACAAGTATAGTGTTGGCGTCCTAAAATGTATGTTAATATATAACTAGACAATGAAACTAAATATTAATGGGACAAAGCAAATGTCTGATATGTAGATGAAAAACTACACAAATAATTGCAACTGGTTATTAAAAACATATTGAGCTGAAGTGGTGAAGATTTGAGCTTAAAGTAAGGATGTGTAGCATACATTCAATGGGGAAAAAATATACTTCTCGGTTACAAACATTATCTAATGTTATTAATAAACTCTGAAAGATGGGGTGGGGGTGTAGAACTGGTTTGCTCTTCCTGCTTATTAGGTCAAGAGTTATTCATAGATCTATTAAGAAATGTTGATCTAGAATTCTTATGTACACTAACTGTGCCTACTCGTCACCACCACCACTGTGGTGGTTAATTATCTTAGATAAGGCAGAGAGAGAGCATATTTCCTGGTAATTTCTGCTTGAAATCCCCTTCTTTCAATATCCGTTATCTTAATACACTCAAATTGTTTAAATAACCAATTACAATTATATTTAGTCATGTGCACGTTCTGCTACTAGTGGGATCTTTGCTACTCCCCTTTAAAATGCCTTAAATGGTAACTCCATTAACCAGTTAATAATCATTTTGAGAGACGTATTAATACCATGGTTTTATCAGTGATATTTAAACTAGCTTTTTAAGTTATAAAAAAGATGCACATTGTTCAAATATAAATCGGTTACGATTTACTTTCATGAAAGACAACCTTGTTCAATTCTACAAACTTAAGACAATTATTACTTTGTTAAAAAGCTATACTGTGTTGCCGACAATACATAAATTACTAAAGAACTGAACACTATTTACAACATGCAGTTAAAATTACAGAAATGTATGTGCAGCGTAGTGTCCTAGCCTATCAGGGATCATGTCTCAGCTGCATGTTGCAAAATGTTGCTAAGATATGGTCACTGACTGGTTAGAGACACATACACAAGTATATTGTGTGCCTAGTGAAATCCAGAAACCTTCCATATTACTTAAGCAGAAACTTTGCAGATAATAATAAGCACCATTTATAACTTCAGCTACGGTTTCTAGGAGGTAGATGTGCAGAAGGAGCAGAGGGTGTCTACATGCTATATTGCTCCTTACCTCTTTAGGGGAGGAAAAGAGAGGTGATGGGGCTTGTACTACTGGTTTGGAGGAAAATACTGGGCTGGTGAAAGAAGAGTCTCGGTTGGTATAAAACAAGCCAGATTTGGATTCCCGGCCGTTGGACTTCCAGGGACCAGACTGCAATAGATACACATGCTAATCTCACTGCTGGTGTCAAACAAACAAACTCTTTTCTAGGGATGAGGGGGGTTTGCATTAAAGAAATATATAACTAGAAAATGGCTATCCAACGTCAATACTAGATGGCAGATAAACTTTATTATCAGAATACCACGTTTCAGTACAGACCAGTTGGTTATTCTGAAGACTATTACTTGATTCAGAACAGCCTTACACACGTTTCCAGTACCTTGGTTGAAGAGGCTGTCGGTTTAGGAACCAGATTTTTGTATACAATGGGCCCAGTTGTATTGGTCTTGCTGCCGCCATTAGAAAGATGAGGTACAGGAGATGCAAATGCAGCGGAGAAGGCTGATGGATCCTCCTTTGAGATTTTCTTGATGACCAGCATCTTGAGGGGCTGCTTGGCACTGGGAGGATTTTCTGGAAGCATAGAAAAAGGAATACCAAAACAGAATGAGAATATTGAATTTTTAGCCACTTGGAATCCTTGTCTGCTCTGATGACCATCTTTACTGAACAATCTTTTATATAACTGTAAATAAAGTTGTGTAAAAGCTAAGGGTTTGTAGTAATCATTTTAGCTGAAATGCTGCCTAGCACAAGTTTTCCACCATTCATAGAAATATATAAAGATGCCTAGATTCCAATTTCCTGCTTTGGAGCTTGTCCTAGTGACAAAAGATATACTTGAGGGACACGGTAGTCAGAAAAATACTGTAATTTAACATCACACAAAAGCTACATTGAAAGATATAATAAACATGCCATAATCTGACAGTAAGTTAAAAGGAATTTGATAGAAAGTGTAAACAAGGACTAAGAGCTTATTATCTATGGTATCTTAATTGGTTTACATTCAAAAGGTTGTGGCTGTCCAGATACTCACAATGCTTGCTGCCCTATCGTTACCAGGGACATGTCAGGACAGAACATTTCAGACAATAAATGTAATATTTAAATGTCATGATCATTTTTTGATATGGAGCGACCATGTCATTGTAAAAAGTCTCAATAATATTGCTAACGTTATTCTTACTAGTATAAAATCTCACATTTGGGAATAGATTTGTTATGAAAGCTGTTGGCTTTATCACACATACCCCAAACACCTGTAGGAGTCCCAGTCTGTTTACTCTGGATAACTTGCTTGCCGGTCTCAGGATTTAAAGATGGCTGGAAGATAAAAAAAATAAAATAAAAATATGCATTTTAACCGTCAAGCAGGTTTTAAAAAAACAAAAAGCAACAAAAGAATAAAACACTATACAAGCACAATACTTTATAAGGATGCCATGTTATCAAACCACAGCTTCTTAGTTGGCTTTAAACTCATTCTGTTAATTTTTATTATTAACAAGACATGATAGAGCCATTGAGTTCAATAGGAATTTGAAAATGCTCATGAAATGTGCCAGTGTAAGGGTTTCACGTTAATATATTTTACAGCTCCCCATTAACCAACACAAACATACACATGCAAACACCAGCAAACTAAAGCTTTAGCCAGAAAATATAAAATAAAATAAGTTTATCTACTAACCACTTTATCCTTCCACACCCCACTCATTGTCCTGAGCACTTCTAAAATATTTCAACTGATAGCATTATTCAAGCCTTACAAAGACTGCATATTTAATGTTATCTGCTGAAATTGTTCACTTTTTAATACTGCTCAGAACACTGAATAGGGGTGTGAAAAACCAATGGCCATTGAGGTGAAGCATCGTTAAATTATATTTTCTGGTTAAAGATTTGCTTTGCTGCCGTTTCTACATTGATTCTTGATGTTAACTAAAAAAGGATTAACATTAAGAGTGTACATTGGCTGTTCAAGACTAACTACATTGTAATTTACCTAATCTCAAAACAAAAGGTCCAGATAACAAATACAAATAAAAAAATGTTGTTTTTTTTTTTAAACAAGGGGAGACTGACATTTTGGTTAAAACATAATTTACAGAACGGTTTGTTACAATGGTATAAAACAAAAAAGTAATTAAAAATAGGTCAAATGCCCTACACCTAAATATTAAAATCACTAATCCTAGCTCATGTTAAAATGACATAGCTAAAGTCCCAGTAACTACAGTATGAGATACAAAAAAATAATTGCAATAGGTTATTAAAATTGCGAAGAGGTGTTTGATAACTAAGCTAGCTAATACCATAAATTACCTTACAAAACCTCCTGCTCTTCTAGCAACATTATCTAAATTGATTATGCTCACAGTGAGGTGTGAAAAGCAAGAAGTTGATTGAAGCGGCTTAATCCCGGAGAACTGTTAGAAAGCCTGTCATTATTATGTGCACCTGCTGGGCATGCTCCTGATGATCTTTTCAGGTAATTTTAAAGCTATAACTTCTAAGCTCAATAACTAAAATTTTTAATAAAAATTGCAATTATATTTAGTGACATGTATACTTTGTATTACAACGGCTAGAAAACATTGTGTAATATGTCCTAAAGCAGTGCATAGTGAAGTAAGTTTTTGTTCAACATACAAAATCCTCTTCTTCAAACTGTAGCTTCTTTCGTTCCGCGTTCTTTTCCTCTCTGGCCTCGGGAGGCTGCTTTTCCTGCAGGGCTGAGTTTTTACGAGACATGGTGCTGCCGTTACGATGACGCTGTCCTCCATTCCCCGCACCGTTGCTGCCATTTCCCCCTCTTTGCAAAGAGCCATCCTGTCCACGGGAGGTTCCATGCCAACCAGCCTGTGTGCCAGCGTTTGTGCCCTTCGAGACCCCGGAGTCCACAGAATCGTGACGCAGAAGGGAAGGTTGGTGCCAGGAATCTGATCACAAGCAGGTAGCAACAATACATCAAAACAGTATGAACTGGAATTACTCTACTGATAGTCCCTAAACAAATATCACATTGGCTACAGATACTAACATAATAAAAATAATCTTATCAGAGTTTATAGCAGCTTTTATAAGTAATCAGTTTAAAGAATGTTATACACTAAATATATCAAGGCAAAGATTTTTTGTTTAATGATAATATATGGTACCATATTATCAAAAACATTGCAGCAAAACATAGTAAAGGGAACTGTAACGCTGCTATGAAAAAAGGAATGAAATTAAAGTTTGAGGAAAAAAAATAAAAAAATAACAGGAAATGCAGGTTATGTTATATTAGATTCATTGCCACGTTCTCCTTTGTTACCTCCAGTGGTTCGGAGAGGCCCATTGTTGAAGAATCCATCAGAAGAATTGTGTCTCCTGCGGCTTACTCCCAGACGACCATCACCCCTGGGAAGATGCTCTCCATGTTTCTCAACCACGCCTACAGGCGACTGTAGAAAACAAAAAGATTACCTATGCATTATGAGCTTTATTTTTAACTACATAACAAAATGTAGAAAATGTTTTTACTAGAAAGTTTATATATACACACAAACATACGTGTGTTTATTCTAAACGTTTGCAAAAAAAAAACAAGTTGTGAATCCATCTATATGCCAATTGTAGAAATATGCTATGGCATCACTCAATTCTATTCTCTTGCTGTGCCATATATTTAATATATTTTAACATTAAAAAGGGGCATGGGCAGAAGCAATATCTGCACAGAAATGTTAGTAGATAAACTACACACCATTATAGTAGTACTTGACAAATCCATGAAGCAAGGACTCCTTAAAAGATTACAACCAGCTTCTAAATGTGGGCAACATATTAGACATACACACTCAATTTTGTGGCTTCTAGGAAAACATGATTGGATCTTGAGTAGTCTGTCTGGATCATAACTTAGTACCTATTTGTCAAACCAGTGTTTTTCTTGAACGGTACCGGTCCTTTAATTATTAATGGCGAGATGATTAAAAATAAAAGGTTACAACACAACAGCACTAATAGCTATACTACTGAATATTCTTTCCAATAGCAGTAAAAGTTTCATAGTGGAATTTCAGCTCTGGTCATGGCTCTAACAGAAATGGCAACCAATACCGTACCTTGGTGGACTGTGGTGTAGAGAAGTTAAGCCAAGCAGGAACAAAGTCATGCTGCGCCATTTAGGTCCTCAGTCTCCTGTCAGTGAATCGAGGCATTAATCCTCATTGCCAAGGCAGAGCTGCTGGAAGACAGACAACACAAACTTATTAATAGGAGGAGAACATTTACAACTTATGCATCAACACATAGGAGAACAGCTCATCACAACTCATTATCACAAAGATTTGCTCTTCTCTGCTATGGTCATAAACTTTGAGGATATGTTATAATTGGACTATACATCATAGTAATGACTGATGTGCAGCTCCTTAGCATACTATATCAATAAGATAAGCACACGCATAGCTACAGAATATGTTGTCTTGTTACAAATAAAGGGTAATAATAATAATAATAATAATAATAATAATAATAATATATAGGACAATGTATAGCCCTATTATGACAAGTCCTTTAAAAGTTATGACCATTGAGATTGTTACCTATGCCACTAAACATACTATATCATTAAGATATATTTAGTGGCATAGGTAACCATTTAATTTCTGGGCCCATTAAAACTGATCTGCACAGGTTATCTTTCAGTTTATAAAGTTAGACCCATTCCCCTATTCAAGTCAAGGTCATATTTCCATAAAAAAAGAAAAGAAAAAAAATTCTTATCTCAAGAATTATTATACATGACAAGTACTAGGTATAGCTCCATTTAAAAAACTAAAGAAACACCTTGAACATGAAAGGTCTACTATAAAAATAATTTGAAGCAGAATGTTTAGAGATTTTGAATCCCATTAGCCGTCTTCCACTTGAAGAAGCTTTTGGGTTATGTGAACTCTGCGGCTCCACTTATAATGGACTTTTACTTGGGCTCCTAAAGTATCAGCATAACAGTGAAAACGCAAAAAATAAATAAAAAAAATAGACTTTAATTGGATACGGTAAATCCGAAAACTTTGCCGCTGTAAGTATATAAAATATAAGAGTGCTTTAAATAATAAAACATGTATGATATATAGGAATAAAGTGTACAATCACACATATATCACTCCATACGTGAACTCCTTAGTAGAAACAATCCTCATAAATCAGAATATACTGATTTTCCTGCTACAACCAGATATACTGATAATCACAGTATTGAAACAAAGAAAGATAAAAAGCACTAATATAATAATAAAACAAGAAAAATCTGAAGCCAAAAGACTTAAGTAAAAAGTGAAAAATAATGATAATGGAAAGGGCTATAATACACTATATACAAAATTATACGCACAGAGCTGGAACAAACATGTAGCAGTAGAAAGATATACTTGCTGTTCAACTACCAAGCTCCAAGATACCCAAGTCCATGAAGAAAAAGCCCAGAGTATATCCGGCTTCACGCAGTCTCTGGCTCAGATAATAGGAAAAAAGGAGTTGCCAACGGGCCGTTTCGTCCATCCTCGTGGACTTTTTCTAAGGTCAGGTTATTATAACAGTGAAAACTGCCTTGAAGCGGAACATGTTAAAATAGCTTTTACAAAATCGAAAAACGGCATCTAACTCACTAAAAATAAAATAAAGTTTGAAAATATTTTGTCAATAAAAAGATAATAAAATGGACCAGAATTAGAACCACAACCATTGTAATCTTTGGATAATAAAAACATATTTTTTTTAATCCACTAAATGCAACAAGAAGGAAGTTTACAAAAAAAAAAAAAAAAAAACTAAGAAAAAAGGATTGTACTTACCCTTCACTTAACTCTGTGGGCAGCTCCTTCCAGTTTTGTGGGGTGGTGTGGGATTTCTTAGACAGGTTTTATGTAATGCTGGGAATGAGGGGGTAAGGGCAGCCCCTCAAGAAGCCTGGCAGGGCAAAGACCCTTCTTCTACATGCCAGCTAGTTCTAGTAATCTTTTCCCTCTTCAAGTGCTCATCCTGTCTTTTGTAGCCAAATAAAAAATATGAACAAGTGGCTCACATGGGAATAAAAGAGAGTAAATGTGGTAATATAAAAAAAAAAAAAAAAAAAACTAAACTACCACATTCACCTCATTAATTAGATGTTTGTATTAATTTAAGGTCAATGTGGTTTAAGGTCCAGATCATATCATTTAGGTGAGGTTGTAATTATGGCCTTTCAGAGCACAATCCACTTTTAGAAGCCCAGGTCTGACATGTCGATCCTCCAATGTGCGCGTTTATTGTCCTCATTAATAGGAGAAGCTGAATCAAAGACAACAGAATACAAATTCTTGTAATGACGAGGTGTGTCAAATCTCTCACATCCAGAAGGCTACTCCATGGTCACAAAGAAAAACAAATTCAGGACAAACATGATGGGGTTTTGGTAATGCTGTGTGTCACATGCCTTGTCAGCATTGGCCAGGCTCACAAAGAGTGAAAAATGAAAAAGGTTGAATGTGAACACACGTGAGGGATGCAGAAGCTGGGTGCACCTACACAATATCTACGGTGCAGCCGTAGGAGAAAATGCAGCGCTATCTTCCAATGGCACATTCGTTGGATAACAGACACTGTAATGAAGGAAAACAAACATTAAATTCCCTGATTAAAATACAGTGCTTCAAATAGGTTATTATATTAAACACATTTACAAAGTTAAGATATCACTTCTTACTTCGCCCCAATTAATAACATTCTGGATAAGTCATGAAATTTCAAAACTAAAAGTTTAATTCAATGAAACAAAATGAGGCAGTTTATAAATCAACTTATTATAACATGGTTTTGCATAATGAGAAATATTCAAAATCTTACACAAACTTGCTTATTTTGCCTTTTATTAAAAGAACCATTGTAGTTCAAGCCAAAAGGCACTTGCTTGGAAAATGTGTAATAACCAACCATATAAGAATCTGTGTTAGGCATGGATATTTGTATATATAAAAAAGAAAAAAAAAAACTTGAATTTTGAAGACTTTATTAATCTAGTAATTAATTTTGTGACGGTTTATATTACTTCCTTGGAGCAGGATTGTGTGTGTGTGTTTATGTATATATCATGGAGGGAGGAGTGGGACGAAGAGACAGGGAGAGGTCAATAGATAAATGGACCAGTTTGAAATTGATACAACAACCCTTATACATGCCCAGAAGCAGAAAGTTTGCATCAATGGATGCAACCACAGCTCTTCATAATAGTAAATCTCATACTTCCACAAAAAGTATAATTGATGCCTCTAGCGTCCACCGGAGACATAACTAGCTTTATATAATGCTTACTTATGTTCTTGTTTAGGCTTGGTTTAAAAAAAAAATAAAAAAAAAATACAAACAATGATTTCAATTCAGGCTTTGCAGCAAACCCGAGCAAATAGCTTTTAAGTACTGGTTAATAAATTGATGTTTATATGCAAAACACATGTTTTATTTTAATCTGAATCAACTCTATTGGTTGCATCAAAGGAAGAATCATTATAGTCACAGCCTTTAATAAAGTTATGCTGAATAGTGAAATGACCATTAGGCTTAAAGGGCCATTTAATTTGGATAGCATCACAGTAAATATCTCCTAAAAGCATGTTGAAATACTTTTTGAATTTTAGAAACATGTTCACTTTTTACAGGGAAATTAATACATTAAATCAGTGCGCCCAGACAGACCCACAGAAGCAGCTCTGTGCAGAGAGCAGAAGCAGAAAGTTAACCCTTCCCAATTTCACATGTGCAGGGAAAGGACTGCTGGAATCAGCTAAATATGACAGTTAGGAGAGAACATCTGCTGCTGCATTCCTGAAGTTCAGAGAAAAACGCTAAGTCTCAGAGCCTTCCCCACTCTAATCAGCAGATGTTGATAATCAAGGAACAGGCAGGAGTGTGTTGAGAAGCTTTATGATCTATGTCACCACTGTAAGGTTCCTGAAGGGTAATCAAATATTCTTGGGAAACACTAGGATAGATTGTTACAGCCTGCAGCACAAGGGGAATAGCAAGTCTAAGCAGTCCTGTTAGTCCCTAAGAATTGTCACCTCTTTAATGTATTGGTTTTTAATAGGAATATCCTTTTTTAAGTGGGAATTTCATTCTCTAACATCCCAAATAGTGGGGATACTGTGTGCGGATGACCCCCTTTATAGTAACTATAGAATGCCATGCTCCAATTTTTTCTTTGATGCAACAAAAAGTTGAATCCTATTTTTGAGGATATCGGGGAAGAGATTGGTGTCAAGTACCTGGAATCCTCTAATTAGTTTATTTTAATATTAAAAACAGGGAACCCTCCATTCCCTTTTCAAAATGCCTCACTTTACAAGCATTCAAGAAAAAACATATGCAATTTTCTGGCTGTCTAGAAATATTTCCAATTAAGATTATGGCGTCGCTCAGCCATGTCCGACTCTCCGTGGCCTCATGGACAACACATCATGCTGATCCACTTTGTTTTCATGGCAGATTTACTGGAGTGGGTTGCCAGTTCCTTCTCCAGTGGGCCACAGCATATAGCTCCTGGTAGTCCCAGGTGGTCTCCCATCCAAGTACTGACCAGTGTGACCTCTTTGTTCCCTGGCTGGATTCAAACCCAGGATGCTGTAGTGAAAGCACCTGCATCCTAACCATTGCACCACCAGGGAACACGGGTAAGATTATTATTACGTTATTTTAACTCTCAGCTGCACTTTATTTTAAGTACACTGGAGTAAATCTCAATATAGCTTCAAGTCAAAAGTTCTCTGTGCAAACACTTCTATCTTAAGTACACACAAAATCACCAACATGCGCTTTGCACAGTGACAGGAAGAATCGCAAAATGATCATTTAAATATTTTAGCAAGTTGAAAGTTTAGTACAGGGCTGACAATTATACCAAACTTAGAAGCCAGCCTGTCAAAACTGTCTTTGGAACCAGGGAATACAGTATGTATACTTATACACGCAGAACTACCCTAAAAGGTTAGGAGCCAGAAGTAGTATTTTACAAGCTGTGAATCCCTGGCTCCAGACATTTGCCAAGACCAGGTTCAGTGTTGACAAATTGAAGTTTGATTTTTTAATTTTGTAGAGTGCTTTGGAAACTGGCACAAAGTACGTTTGAGTTTAAGCTCATAGACAGGACCCTCCGTCCTTTTGCATTGTGTTAATATTGGTTTTGCTTTGCACTTAACCCCTGAACAGCGCTACGAAATATGTTGGCGCCTTACAAATAATAAGTATAATAATATCTGAAACTTAGGAGCCATACAGTAGGCTATAGGTTATATATAGTAGCTAAAATAAAGTTAGGAGCAGTGGCTTCCTGGCTCTCAGGAATTATTATTATTAAGCCCTGATTTATACAAACTCAACATCTCCCTGGCTAAAGGAAAAAATATCCCCCAGTCATGCTTGAAACCATGATCTCCAGCCAGTACTACACCTCTAATTGGTCACAGTCTTCTGCCTCTGCATTATCAAAGTACCATACCATAGCTATAAAGTAGCAAATAAATAAAATAAAAATACCCACTAATGAGTTTCACAAGGAAATACTTTCTTGCAAAGCTGCCCTTATTGCACTAACGAGACCAATTTCTCCGTTCCATAAAATTATATAAGATTATGCGCAGAAATTATATAACTATGGCACAATGCTAAGGGCTGTTCTAGATGCATCTTTGCATAAAGGAAGATACCTTTCGCAGAGCCTTTAGGTCACCTAAGCGTGATTGTTTTTGTTTGCACAATA
Organism: Discoglossus pictus; assembly: GCA_027410445.1. Classification (NCBI taxonomy): domain Eukaryota; kingdom Metazoa; phylum Chordata; class Amphibia; order Anura; family Alytidae; genus Discoglossus; species Discoglossus pictus. Next base: position 191,746,111 of record CM050170.1, read on the forward strand.
AAATATTTAAGATATGTAAAAATGAACTAAAAAATACCTACAGCTTCTAAAGCTCCTCCCAAGACTATGCATTGAAGAAAATTATTTATGGAATGTTTGTTAACAGACCTGGAGGAGGCCCGGCTGCCTGCCCTTAGGGGTAAATTGTAGCCTAGAAACATTTTAGGAGTCCCCCCCCCCCCCCCATATTTAGGAAAAAATTATGGTGAGCAGAAAAGGTTATTGGGGTCTCTGGCTCCCCGATTACCCGAGCCTTGTTATAAAAGCAGAAAAAAGGCTGCAGAGACATAACCAAACGTATTACTGTGCAGAACATGTCATTAATCCTTGCAGTGACCGTGACAAGTGACATTTTTAATATAATCTCATGTGATCAAATATACACATAGCAAACTACCTCATATCTGCCGAGCTGTTATTCTATGGCTCAGACCACTTGTTTCATGTCTTTCCAACATGTCATTTTCAATTTAACCTGCAATATCACAGACACTTCACTAACACAAGTTAATAACAATTTCAAACAAGTGATAACGCCAAACACAAAATTCCTCAAACATGCAAAAAAAAAAAAAAAAAACACAGAACTCTACAGAACAAACAGATGACAATATACAGTGAGAAAAGCAGATAGAACATGAAACCGCACATAAAAGGGAACATCCGACATGCAGTTAGTAACATATGGTAAAAATACAGGTATATGCAAGTGTCCCCTCTCTCTAATCTCACATATTACACGGATTCATTCTACACACACAGATTTTATTTAAAAAAAATAAATAAATGGTTTCCACACCCCTAGTGCGGCTTACACAGGCACCCTATACTAACCAATCATAAAAACGGTTTTCCAGTGCATTTTTAACCCTATACTAACCTTCAGGCCAACTCTAGCCTAGTGCAGACATCCAAAAGAGCACTGTCGGAGCTGCTTTGTGGTGGGAAAAAAAAGACTACACATCCCATGATGCTATACTGCAGAGTCTGATCCCCAGACATTGCAACAAAGTTGTGATTGGCCAAAACAAAATTATGAATTTATGCTAATTCAGCTAGGGTTTTCAGGGTAATTCCTTCTCAAAACAAATTGCAAGAAACTAAAGAAATTTGCAAACTTTATTGATTACTGTCTATCCCTTTAAGTAACTTGTAAACCCGTGAGACTGACCCCGAATATGCTTCCTTTGGGAGCCTAGCTAAGTTCTTCTACTTAGATCAACACGCATACACACTTTTCTGGATAGTTACGACTGCTGGGTGGCTTGTAAGTGGTAGATATGTTTATCATATCCCGCACAAACCAAACTGCCATATCACTCTCAGCAAAAATAAATATTACCTTCTCCAAGTCTGCAAACCACCCTTTGTCAACAGTAGATAAACAAGTTATGTATAATGCTGCTATGATCTATTAGAATACTCTAAACACCTGCATTTCAGGGCACACAAAAAAAAGCAGTGCTGTTATGTGGGACCCATATGCAGCTTTCAGGGCTAGGAACACCATTTGATCATTTAGCCAACTAGGAAGTACAAGTATACAAGTCTGGCTGACTCTAAAGTCAAAAGGAGTTTGTTAACCCTTGAGGGACATTATACATTATTAATATACTGAAAAGAAAAGCTCACATAATCATAGGCAAATGGGTTGAAAACCTTGAAAGACTGGCCTCCTGAAACAAATATCTATCTAGCTTTTAATCAACAAATTGTATTCAAATTCCCTTTAATGGCAGAGGGTGATATTTCTTTGAACCTAGCAAATTTAAATAACAGAGAGAAATGGAACAAACTATGGATTCTGATAATATCTATTCTTCTCTGTTGAAAGACTGCCACATTACAAGATAAATAACACACAATGTACAAGCACCCCAAGATGGAATCCCCCATGAACAAGCAAAGTCAGCTTAGAGATATGGAAGGTTTCTGGATTTTACTAGGTGTATAGAATATATATCTTTTTACTCTTATGTACTTTATTTTATTAAAAGGTGCTTTTAAGCTTGATTTTACTGCCTAAAATCAAACACAACGGCTCATAATGACAGACTACGTACCACCTACTGTGCTGGGTCTAATACTAACCAATCAGTGACAATGTTCAGTAACATGCTACAGAGACGTGGTACCTGATAGGCTAGCACACTACACCGCACATCCAGCCCTACAGAGTCCGTGTCTGCATTCGATGCAGTGGGCAGAGCCATACAAGGGCTATTTTTTATTTTAGACTGTAAAAACAGAGCTTATAAGTGCCTATTATTAAAAAAAAATACATACAAGTAAACAGAGATATTATGTAATTAGTAACATCCAGAAAATTTCATATTCCTTTAGGGTAGAAATATTGATATGAAATTTAAAAGCCAGAAAATAATTCTAAACAGAAATAATGCATCATCATACCCAAAATGTTAGGCGATGTGGCTCCCTAGCTACAGGGTTCTCTCAAGACCGCCCTAAAGTAAGACTGGCTCCTAGGGTTTACGTGACCCCATTACCTTGACACGGTTTTACAATAAATGCAAAACAGAAACGTAGGTGCCAGCCAAACTTTTTAAGAGCCAGGTTAGGGAGTGCATATATAGAAATGTGTAAAACCTATGGTATGAGCCAGGAGCAAAATGTTTAGGTGCCATGATCCCCCCCCCCCCCCCCCCAGGCAGCATTTGGGTGAGCAAGGCGTGTCCACCCAAATACCAGGCTTGAATTTCAGGTATGTATATTTTGGCACAGGCCACTTACTATACACTACGCCATCCAGAATACAAACAGCTGCTGACAATGCAAATACAGGTAAAGATCTTATGTAAGGTTTATGCAAACACAAACATCTGTAATTTATTCTGACCATGACAATTAAAAAGGTTACTCTTACTAATGTTGTAATGTCTCTGGACAGAAGCAACAACATTTAAAAAACAAACAAACAAAAAAATAACTTTTTATATTACAAACCACTAAGAAAAGGTAGAAAACTAAAGCTCAATTCCATTAGACCTGGTTGGATTTCTTTACCTATTACCAGGTTGACAAGGCCAGACAGATTAGTGATCAGCCAGCCACAGTACAGAATGCACATATTATATATACACACATTAAAATGTAGTTAGTTACAGTGCAGGATGGGGTGGCAAAATGCAGGAAATTGGGAAGTCAAGGTGGAATGCATCCCGAACCCCGCCCCCCAATATTTTTTCTGATGACATCACATGATGTAAATAATGGCATTTTTGACATTACTGATGTAATTTCACATAGTATATGTGATGTCATCAACCATACTCTTTTCACAAACTGAATTAAAAAATGTTTTGGATGGGTGCACCAAGAGACAATTTGTTGCTATTCAAAAGGAATGGAGCATGTTTCTTTCTGTGGGGAATATATTCTATATGGATTAGAAGCAAACCTATCCATCTTGCCATTGTCAGGCTCCTAAATGTGAGTGGTAAAGAAGAGGTCTAGTTAATATGAAATTTGAATAGTAAGACTTTGGAACATGTCTCTGCGATTATCGCACTGGGTATGCTCTTATTTTTTACCAGCTCATGTGAGAGATAGTTATCAGCCCTAGATAAAGGAAATTTAGACATAAAATCCCTTAAGGGCATATCTAAGTTTATGTTGCACATTTAATAAAATTTTATTTTTACCAATATCTAAAATATTAAATATTAATACCCCCGACCCAATCAGCATAAAGCATTTGCAGACCAATTTTAACCTTGATTCACCTGCCATATCTTCCTCAGCCAATGGTCCCCTCCCCCCAATGGTTTACCATTGACTAAAATGTTAAATAACCAACTTCAATAATACAGTTTAGTTTTTGCAATAACTGGGACATTTGAGGAATCACTTAAAAAAAAAAAAATACTCCCCCCCCCCCCGTCATTTGTACGAGTGTGCTAATATTTAAACCTTGTCTAAAAAAAAACAACAACAAACAAAAAAAAAAAACAACAACACAGAAAATCTTGTCTTCTGCAATATGACTGAGCACAGATCAGAAACATATAGAAGACTAGCGACTTTCCTGTCAAAAATGACAGCAATAAAATTTCAAGCCTGGCAATGCTGTTTGCCACAAAATGCGAGGATATTGCCTCTCTGAGCACCTTCAACGCTCATTGCGAGCCTCTCCCCTGCCAAGCCACTCACAGCCTCTCCCCCTGTGCTGTGTGTAAGTTAATTTGAGGCATATTTGTGTTTTTTTGCTGGCTTTTCCAGTTCGGTGGTTCGGCAGTAAAAGTCGTAATTTTGCAAGCCCGGCAGTCCATCTACGCGATTTGGGACCTAACTCTATGGGCCGTAATTCCGAAGCAGTCGCCAAGTCCAGGGGCCTCATTGCAGCTAAGTCCCACGTGTCACGGGATGAGTGCCAGCTAAGTCCCGCGTTTCCCAGCATGAATGAAACCTTTAAGTTTTCTATTTGAATAGACAATGCTTTTATAGAAGAAAGAGTCCCTTTAACTGGCTTCAGAAAACAGATACTAATAATAATAATAAATATATATCACATCAATAATGCTTAAAAACCAATTATTTCAGGTGTTGCATACAAAAATGCAAAAGGAGAGCTTGCTCTGGAAATTACTTTGGCAAAAGTCCATTTAAGCAATTAATAAAATGAAGGGTTTTTGCTTCTCTCTAAACCCAATGCTGCTACTGATAAGGAGCCCTATCTGCTTCTACCATGTCTACAACTTTAAATAACGATCATGAGCCTGTCTTTAAATAGCATACCAGAGGAGAAGAATATTTCACAGAACAATGCAGCCAGAGGAAGTTTTCACTGTATTTAACGTACAATACTGGAGGTGGCTAATTATAGTGATAAAGATATACTGTTCTGTTATATCTAGGAAAAAAAGGTGTTTAAGTGCTTATATTGTAAAAAGCAATAGAAACAAATGGTTATGTAGTGGAATGGCTAGTGGCAGAAAAATAAACTGTGTGCATCTAGGCCACCGATTGTTAGGTCATGAGATGCGTTTTCAAAGTTATTTGTATCTAGTTCCACATGACTCTCACATTATTGTGGGAGCCATATTCATGGTAGTCCTTTTCAATTGGTAGATAGGTTAAATGGTCATCAAAAATCCTACATTATGCGGTTTAAACAAAATAGTACTGATAACAGGACAGTTTTTAAAAAGTGTAGAAAAATATGAAAAACATTTAAATATTTTATAGATTTATGCAATAATATGCTGTTCTGGTCACTACCTCACCCTGGGGAAGTGGCTTGTGTACCTCCATGAAGCTGTGAGCTATATAATTTAGGGTAACCCAAGATGGGCAGGTCTACATAGAGAGAGCTCAAACACATCACAGTCTACTGGAGAAGGAACTGGCAACCCACTCATATCTTTGCCAAGACACCTTATGGATATGGACAGAGATATAATCCTGGCGCGTTGTGGTCCATAGGGGCAGAGAGTCAGACACGACTGAAAAACTAAAAACAAAATGCTGCCCTGCCCATCTCTCTTCTATTACATGCCTTAAAGCCGGGATATCCTGGTGGGCTGCACACAGTCCTGAATTTGAGGATATTCCTGCGGCACCCAGGTGAGACTATCGCTTCTTTAGTCATACTGATAGACTCACCTGTGCGCAGAAAGGATATTCTCAAATCCAGACTGTGTGCAGCCCTCCAGGACCGAACTTGGACACCCCTGCCTAAAAAGGAATATTGACGTTTCATGGATTATGAATGCAGCAGATATAGGAGAATCAGTATTGTATGAACATTTTTTTTTTTTTCAAGTCCCAAAACATTTTTAAACCCTACAGTTTGAAAAATCGAGTGCTTGCAAGATCAAGAGATCAACACCTCTGAAGATCCCTGCTAAAACTAGCATAACATTCACACAATTAATTCTGGCCAATCACAGGCAGCTAATACATTGTTTCAATCTGTGAGGGCAATTTGTGCAGCAAGCAATCATGGAAAGTGTAGTACCCTACACAAGGAGGGGCTCAGATATTGTTCTGTAGATCTCTGCACTGGGCTCTGCTGCCGGTTTGAATTTTAGAATAGGGTTAAAAATTATATTTCAAAAATGTATTTTAAAAAGGTACTTTTTCAATAATCGTATTACATTTTTATTTATTTTTTTTATTATTTTTATTTTCAAATTTAAAATCTCCATTTACATAAATAATAACTTACATATTATATACACAGCCAGACAAAAATACGGAAGGCATACATTTGTGCCCTGACATTATAACAATAATCATAAGAGTGTAACTGTTCTTTCATGTTTATTGCTAATAATAGACTTTAAGTGTATCATTGTATTAAACTTACATATGGCTATGAATGAAATCCAAACTTTAATATTTGGTTGAATATTCTTCAGTATTAATTTTATTTATGTGATCTCTTGTTTGGGAAGCTCTGGATTATTAAAAAAAACAACACATTCATGGTTTTCTGTGCAAATTGCAGCAAACAAGTTAAAAACTAAGTATGCCATACATTAAAGTGATATCAGCTTTCCAAATATTGTGTAATTCAAAACCTTTGCCAAGTACTTTAATGTTTACTAAATAAATACATTTTGAACAGTAGTAAAATAAATATATTTACAGAACTTTAGTGTTCCAGTTGGTTGGGATTTTACAAAAACAAAATCCACAGGTAAGGAAAATGTATAGCAAACTAGTCTCTTAAATGGAATATGCATAAACCTCAAAATGTAGTATTTATTTTGTATAATTCATAGCCAAAACAGAGTTTGAGGAATTGGTAGCAAAACACTGCACTTACCAGAGAATGAATATATATATATATATATATATATATATATATATATATATATATATATATATATATATATATATATATATATATATATATATATATAGGGACTACTACTATATATTTTGCTTTCAGATGCTTATATAGGCGTATAGACAGAGCCCTCAACTCTTTTGCAATTCGTTAATATTGTATTTGCCTTGTACTTAAGCCGGGTATAGCGCTATGAAATATGTTGGAGAGCGACAAATAACGGATAATAATACACAGGTATAAATTAAAATATATATATATATATATATATATATATATATATATATATATATATATTTTAAAAGAATGGTCTATACACTTGGGTAAGGAAGGGGTTACTAGTATGGGAAAGATCAGAAAGTATATTTCCAAAGTGAAAGAACAGCAGCAACTTGGAGAGCTCCAATGTCCAGAACACGCTATTCTGTACTGAGGGGGTGTGACCACTAAAGAACCAATGTCCTTACATACACAAAACAACAACATTGTCTGTATCTGGGGCACAGCGTGTACAGATCAGCAGTGGGGGGCAACTACAAAACCAGATACAATTCAGGACTGTACTTTAATAGATTGAAGATCAGTAGAGCAATGCACTGCTTGATATTTCTTTATTAATACCCCCAACCTGCCCTGACAAACAGCCTTTATGAGCACTTAGAGCAACGTGCAGCTTTATTGTGCATCCAGCAGCCAACAATCTACAACTGGAACTCAAACAATCACAAAAAAACATTAAAGCATCTCAAACCGCAATACATCAGGACTTGCAAGAGAAAAATCACGCACCAACACAAATCAGATACAGGTCATATCATGATATAGTGCAATATGGAAATTGCACACTTTTGAAAAATCCTTTTATACCAGTAACGACACCTTTTAAACTTGTTTTGTCTGAGTAAATTTCTTATTATGACACATAAAATGTTGTCACTTTCAATAAAATAATAACAAGTACATAAAGCAGTATATTTACAAAATCTGCAACGGCTAGGAGCCAAAATGAGATATTTGGAAGTTAAGCAAGATATATATATATATATATATATATATATATATATATATATACATATACACACACACACATATACACATACAGACAAAACACATTTTATATATAACCAAGGGCTTGAAAATTCTGGCAATCAAGGTTATGAAACCTTTACGATCAGGTGCTAGATATTTGCTCAGGTGGACAATTCATGGGAGCCAGAGCTCTTAACATTTGCACTGAGGCCTCCTAAATATTTTCCAAATGCATCTCTATGAAAAACTTCTACTACAAACACCATGCCTCCTATGGAGTTACATACATATATATATATATATATATATATATATATATATATATATATATATATATATACACACATATATATATATACATATATATATAATGTGTACGAGCCAGGGATGTCTGTGTGTGTATATATATATATATATATATATATATATATAAACACACAGACATCCCTGGCTTATACATTGTCTATACACTGGCTCAACCACTGAACTTAATATACAAAAAAGGAGGATAAACTATATCAAACTTAAGAAATAGGCAGTATGTTTATAAATATGCACACAGAATGCAAAATAAAGACACAAATACAATTGAGGGTATATATATATATTAGTGAGGAATATAGTGAGAATACACATATAGTGTGTGTACACACACTATATATATATATATATATATATATATATATATACACACACACACCCACAGCAGCACAACATGTGTATAACGAAATAGATGTTTGCGCCAAACTCCAGCCCCTCAGTCCCAGGTCTCACAGCACCCTGAGCCCAGCCCCCTCTCGGTGCCTTATTGCAGACTGTGCCACGTGACTTGCACCATCCGAACACAAACCACCCAGTGACCGTCGGACCCCACACTCGGGGCGGTTGCAAACTCTCACCTGGTGCGTGTGTTTTCACGGAGGACTGACGAGGGAATCCAACACAATGTGTTACCGTAATATCTCACAAACTCTACGCCCGCTTCCTGCTCCCTCACAAACCATAACAAAGCGCGCACCAAAATGGCGGCCCCCGGAACATAGCCATAGAGACTGTGCTGTAGTCCAGAGCGGCCGCGTCCCGCCTCCCTCTAGCTGTCTCCTGCAACAGCGCCACCTGCGGAGCCCTAGGGCCAGGCCGTGATGTTCTCTATGACACGGGATGACGTAACAAAGATGCCATGTTGCGGTTGGCGTCGCACTTCCAAAACCTTTTACAGGCAATAGAAATGCGTCTGTGCTACTGTCCTCTTGTGATAGTGCTTCTCCCTGACAGAAACTGACGTAAAAATACTGCCATATTGTGGTTGGCAATAACATAAACAAGAGTAATGTATCTGTGAAGCGGCCATACTGTGATTGTTAACTGACGTTTTTCTCTTCCTAAAACTTGTTTTATGAAAAAAATTAACCTAACAGCAAAAAAAAAAAAAAATTAACAAAGGTGGCATCAAACATTTAGTGTGATTTAGTTGACATCTAAAAATAAGTTAAAAAAACGTATTTCTTGCTCAGGCTTCCTAGAAATACAGTCATTGTATTGCATTCTGGGAGACTAGTTGGGGATATGCAAATTGCAGTCCTATCCTCTTATGGTAGCGCAGCACAAGGCAGCAGCAGTGGCGGTGAGCATCCGCTAGATGGCGCTGCCGATATTCCAGGTGTCATAGAGTCAAGGCTTGGGTAAACTATTAGGGTGAGGGTTGGGGTCAGGGTTACTTCAAGGGTTAGGCTAATATTATAAGCTTAGAACTTTTCTCATAAATCGGTAGCGTTGCAAAATATCGACAGCTAACTCTTATAAATTAGGAGCCAGGAAAGGATATGTACATACACTTTGCTTAAAGCTGTGTCATACATTGAGTATATGCTTAAAAGGAGCCATGTATGTCTTTGAATATAAGAGTAAGTTGCATGGTAATCTAATTTGCATGTCCCCACCCAGTCTCCCAGAATGCAATACAGTGACTGTTTCTGAGAAGCCATAACAAATTTTTTTTTTTTGACGTTCAAATGCAGTTGAAAATGTACTATTCATTATATCTATATATTGAATCACTAAGCCTTCGTGGGGAAGGGGCTTCTGCACTTCAATGAAGCTGTGAGCTGTACCATTGCAAGTCATAGCAGAGACAACCCACTCCAGTATCTTTGCCATGAAAACCTTATGGATCAGCACAACCAGAGACATAATTTTGCCGGGTATGCTGTGGCCCATAGGGTCACAGAGACCTGGACGCTACTGAATATATCACATATATAGTCGTAATTGCGGACTTGCAACAACGACCTGTAGGACTTAGGCAATGAGTGCCAAAGGCACTCATTTTCTGGGGGAGATGAGCGCCACAGGCGCTCATCCCGGCGACGTGGGACAGACGCAAAATTACGGCCCTTACTACTTAGCACCCCGAAGCACATAGTTGGACTGCGGGGCTCGCAAAAATACAACTTTAACGGCCAAACTGCCTAACTAGAAAGACCTGCAAAAATACACAAATATGACTCAAATTAACTTACACACTCACACACAGCACAGGGGGATAGCCAGGTAGCCTGTGAGTGAGGTTGCAAGTTAATTTGAGGCTTATTTTTCACGAACGAAAATTGCTGAAGCAAGAAAAAAAATGGCGTCCGAAAAAAAACTACACAGGCCTATAAAGTACACAGGGCACTCATTGTGAGCCACACGATGAGCACCGAAGGCACTCATTGTGGGTGTCGCAATGTGCGCCGAAGGGGATCATTGCAAATCAGGAGAGGTGCAGCTTGCCAAAAACGGCAATAAGCGGGATACTCTCATTATTAATCTTTATCTATCTATTTGTCTCTATCTTTATACCATCTATATACCTGTCTCTATCTATCTATCTATCTATCTATCTATCTATCTATCTGTCTATCTATCTATCTATCTATGTATCTATCCCTGGTACGCTGTGATCCATAGGGTCAAAGAGAGTCGGGCACAACTGAACATCTATCTATCTAACATCTATATTGCTGTCTATTATCTATCTATTTATCTGTCCGTAAATCAATCAATCTATCTATCTAAATCTATTTGTCTCTATCTTTCTACCATCTATCTGTATCTATCTATCTATCTATCTATCTATCTATCTATCTATCATTCTCAATATCTATCTATCTATCTATCATCTATATTGCTGTCTATTATCTATCTATCTATCTATCTATCTATCTATCTATCTATCTATCTATCTATCATTCTCAATATCTATCTATCTATCTATCATCTATATTGCTGTCTATTATCTATCTATCTATCTATCTATCTATCTATCTATCTATCTATCTATCTATCTATCTATTTATCTATCTATCTATCTATCTATTTATCTATCTATCTATCTATCATTCTCAATATCTATCTATTTATCTATCATCTATATTGCTGTCTATCTATCTATCTATCTATCTATCTATCTATCTATCTATCTATCTATCTATCTATCTATGTATGTATCTATCTATTTATCTATCTATGTATCTATGTATCTATGTATGTATCTATCTATCTATCTATCTATCTATCTATCTATCTATCTATCTATCTATCTATCTATCTATCTATCTATCTATCTATCTATCTATCTATCACACCAGTCAGTAGCAAAAAGCATTCTGAAAATGATTTCTCTTCATTGTGACAGGAACCAAAGTGCCCGGTCCTGTGTACTTGCGGGAGACATTAGAGGTTGCACACAGCAGTGTTTGTGACCTCCCAAGCTGCTCCTCTTTGGGTCCAGTGTGACTTCTCACTAGAAAGGTTGGAGGCTTCTTGTTATTATGTCTTTGATTAAATATATATTTTATTTTCACTAGGATATTACTTGAATGAGGACAGTAGTTTTATTTATATATATATATAATTGTACTCTTAGAAGAAATACCAGTGACTGCATCCAGACCAAGCCATTCATTCATTACATTTATAGGCTGGTTTGCTGCAGTGGAATGTATTATTTTGATTTTTTTCATAATTAAGTTCCTAAAGTGAAATGAGATCTTGCATGTAGAGAAAGCTTCTACCTGCATAATGGATAAGTGTAAGCTATAACTGCCAGGGTATTCATTAGGGCTAATGGAAAGCTCAGACCTATCCTAGTAGGTGGTGCAATGGTGGCACACCAAGACTTTGTTCAATTTGTTAGGGTTTACGGTTAGAGTTAGGGTAGTGTCCGATGATAAGCTACCAAATATGTTGGCGCGTTATAAATAAACTATAACAAATAGTGGTGTGCTGTGGCCTTTGCACATCACTGTGTTGGCGGGTACAAAATAGTAAATATCTGAAAGCTCATTAGTTTACAAAAACACAACTGAAATCCACTAAAGGGATTACACATAAGTGTTTACTTTTTGCCTTCTAAAACTTTTTGCCCATTTATCAGGATTAGTTACTCATGTAGAAAATAAATCACCATCCAAGCCATGGGCTGTCATGAATCACCCCATGTCATTTAGGGGTTGAGGGATTCACTGCACTGGTGGTCTCATTCAACATGGTGGTTTCATTCAATATTCTATAGTGTTGCTGCACTGTATTATAAACTTTGTGTATTTAAATTGCTTGCCAAATAATTGTTTATGGTCATATCTGATAGTGTATGTGTATATATATATATATATATATATATATATATATATACACTAGCAACTTGCCCGTCAAAAATGACGGCAATAAAACCTGAAGCCTGGCAATGCTGTTTGTTACACAATGTAAGCCTCTCCCCCTCTACTTTACTGGCCTTGTGATGAGCGCCTTTGGCGCTCATCACAGGCCTTGCAATGAGCCCCTTTGGAGCTCATTGCGAGTCTCTCCCTCTGTCTACTTCCTCCCTCGTGTCTTATTTCCCCCCTCCTCTCCCTCCCTTGTGTCTCCTTCCACCTCGTCTACCTCCTTTGTATCTCCTGCCCCCCTGTGTTTTTACCTCCCTCTCCCTCCCGTGTCTCTAAACCCCTCCCCTGTGTCTCTTTCCCCCTTCTCCCTCCCATGCATCTCTTCCCCCCCCCCCTGTGTCTCCCCCAACCCTCCCCCGTGTCTGTTCCCCCCTGGCCTGTGTCTCTTTCCCCCTCCCCCTGTGTCTGTTACAGCCTTCCTCGTGTCTCCATTTCCCTCCCTTGTGTATCTTCCCCCCTGCACTCTCTCCCCTGTGTCTCTTCCCCCTCCTCTCACTCCCCTGTGTCTCTTCCCCCTCCTCTTTCTGTGCCTCTTCCTCCCTGTCTCTTCCACCCTCTCCCTCTGTGCCTCTTCCCCCGCCTCTCTCTGTGTGTCTCGCCACTGTGTCCCTTCACCCCTTCCTCTGTCCCCCCCCCTCTGTGCCTCTTTCCCCCTCTCTCTGTGTCTCTTCCTCCCTCACCCTCTGTATCTCTCCCCCCTGTGTCTCTTCCCCCCTCTCCCTCTGTGCCTCTTCCCCCCTCTCCCTCTGTGCCTCTTCCCCCCTCTCCCTCTGTGCCTCTTACCCCCTCTCCCTCTGTGCCTGTTCCCCCCTGGCCTGTGTCTCTTTCCCCCTTCCCCCTGTGTTTGTTCCCCTCTCCCCCCCCCATTTCCCTCCCATGTGTATCTTCCCCCTCCTCTACCTCCCCTGTGTCTCTTTCCCACCTATCCCTCTGTGTCTCTTCCCCACTCTCCCTCTTCCCCACTCTCCCTCTGTGCCTCTCCCCCCCTCTTCCCCACTCTCCCTCCCCACTTCCCCCCTCTCCCTCTGTGCCTGTTCCCCCCTGGCCTGTGTCTCTTTCCCCCTGTGTCTGTTCCCCTCTCCCCCCCCATTTCCCTCCCATGTGTATCTTCCCCCTCCTCTACCTCCCCTGTGTCTCTTTCCCACCTATCCCTCTGTGTCTCTTCCGCACTCTTGCCCCGGTGCCTCTTCCCCACTCTCCCTCTTCCCCACTCTCCCTCTGTGCCTCTCCCCCCCTCTTCCCCACTCTCCCTCCCCTCTTCCCCACTCTCCCTCTGTGCCTCTACCCCCCCTCTTCCATCTGCTCTCGGGCCGCGCTGCGCGCATGCGCGGCTTGCGCCGCGCTCTGCGCATGCGCGGCTCGCTCCGCGCTCTGCACAAGCGTATCTCGCGCTGCGCTCTGCACATGCGCGGCGCGAGCCGCGCATGCGCAGAGCGCGGCTCGCGGCGCGCACTACGCATTGCGCAGCAGTTTATAATTGTCTAACTGCGATTCGTCTGAAGCGTGACGACGAATCGCAGTTAGACAATTATAATATGTGATACATACATACATACATACATACACTATCACATTCACATATATAGTTGTGGATCTTGCAATGTTGGTGATTTTTGCGATGTTAATTACGCAGTTGCGTCTCTCGCGAAGCGAGGGCTCCACCGCAGTTGTCACGCATGCAAGTCTTGCGAAGCAGCCAATGGCACAGAACTTAGGTGAGTCTTGCGAAGCAGTACTGTTCAAGTGCGTAACTCTAATAACCCACCAAAAAAAAAAAAAAACATGTACAAAAAATTATAACACACTCACACACAGCACAGGGGGAGACACAGGAAAGCCTGGGAGTAACGTTGCAAGCGAATTACACCCATATTGAGGGGTTTTTGGTCACTCGAAAAACGCCTAAGCGAGGAAACATATGGCGGACGAAATAAGCAAAATTTCAGAAACAGCATGAAAACAAGGCAGAGCAAAGCCAGGCTCGCAAAACGTATAAAATACACAACGCGGAAGACACTAACACTTAGACGAACAACGCCAGGCACGCAGGACTTTGAAAATAAAACCAACGGCAGTCACCGTGCGCCACGCAAACATTCAGCAGACACGCAGAGGAGAAAGACACAGGGAAGGGACAGGGGGAGATGCTTTAAAGAGACACATGCCATTCCCAAGCACAAAACTTGCAGGATAACGAACCTTGCAGGTGATCAGTGCAACAGTCCACAGGGGGAGAGGCGCCAAAAGCCTCACATTGTGTGGCAAACAGCATTGCCAGCCTTTTTTAATTTTAATCCCGTCATTTTTGACGAGCAAGTTTCTAGTTTATATATATTTATATATCAAAAAATTATTCCTTAAAAACCCATGGTGCCTAACACCTTTTAGTAATCAAGCAACTTTAATATTAGGGGATATTGCACAGAAACAACAATGATACTAAAATTGTATGTGTGTATATATATATATATATATATATATATATATATATATATCACAGGAGTAATTAGTGTCAACGTGTGTCCAAAAAGGGGGAGAAAGGAATATATAATATTGATTAATACACCCCAAGATTATCCAATATAGCGATTATTCACTATAAATTACTTAACTCCCTTTTAATACATCCCTACAGCATTCCTCATATTCAGCATTAAACCTGCTTAACCACAGGAATGCTTCCTTGAAATGTGACCAAGTATAAAGTTCCTACACATTTAATTTGTCCATTCAGAGGAACTGTATCATTATATCTTTTTTACTAGATACTGAGGTATAACCCCATTTTATTGTGGTTGGTAGAAAGGTCCCGAAATGAAGATGTAAGCTCTTATTCACCCCATCTCATGGTAGAAACCACACTTGAGTTATCATGGACCAGATGTTGCATAAACAATGGACTTTGAAGATGCCCCACAATTTTGTTATTCCAATCATTAATAGTAATAGTTTGACTGTCATGAGCATCCCATCCTTGATGCCCGGGCGTCTTGTATTTCCCCATTGGGGTATTGCCCTTTCTATTGTCTGTAATGTTGGGGCAATTCCATTTCTAATCTATAAGATCATGAATTTATCACTGACAATGTGTTTTTGTTATTTAATTTCACAAGAAGGGGGCATAGGAAAAACCCTCATTTAACCCTTCAGGGTAACGCGTATTTAGCAGAAAGATCCATTTACTTTCTCTTTGTAATAATAGTTTATTGAGGTCTCCACCTCTTGGACCTGCTGATATCTTGTCAATCACTTGAAATCTCATAGATTCTGTTTTGTCACCATGATACAGCTTTATATGTCCGGATACTGGTATATCTAGATCGTTCACCACTGAGTATGTATGCTCCATGATTCTCCTTCATAGCTGGCGGATAGTTTTACCCACATATAATTTCGGACATGGGCACTTCATAACATACACAACATGTGTCGATGAATAGTTTACAAATGTCCATAATGCAAAACTCCTGGATGTTCCTGGGTGTACAAATTCCTTACTGGGTTGTATATATTTATACGCCTTACAGCGTCCACACCAAAATAGTCCATTCGTTGGTCTTAACCACGTCCCAGAGTCAGAAGGGGGCTGGAAGAAACTCTTCACCAACATGTCTTTTATATTCGTGTTTCTACTGTATGTTATGGAGGGCTCCAAAGGTAAATATTTCTTCAACGTAGAGTCACTTGTCAGAATGTTCCAATGTTTTCGTAGCACCTCTTTTACTTGCTTCCAATTAGTTCCGTAGGTCATGACGCATCTCACATTTTCATCTGTTGGTTCTTCTTTTTGCCCATACAGAAGTTCAGCCCTATTGCATTCTAATGCTCTCCTATAAGCTTTTTTTAGGATTCGATTCGGGTATTCACGGTTTTCAAACGGCAGCCTCATTTCATCTGCTTGTTTCTTTAATACCAGCGAGCTATCGCAGTTTCTCTTTAGGCGTGAAAATTGGCCGAAGATTGAATGGAAAATGCTTTGTAATCCCTACATAATCAATGCAACCAACCAATGAACTGCAAGTATTATGCATATTTGAGAGTGTTGGTGGTAATTTGGTGCAGAGCAATAGCACCATACAAACCTGCTTGGGGGTTATTACATTTGTATTTGCTTTTCATATGTTCCTTAGGTAGCATTGCCCAAGAGTGTATATTTTGTATATAGTATAATTTAGTATCTGGGAAGCATTTCTCCCCCTTTTTGGACACAAGTTGACAATAATTACTCCTGTGATATATATATATATATATATATATATACTAGCGAATTGCCCGTCAAAAAATGACGGCAATGAAATTGTAAGGTAGCTAATGCTGTTTGGTGTATAATAATGAAATATATAATAGATTACTAAATGAATATACTTAACCTATTTTGAAGCATTGTGATGAAGAGCTGGCAATCTGTGTTGATGTTGCTGCAGCATTAGTGGTGTGGAGCTGCTGTGTAAGCGTGCTGAATGTGTGCACTGTGTGGTATGAATATCCGTAGGTCGTTTGTGGCGTTTTGCGAGTTTGTTGTGGTGTTTTGCGAGTTTAGAGTGCTGTAGCCTCGTTTTCGTTTTGTTCGGCGGCCATTTTTTCTCTCGCTTACAGTTTTTTTTAGTCTCTAAACTCTTTATTTTGAGTAAAATGAAGGTCTAAGTTGCATTTTTGAGGTCCTGGGTGCTCCCTCTTGGTGTAGGTAAGGTTTTTATGTATGTGCTGTGTGTATGTATTGTGTTTTACATTTTGTAATGTTCGCGAGTTGTGTCCGAGTGTTGCGAGGCCGTAATGTGTGTGAACGTGTGTCGTATGTTGTTTGCGAGTGTCGTAATGTGTGTGTCGTGCTCTTTGGGTTGCGACGTGAAGTTTGCGAGGGTCTTCGGCGCTCCATGCCAGCACCTGAGACCCTCGGCCAGTGCCCTCGCTGCTACGCGAGGCCCGCGGCTCGCTATGCGAGCCCGCAGCGTTAGCAACAACTCGTACGCTCACAACTATATATGTGATATATATATATATATATATATATATATATATATAACATTTTAGTATCATAGTTGTTTCTGTGAAATATCCTATAATATTAAAGTTGCTTGATATATATTTATATGTAGTTTTTTTTGATGTTATTCAAGTTATACTTTGGGACCTGGTCTATGGAAGTGTAAACAAGTTACTGTTTGCAAAGACAGATCTGAGAGAGCCCCTGTGGAGCCGAAAAAATACTTTGGCTACTCATAAGCAATGGGAGTGTCCAGCTCTTGTAGACCCCCTAGTATGTAAACCAGCAGAGCTAGACTTGTAGGCACCTAACTAAACAAGAGACCCATGATGCTCAATTAACTTATTTTTAGGCATGCAAATGTACACACCCATGCTCTAGTGCTCTTGTTCTGTGGTAGAGAGTTTCTCTCACTCTTTTTGCCCCTTATCTCCCTCCATTGTCTCTCTTTTTGCCCCTTATCTCCCTCCCTTGTCTCTCTTTGCCCCTTATCTCCCTCCCCGGTCTCTCTTTGCCCCTTATCTCCCTCCCCTGTCTCTCTTTGCACCCTCTTTACCACCCTGTCTCTCTTTGTACCCTTTTTACCTCCACTGTCTCTCTTTGCCCCCTCTCTCCCTCCCCACTCTCTCCCTCCCCTTATATATATATAATCATTATTAACTTATTTGAAATCATTTTATGTGTCCAAGCATTATATTACTAGGTGTATAATATCCCTGTGTATCTATTTACTTTAATGAAGTGCTAATAAATTCTTTCTTTACTGCCTAAAATCAAATAGTGTCTGAATGGGTGTGCCCTCTGCATATTCAGACACAGACTCTGCTGTACTTGCTGCGCTGTATCTCATACTAACCAATGACCATCTCTCAGCAACATTAAGCAACATGCTGCTGAGAGTTGGTCCCTGATAGGCTAGTACACTACATTGCACATCATGCCCTATGTGTGTGCCCCATCCTGTGTCTGAATAAACAGTAGATATTTCCTGTTTTGTCCCAGCCAGCAGTGGTGGCCATTGGCCACTTGATTGTGCCTCCTGTATTATTCTGAGACATATCTATTCAATGTTATATCTTGCAGGGTGTTGTTGCAGAGATGCTGCTCCAGCTTGGAAGGAGGCTCTTCCCACTCACTTTGCAGGTAAGCTCGCTTTGTTTGCAGCAGAACCCCCCAAAGCTCAAGGATTTCTTATGCATTAAAGGAGCGCTATAGTGATTGTATAAAGGACTCTCTGAAGAATACAAATTATATTTAAAACAGACGCACTCTTCACAATTCTAGTAATCTAGGGATAATGAGATAGAGAAACAATACATATCCACCCCTGTCTTCAGACTATAGCAACATCTTCTTATACAGTGCCTTTCAAAAGTATTCACCTCCCTTGACATTTTTCGTGTTTTTTTTTTTGCCTCACAACCTGAAATTAACATGGATTATTTGAGGATTTACATCATTTAATTTACAGAACATGCCCACAACTTTGAATATGTTTTTTTTTTTTTTTTTTTTTTTGTGAAGCAAACAACAAATAGGACAAACTAACAGAAAAAGTTAATGTGCATAACTATTCACCCCCCTAAAGTCAATACATTGGATAAGTCTCTATGAGCTTGCCACATCTTACCACTGGGATTTTTGCCCATTCCTCCTTGCAAAACTGCTCTAGCTCCATCAAGTTGGATGGTTTGTGCTTGTAAACAATCTTTAAGTCTGACTACAGATTTTCTATTGGATTAAGCTCAGGGCTTTGACTAGGCCATTCCAACACATTTACATGTTTCCCCTTAAACCACTCAAGTGTTGCTTTAGCAGTGTGTTTGGGGTCATTGTCCTTTTTTTAAAATTATTATTATTATTATTATTATTATTATTAACTTTTATTTGTACCGCACCAACATATTCCGTAGCGCAATACAGGGGATAAAAACAAGGAAAAATACAGCATTAACAACCTTCCAAAAATGGAGGATCCTGTTTTGAGCTTAGAATCTTTGCAGAAAGTGCTTTTTCCCCAAAGCATCCTAGAAGACTGAAAACTCGCCACTTACAATCTAAAGGGAATGGAAGGGGCAGAAATCAGGGAAAGATTAAACAGATAGGGAATAAAAAGGGTCAGAAGAGAAGTGAAAGTTAGAAAGGTTTTTCATTTAGAGGGAGAGAGGTGAGGGCTCTAGCATTTAATATGTTGTCTGCCCCTAGTGGTGAGATAATATATGCAAGTAGGAAAGTCAGGTGATCTCCATTCCACTATAAATTTAATCAGAAATAGGGAGGTAGGGCAGAACTCCCAGAATTCAGAGTAACCAGTGAGGCCTTCTGAAACCAGGATGCAGGTAAAATTTGGGGCTGATGGTGTGTATGAAACTCCCAGAATTCAGAGTAACCAATGAGGCCTTCTGAAGCCAGGATGCAGGTAAAACTTGGGGCTGATGGTGTGTATGAAACTCCCAGAATTCAGAGTAACCAGTGAGGCCTTTGTCCCCTCTCTCCCTCCTTTGTCTCTTTGTCCCCTCTCTCCCTCCTTTGTCTCTTTGTCCCCTCTCTCCCTCCCCTGTCTCTCTTTGTCCCCTCTCTCCCTCCCCTGTCTCTCTTTGTCCCCTGCGTCTCTCCCCTGTCTCTCTTTGCCCCCTGTGTATCTCCCCTGTCTCTCTTTGCCCCCTGTGTATCTCCCCTGTCTCTCTTTGCCCCCTGTGTATCTCCCCTGTCTCTCTTTGCCCCCTGTGTATCTCCCCTGTCTCTCTTTGCCCCCTGTGTCTCTTTGCCGTCTCTCTCCCTCCCTGTCTCTATTTGCCGTCTCTCTCCCTCCCCTGTCTCTATTTGCCGTCTCTCTCCCTCCCCTGTCTGTCTTTGCCCCATCTCTTTCTCTCCTGTCTCTCTTTGCCCCCTCTCTCCCTCCCCTGTCTCTCTTTCCCCCCTCTCTCCCTCCCCTGTCTCTCTTGGCCCCGTCTCTCCCTCCCCTGTCTCTCTTTGCCCCCTCTCTCCCTCCCCTGTCTCTCTTTGCCCCCTCTCTCCCTCCCTTGTCTCTCTCACCCTCTCCCTCCCCTGTCTCTCTTTGCCCCCTCTCTCCATCCCCTGTCTCTCTTTGCCCCCTCTCTCCATCCCCCCTCTCTCCATCCCCTGTCTCTCTTTGCCCCCTCTCTCCATCCCCTGTCTCTCTTTGCCCCCTCTCTCCATCCCCTGTCTCTCTTTGCCCCCTTTCTCCATCCCCTGTCTCTCTTTGTCCCCTCTCTCCATCCCCTGTCTCTCTTTGTCCCCTCTCTCCATCCCCTGTCTCTCTTTGCCCCCTCTCTCCATCCCCTGTCTCTCTTCTCCCCCTCTCTCCATCCCCTGTCTCTCTTCTCCCCCTCTCTCCCTCCCTTGTCTCCGCCTCCCTCCCTTGTCTCTTCCTACCCTGTCTCTCTTCCCCCTCTCTCCCTCCCCTGTGTCTCTCCCCTCTCTCTTTGCCCCTGTGTCTCTCCCCTCTCTCTTTGCCCCTGTGTCTCTCCCCCTCTCTCTTTGCCCCCTGTGTCTCTCCCCTCTCTCTCTTTGCCCCCCTGTCTTCCTCTCTACCTCCCCTGTGTCTCTCCCCTTTCTCTCTTTGCCCCCTGTGTCTCTTTGACATATCTTTTCCCTCCCTGTCACTCTTTTCCCCCCTCTCTCCCTCCCCTGTCTGTCCTTGCCCCATCTCTTTCTCCCCTGTCTGTATTTGCCCCATCTCTTTCTCCCCTGTCTGTCTTTGCCCCATCTCTTTCTCCCCTGTCTGTCTTTGCCCCATCTATTTCTCCCCTGTCTGTCTTTGGCCCATCTCTTTCTCCCCTGTCTGTCTTTGCCCCATCTCTTTCTCCCCTGTCTGTCTTTGCCCCCTCTTTCCCTTCCCTGTCTCTCTTTGTCCCCTGTCACTCTTTGTCCCCTCTCTCCCTCCCCTGTCACTCTTTGCCTCACTCTCCCTCCCCTGTCACTCTTTGCCTCACTCTCCCTCCCCTGTCACTCTTTGCCTCACTCTCCCTCCCCTGTCTCCCTTTGCCCCTTGTCTCCCTTTGCCCCTTGTCTCCCTTTGCCCCTTGTCTCCCTTTGCCCCTTGTCTCCCTTTGCCCCTTGTCTCCCTTTGCCCCTTGTCTCCCTTTGCCCCTTGTCTCCCTTTGCCCCTTGTCTCCCTTTGCCCCTTGTCTCCCTTTGCCCCTTGTCTCCCTTTGCCCCTTGTCTCCCTTTGCCCGCTGTCTCCCTCCGCTGTCTCCCTTTGCCCCTTGTCTCCCTCCGCTGCCTCCCTTTTCCCCTTGTCTCCCTCCGCTGTCTCCCTTTGCCCCTTGTCTCCCTCCGCTGCCTCCCTTTTCCCCTTGTCTCCCTCCGCTGTCTCTCTTTGCCCCTTGTCTCCCTCCGCTGTCTCTCTTTGCCCCTTGTCTCCCTCCGCTGTCTCTCTTTGCCCCTTGTCTCCCTCCGCTGTCTCTCTTTTTTCCCTCTCTCCCTACCCTGTCTCTCTTTTTTCCCTCTCTCCCTACCCTGTCTCTCTTTGCCCCTTATCTCCCTACCCTGTCTCTCTTCCCCCTGTCTCTTTGCCCCTGTGTCTCTCCCCTCTCTCTTTGCCCCTGTGTCTCTCCCCTCTCCTTGCCCCCTGTGTCTCTCCCCTCTCCTTGCCCCCTGTGTCTCTCCCCTCTCCTTGCCCCCTGTGTCTCTCCCCTCTCCTTGCCCCCTGTGTCTCTCCCCTCTCCTTGCCCCCTGTGTCTCTCCCCTCTCCTTGCCCCCTGTGTCTCTCCCCTCTCTCTCATTGCCCCCTGTGTCTCTCCCCTCTCTCTCTTTGCCCCCTGTGTCTCTCCCCTCTCTCTCTTTGCCCCCTGTGTCTCTCCCCTGTCTCTCATTGCCCCCTGTGTCTCTCCCCTCTCTCTCTTTGCCCCCTGTGTCTCTCCCCTCTCTCTCTTTGCCCCCTGAGTCTCTCCCCTGTCTCTCTTTGCCCCCTGTGTCTCTCCCCTCTCTCTCTTTGTCCCCTCTCTCCCTCCCCTGTGTCTCTCCCCTTTCTCTCTTTGCCCCCTGTGTCTCTTTGACATATCTTTCCCTCCCTGTCTCTCTTTTCCCCCCTCTCTCCCTCCCCTGTCTGCCTTTGGCCCATCTCTTTCTCCCCTGTCTGTCTTTGCCCCATCTCTTTCTCCCCTGTCTGTCTTTGCCCCCTCTTTCCCTTCCCTGTCTCTCTTTGTCCCCTGTCACTCTTTGTCCCCTCTCTCCCTCCCCTGTCACTCTTTGCCTCACTCTCCCTCCCCTGTCACTCTTTGCCTCACTCTCCCTCCCCTGTCTCTCTTTGCCCCTTCTCTCCCTTCCCTGTCTCTCTTTGCCCCTTCTCTCCCTTCCCTGTCTCTCTTTGCCCCTTATCCCTTTGCCCCTTATCTCCCTCCCTGTCTCTCTTTTTTTTCCCTCTCTCCCTCCCCTGTCTCTCTTTGCTCCTTACAAACACACTTTCTAGTCATCTCCCAGTTTCATACTCCAAGGGTATGACTTTTTGGAGAGTATTCCCCTCTGGGCGGCTCCCAATCCAGAGACAATACAGAATTCAGGGAGTGGAGACATAAGGAGCTCATACAGTCTGGGGGCATGAATACAAATAGTAATATATATCTATATATATCTTTAAAAGCACAGTAAAGGTTGAATAAAGTTTCTTTCTTATCAGGCCGCGCCCTTTGTAAAATTGTTAGAGAGGTTATCAAAATTAGTATAATAAAAACAAACAAAAAGCTTTTAAAAGAACAATGACTTTTGGAGTTTGGTTGCTGTCACCTTTATTTGTATAACATGTGTCACCTGATGTGGTTAATTAGTAAAAAAGCTGCATTTATTGATTTACGAACGTAGGACAAACTTGATAAAATCTTTTTTAAGTATATGATTTCAGTTTCATTTTGCATCATAGTCAGACTAATAATAAATATATTATGTTTGAGAAGAAATAACCAGAGAATAAATACTGTGAGTGTCCCTAGCAGGGTGGCACGACTTCCCCGCGAGTGCTGAAGGCGCGCCGCCGTAAGGGCTGCGACAATTGCGCAGCAGTCGAATGTGCGCAAGGGTAGAAGTGCGCACGGGCAATCGGGCAGTTGTCGCAGTCCTTATGTCGGCACGTTTTCAGCTTGCTCTGCAAAGACGGGGTGCCCCTTAGCAGTATATAGCAATATACAGTATTTCATGCCCCACTGACAATAAACTGATTCAGACATCTGACTAAACCTCCTATATTCTGTATATTGCTAATGGAAGGGTGGAGAATATTCTATCCTCTGTATTCATAATATGGTGTAAAGTCACTGAAATCAATGTAATATATATATATATATATGGAGTAGTCCATATGGTGGTCTGAGTAAGTCGCTACAAACTCTTTTTCTCCATTGCCAAAAGATAAATTGACATAATATTTACATTTGTAACATTTTATATGCAATTATCCTTTACTTCATGGCTACATTTTCTTTTATGGCCTGACTGCTACTTTCTCAGGATGGTGTAAACTAATGAGCCTTCCATTAGTCATGTTGACTGCACTGGTAGTTTTAGCAATCTCAATTGCACTACGCAGATAGAGGCTTTCTCTACATTTAAATTGTCCCTCCGATCACAGGACGTTGATCTGGGGAGATGGTAAATACCACTGCAGCATAATCATACAGTGGATATAAAAAGTCTACACACCCCTGTTAAAATGTCAGGTTTATGTGCTGTAAAAAAAATGAGACAAAGATAAATCATTTCAGAACTTTTTCCACCTTTAATGTGACCTATAAACTGTACAACTCAATTGAAAAACAAACAGAAATCTTTTAGGTAGAGGGAAGAAAAAATATAAAAATAAAATAATATGGTTGCATAAGTATGCACACCCTTAAACTAATACTTTGTTGAAGCACCTTTTGATTTTATTACAGCACTCAGTCTTTTTGGGTATGAGTCTATCAGCATGGCACATTTTGACTTGGCAAGGTTTGCCCACTCTTCTTTCCAAAAACACTCCAAATCTGTCAGATTGCGAGGGCATCTCCTGGGCACAGCCCTCTTCAGATCACCCCACAGATTTTCAATCGGATTCAGGTCTGGGCTCTGGCTGGGCCATTCCAAAACTTTAATCTTCTTCTGGTGAAGCCATTCCTTTGTTGATTTGGATGTATGCTTTGGGTCGTTGTCATGCTGAAAGATGAAGTTCCTCTTCATGTTCAGCTTTCTAGCAGAAGCCTGGAGGTTTTGTGCCAATATTGACTGGTATTTGGAACTGTTCATAATTCCCTCTATCTTAACTAAGGCCTCAGTTCCAGCTGAAGAAAAACAGCCCCAAAGCATGATGCTGCCACCACCATGCTTCACTGTGGGTATGGTGTTCTTTTGGTGATGTGCAGTGTTGTTTTTGCACCAAACATATCTTTTGGAATTATGGCCAAAAAGTTCAACCTTGGTTTCATCAGACCATAACATCTTTTTCCACATGCTTTTGGGAGACTTCAGATGTGTTTTTGCAAAATGTAGCCTGGCTTGAATGTTTTTCTTCGTAAGAAAGCCTTGCCACTCTACCCCATAGCCCAGACATATGAAGAATACAGGAGATTGTTGTCACATGTACCACACAGCCAGTACTTGCCAGATATTCCTGCAGCTCCTTTAATGTTGCTGTAGGCCTCTTGGTAGCCTCCCAGGCCAGTTTTCTTCTTGTCTTTTCATCGATTTGGGAGGGAGCTCCAGTTCTTGGTAATGTCACTGTTGTGCCATATTTTCTCCACTTGATGATGACTGTCTTCACTGTGTTCCATGGTATATCTAATGCCTTGGAAATTCTTTTGTACCCTTCTCCTGACTGATACCTTTTAACAATGAGATCCCTCTCATGCTTTGGAAGCTCTCTGTGGACCATGGCTTTTGCTGTGGGATGCGACTAAGAAAATTTCAGGAAAGACCAACTAGAGCAGCTGAACTTTATTTGGGGTTAATCAGAGGCACTTTAAATGATGGCAGGTGTATGCTGACTCCTATGTAACACGATTTGGAATGTGATTGCTTAATTCTGAACACCGCTACATCCACAGTTATAAGAGGGTGTGCAGACTTATGCAACCACATTATTTTTATTTATTTTTTTCTTCCCTCCACCTAAAAGATTTCAGTTTGTTTTTCAATTGAGTTGTACAGTTTATAGGTCACATTAAAGGTGGAAAAAGTTCTGAAATGATTTATCTTTATCTCATTTTTTTACAGCACAGAAACCTGACATTTTAACAGGGGTGTGTAGACTTTTTATATCCACTGTATATATAGTTGTCGTAATTGCGAGTTTGTGTGTAACGCTCGCAAAGTTACAGGTTTGCGCTTGGGAGGCCTTCAAAAGATGCCAATTGAATAGCAAATTAGCTTGCAACCTCACTTACGGTCTCCCTCTTCCCCCGAGTTACGGGCTTGAAAAAAAATGGCGTGGTTAAACCTGTAGCTTTTTTTTCAAGCCTGCAAAGCTTTGAGCAATAGCGATTTATAATTTAAGCCTTGCAGGCTTGAAAAAAGTTACAGGTTTAACTACCGCCAAGCCCGCAAATGTTTTCAAACCCGTAAATGGCAAAATGAGACAGGGGAGGGAGAGGGGGCCAAAGAGAGACGGGGGGAGACGCAGGGGAAGGACACAGGGAAGGCAGAGGGGGGGGGACACAGGGAAGGCAGAGGGGGGGACACAGGGAAGGGAGAGGGGGGAAGGGACACAGGTGAGAGGGGGGAAAGGGACACAGGTGAGAGGGGGGAAAGGGACACAGGTGAGAGGGGGGAAAGGGACACAGGTGAGAGGGGGGAAAGGGACACAGATGAGAGGGGGGAAAGGGACACAGGTGAGAGGGGGGAAAGGGACACAGGTGAGAGGGGGGAAAGGGACACAGGTGAGAGGGGGGAAAGGGACACAGGTGAGAGGGGGGAAAGGGACACAGGTGAGAGGGGGGAAAGGGACACAGGTGAGAGGGGGGAAAGGGACACAGGTGAGAGGGGGAAAGGGACACAGGTGAGAGGGGGGAAAGGGACACAGGGGAGGGAGAGAGGGGGTAAAAAGACACAGGGGAGGGAGAGAGGGGGTAAAGAGACACGGGAGGGAGAGAGGGCGGGAAAGACACAGGGGAGGGAGAGAGGGCGGGAAAGAGACACAGGGGAGGGAGAGGGGGGAGAGACACAGGGGAGGGAGTAGGGGGAAGAGACACAGGGGAGGGAGTAGGGGGGAGAGACACAAGGGAGGGAGTAGGGGGGAGAGACACAAGGGAGGGAGTAGGGGGGAGAGACACAAGGGAGGGAGTAGGGGGGAGAGACACAGGGGAGGGAGTAGGGGGGAGAGACACAGGGGAGGGAGTAGGGGGGAGAGACACAGGGGAGGGAGAGGGAGGAAAGAGACACAGGGGAGGGAGTAGGGGGAAAGAGACACAGGGGAGGGAGTAGGGGGGAGAGACACAGGGGAGGGAGTAGGGGGGAGAGACACAGGGGAGGGAGAGGGGAGAAAGAGACACAGGGGAGGGAGAGGGGAGAAAGAGACACAGGGGAGGGAGAGAGGGGGAAAGAGACACAGGGGAGGGAGTGAGGGGGAAAGAGACACAGGGGAGGGAGAGAGGGGGAAAGAGACACAGGGGAGGGAGAGAGGGGGAAAGAGACACAGGGGGGAATTAAATATTATCCCGTAATTTGTGATAATGGGTGCTGAAGGCGCTCATTGCAATGCTCGCATGGGGAGAGAGAAGAGGGAGGGAGAGGACACAGAAGAAGGAAAGGAGAGAGAGAGAGAAGCCGTGCATAGCGAGGCTCGCATTGTGTGGGAAAACAACAGCATTGGAGGCTTCAGATTTTTATTCTGTAATTTGTGACGGGCAAGTCGCTAGTAACATATAAAAAGAGGCTGAATGATTTTATTTAACATCATAGGACAAATTTCCTATTTTCAAGTGTTGTTCAAATTATTATTATTATATTTTGTCTGTATTGCACCAACATATTCTGTAGCGCTGTACAGGGGAGCACAAGGAAATATACAATGTACAATATTGACAACTGCAGAAAATGGAGGGCCCAGTTTTGAGCTTCAAGACTTGTAAAAAGTGCTTTTTCCCAAAGAACCCCACAAGATTAGACACTCGCCACTTACAATCTAAAGGTAACGGAAAAGGCAGAGACCTGGGGAAGATAAGGAATAGCAAGGTTAGGAAGGAAGTGAGAGGTTCAAAGGAAAGAAGTTGTGAAAATACTAGGAACTTGCCCTTCAAAAATGCCGGGATTAAAATTGTAAGGCTGGCAATGCTGTTTGCCACGCAATGTGAGGCTTTTTGTCCTCTGAGCACCTTCGGCGCTCATCTCAAGCCTTTCCTCTCGCCTACTGTACGGGCTGCTCATTGCAGGGTTCATTAACCTGCAAGTTTAGTGCTTGGGAATGCCCTGTGTGCCTTTCCAGCATCTCCCCCTGTCCCTTTCCAGCATCTCCCCCTGTCCCGTCCCTTTCTCCTCTGTGTGTGTGCTGAATGTTTGCGTCGCACGTGGTGGTGGTCATTGGTTTTATTTTCAAAGTCCTGCGTGCCTGGCGTTGTTCGTGTAAGTGTTAATGTCTTCAGCGTCATGTATTTTGTAAGTTTTGCGAGCCTGGCGTTGCTGAACCTCTTTTTCATGCTGTTTCTGAAATTTTGCGTTTTTTTGTCCGCCATTTTTTTCCTCACTTAGGCGATTTTCCAGTGACAAAAAACGCCAAATATGGGTGTAATTCGCTTGCAACCTCACTCACAAGCTTTGTGTCTCCCCTTGTGCTGTGTGTGTGTGTTAGAATTGTTTTTTTTATGTGTGTGAGTTACGCTCTTGAACAGTGCTGCGCTGCTGGCTGCAATGAGCGCCTTTGGTGCTCATTGCAGCCTATGTGCTAAGCGTCTGCTTCGCCTCGCTTTGCAAGGCTCGAATGTGTGACGGCGCCGCATCGCGAGGTCGCAACTGCGTTACCAACATTGTAAGCGTTCCAAACAGCGTTCTTGGTCCACAACTATATATGTGATCATGATGCAGTGGGCCTGCTATTTTAGTTTTTGCTGATGAAATTGCTACGGTTGGTGGAGATAGAATCTTCCTCTGCACTCAATCTACAATGGGAATGTAGCAGCTAAAACTGTCCGTGCATTTGTTATGGACACACCCTCCTGAGAAAGTAACAGACAGAACAAGGTCATGAAAGAAAATGTAACACCACTGTAAAGAATAACTACATGTAAAAGTTAAAAATGACCATTTACAAAGTTGGCCCATTGTCAAGTTTTATTATACAAAAGAAAAATGCCACGATGTTACATTAAAGGGATATGGAATGTCCCTTGATTTTACTAGGTATAAAACAGTGTATTTTTATGTTATTATAACTACTGTTTTTACTGCCTAAAATCAAGCACATAGTCTCTGTATGGGTCTGCCCTCTGTACAGTCTCTGTTGTATTGCTGTACTGTGTCTCATGCTAGCCAATCGGTGACCATCTTTCAGCAACATTCTGCAACATGCAGCTGAGACGTGGTCCCCGATAGGCTAGAGAACTACTTTACGTCCAGGAGTCTGTGTCTGTGTGGGCAGACCAATACAGGGACTATTTGTTTGGTTTTAGGCAGTAATAACAGAGCTTATAAGCACTTCTTGTCAGTAAATAGATACACAGAGATATTCTTTACCCAGGAACCTGCTATATCCCAAGTCTAAATGATTAAGTGGATGCCGTCTGACATGCGTCTTGTTTTTTCTTTAAGTTGTATACAAGATCTGTACCGATGAATCTCCAGCCCAGGCACAGTCCTTTCACATTAAGGCTTTCCACTCTCTGCATGCCAAGATCGCTCTCTAACTCCTACAAATCCAAGCTGCTGAGCAGTACCACAAACTTGAGTCATACAATGGGAATACACACCTCCACCTGCCACCTGAAAAGAAGGAAAGTCCAGGAGGAACCTGAGAAACGTGAGCTGGATCTGCTAAGATACGACATGAGAGCAATAAAAGACGCCCCCAGGCCAGCTCTATACCTTGGGTTGGGAGGGCTGGTCCCATTTGTCTCGGCCCCTATTCTTATGAGTGTCACAACATGTTATTATCCAGAGCTGGCTTTTGCTCAAGTAGCATATGGAGCCTCCATCTTGTCTTTCCTTGGCGGCGTCCGTTGGGGGTTTGCCATTCCAGAGAATAGTCCTGCCAAGCCTGATTGGTTGAACCTTGCCAATAGTGTTGTGTCGCCTCTCCTGGCCTGGGTGGCCTTACTCTTTCGGGACAACCTAACAGAGGCCACTTTGATGGTGGTCATGGGATTAGGAATTGCTCTACACTATGACCTGGCACTTCTCCCTACTTACCCGTCCTGGTTCAAGGCTATGCGTGCCATCCTAACTCTTGTAGCCGTGTTTTCTCTCATTGGCACTCTAGTGATCTCCGGTCAATACCCCAGCAAATCATTAATTGGCGATGACAACGAAAAAACTAAATGACACAAACTAGTGACCCGTGGTCCTATGTGTTTATACATGCTCTTTTGTATAAATTTGTAAAAATAAATAAATAAAATATAAATTAATATTTTACCTTTTACATGTTGTTCTTTGTTTTCTATTTGTGTTTCTTAGATGATTCTGTCTGCTACACTAGTATGTCCATAAAGTAATGAGCCTTCCATTAATCCTGTTTTTAACTGCCACAATCTCATTTTACAGAAAGACGCTAACCATGCAACTTCTCACACTTCAGTAAGTTGATTAGAAGAAACCTACAAATGACTTATGGTGGTTTAAAGGACCCGCCATTTGTCCTCTATTCTATAGGATTGAAACGCAACGCTCATCTGTCTCTAAATTAGTTAAATCCTAAAAGAGATTGGACACAATCATGGGAAACCTATATTTAACATGGCAGACCGCACTAGAACGGTTAACCCTACAAATTATGGATTGGTCCTTTTCTGTTATAGTTTTGCCGCCGCGACTTGCAAGCTTGGGGTGAATGGCTGGCCCGCAGCTGCGGTTCTGGCTGGATCTCGCTGTTCCAGTCCAAGTTCTCAGCTGTGGTCTTGTGTTGCTGCTGCGGGCTTTGCTGACTTGCAAGCTTAGGGTGGTGGGCTTGGGGTGGTGTACTGCGGGCTTGGGATGGCATAACTATAAAAGGATAGACCCGACATATCTTTCCTGCTGCATCCTAACTTTTTGTTAGCTACTATAAATATATTTCTATAAATAATCCCTTCCATGGCTCTCAGAAAATGTGGCTGGCTTCTAACTAACCTATCTGGCTCATAATTTTCATATAAATTTGTCAACCCGTTTTATAAAGCATTTTTCAATAATGTAAATGAGCTATTCTGTTGTTTTTACATATAGATAATAAATTGAGGATAACAATGTTGCACCTGCATCTGATTGGCCACAATGTATTATGAATTTTATTCTAATTTAAGCTTGGTTTTTCAGGTGTTCATTCTTAAAATAAATTGCCAGAAAACAGAAGAAATTTACAAACTTCAGGGCAAATTTATTATTGTTGGATTTTTTTCATACACTACTGATTCTCCTGTATCAGATGCTTCATATTCCAGGAACCTTCCAGATACATTTAATATCTTTTTCTCAGTGACAGACTAATACGTTTGCGAAAATGTACTGTCCTGAATGTAGATGTTTTCAAGCAAACTTGGTAGAGAAAATAGGGCTTAGCCAGGGTAGAAGAATCGGTTATTTTATGGAGGATGTCCGGATAAGAGGGGCCACAGCTTGTTCCTTCAATAAAAGGGGTTAGAGAGAGAAAACAATCTTGAATTTTTATCTGCATTTAAATATTTATATTTTGTTACATTAAACAGCATGGGTTCCCTGGTGGTCCAGTGGTTAGGAATCTGTGCTTTCACTGCTGCAACCTGGGTTCCATTCCAGTCAGGGAACCAAGAGGTCACACCACCCTGAAGCCAGGCAGGGTTGGGCCTGGTTAGTGTCCGATGCTCCTTTTTATGCATGTTCTGAAAGACACCCCCAGGCCGGCTCTATACCTTGGGTTGGGAGGGCTGGGCCCCTGTGTCTTGGCCCCTCTGAGAAGCAGCATGCAAATCAATAGTGTTAGGAGACGTTCTTGTTTTTTTCTATTGTTGACCTGGGTAAATTGTCTTGAGTCTGTACGACTTGTTGTGGGAACAAGAGGAGCAAAAAATCCTATACTGCACTTGTTGTCCACCTTTAAAAAGAAAATGACCACTCACAAGGAACATATCTGTTTGAAAGCTTTGAGTCTAAGAGCATAATTAAGCAACGTTTAATTAAAAAAAAAATACATTTTAATGAGTCTGCTGGGTCCTGGTGTAATCCATGATGCATAGGTGAAAGGTATGGGTGCGTTAGAGAGGAGTTTACCTTTCTGGAGAGACATGGTTGCATTTCCTGAAGCAAGGTGTTTGCTTCTGCCCCAGCAAGGGTATAGGGGTGTGGTGTCTGTTTCAATCTTATCTAGTTATCTTAACAAAAAACTGATAACCAACACATCTTCAAGATTCTGCTCCGAAGAAGTGATGTAACAAACACAAAATGGATTCCTGTATTCTTGAAAAGTTCAGATATTCCCAAAATGTTTTAATATTGTTAGTTTGGTACATATAATAATATTTGGGATTTATAAGGGATTTGGAAGGTTCCTGGATTTTACTAGTTATGCGATTTATATCTATGTATTTATTTACTTTTATGTACTTTAATTAAGAAGCAATTAAAAGCTCTGTTTTTGTCAAATAAATAGTCACTGTATGGGTCTGCCCACTGCAGTAAATGTAGACGCAGACTGTGTAGGGCTGGAGGTGTGGTGTAGCGTTCTAGCCTATCAGGGACCACGTCTAGTCTTCCTCTGGATTAATTAGCAATATTACAAGAATCAGAGGAGAGCCAAAAACGATTGAAAGTGATGGACTAAAATACTTTTTTTTTTTTTTCAACCTCCGTTACTATGTAACCCAGCAACATGTTTTTGGAGACATGGTCCCTGATAGGCTAGGATACTACACTGCACATCCAGCCCTACAAAGTCTGTGTCTGCATACGATGCAGAGGGCAGACCCATACAGGAACTATTTTTTTTTATTTTAGGCAGTAAAAACAGAGCTTTTAATTGCTTTCTAATAAAACAAAAGTACATAAAAAATAAATACATAGATATATAGTTACGTGGGTTACATAGTAATTGAGGTTGAAAAAATACTTTTATTCCATCAAGTTCAACCTTTTAAGGGGGAGAAACCACTCACAGGAAATGGTCAGCTTGGTGCGCTGATCTCCAAGAACGCTAAGGATGAGAATGAGAGCGACCGACAGACGGCGTTGTAGCACAGCTGAACCCGCGTTACCTTCCACACATGCGGGTGGATCCGGCTGACTCACCCCACTTGTAATAACAGTGGCAAGGATAATACCTGCTCTTAACAGACTGGAAACTACGCCATGGAGACACCACACCAGAAACATAAGATAAGTGCACATTAACCTCCCTGGTGGTCTGGCCTTGTCAGTACGACTGAGTGTTAAAGCAATACACTCGGGATACTGACATGGCCAGATCGTCTTGTTCCACCCCCCTGCTCCTACATTTAATTTTTTTTTCTGTAGTGAAAAAAAGCGCATGCAGCACACCATTCCCCCCTCCTCCCCTTCCCCCTCTCCCTTCTCCTCCCCTTCCCCCTCTCCCTTCTTCCTCCCCTTCCCCCTCTCCCATCTCTTCCCTTTCCCCTCTCCCTTCTCCTTCCCTTCCCCCTCTCCCTTCTCCTCCCCTTCCCCCTCTCCCTTCTCCTCCCCTTGCCCCTCTCCCTTCTCCTCCCCTTGCCCCTCTCCCTTCTCCTCCCCTTCCCCCTCTCCCTTCTCCTCTCCTTCCCTTCCCCCTCTCCCTTCTCCTCTCCTTCCCTTCCCCCTCTCCCTTCTCCTCTCCTTCCCTTCCCCCTCTCCCTTGCGAGCCCCGCAAAACTTTGACAAAATTACGACTTTAACGGCCGAAATTTTTTCACACCCGTAAATCGAAAAAAAACGACAGAAAACGCCAATTAAAAAAAAAACAAAAAAAAAACACTTTTACGCACAGCACAGGGGGAGAGACAGGGAGCCTGTGAGTGAGGTTGCAAGCTAATTTGAGGCCGATCTAAAATCGCTAAGCGAGGGAAAAAAATGACGTCCGTACAGGCGTAACTGTTTGGAAAAAGGCTCAAAACGAGGCTGAAGCAAGTACCACTTAGACGATCAACGCGAAGCACACAAGACTTTGAAAATAAGAACCAACGGCGCTCATCACGAACAATGCAAGACTTAAACAGGGACAGAGAGCAGAGAGACACAGGGTAGGGAGAGGGGGGAGACTGTGCAAAGAGATACAGGGGTGAGAGAGGGGGGAAAAGAGACACAGGGCAGGGAGAGGGGGGACACATGGAATGGAGAAGGGGGAAACAGACACACAGAAAAGTAGACGGTGTGAGAGGCTCCCAATGAGCGCCGAAGGTGCTAATTGCGAGGCATAAAAGTGTCGGGTTGGCCGAGGCCTGCAATGAGCGGCAAAGCCGCTAATTGTGGGGCTTGCGATGAACGCCAAAGGCGCTCATCCCGAGTCCCTTAAAGTAGACTGTGGGAGAGGTCCGCAACTTAGGAGAGCTTTGCATTGTGTGGCAAACAGCATTGCCAGCCTTCAAATTTTATTGCCATCATTTTTGACGGGCAAGGCCCAAGTGAACTTGCTATATCTATAGCCATGGATAAGAGCTTTTAAGATGTATAAGAAAGCTCCGGATTCATGGATCTGATTTATCTATAACCCGCATCAAGGTTATTGGATAATTATAGATAAGAAGTTGCACTACAACATAGTTGTCATTAATTAATCCTATCTCCATCTATCCTAATTGTTTATGAGACTAAAAGATCTGAACTTGTGTTTCACTGGAACAGAACTGTCTGGCTACAAATTCTTAAAGCAGTTGCTAGAGGAGAGCACCTTCCAACAGAATTACTGGGGAACTTCAAGTGAAGTGCTCACAATGCTCTTCAATATGGAATTATAATCCAGCTTATTTTACTATATATTCTGTCTGTATAAAGAGAGTTTATGTATATGAACTAATTATAAGACATTGCACCAGTTGTGACTGGGTATAACCCAGAAACTAGTCTTTGCTAATCGCTTATACACACTATCTCCAATAGGAGCATTGAAGAACTACAGGAAATAGCAAAATAAGATCTCTGCAATTGAATTGTTGGACAACTACTAATATTCACTGCAATTGTCCATATAAGGGACTAAGCATTATACCATATACATAGTTTGTATATTTACAAGATTGATTAACAGCAGTGGAAATTATAGTAAAATCTTGGTTCTTTTCTAAGAGAGTAGTAGTACCAGCGACAATGGTTTTCCTGCCGCAGGACTCACCCCTAGCAAAAAAAGAAACATAAAATTAGCAAAGAAATAAACACAACAAAACATTATAAACATTCTAAATATTACACTTACATTTCCGCGATGCCCCCGTCCTTCTTGAAATCTTCTCCGGCTGGGCCCTTGAAAAAAAAAGTCACACAAAAAAAAAAAAAATCCCTGGAGGAGAGTCCCGCCGCAAATGAGGCTTGTAGCGCTTGTTCCGGTACAACAATCGGAAATGGCGCCTTCTGATTGGCTGAAATATGATTGTCAACCTTTTCAACCAATCAGAAGGCGCCAAGATGTGAGCCTATCAGAATGGGATACACCCCTATATTACGTTCTGATTGGCTGATGGACCTGTCAATCAATTGTAAACCAATCATAAGGTGCTATTCCTTCAGCCAATCAGAATGGGATACAGCCATCAGCCAATCAGAAGGTGCAGATGCTTGGAGCCAATCACAATGGGATACAAACCAGTGGGGGTGTATCTCATTATGATTGGCTGATGGGAAAAGCACCTTCTGATTGGCTGATGTAACTGTCAATCAGATTGCAGCCAATCAGAAGGGTCGCAGATGCCTTAAGCCAATCACAATGGGATATATGCCCCGTGGAGGTGTATCCCTTTCTGATTGACTGAAGGCAATAGCCCCTTATTATTGGATTAGAAATGATTGACAGGTCCATCAGCCAATCAGAATGGGATATAGGGGTGTTTTTTTTTATTTTTTAGTGCAACAGTTTTTTTTTCAAGGGCCCAGCCGGAGAAGACTTCAAGAAGGACGGGGGCATCGCAGAAAGGTAAGTGTAATATTTAGAATGTTTATAATGTTTTGTTGTGTTTATTTCTTTGTTTTATGCTTCTTTTTTCCTGGAGGTGCGACCTGCGGCAGGAAAACCGTCGTCGCTGGAGAGGCATTTGGGCAAGTTAAGTGGCCTTATTTATACTATTTTAGGTGAGATTAGTGGGTTTTTATTGTATGTAGTTAGGGTATTCCTGTATGTAGTTAGGGGTTAATAGTATGTAGTTAGTAATTAGCGGAGGAGGATCACTCCACACCCAGGAAGCTGCTAGTATGAGCAGCTAGCGGGATTTGGTGCCAAACTGCAGTGGTGCAGAGAATGCTGTGATCATTGCCTGACTACCATGGAGCTGCTCTAATGCGCTCTCAAACTAACCTATACTCCATTCGTATCTCAACACTCCCTTGTCCAAGGAGATGGAAAGGTAGCACTGCCTAAACTAGTGATATCTGTTGCCAGTTGGGAATGCACCTGGTCGCTGTTGCTTAGAGAGACTGGAAAGGAGACAGAGAAGAGAAGCCGCAGTCTTCAGAGTGATGGTAAGAGGCCCGAGGGGGAGCGTTGCTGTTGAGCACGCAGACAAGCCCACGTTGAGTGAGGGAATATCCTGAGAGCCTGAGTTAGATACCGGCAATAATATGATGATGGGTTTGCTGATGGGCTGGCTGAAAGCCTGATATCCTAAGGAGACTCCCTTAACCTGAAATAGAATCCAGTAATCCCCTTACCACTCTATCTGTACCCAGAGGGAAGAAGTGAGTGGAGTAGGGTTGGCAACGGGGAGCTCCCCATGTTCCGCTGCATGTTTTGGTGAGACTTTTGGTGGAAAACGACTCTAAAAAAACGGCCTGGTTTTAGAGGGTGTGATACCTCATATATAAAGTAAGATAGAAGCCCTGGGTTTAAAACCATAGGGTGGAGACAACGATAAAAAGGCACAACATATGCTGCATAGCAAGTGGACTGGTTTTCAATTTGAGGCCCTAAACTTCCGCCCCACCTGGCCAAGAAGAAAAAAGGGAAAAAAGAAAAAAAAGGGAAAAAATTGGACGGTCAAACTAAAGACCACTGGGGCTAATATTACTGCTATCAGCAGTCTTTTATATCTAGTCATACATCTCCAGACATCTATATTCAGATATAGAGTGGCAACAACACAAAGAAATTGGGAAACCCCACTGCTAATCTACATGT
This sequence comes from Discoglossus pictus, assembly GCA_027410445.1. NCBI lineage: Eukaryota > Metazoa > Chordata > Amphibia > Anura > Alytidae > Discoglossus > Discoglossus pictus. The sequence goes on from CM050170.1 coordinate 191,783,043, forward strand.
GCAATATTGCTAGAGACAATAGGGGGATACCCACTATGTGGAATAAAATCCCCCAGAGCCTGGAACATAAACCACAAAGATAAAATCAGAAGCCCTGATATTGAGTGGTCTGCTGAAGTGTTGTTTGAACTTTAACTGTGTAACATAAACAATCTCAGTTATAATGGGTCTTACCTTTTATACTCTATAATAATTTTACACTTGGACTGCTGGCTAGATCAAAGGTTCCAGACACCTACACCCTTCCATTATTGTATACTTGGCTGTCTTGAGACTGCTTGTAGCACTTTGTGCAGAGCCCCACTGGCCAGTGTCTACCAGAATACCTTTTTTCAGCTGCAACTTATACACCTAAATGCTTATCTAAAAAAAAGTACTATTTAAAACTACAAAATAAGCAACAGGGATAACTATTTGCATCAAAACGTTAAGTCCGGGATAATTAAGACCATTTCAAAAACTTTTCCAAGCTTACTTTGATTTAGTTACTCCAGCTCTACGGACTATGAACTGGATTCTTATGGAAGCGTTTTTATAAAATTGATGAACATTTGAGAAATGGGCATCCAGTTATCTACTTAAATACCTATATTGCACTAGGAACATCCGATTCTTGATCTTAAACTCTTTTTTCAGAGCTGTATTTTGTGAACTCTACCTTCTCATATTTATACAATTCTTAGTGTATAATTAAATCTAGAACTAATAATTGAAATAATTGGACACACATTTAGACCAATTAAGCAATATAGTTAAAAAACATCTTAAATATTTTAAATTGATTACTGCTAGCACGTGGTCCATGACTAGGGGCTAGGTTTGTTCAAATAAGGTACTGTAGTGCAATAGGTAATTATTGGATAAGTTACTGGCTAAGAGAAAATTCTATCTTGCTCTTGTAAAATGTTGTAATTTTACATTCTGTGGGTAAAAAAAATATTAAAACTTTGAGATACATTAAAATTCCAACAACCTTTCAAAATGAAAAGAGACACTCATAATCCCAAATGTAAATCAAGGGAAAAACAAATACAATGATTAAAACTCCAGACATTTTCTTTTCACCAGGGAATAAGGGCAAAGATGCAGATAGAAATCAAATGGTTGAGGACTAGATCTCACAGTAAACCAATCCATTGTAGAAGAAGTTCCTGATTTGGAAGAAAGTCATATCTCAAATAAATCTGATAAAGATAGACTTACCTCTACAACAGTGAAAACAATTATAGCAGAATTTAAAAACTCTTTACTTATAGAATTAACATCAGAAATAACCAAAATCTCAAATGTGATAAAAGAGTTGGGTGTGAAAATAGATGGATTAGAATCTAAGTATAACCTCACTGGTTACGAACAACAAACCAATAGTGTAGAGATCCTAAAATTAAAAGAGGAAGTGTCTGGTCTAAAATTAAAGATTAACAAACTTGAAAATTATTCTCGACGGAACAATATCCGTACAAGAGATATTCCTGAGAAAATCTCTCAACCAGATTTAGATCAGTATATATTTGCTTTTCTGACCCTGATGTTAAAAACTGAGTGTCCGTTGGAACTTTTGGTGGACAGACTTCCCCGCATTTCACTTTCCAAAAAACTAGATAGCGAGATGTTATTGTCAAACTACACTCTTCAATACATAGAGAAACCATAATTAGAAGAGCTTAAGAAGCTATGAAATTTGATTCCCCTTATGAAAACTTAACAATTTCTTATGATATTTCAAGAGAAAAACAGAGTAAAAGGAGAGAATACGTAGAAATCACTAAATTACTAAGGTACAACAATATAAGATACACGTGGGATTTCCTACAAAACTAAATATAACCTACGAATCTAGGAGAATAATTGCTAACTCTCCACTAGAAGGGAAAAAGCTAATAGAAGAGTGGGAACTGGCAAACTGATTAAAATTGAGTGCAAAATGCCTTAAAAAGCTTGAATGTTTTAGTAAGGAATTGAAGTTGATATTTTTGGGCTAATCCAACTGGGGAGATAGATATTGTCGAATCTCTGAGATGATTTTTATAATGACCCTATTTGAATACCTAAAAACATAATCACTTTATTGACAACCTAACTGTTTTTTAAATGGAATTGATATTTTCACGATTTAATCAAGGGAAAATCCAGCAGCACCTAAACTGATAAATTGTATTAGTTTTATGTTATAGTAGCAATTTTTTTTTTTTTTGTTTGTTTGTTTGGTTTTGATCTAGATATTGGAATGGAATCATTTACTCTTAATATGTTTTCTGCTCTAATCACTTATGTAAATTATTAGATTTAAAAGCACACTATAAAAGATTAACTATGAGACTTGTAACATGTAAATATAGATTTTTATAAAAACACAAAAAGGGGGTAGAAAGCTTCTAGTTGAATTTGGATTGATTAGAATTAAACTAAAATAATTTTGATAACGTGCAATAGGTAGTATTGGTAGAACACTGTAGTAAGCATGTAGATTGTCACATACCCACAGTAAAACACAAATTGAAAGATAGAGAGGGACATGGATATTCTGACTAACAGATTGAATTTATAGAGAAAGAAAAAAAGAAAAGAAAGGAATAAGAAAGGAAATAGAGCTTTGGGTTATAAAGCCATGTACTAAAAGCTTTTAGGCACAACAAAGAGTGATATAAAAGTTTGGCTAATTTTGCACCAGTTCGTTTTAGAATATTAAACTTTTCTTTTCTCAGGTAAATAGGATTACAGGGTTTTAAAACGGTAGTAAAAGATCGATACACTAGAAAATCTAATTTAATAATAAATATAATGGACACCTAATAGTTGTAGCTTATTTTTAAAATATTTTTCATGCTAATTGAAGAGAAGGTGGAAGAAGGTAAGGGAGAAAAAAAGAAAAAGAAAAAGGATCATTTGTTTTGTGATTTGATGTATACAACTTTGCACCACTGGAGAGTGACAAGGACTGACTGAACTTAGAAAAAGAGTGAGCTAGCTTGCATTGCTGAATAGATGCTTTTACCCTTACAAATGACTTTGAGAATAGTAAGCCAAAATGTGCAAGGCCTAAACAACCTGGGGAAAAGATCTATCTTTTTCAATACTTTTTATAAAAGGAATGCCCATATAGTGCGTCTACAGGAGAAGCATTGGCAGCTAGACAAAAGATCAAACTATATAGAAGGTCGTTTTGTGTCTGTCAGCTACTCAATGTTTGGGAAAAAAGCGAGGGGATCTGCTATATTCTTTAATAAAAAGCTTAACTGGAAGGAGGAACTTTCTATGACAAACCCTGAGAGTCGTTTTTCCTTTTGGGATAATTGACAACAATAAAGTTACACTTCTAAATATGTTTGCCCCCAATAAAGGACAGATTAAGTTTGTTAATAGGACTTTAAATTTACTAAAGAAATACTTTACAGGTATGCTTATATGTGGTGACTTTAATATTTTTCTGAACTGAGATCTTGACTGAAAATCAAATAAAGCCTTAAAGGATGAACAGTTTATAAGCCAGAGAACTGTAAACTTTAACAAAATGTTGTGCAAATATGGTCTGTTTGACTCATGGCGTTGTTTTCATCCGACCGATAAAAATTATACATTTTATTCGGCCAGACACGCCTCATATTCAAGAATAGACTATATCTTTGTAAATGATCTGGTCCTCAAAAAACTTGCTGCTGAAATTGACCCAATTATCTGATCCGACCACGGTCTAGTCTCCGCCACCCTGAAAATAGGAATAGTATCGAAAGCTTCTCCATCATGGAAACTGAGAGACTCTTTACTCAAAGATCATGAAAGTAGACTCAAACTTAAAAAAACATTGAAAGATTTTTTTGCTCCTAACAGATACTATGTACAATCAATTGTTACACTGTGGAATACCCATAAAGCATACATACGTGGAGTCTGTATCAATATTCAAGCGCAAAAAAATATAAAAATAATGTTAATTCTCTTAGAGTACTTCCCATTAACTTAACACAAATTGAAAGAGAGAACAAAAAAACCCCATGTCAGTCAAAATTATTATTTTGATATACAACTGCAAATTAAAACAATTGAGCAAAATAGAATTGATAAATCCATTTGGGCTCTCCAAAAACGCCTACATCACTTTGGTTACAAAGCGAGTACATTTTTTGCCAGCAAATATAAATCAAAAGCTATGAAGAAGAAAATAGATCAAATAAGTTCTGAAAATGAAATTATCTCTAATCTGCTATAAATAGCAGAAGCCTTTGGTAAATATTATTACAGCCTTTATAACCTGACAATAAATCAATAAGAGGCGAAATCCAAAATTTCTAGAAAAAAATCCAGGTCCCAAAAGTTACCTCGAAAGACCTTAAAAGGTTAAACAAGGCTATTTCTGAAAAAGAAGTAAAGGACATTGTTTCTAAATTAAAAATTGCCTCAGCGCCTGGACTTGATGGTTTTATAAAGATGTATTTTAAGATCTTTCAACAGGAAATTATTGAAGATTTTACCAGGACACTTAATGAAATTAAAAACTCAGGTGCTGCTCCAAAAGAGATGCTGGAAGCATATATTGCAAATATACCCAAAAAAGAGAAAGACTGTATGGAATGCAAAGATTTTCAGCCAATCTCCTTAATCAACACAGATGTTAAAATATACACGAAGGTTTTGGCAAACAGGCTGGATACTATAATAAAACAACTTGTAGATAAAAATAAAAATGGTTTCTTAGAAGGTAGACAGGGAACAGACAATGTTAGAAGACTATAAAATGTCCTATACTAAAATTGATAGGATGCCGTCTGTTTTCCTTTCCCTGGATGTGGAGAAGGCCTTCGACAGGGTCGGATGGGACTACATGGACCTGGTATTGGCCAAATTTGGTATTGGCGGTTTCAGGTCCAAGGCCATTAAAGCACTATGTGTGGCCCCATCCGCCTCTTTCATGGGCCTAGGTTTCAAGTCTGATAACTTTAACATCTCTAATGGGACCAGACAAGGATGCCCATTGTCACCGACAATTTTTGCACTTCTAATGGAACCTCTGGCAATTTCCATTAGAGAATGCAAAATTTTTCAAGGAATTAAAGAAGGTCTAACAGAACACAAATTGACGTTGTTCACAGATGACGCTGACCTGTCTTTAGAGGACCCCGCCAATTCTGTGAACCATCTTCAAGATTGTATAGATGAGTTTTGTAAAGTATCCAATTACAAAATGAATCTGACAAAATCTGTAGCAGTAATGAATAATGTAAAAGAGGAAGAAAGTATCTTATTAAAGAACAATTTTCCTTTTAATTGGCAAAATTTTTTAAAACACTTGGGCATGGTACTCTAATTGATTTCAAACAAGTGATTGAACAAAACTTTAACCTGACACTCGCAAATTTGGCAGACTGTATCAATAAATGGAAGAATGTTAACGATTCCTGGTCAGGAAGAATTATTGTGGCAAAAATGTTCCTGGTTCCTAAAATCACATATTATATGAGATGCATTCCCTTCCACACATCGATTTTTCAAATTAATAAATTGCAAACTATGATAGATACATTTATCCATAAAGGTAAAAAAAATAGGATCAAAATAGAACTTTTGGTTAATAAATTAAAAAAAAGGGGGTATTTCATATCCCTCATTTAAAAAAATCCAGGAAGCGATCACACTCTCCCATATCATTAGATGGAATGAACAGACTGATTCCACACACACAGGCCACAAATTGAAAATGAGATGCTTTCAACGTAAAAGTCTGGTATTTCTAAATAAGATAGATGTAAATTGTAATTACAGATATAAAATGTATGGGGGAAACATTAAGGAATACTATTAGACAATGGAAAAAAACTGAATTTAAAATATTCATTAATTTCATTTCCTAGTCCATTGACACTGTTGTCTTCTTTAAGTAAACTATTTGATATCCCTTTATTAGACATCTTAACTAAAAAAGGGGGCCGTACATTTAGGAGAGTTATTTCAGAGTGGAACTATTAAACCTTTTAGGAAATTAATAACCAAATACAAACTGCAGAACTCAATGTGGTTAGAATACATTAAAATCTGTAGTCAGCTTAAGACTTCCGGATTTTTTCTGGTGGCTCAAAGAGAACTGTCCGATTGTGAAAAATTAATTAAATTGGCTGATAAATCACACTTAATAGCCAAATGCCATAATATTTTTTTAAAGTTACCAAAACCCAGTTAAATCTTTAAAAATAAAACTTTGGGAGAAAGATCTGAAAAGGGAGTGGCCTTTGGAATTATTTCATGCAGCATTCTCCGTTACTTAAAAATTTGCAAAAAACGCATCCTATAGAGAAACCTATGTTAAAATGTTAAACAGGTGGTACATAGTTCTCATAAAACTGTATCAAATTAACAAGCAGATAGAAGCCAAACTTTGTTGGCGTGGTTGTGGATTAATCGGAACCCATACTCATATATGATGGGAGTGCCGAAAAATACAGGAATGGTGAAGAGAATGTAAATCACAAATAACATCGATTTTCAAGATAAATTTGCCATTTACTCCGGAAATTATCCTTTTCCATATTTTCCCTGATGCTGTTTCATTAAAGACTAAAGCTCTCTTAGTTCAGATATTTATGACGGCCCAAAACTGTATTGCTTCTTAATGGAAGCAAGAAAAAGTTCCCACCTGGCCTGAAATTTTTGCTAAAATTAGCAAAACACTCAAGTTCCTGTATATAAATGGAAAGTTTGGGACTAAAAATGTCCTGAATAATCTAACGAGTTTTCCCAGAATCATGCACTGCAATAGAAGAGTCCCCCACCTATCCCCCTGCCTCCTGACTATTTATTCTATTTCTTATACTTTGTTTCTTTATCTTTTTTCTCATACTCTTTTTAACTGTTTTTCTTTTGTGTATTGATAAGGTATACATGTATTGTTTAGAAGGTTTCTTTGGTCGATTTAACAATATAACCCTCTTTAACACTGTGATAAAACTCTCTGGGGCTCTTTGTGATCCATTTTAAAGGGAATAGACATATTTCAGAGCCTAATTAAATCAAATAGAGAACCAGAAAAAGTATCCACCCTTGACACTCTGGCCCCCATAACCACACGCAGACACCCTCGCTCTCATCCACAACCATGGCACACTACACAAACACAATACATCCAGAGGTGCTCCCGCACTGCTGAACAACTATGGAGGAAATGACGCACTTCAGCAGATTTCCTCCAATGCAATTTTATGTTACGCTCCTATTCCTCCTCCCTCAACCTTGCCAAACAACACTACTTCACATCACTAATATCAACTCTGTCCTCTAACCTCAAGCGTCTGTTTCAATACTCTCCTCCGCCCACCACCTCCTCCCATCCCTTCCTCTCTCACTGCTGAAGACTTCGCCAGCTATTTTATGCATAAACATTCAAAGCATTCACAATGAACTCTCCTCTCATAGTGGTTTACACACTCCACCCTCTCAACTAACCAACAACATCCAGTCTTCTCCCTTCCCCAATCCCACAGCCACCATGAACTATTTTGGCCCTACAGAGGATGAAGTCTCCAGCCTGCTATTATCCACTCGCCTCACTACCTGTCTTCTAGATCCTATTCCATCTCAGCTTATCCCTCCCCTCTCAACCACACTAATCTCAGCTCTCACACACCTCTTCAACCTTTCCCTAAATACTGGCACGTTTCCATCTTCTCTAAAACATGCCATATTACACCCATCCTCAAAAAAACATTATCTGACTCTGACATCCCATCTAACTACTGCCCTATCTCTCTACTTCCCCTGGCTTCCAAACTGCTGGAGCGGCTAGTCTTTAACCGCCTTACCAACTTTATTTCCTGTAACTCCCTTCTTGACACCTTCCAATCCGACTTCCGCCCCCAACATTCCACTGAGACAGCTCTCACTAAAGTAACCAATGACTTGTTTACCGCCAGGTCAAAAGGTCACTTTTCCATTCTACTTCTTCTAGATCTCTCTGCTGCCTTTGACACAGTCGACCATCCACTTCTACTCCATATCCTCTCCTCCCTCGGTATTCAAGACACTGCTCTCTCGTGGTTCTCATCATACCTTCAAAATCGATCATTCAGTGTCTTCTTCTCTGACACCTCTTCTTCTACCTACCCCCTGTCTGTTCGTGTACCCCAGGGTTCGGTCCTAGGCCCCCTCCTCTTCTCCACCTACACATCCTCACTTGGTACCCTAATACACTCTTTTGGGCTTCAGTATCATCTCTATGTAGATGACACTCAAATCTACCTCTCATCACCAGATCTATCCCCCTCTCTTCTAACACATGTCTCCAACTGCTTTTCTAGTTTCCTTGGATGTCCACCCACCATCTCAAACTCAACATGTCTAAGACTGAACTCCTAATCTTCCCTCCCTCTACCACAGCATCAATTCCTCACATCTCTCTCACTGTCAACAACAACATCATCACTCTCAAGCTCGTTGCCTTGGGGGTTCTACTGGACCTCGCCCTGTCTTTCATCCCTCACATGCAGTCACTAACAAAATCTTGAAAAAAAACATCTCCAGAATTCACCACTATCTTACACAAGACACAACTAAAATCCTAATATAAGCTCTCATCATCACTCGATTTGACTACTGTAACTTGTTTCTTGCTGGCCTACCCACCACCCGACTTGAATCTACAATGAACGCCTCTGCTAGACTCATCTTCCATACATAACGATCATTGTCGGCATCACCTCTCTGTCAACCACTCCACTGGCTTCTCTTAGCCTCCAGAATAAAATTTTAAATCATGACCCTAATTTACAAAGCCCTCAACAATTGCGCACCCCCTTACATCTCTGCTCTTATCTCCAAATATTACCCCAACTGCCCTCTTCGTTCTGCTAATGACCTTTTTCTTTCTACAACTCTGGTCACCTCCTCTCATTCTCAACTTCAGGACTTTTCTTGTGCTGGCCCTATTCTCTGGAACTCCTTGCCTCACTCCACCAGATTGTCCTCCTGCCTCAATACATTCAAAAACTCACTAAAACCGCATCTCTTTAAAGTAGCGTATCACTATCCACCCTAACAGGTTCATCACCTCTCTCTCCTTCCTTTACCATACACAATACCTTTAAGTTGTAAGTTTGCGAGTTTCAATCCTGCAGGGTGCTTTGGGAAAAGACAGGGCCCTCCTTGCTTTGTAATGTTTTGATTTGTATTTACCTTTGCCTGGAACTTATCTTATGTACAGCTCTATGGAATATATCGGCACGTTATAAATAAACAATAATAATAATTGTAATGGGGATGTGTATATTTGTTCCTGTAATTTTTTTATTTTTTTTATTTTTTGTAATGGTGCTCTTTTTTATTTTTTGTAATTTAGCTTTTATTATTTTGTTATGGTGCTTTTTTTAATTTAATGTAACTTAGGTTTTTTTGTTGTTGTAATTATTGGGGTGTGGGGGGTTTAATAGTGGGTTAGGTAGGTAATGTAGGTATTAACAGGCTAGGCTAGGTGTTAGGTAGGTAGGTAGTTAGAGGGGGTTAGTTTAGATTTTTTGGTTTATTGGTGGAGTATAGTGTATTGTAGTGTTTGTACTTAGTGTCATGAGGGTCCTGGAGGATCCTCATGGCACTTATCGGTTTAATGTTAGGTTTCTAATTGTCTCATGAGGGTCTTTATAGACCCTTATGGGACTGATGGGGTTAAACTGAGGCCTATGGGGGTCTGTATAAACCCCCATAAGAAATGGGGCTACATGGAGACTTATGGGGTCTGTACAGACCCCAGAAGAGATGGGGATAAATAGGCCTAGATGGGGTTAAATAGGCTTAGATGGAGGTAAATAGGCCTAGATGGGGTTAAATAGGCTTAGATGGAGTTAAAGGAGGACAGTTGGGTTGATGGCGTTTAGTTAGTGTTAATAATGTGTTTATACTTTGTGTCATGACAGTCCTGGAGGACCTCATGGCACTTATGGGTTATTATAGGGGTTAATAGTGTCCTATAGGGGTCTATATAGTCTATATAGAGCCCTATTGCACTGAGAGGGTTAATTTTAGGCTTATGGGGTCTATATTGACCCTATGAGATATGGGGTTAATTTTAGGAGCCCGGGGGGTACTTATAGCACCCTCACGGCAGAGGTTAATTTTTTTTATTTTTGTGTGGGTACTTTAAGGACCTTTAAGGTCCTTTCAGGACCTGTGCTTCAGGAAATTTGAATTTTTAATGCAGCGGGGGTCCTGCAACATAGGGGGGTTAATGTTTGTTGCCGCGGGTGTACTTACAGTACCCCCGCTGTCTGGGGTAACCATTTTCTGGATGTAGACATGCTATAAAAAGGGATGCTGGTGAGGTGTAAAAAAAGCTCAGCAACCATTTTGTATACTTTGCGGATGCTTCCCAAGCTGCTTGTAAATAAATTGTAGAAAATCAGACACCTCTGTGTTTTTGTATATCATGACTGGATTTAGGAGTATTGTGGTCGTTTGTGGATATTGTTTTTCGACAACAATTCTATCCACAAACATTCAAAATTACCGCTAGTTCCACCATAAGTATCTTCTCTGACTATAGGCTTAAATTCAGGCTTAACATACAAACAAATCCCTCCTCCTCTTTTACCATTTCCCCTATATTTCCTAAATAGGTTATAACCATCCAGATTAACAGCCCAGTCATGAGATTCATCCCACCAAGTTTCAGTAATGCCTATTAAATCCCATTTTTCATTAATTGCTAATAATTCTATCTTTCCCATTTTTCCTGGCAAACTTCTGGCATTAGCAAGCATACACCTTATGTTATGAGTTTGTAGTTTTGAAGTGCCTGCCTCTGTACTTGAGTTACTTAACAATACCTTCCTATTGACTATACTAACCCTCCCCCTATCTCCTTCCCCATGACTAGTTAATTAATTTCTTATCCCCTCTACACTTTCTTCACTATTACTTCTATCTAGTCACTCCCCCCACCTACTAGTTTAAAATCTCCCCCAGCCGTTCTATCATTATGTCCCCTAGCACAAAAGCACTCTCATCATTAAGGTGCAATCCATCCCTGCAATAGAGATTGTACCCAAGCGAGAAGTTAGCCCAATGCTCTAAAAACTTAAACCCCTACTTAGTGCACCACATTTTTAGCCACGCATTAACCTCCCGTATCATTTCCAGCCCTCACAATAATTTATCTACCAGATCCACAACATGCTGAACCCGAGCACCTGGGAGACAGCAAACTGTTCGCTTTCTGGAATCTGGGTGACAAATCAAACTGTGTACCTTCCTTATAATAGAGTCCCCTACCACCAAACCCTCCCTCTCCTCCAGTGTTCGCTTGCTGGAATCTGGGTGACAAATCATCCTGTCTACCTTCCTTATAATAGAGTCCCCTACCACCAAACCCTCCCTCTCCTCCAGTAGAACTGTTCTCCTGGCTGTCAGAGGGAACAGCTGTATCTGGCATTGCCATTCCTGAATGGACATCCCCAACAGTTTCACTCAATCTGGCAAATCTGTTTGCGTTTGTCAACTCAGAACTAGCTTGCCTCCTCCTCCTCCTGATACCCCTGCTTCCCTTTGTAACTGTAACCTAGCTACCTCCCTAGACATCCTCACTAGCTGCATCTCCACCCTCCATGCTAGGTCCAGCTAAACTGTGCTCAGTAAGCACCAACTCCCTTTCCAGTGGAGCAATATCAGTAAGTGCTGCAATTCTCCTCTGCAGTTGTCCAATTTGATCTTTCAAAGAGGCATCATGCTCACAAGTATGGATCTATGGATATATTATATACATAGTAACATTAAGTCTCATTATTACATCAGTTTTTTTTGCATAATATGTGTTTGGTAATGAGTACAAACTGATGCCACGTGACATATACCCTGCAGTCTTTGCGGCCTCGCACCCCAGAGTGGCTATGGATTTTAGCACCTGGACAGGTAGGAAATTTTTTTGCACATTGTCGCAGCTCAGAGCTTGGTGTGAGAGGAGAATACAAATAACAGAAGAATTATTATGTATCAGGTCTGAGACAGGCAAGGAATCGATGCGAGAAACGGGATGCGGAAAGTACCAGGATTAGCAGGAGTCGGACAATACTGTATGTTCTTAAAGAACCGCTGTAGTCTTATATTTACAATATGCTCTTTTGAAAATTTTTAGTAAATAAATGGGATTAAGAAAATAAATAAATGTCACTTTTATTATTTTCCCCATCTTGTGAAGGGCTTTGTGAAGCTGTGAGTTATACCATGTAGGGTCACCCAAGATGGGCAGGTCATAGAATTGAAGTCAGATAAATCTCTGCCTACTGGAGAAGGAAATGGCAGCCTACTCTAGTGTCTTGTGCCACTCCATAAGGTTTTCTTGAAAAAGCAAATGCAAGATGTGCCTGACGTACAGAGTCCATACGGTCACAGAGCGTCATCCAAGATGAGCAGGTCATAGCAGAGAGGTCAGACAAATCAACACAATGGGGAAGAAGCTGGCAACCCACTCCAGTATCTTTGCCATGAAAACCTTACGGATAGGCACAACCAGACATTCGTAACTTACCACAACTATTATATGTGATATGCAAATTAGTGGCTCATGTTAGTTAGCTGCTTTGATCTGCTAATTAGGATTACAACCTGCTTGCCTGTCTCTGTTGTGGCCAAAATAAAGACCCCCAATATTATCTGACAATTGGATCACTCTCACATGCTTATCGAGCATGTTGAGGAACACATTATCATACTGAGCCGCATATTAGTATACAGGAGCCGCAAAATCAATTATACAGTGTCGCACTCATGTACTCACTTTTGTGAGATACTGTAAATATTTCAGAAATTATTTACTGTGGAGAAAAACTGCAAGTACAATGTATAGCCAGCTTTAATGTATAGCCAGAATCCCTTTAAAAGGGACAAGGAACACAACTTTTTATTTTCAAGCATTTAAAAGAGCATGTTTTAAACATTACAAAAATTGTTTATTGCATAAAGAAGTATAAAGCAAAAACCTTTTTAAAACTAAGTCAAACTAACAGGAAATACAGAGAGCATTAGTCTGTAGATCTCTTTGGCTGACAAAGGGCACGCCCCCAGGAGCAGTTAAAAATGTGAATGCATTTTTTTTGTGCCCAAAGATCTTCATTTGTAAAAAAAGAAAACACACTGTGACACATTATCAAATACCCTCTATCTGATATAACCAGGCTATAAGGAGTTAAAAATAATCAGCATCACAGGACTTAAATAGCCCACAACCAAGCTAATGGGTAACCCCCTGATGATTGGGATGTGATGGTCCTTTGAAATGTGCGTCGGTATTGATGATGTCATAGTTAAGCGCCTAAACACTGCACATGGAAGGAGCAGCAAATAAATGCTGAATTTAGTATTACTCCAATTGCAAAATAGTTAAACGACTTAATAGCCCAAAACTAACAAAACTAAGATATGATAAAGAAGAGTTATTGGTACTAGTGATGGATGGGTTATTTCATCCATGAGGTAACAGATACTATAACAACAAATATAGGGAATTTTTCCAATATATTAACAACATAGATCCTTTCAACTCGTTATCAGTAGTCAATTTAAGTGTGAATTGACATATTACCGCAGCACTAGCACTTTAAAATACACATTACAAGTAGTAGTTGTATCCTAAGTGGAAGCACAGTAGAGAAGGTAATGCATTAATATATACCTTCAAATAAGTTAATCACTATATAGCAAATTAGCACTTAGTAAAATACAGGAGAGAAAAGCAGTTGACCCTCTATCTGATGCAGCAAAGAAAAGAAAATCTTTTGTCCCTTTAAAATAGTCTCAGGTGACAAGTTCACAAAATAAAGCTATCCTTGGTAAAGAAGAATTACATTTAATAGTTAATTATGTAAATCCTGTATATTTTACATATACCGTATATACCCGAGTATAAGCTGAGTTTTTCAGCCCTTTTTTTTAAGGCAAAAAAGGGCCCCCTCGGCTTATACTAGAGTCACTCTCCCCCCGTGTGTCTCTAACCCCCCCCCCCCCCCGTGTCTCTAACCCCGCACCCGGTATATGCTGATGACGCGGCGCGCATGTGTGACGTCACATGCGCGCCGGGTCAAGGAGCGGAGGCCGGAGCACAAGCAGGTAAGTGAGGGGAGAGGGGGGGTTTAGGTTGAGGAGTGGGGTTGAGGAGGGAAGTTGGGATTGAGGGGGGAGGTTGAGGAGGTGGGTTGGGTTTGAGGGGGGTTGAGGAGGGGGGTTGAGGGGGATTGAGGTTGAGGATGGGGGGTTGAGGATGAGGATGGGGGGGTTGAGGAGGGATGTTGAGGATGAGGAGGGAGGATGAGGATGAAGTTAGAGGTTGAGGATGAGGGGTTGAGGAGGGGGGTTGAGGAGGGAGGATGAGGATGGGGGGGTTGAGGAGGGAGGATGAGGATGGGGGGCTTGAGGATGGGGGGGTTGAGGAGGGAGGTTGAGGATGGGGGGCTTGAGGAGGGGTTGAGGATGGGGGGGTTGAGGAGGGAGGTTGAGGAAGGGGATGAGGATGGGGGATTGGGGTTAGGGGGGTTGAGGTTGAGGAGGGGGTTGAGGATGAGGATGGGGGGGTTGAGGAGGGAGGATGGGGGGGTTGAGGAGGGAGGATGGGGGGCTTGAGGAGGGGGTTGAGGAAGGGGGGGTTGAGGAGAGATGTTGAGGATGAGGAGGGAGGATGAGGATGGAGGTTGAGGATGAGGGGTTGAGGAGAGAGGATGAGGATGGGGGGTTGAGGAGGGAGGATGAGGATGGGGGGGTTGAGGAGGGAGGATGAGGATGGGGGGGTTGAGGAGGGAGGATGAGGATGGGGGGCTTGAGGAGGGGTTAAGGATGGGGGGGTTGAGGAGGGAGGTTGAGGAAGGGGATGAGGACGGGGGATTGGGGTTGGGGGGGTTGTGGTTGAGGAGGGTTGAGGTTGAGGATGGGGGGGTTGAGGAGGGAGGTTGAGGATGGGGGGGTTGAGGAGGGAGGTTGAGGATGGGGGGGTTGAGGAGGGAGGTTGAGGATGGGGGGGTTGAGGAGGGAGGATGAGGAGGGAAGTTTGAGGAGGGAGTTAAGGATGAGGAGGGAGGTTGAGGATAAGGAGGGAAGTTTGAGGAGGGAGTTAAGGATGAGGAGGGAGGTTGAGGAGGAGGAGGGAGGTTTAGGAGGTTGAGGATGAGGAGGGAGGTTGAGGATGAGGATAGGGGGGTTGAGGAGGGAGGATGAGGAGGGAGGTTGAGGATGAGGATGGAGGAGTGAGGTTGAGGAGGGAGGATGAGGAGGGAGGTTGAGGATGAGGAGGGAGGTTGAGGATGAGGAGGGAGGTTAAGGATGAGGAGGGAGGTTGAGGAGTGGGGTTGAGGAGGGTGGTAAGGGAGGGTCGGAAGAGACACAGGGAAGGGAGAGGTTGGAAGAGACACAGGGAAGGGAGAGGGGAGAAGAGACACAGAGAGAGAGGGGGACACAGAGGGCACAAGAGGGACACAGGGGGCAGCACATTTCCCACCCTCGGCTTATACTCGAGTCACTCATTTTACCCAGTATTTTGTGGTAAAATGGGTGCCTCGGCTTATACTCGGGTCGGCTTATACTCGAGTATATACAGTAAATAAAATTTTCTCCATAATCAAGTATAGTTTTTCCAAAGGAACATCATATACATTTTAAACATTGGTGGCCCTTTAACATATATAAAAGGGAACATTTGTGAAATAAATGAGTTTCCTAATAAGCCTAGTTGTTAATTAATGTATTAGGTCCTGGTTTTTAAGATATCCTTTCTTTGCACAGGTGAGTCAATGAGGGTGACTGAAGAAGTGATTGACTCACCTGTGCGCCAAAGGGATATCACCAAATCCAGGCCTGTGTGTGACCCTCTAGTACCGAACTCGCCCACCCCTGTATTAGATTATTAATAGTTTGTAGGGGTGGCCATCTTGGCGGGGCAGGAATAAAAGAGTGAGTGGATGTGGGTGTTATAGGATAGCAGGACGTCCCTTGGCACCAGTGATCCTATCTCAGAACAAGATTTGGAAGTATGATTTATGTACAACGACAATTTATCTGCAGATGGTAATAAAATGTAAAATCAGAGTCTCTTTCATACATCATAATAATTAGTGCCCCCTCCTATATGGAGACATTTGGATTATAATCTGAAACATTATGACTGCAACATATTTAAAGTTACACCAAATATATAATATATTAAAACTTTATGTCTAGCTCGCAAATTAAGTCAGACTTGCAACTAGAAAAAGTATCAAGTTCTGAAACAAATATTACAAAGGGTTTTAACGTCCGTTCTGATAGCTGTAGCAGCAATAAAACACACACTACTGTACTTTAAAAGCATGGAAATACATTAGAATTAATTAAATCCTGCTCACAAAGGCACGGTTTACATATGGAGGATGAAATACTTAAGTTGTGGGTTAGAGACAATTGACGAGAACCAAAAAGACAAGATCGGGAATGACCGAGGCATTGGAGATGAGAGTGCATGGCTGAGGAGGATGGGCACGCTAAGAGAGAGGAGATTGGCCTTCATGTCGATGAGCACCAGGCGTGTGAAGCTGTTGAGAAGAGGTAATGCTGAACTCAATGAAAGCCAAAAAGACAAGGGGAGACATTGGAAAGAAGACTGAGGCTAGAGGAGAAAGGAGAGCCTTGAAACGGATCACAGAGGAACGCCCACCAAGCACACACTTAGAAAGCTGCATTAATGTAATTGGCACATCGCTAGCATTCAGGCTATACCTAAACCAGTACAAGGAGGATGCTCTTTGTAAGTAATTTCCATTTAGTGAATACAGTGATGCTCACCCTTGCCCTACAAATAATCTGTTACTGCCATCTGTGAGACATTTAGTGACATTTACTCACTTACTGGGCTGAATAACAAACTTCTCAGGGAGTGTAGGAAGCAGATACACAGGATCAATATAAAACAATAAACAAGCTTCCTCCCCATTTGTTCCTGAGAACACGATTGGGAATGGCAGCAAAGGACAGAGCAGACTGATTCTCGTCTGGGGCGCCATTTGTACAAGGTAAAAAAAGGTAAAAAATAACTTCTCCCATGCCGAGGATTACGAATGACAAATATTACCCTATTTTCCGGATTACACAGAGGTTCTATACCTTACATTATGTCACTAATGTGACACAGACAGAGCTCACGATGCTGGTTATGGAACCACACAGCTGCTTATTTCTCCTAGGGGCTGTCTCAACCCAGCTCCATCCAGCTGATTGGATGGGCACATGTAACAGCCCACTGGCTGTTCCAAACCATTCATTCTCATTTTATATGTAGCCGTTTGATTCAAAGTTTCAAGTGCTATACAGCCACAACTAAAAAGTACATTCTTATTCAATTTTAAATGTGCCGGATTTTCGCTTCCCTTTAAAGTTAAAGAAAACAAAACAGTTTAGAAGATTATTGTAATTGCACCGTGGTCACATCAACAAATTCTTTAATACATTGTCTGCACACATTAAAGAGATAAACGATTTCTAATACGGGGCCGACTTTACTTTGCCCCGTTTGATTGTATCACACTGCAGATTGTCCTTGCATGAAATTGGCAAAACAGACACATTCTTTATAAAGAGTAAGAAAAAATGTAAAATTCAAGAACATGTTTTTTTTTTGTATGAAACAATATAGCATCTCAATCAATGAGAATATAGTCTTGCAAAAAATTTAAATAAAATCATATTACTCCGATTTATCTGGTCTCTTATTGCTGTTTCGGTCCATATTCCAGGACATTTTGTCACAAAAAAATGTGCTTCTCACCAAAAAACAAAGCTTTGACCCATAGCAACTCTATGATAGCTTGGAATGGATTGTTAGTATCTGCTAAAGATATTGCTAGAACTAGCTTTGTGCTGAGAAGCTTTTAAAGCCACATTAAAAATAAAATCCAACACTAGTGCTGGACAACGGTGGCTGTATCTGGGCATGCTATACCTGCTCTGTAATGTGGACAGTAGTTTTCTAATGTTCTCGAAGTCAGTCAGTGATACTCTTTCCACTGAAACATCAAGTCATTCATCATATAAGTGCTGGTTTGATTTTGTAACGTCTGTAAACAAGTTAATTTTCATTGCACTGCAACGTCTTTCCATCCTCGGTAGTCACCACTTAAAAATGGCGGGTGGTTACTTTTAGATACCACCAGCTCTTTTCACCCCAATGGGGTGTGTGGGCAACTGCACGGAAGTGCTATGTGAATTTATAAGAACGCTTTGCTTTATAAGACAGCCAGGCACCCCTCGCAGCGACTGGTAATCATGCTGCCAATCTCAGTCCATGTGTCCGTATGAGGGTTGTAAACTTCTACAGTGTCGGTAGTTACAGGAGCTGAGAAGTGCTGGCTGGTGGCACGACCACCCGCTGCATACAGGAGCCCATTTACGGCAACCACAGATACGCCCGCTCTGGGATTCTTCATATGAGCAACTTCCACCCAATGCTCCTGCAACAGGAAATAAACATATTATTATAGATTGCAGAACCAGTAACAATATGGCAGAGCACGTAACCAGTATATTAAATGTAGCTTAGGAAAAACGACACATGTTTGTGATGTAACAACATTAGCAGCGTTTACGTTATGAGTGTTATAACATTTTGAGATAAAATTCTAATTCCTCCTAGCTTGAAGCTTAGGGGCTGTGGTTATGTTATCTATTTGTGGAGGGGGGAGTGGGAAGAGAGATTTGTTATATTATTGGAGCTTTTAGAATGTGACACATACTCTAATACCTCTCACATGCTCAGAAGCAGCCACCTTGCAAGTATAACTGCAAACCCTGCTCAGAAATGTTAGCACCCCTGCCATACATGCAACCTTTACCAAAAGCACCATGTACTATTGATTTAAAGCTCAATTTCAGGGCCCTCCATTCTTTCTTTAACAATGTGTTAATATTACTTTTGTGTTGTACTTAACTCCTATTTAGTTAGTGTATCTGTTACAAATAAAAGATAATAAAAGGAAAGATCCTGGTAGCCTCCAGGTACTTACAGATGTAAGAATATATAATCACATATAATAGTTGTAACATTGTAGCAAAGCGAGGGACGCAGTTCGGGCTGCAAATGCGGACCCTTTGCGCAAGGTGGAGGCACCAACGTCGGCTGTTATGAGCCAAAGGCTCATTGCAGGCTGCAAATGCGGACCCTCGCGATGCGAGTGGCCGCATTTGTGGAGGGGGAGGCTCTACGGCGCCTCACTCGCGGTTAAAAACAACCCAGAGAAGCAAGACTTTGAAAAAAATAAAAATAAATTACGACCTCGCAAAAATACGAAATCAACGTCCGTAAAGCAGACATCAACAAACAACAAAAACACTTAAAAATAGAAACACACAGCATGGGGGCGGGGGGCAGCCACGACATCTGCCAGTGAGGTTGCCCCCCAATTAAAGTCGAATTTCAGGAGTTTTAGAACTTGAAAATCTGCTAAGCGAGAAAAAACATGGTGGCCGAAAGAAATGAAAAACGAAGCTACACGACCCAAAATAACAGCCAGGCATGTACGACTTTTGCCAAAGACGTACGAGGTACAAAAATGCAAAATTACAAGGTCGCAAAAATATGAACTTAACGACCGAACCGCGCACAGCGAAAAACATGAAAAAAACACACAAAATCCAATTTACAGAGTTTAGCCACCCAAAAATCCCCTAAGCGAGTGAAAAAATGGCGGCTGAAACAAACGAAAACGAGGCTACACGACCCCTAAACCAGTAAAACATTGCCAGGCACATACGACTGTTACACAAACCCGTACGAGCTACAAAATACACTATTAGCAAGGATGCTAAATCATCCACACCCTCGTGCCACATACATAATCGCCGCCATTTTACAACAGTAACTTAGAAAATGCGGAACTACACAGCTAAACAAACGGTTTGCCCTCGCGCACGCAGCCTATTTACACTACACACTACACACATTGCTAACACTTACGCCTCAGCTCAACAACAGTGCAAATCTACATTGTATGCTGCAGGAAAACAGATTGTTAGCTCTTCAGCACATTGCTTCCTGCATATATTAATTACAAATAGGTAAAGTATATTAATTTATAACTTTACAAATTAATTAATTAATTAACATTAAAAAATACAGACAGAAAAAAACACACCACAGGATCGCAATAAACAACGCAGGCCTTCACTGCGCGCCTCAGAAGGAGCGCCAATGTTGCTCAGAGGACACAAAGTACACCAGGGGAGAGGCTCGCAATGAGCGCCAAAAGGAGATCAGTGCTGACTTTACAATGAGCGCAAAAGCAGCTCTGATAAAAAATACACTAACCGAGAGGCTCACAATGAGCGCCCAAGGTACTCACACGACAAAAACACTTACTTTCTGTGGCAAACAGCATTAGCTGCCTTACAGTTTTATTGCCCCATCATTTTTGACGGGCAAGTAGCTAGTAGTGTATTAATTTAAATAATTATATGCTAGTGTTATTACTTTTTCCTTGTCTACATTTGTTCTTTTTTTCTTCCAATGCATTAGTCTGTAAAGTATTTCACTGGGCTCAACGTACATAGAAATCTGTAAGACAGGTGGTAAGAAACCTTACCTCTTCAAAAGAGAACTTCTCCACGGTAATGAGCGTGTCCTGCCTCTCGTTCCAGCCGCCTACTGCATAGAGACAGTCATTTAAAATAGCAACTCCCAGGTACGCCCTGTAGATGCTCATAGGTGGAAGAGTCGTCCAGCGCCTGGCGATAGGGTCATACATCTCAAAGGAACGGAGCTCAATCCCCTCGTTATTGATGCCTCCGACCACATAGATCAGACCTAAAAAAGTGACAGTAGCTTTTGAATTATAGGCAAGATAAGTTGTATTTGGAACATGACAAGATACACTTCACCTTACACATTTAGCATATTTTATTTTAGAAATATAGACACTAACATTAATATGCGGTACTGTATATAATTTGTTTAATTCATATATATTTCACTTCTTTATTTAGAAACTAGCGATTTGCCCGTCAAAAAATGACGGCAATGAAATTGTAAGGTAGCTAATGCTGTTTGGTGTGTAATAATGAAATATATAATACATTAATAAATGAATATACTTTACCTATTTTGAAGCATTGTGTGGAAGAGCTGTGAATGTGTTTTGATGTTGCTGCAGCATTAGTGGTGTGGAGCTGCTGTGTGAGCGTGCTGAATGTGTGCAGTGTAATAGTGTGAGTGCGCGAGACGAAACCGTTAGCGTAATGGTGTACTTCCGCATTGGCGTAAAATGGCGGGTAATGTGTGGTATGCGTCTTAGCGGCATATCCGTAGGTCTTTTTTTGGTGTTTTGCGAGTTTCTTGTGGTGTTTTGCGTGTTTAGAGTGCTGTAGCCTCGTTTTTGTTTTGTTCGGCGGCCATTTTTTCTCTCGCTTAGAGAATTTTGTAGTGTCTAAACTGTTTTATTTTGAGTTAAATGAAGGTGTAAGTTGTATTTTTGAGGTCCTGGATGCTCCCTCTTGCTGTAGGTAAGCTTTTTATGTATGTGCTGTGTGTATTTATTGTGTTTTGAATTTTGTAATGTTCGCGAGTTGCGTCCGAGTGTTGCGAGGTCGTAATGTGTGTTAACGTGACTCATATGTTGCTTGCGTTACGAGGTAAAGTTTGCGAGGGTGGTAGTTGGTGTGTCGTATTGTTCGCGTTGCAACGTAAAGTTAGCAAGGGTCGCAGTTGCTGGCAAGGAGCGCCTTTGGCGCTCCTTGCCAGCAACTGAGGCCCTCGCCCAGTGAGGGCTGCGGCTCACTATGCGAGCCTGCAAGCGTTAGCAACAACTATATATGTGAACTAGATAAGCTTTGGTGCTTAACACCTGATTAATTATTAACTGTTATTAAACTAAAGAAACAAAAAAATAATCCTTTATTAAATGTTGCCACTTCTGGCTTACTATAAAACTTAAAGTTTATTTAAAAAGTAGAAAAAGCCACTTTTCTACATTTAAATATCTTTGCCTACTGACCTCATAACCTAGTAATAAACCTCAAATTATCGTGAAGTAATCTAAAAATATGTGTTAATACAGAATATACCCACTGAATGTGAGAAAAATGTGTATTGGGCTTCAAGCCATAAACTGTAAATCATTGGATAATAAAAAATGTAAAAAGGCTATACAAAAATTAAAAACAAAAAATGATAAAGTGACCAGGTAATGGATTATTATCTCAGAGTGTATAATATTAATGTGCTGCATATAAATACATGCTACTGGACAACAAATTGAGATATGGTGTTAATGTGCCCCATGTATCTCATCACCTAATGAGGTATAATCAATGGGGCTCTGTCTCAAACTCAACTGCCCGATAACTGAAGACATTTTGCAATCTTTAGGTAAGTTTATTAATGTTTATTTTGGGCTTTTTCATGCAAAAAAATGGTTTTCATACACTACAAAATTCTCCTCCATGGAAGAACATTCTATATACCTTTAATACATTAATAAATATATTAGACTGTTCCTTTAAGAAAAATGTATAGCAACAACCTAATAAGTTTGTGATGTATAAAGTGTTATCCCGAGTCGAAGCTATAAACGTGAAGACATTTTTTAGTCTTGGAGCCTGAGGACACGCATCTCATTGGGCGGGGAGAGGACTTGTGTTGAATGTTATCTATTAGCATCCTTGCTGAGTTTTTGTTTTTTAAAGCGCCAGAGTCGTCCCATATTTTGGTAGAGCTGCCCATGTTAATGGGTAAACGGTTACAAAGTAAAGAAATAATAATGCCTTTAATGTATTATTCAACCTTGACTACTATATTCGAGTGTAGGGTAGCAGTACATTTATATGAAAGCAAATATTCACAGCAATGCCTCAGCAGGGTGTGTCCCTGTAAACTAATGAGCTTCCATTAGAATTCGGTCCTGGAGAGCCACACACAGGCCTGGATTTGAGGATTTTTCTGTGTACAGGATGACTGAAGTGATATTCTCACCTGTACACAGGAGGGATGTCCTCAACTTGCCTATCTCTGCATAAATCCAATGGCATATGTATATGTCACATTCCCATTATGCAGCTACAGTAGTCATGTGAATTCCATGTACTTCCTGAGGTAGGAAGAGACCTCACTGGAAATGAAAATGGTATATTTAATATAATTGCATCTAAATATAACCCATTAGAGGCTGTATTTTTTTTACGGTCTAAAAACAGGATATTTTAAATATATGACCCCAGTGGACCTTTTACTTTGAGGGATGTGGGTTATGAATGTTGCAGTTCCTTTTGCGTTTAATAAAATATGTTTATCTGATACTCTTTTTTTAATGTGTAGTTTTACCCAGAGAGAGGAACTAGAAGACATTTTAATAAGGATGTGGCTGCTGTGTACATGGATTTCTTCTCCGTTTACCATTTCTCTCACAGCATGCAAAGCAATATCTTGGCACCGACATGCTGCCGACTATCTGCCAGGAATTGTCCTCCGGTGAGAAGCGCTCAATACCATTTCCAATCTCTGCTCCGATCCAACCACCTGGGGGAGAAGAAAGCACTGAGTAACTGCATATCTACTCATACTGTGACTTGGGAAGAGATATAAAATCATCTTAAAGAACTAGTAGCAGAACAGTAGGGCTATTGTACTCCACTAGGTCCAGGAGCTACATGTTTTAATTAGACATTGATAATTAATAAAAATTTCATACAAAGAATATTACATTTATTTTCAAACTCACGAAGACAGAAGCTTTGCCTAGAAGGGAGTGCAAATGTTTCAGGCACAAGTCATACAAACATAATAATCTGCACTGGCTGGAGACTTGTGTTAAAGTGATCTCCTTTGGCATTTATAGCCTATAAATACCTATGTGGACTGTTCTTAAAGCCCTTTAGATCCATCTTGGAGCACGCCCGCACTCCAACCTCCCACTGATAACCATTTCAGGGTGGAGACGAACACTCAACGGCATGCTCTAATCTTTGAAGGTGAATTTAATATTGAATATGTCTATCACTGATATAGTTTCCGTATGTGTGTAACGCTGGTCGTGCACATACTGAAACTATATCAGGATGATCGGCGTGCGCAGCTCGTGGTGTAAGGGGAGGGGAGGAAGAGGTTGGCCGAGAGAGGGGAGGAAGAGGTTGGCCGGGAGAGGGGAGGAAGAGGGGAGGAAGAGGTTGGCCGAGAGAGGGGAGGAAGAGGTTGGCCGGGAGAGGGGAGGAAGAGGTTGGCCGGGAGAGGGGAGGAAGAGGTTGGCCGGGAGAGGGGAGGAAGAGGTTGGCCGGGAGAGGGGAGGAAGAGGTTGGCCGGGAGAGGGGAGGAAGAGGGGAGGAAGACGCTGGTCGTGCAGCACAACGCTGGTCGTGCACATACTGAAACTATATCAGGATGATCGGCGTGCGCAGCTCGTGGTGTAAGGGGAGGGGAGGAAGAGGGTGGCCATGAGAGGGGAGGGAGAGGGTGGCCGTGAGAGGGGAGAGGGGAGGGAGAGGGTGGCCGGGAGAGGGGTGGAAGAGGGTGGCCGGGAGAGGGGAGGGAGAGGGTGGCCGGGAGAGGGAAGGAAGAGGTTGGCCGGGAGAGGGGAGAAAGAGGTTGGCCGGGAGAGGGGAGGAAGAGGTTGGCCGGGAGAGGGGAGGAAGAGGTTGGCCGGGAGAGGGGAGGAAGAGGTTGGCCGGGAGAGGGGAGGGAGGAAGAGGTTGGCCGGGAGAGGGGAGGAAGGGGGGGGAGGGAGAGGGTGGCTAGGAGAGGGGAGCAAGAGGGTGGCTGGCAGAGCCGAAGGAAAGGAAGAGGGTGGCCGCGAGAGGGGAGGAAGAGGGTGCCCGCGAGAGGGGAGGAAGAGGGTGGCCGCGAGAGGGGAGGAAGAGGGTGGCCGGGAGAGGGGAGGAAGAGGGTGGCCGGGAGAGGGGAGGAAGAGGTTGGCCGGGAGAGGGGAGGAAGAGGGGAGGAAGAGGTTGGCCGAGAGAGGGGAGGAAGAGGTTGGCCGGGAGAGGGGAGGAAGAGGGGAGGAAGAGGTTGGCCGAGAGAGGGGAGGAAGAGGTTGGCCGGGAGAGGGGAGGAAGAGGTTGGCCGGGAGAGGGGAGGAAGAGGTTGGCCGGGAGAGGGGAGGAAGAGGTTGGCCGGGAGAGGGGAGGAAGAGGTTGGCCGGGAGAGGGGAGGAAGAGGTTGGCCGGGAGAGGGGAGGAAGAGGGGAGGAAGAGGTTGGCCGGGAGAGGGGAGGAAGAGGGGAGGAAGAGGTTGGCCGGGAGAGGGGAGGAAGAGGGGAGGAAGAGGTTGGCCGGGAGAGGGGAGGAAGAGGGGAGGAAGAGGTTGGCCGGGAGAGGGGAGGAAGAGGTTGGCCGGGAGAGGGGAGGAAGAGGTTGGCCGGGAGAGGGGAGGAAGAGGTTGGCCGGGAGAGGGGAGGAAGAGGTTGGCCGGGAGAGGGGAGGAAGGGGGGGGGAGGGAGAGGGTGGCTAGGAGAGGGGAGGAAGAGGGTGGCTGGCAGAGCCGAAGGAAAGGAAGAGGGTGGCCGGGAGAGGGGAGGAAGAGGGTGGCCGGGAGAGGGGAGGAAGAGGGTGGCCGCGAGAGGGGAGGAAGAGGGTGGCCGCGAGAGGGGAGGAAGAGGGTGGCCGCGAGAGGGGAGGAAGAGGGTGGCCGCGAGAGGGGAGGAAGAGGGTGGCCGCGAGAGGGGAGGAAGAGGGTGGCCGCGAGAGGGGAGGAAGAGGGTGGCCGCGAGAGGGGAGGAAGAGGGTGGCCGCGAGAGGGGAGGAAGAGGGTGGCCGCGAGAGGGGAGGAAGAGGGTGGCCGCGAGAGGGGAGGAAGAGGGTGGCCGCGAGAGGGGAGGAAGGGGGGGGGAGGGAGAGGGTGGCTAGGAGAGGGGAGGAAGAGGGTGGCTGGCAGAGCCGAAGGAAAGGAAGAGGGTGGCCGGGAGAGGGGAGGAAGAGGGTGGCCGCGAGAGGGGAGGAAGAGGGTGGCCGCGAGAGGGGAGGAAGAGGGTGGCCGCGAGAGGGGAGGAAGAGGGTGGCCGCGAGAGGGGAGGAAGAGGGTGGCCGCGAGAGGGGAGGAAGAGGGTGGCCGCGAGAGGGGAGGAAGAGGGTGGCCGCGAGAGGGGAGGAAGAGGTTGGCCGCGAGAGGGGAGGAAGAGGGTGGCCGCGAGAGGGGAGGAAGAGGGTGGCCGCGAGAGGGGAGGAAGAGGGTGGCCGCGAGAGGGGAGGAAGAGGGTGGCCGCGAGAGGGGAGGAAGAGGGTGGCCGCGAGAGGGGAGGAAGAGGGTGGCCGCGAGAGGGGAGGAAGAGGGTGGCCGCGAGAGGGGAGGAAGAGGGTGGCCGCGAGAGGGGAGGAAGAGGGTGGCCGCGAGAGGGGAGGAAGAGGGTGGCCGCGAGAGGGGAGGAAGAGGGTGGCCGCGAGAGGGGAGGAAGAGGGTGGCCGGGAGAGGGGAGGAAGAGGGTGGCCGCGAGAGGGGAGGAAGAGGGTGGCCGCGAGAGGGGAGGAAGAGGGTGGCCGCGAGAGGGGAGGAAGAGGGTGGCCGGGAGAGGGGCGGAAGAGGGTGGCCGCGAGAGGGGCGGAAGAGGGTGGCCGCGAGAGGGGCGGAAGAGGGTGGCCGCGAGAGGGGAGGAAGAGGGTGGCCGCGAGAGGGGAGGAAGAGGGTGGCCGCGAGAGGGGAGGAAGAGGGTGGCCGCGAGAGGGGAGGAAGAGGGTGGCCGCGAGAGGGGAGGAAGAGGGTGGCCGCGAGAGGGGAGGAAGAGGGTGGCCGGGAGAGGGGCGGAAGAGGGTGGCCGCGAGAGGGGCGGAAGAGGGTGGCCGCGAGAGGGGAGGAAGAGGGTGGCCGCGAGAGGGGAGGAAGAGGGTGGCCGCGAGAGGGGAGGAAGAGGGTGGCCGCGAGAGGGGAGGAAGACGGTGGCCGCTAGAGGGTAGGGAGAGGGTTGACGCGAGAGGGGAGGGAGAGGGTGGCCGCGAGAGGGGAGGGAGAGGGTGGCCGCGAGAGGGGAGGGAGAGGGTGGCCGCGAGAGGGGAGGGAGAGGGTGGCCGCGAGAGGGGAGGGAGAGGGTGGCCGCGAGAGGGGAGGAAGAGGGTGGCCGCGAGAGGGGAGGAAGAGGGTGGCCGCGAGAGGGGAGGAAGAGGGTGGCCGCGAGAGGGGAGGAAGAGGGTGGCCGCGAGAGGGGAGGAAGAGGGTGGCCGGGAGAGGGGAGGAAGAGGGTGGCCGGGAGAGGGGAGGAAGAGGGTGGCCGCGAGAGGGGAGGAAGAGGGTGGCCGGGAGAGGGGAGGAAGACGGTGGCCGCGAGAGGGGAGGAAGAGGGTGGCCGGGAGAGGGGAGGAAGAGGGTGGCCGGGAGAGGGGAGGAAGAGGGTGGCCGGGAGAGGGGAGGAAGAGGGTGGCCGGGAGAGGGGTGGGAGAGAGAGAGAATAGTCTATAGTCAATGCCCTCATAAATATTTTTTTTCATTTAGAAAATGAGCATTAACAGCCTATTTTAAAATAAATAAAAGTAAAAAGACAGTAGATTTGACCACTCGAGGTAGTATTATGCAAAATAATATGGGTTTTATTTTTGTCGAATTTATTAAGAATATGCACTTTATTTAATTTGCTCTTGAGTTTTTCTGGGGATGATACGCCTTTATTTGTATTACTATCTTATAACTGCTGCACTACCTTAAAGGGCCATTTACCTCACTAGAAGGGTCTTCATAATGTGAAATCGCACAAGATTGTATGTTAAAATGATCTATTTTTTTTATTACTCTAATAACAGTTAAAAAATCTAAAGTTTTAAATGCATGTTTACATACAGTCTATCCTGCCAACTGTAGGAGTTATAACAGAGTGTATGACATATGTGCGTTGTGAGTTTGTATGGGGGAGGCTATAACTGATAGGACAGCTTCACCTGTACTCCGTTTACACTGCCCTGACCAGTTTACCCATAACTGACCTGTTTAGGTGAGTCCAGCATTCCATGCCTGCACAATTAGCTTTGTTAAGAGATATTTTTTTTATCACTAACTGGAGCAGATCACTGCTCTGCAATGCTCAAATTCCAGAGAGGCAAGAGAGCAGAAACCTGCATTTTCTGCTGTAAGAAAAAAACAAAACATTACAAGGTCTGTTCCCTTCATCCTAGAAATATATGAATGTCTTACCATTGGCTTGAATGGGAGATACACACCCTGAAACCTTATTGGTTGCAATAATACAGCAGCATGTGGGCAGCCCGTTATACATGTAAACACAGATTTGATTTCTCAGTGAAAAATGTACATATTTAAAAAATTCAAAAAAGTATTTAAACATGCTTTTTGGAGATTGTTCTTGTCATGTGGTCCTAATTAAGGTGAATTAAGTGGCCCTTTAAGAATGATTTCTCAGACGTGCAGACCTACCACTGATTATTATACAGTGGTAGAACAATACATTTACCCCAAAAAGCCAGGGCTCAATTACTCCTAAACTCAAAATGAATTCAGCAATGTTTTCAAATATAATTTGAAATTATAGGTAGTAGCACTTTTAAAAAAGGACCAAGTTGCAGCATTCATAACACAGCCCCGAACACAAGGTGTATAAGGGTGCACCCAGCACAGAAGGGGTAGAACAGGAGAGGGTGCAAACAGACCCCTCTGAGGCCCTTCCACCCCCAACAATCCTCAGCTAGAGGGACCCTTACAAGCCCAAACCAGGCTCACGAACTTACAGAAGCCAAGTCTACAGGGGCTCATAGAGGGGGCTCCAAAAGACCAAAGAGATCCAGGAGTCATACCCATAACAGGGGACCTCCAAGGCACTTGACTGAAACAGGTCCCTGAAAACAATACAGCTCAGTCCCAGGAGCTGTTAAGTCCCTTAAGAAAAAACACTCACCCCAAAGGCAGCTACCAGGAACCCATCTAAAATTTTACTAAGGGAAGGTAATCCCATCAGAGGGAAAAGGCAACCCACAAAGAGTACAGAAAAAGCAACAAACTCACCAAAAAGATCACAACAGCACACAAGGAAATTGCAGCAGACAAAGGGTTAATCAAGCAAACGACACATGATTACAAAACTCTTTGTTTTTCAAACTTGATTACCAGCCCAAGGCTTTGCTTGTATAACAGACTGTGCTAGTGGAACTCCGCTACCCTCTAGTGGACAAAACTCAATATTACCACGCAAGTGGGAAAAATCAACAAAAACTTACTCTCCAGCTACAAACTTTGAGGAGGTGGCTGAACCAGTTCCAGAACTTTTAATGGACCCAAAAAGATGTAACTAGGAAAGAGCCCTGGAACATAGGGACGCCAACATTTGCACTGGGACTAGACAAATGTTACCAGAAATTTGGTAACAACTCGAACTACAGCACTTTCACTGAGATGGCGGGTGTTGCCACAAGGAAGAACAATAAAGGGATCCAATCTTACTGCCTACCCAAACCTTCGGCAAGCTCTCCTACCAATAAAGCACCCATTGTCACAGTCCACGCAACAAAAAACTACGAAATGTCAGCACCTAGCACTAAAAGTGACATCCAGGACCTTAAGGACTTAATATCCAACTTCAGAGAGGAGGTTAAATCAGAGATCCGGCAGGTGACGACAGAACTATCCACAGAAATTAAGAAGGTGGATGATAAAACAACAAAACTGGAAACTAAACTTTCGGAAATAATGCAACATAACAACAAACTGACTGAGGAGATCTTGGCGTTGAAGGACGAACAAGCCAGACAACAATTGCAACAGGAGGATCTGGAAAACAGATCAAGACGACAGAACATAAGACTGAGGAATGTGCCAGAAACGGTAAAAGACCTACACGCATACCTTAGCGATCTATGCGAATTTCTCCTCCCTAACATGCATCCGGAAAACTTGAGGATGGATCGGTTCCACAGAGCCCTAGGCTTCTGTTCATCTCCGCAAGAACGACCAAGAGACATCATTGCCAGATTCCACTACTACTCCACCAAAGAATTATTCATGAAGGCCGCAAGAAAAGGCATTCCTCCCATCGAGGGGCACACACCGCTGCTTTTCTCTGATTTAGCCCCGGTTACCCTTGCCAAAAGGAGACAACTGAAACCGGTTCTGGACTGTATCTTGGCTCAAGGATGGAGGTACACATGGGGTTTCCCTTTTCGCCTCAATATCTCCAAGGAAGGAAAATTCTTCACGGTTAGAACACTGGAGGAGGGCATCAACTTGCTGGCGGAATGGAACATCAAAGTCACAGTCGGTGAGAATCTGCAGTCAACAGAAAACCCAAGAGCGAGAAGTCCTCCCATGAACAAAGATACAGACTGAATACAATGAGTTGTCACCTATTTTGTTTTTTCTTATGTATTCTCTCACTTCTTCTCTCTCTCTCTTTATTTCCAAGCTAACCTGACAAACAAAGCTAACTGAATCATTTAACGTCTAGGTTCATTAAGATAGCGCCCGCACCAGTGTAAGTTCTAATATACACTATAGACAGTTAACCCAGGCCGTAAAGGCATAATCTTCACACACCTAGAAGGCGTCCCTAAGGGCGCTTACAAATAGACTGCCACAAACCCCAACAGTAGGGACAGTTTAGGCGGACCAATTCAGTGTCAGTTTAGATACACTAACAGGCCCACCAGTAAAATCCGAAGAGGACAGCAAACGCTCTCCTCATAGTAGTTTAAATTACCACACCTTAGTTAAGTAAGGATCACGATAAAGTTCAAATATACTAAGAGCTTTCCTGACCAACAGCGACATATTTAAACAGACTCACAAACTTAGCCACCTTACCCAGGGTTAACATAGGGAACTCCACTGGAGGAGAAATAGGAATTAGCTCAGTTACTGAGCCAAGATTTTATAATCCCAAGGGATTGGGTACAGTCAGGTTGTCTCACAATCTGTTGTCTCTTTTCCTTTGAGTACAGGTACTCTTCCACACAGCTAGCTTCTGAGCGGTCTTCGGGGCGGAAACCAGTAGGAGGCACAAGATAACGAAGTCACAGACATCCCGAAAGGTGAGATAGCCAATTGCACGCACCAAAAGGTCATACACCTCATTAAGAAATATGGACATTGTCATTGCGTCACATAATGCTCATGGGCTAAACGAACCAGTCAAGAGGGGGGTAGCCTTGAGAAACTACCAAAAACTAAATCTAGATATAGTAATGATTCAAGAGACTCACTTTAGAAAACAAGCAGTGCCAAAATATTGGGGGGGAGTCTTTACCCAAGCATTCCATTCTACCGCGGATACCAAACAAAAAGGAGTCACTATTTTGTTCCACAGAAGACTCAACTTTCAGTTAAGTAAAATTCAAAAAGACAAAGATGGCAGGTTTATAGCAGTACATGGGACAATACACGAACATAAGGTTTCATTCTTGAACATTTACGCCCCGAACACAGTACAAACGCCATTCTTTCAAAAGATACAGAAACTCACAGATAGCTGGGAAGACGGGCTTAAGATAATAGGAGGAGACATGAACGCGGTCCTAGACCCGCTCAAAGACAAATCAAACGACCTAGGTTCACAAAAAATCCCCACGGCGACCAAAACACTCAAAAATCTCCTAAAATCAAACTGCATGATTGATACCTGGAGAAACATGAACCCCACGGAAAGAGAATACACATTTTTTTCCGCCAGACATGGTTCGCTTTCCAGAATAGACTATATCCTGATCCCACAGAACATAACCGGGAACCTAACTGAGGCCTCTATCTGCCCCATAGCATGGTCGGACCACGATCTAGTCAAAATTTCCATAAGCAACCTCTTGCCAAAAGGCAATAACCCGAGGTGGTCATTAAATCCCAGTATACTGAATGATCCAATCACACGGGATAAGGTCAGAACTGCAATCGTAGATTATCTTGACCTCAACACAGTAGGAGAGATAGACATAGATGGAATTTGGGCAGCTCACAAAGCAGTGATCAGGGGAGTCTGTATACAAATTAGCTCATCCAAAAAGAAAAAGGACCAAGCACAAATTTTACTCCTAAACCAGAAAATTGCAGAAGCCCAGAAACTATTCATTAGAGATAAATCACGACAGACTCACGAGAATGTAATAAGATACAAGCAAGAACTAAACACTATTTTAAGAGGGAAAATGGTCACTATCCTACAGCGAACTGAAGCTAAATTCTTCAGATACGCAAACAAACCCGATAGGATGCTGGCCACAAGACTAAGAGAAAAAAGAGCAAACTCATTCATAGCCAAAATAATCACCAAAAATAGGGAGACAGTTTTTAAACCGGATCAAATAGTAAATGAATTCAGACATTTTTACGCAGACCTTTATAGCAAATCACCCGAATCAGGCACCCCAACCCATAAACTAGAAATTGAAAATACATTAAGCAAACTAACAATACCCCAATTAGACTCTACCAAAGCCGAATCACTCTTAGTGCCCATCTCGGTCGAGGAAATACAAGATGCGATCAAATCCACAAAAGCACACGGGGCCCCAGGGCCAGATGGCTACTCTAACCTCTATTATAAACACATGAGCGACCTACTTAGCCCCACCTTACACAAACTATTTAACAGCTTCTTAGCAGGTGGAAGAATTAAACCGGAATTCTTAGAGGCTAAAATAATACTTATTCCTAAACCGGGCAAAGATCCAGCCCAATGTGCTAGCTATAGACCAATATCTCTGATCAACACAGATTTAAAATTATACACCAAAATCTTAGCGTCCAGACTAGCGAACTTGTTACCTGAAGTGATACATCCGGACCAGGTAGGGTTCATTAAGGGGAGAGAAGCGCCAGACAACACCAGAAAAATAATTGACCTTATTGACATAACCAAAAGTGATGGAGGGCGGGCAATGGTGTTGGCACTTGATGCCGAGAAGGCATTTGATAGGTTAGATTGGACATTTATGGAAGCCACACTAAACAAATTCGGAATTCCGGAGGGTTTTCTACGAAGCATAACATCATTATATTCAGAACCGACTGCGCAGGTTACATACCAAGGACACAACTCACTAAAATTCAACATCACAAGAGGGACAAGACAGGGGTGCCCTTTATCACCACTCTTATTTGCCCTTAGTATAGAGCCCCTAGCAATTGCCATTCGTCAGCACACGGACATATCGGGTATACGAGTCGGCACGATAGATCATAAAATAAGCCTTTTTGCCGATGACATCCTGCTAACAATATCCAATCCCCTGATCAGTCTCCCCAATCTATTCAAACTTCTGTCTAGGTTTGGCCCACTGTCAGGTTTCAAAATTAACACAAGTAAAAGCATAGCCCTTAATATATCACTTCCTCCCTCCACGGAAAAACTACTGGCCAATAACTTCCCAATAAAATGGGCCCCGAATTCTATCAACTACCTAGGCATACAAATAACAAAATCAACTAAGACCCTATATGAAGCAAACTACCCAACCCTCATTAAACAACTAACTAGAGACCTACACAGGTGGTCAGAACTAAAGATTTCGTGGTTAGGAAAGCTACATGCCGTCAAAATGAACGTACTCCCCAAACTGCTCTACCTGTTTAGAACTATTCCTATCTTGATATTAGCGATAGACCTGAAAAAAATACAAAAATTATTAATGAGTTTTCTGTGGAACAACAAAAAACCTAGAATTAACAGAGAAACAACCACTGCGACCAAGAGGGATGGTGGGCTTGGATTTCCAGACATTTCCAGGTACTTTAAAGCAGCTAGATTAGCACAACTAGTAAAGTGGTATATCAAGGACTCCCCCCCGGTATGGGTTCAATTAGAAAAACACATACTAGGGTCCAATGATTTAATCATGCGCCAATTACTATGGCTCTCAACTCAGCAGGGCTTCAAGTTACCCCAATCAATCCCATCCAGTGTGAGGCACTCAATTAACTTATGGAAGGATATAAATAAGAGGAACAGGCTACTTGGCCCAGAGTCAGGGCTCAGCCCCTTATGGCCACTGTCAACTAACCCCAAAATAAACTCTAATGCTCAATACAGATGGTGGATTGATAATAATTGCTCAATAGCGGCAGATTTACCGGTTGTTAACCAAAAATAGTCCACCACCGCCTTCTTAGAGGACAAACTACTACCTCCGGGGGAATGGCTTAACCTACTCGCTATAAATCAAAGATTAATTCACATCACTAAGAATAAAGGAGGTCAAAATACATCATTATTCGAAAAATGTTGCATTAAATTCCCGGGAGGGAAAGGGAACATCTCCATAATATACAACCATTTAAGCGAGTTAGTCACGCCCCCTAAATTACACTATGAGTCAGCATGGGAAACTGACCTCAACATACAATTAGACAGAGACCAATGGAACAGCATTCGGAAACAAGCAAAAAATCACATCACTTAACGTAATTATGAAGGAAAACGCCTATAAAGTTATCATGAGGTGGTACTTAACTCCAGTAAGAATGCCCATAGGAAACCAGACGATTAGCGACACCTGCGAAAGGGGCTGCAACCAGAAAGGGACTCTAATCCATAAACTATGGGAATGCCCTATGATTAGACATACCTGGGTGGACACTTACAAAACCCTGGAGAATTTATGGGGTCAAAACTATCCCATGAGACCAGAAGAGGCCATTCTGGGTTTACCGGTAGAAGGGATGTCCAACTCAGAACAATTCCTAACCAACCAAATTTTCTTAGCAGTTAGAAAGTAGTAGCCGCCCATTGGAAATCACCCACCCCATTGTTTGAAGTAGTCTTAAACAAAATTGAGTTCGTTCGGTCCATGAGCATTTTGTCCGCTGAGGTTGACCATAACTACAAACGCTGGGCCTCCTGCTGGGCCGCCTGGGAGACAAGACGAGGCAGATGAATAGGGTGAGTGACACTTTTTCCCTCCAAAGGAGCTATTAAGGGAACCATATCAGGAGTTGTCTTAACTTACCCAACACCATTAGCCTCATACAGTAACCTAAACACAGAGTTCGCAACATATTAGTGGAAACCAAGCAAGCTCAAGACAACAGATGGTCAGGAATCCAAGTTCATAAAAATTTTTTTCCCATAGTTATGGGACTTTATTACATATAGTTTTTTTTTTTTTAATTAGTATTAAGTTAATTGAAAGCTAATACCAGCTATTATATTTCCAGAAAAACGGAAAAAGAGAGGAGTTTTGGACAGGCAGATGACATACTAGAAACCAGATATGTGAAACACGTTTATTGTTAATTTCTACTTACCATCACAAATGTTTTTGCTGGACTATGTTGTATGTCTGACCTGTCTAATAAAAATCAATTTAAAAAAAAAAGGACCAAGTTGCCCACCATGAATGCAGACTCCAAAGTGAGCAGGTTCTACATTATCTGGTTGCATATTCAATTCAATCTGAGTTGATTGTGTTGATCTCAAAATATTATGTAGATGTCAACGAGAGAGGCAGGGGAGGAGTACAACAACAATGTCCATGATGGGTGAGAACAGTTTTTAAATTATTTGTCTTTTAAAAGCCTTTCTTTGCTGCCTTTTGTATTTCTAGCGTTAAATGGTGAACTAAGAAATAGATTAGATTAAACTTGAAAAGCTCTTACATTGGTCCTTTAATTTAAAGGGATATGAAAGTTTCCTGGATTTCAAATGTTTCCTAAAAAAACAGCTACTGATTAGTAGAAAAATATGTATTATATTGAAAAGTTGAATGTACTTAAATATTTACATGCTGGATACTGCTATCTGGATTTGCACACCCCTAGGATGCTTACATAACAGTGTGCCCAAAGGAGGTGCTGTCAGTCACATGGTTGGGGGGGGTCACAGCTGGAATTCCCCACAAAGAGACAGAGAGAAAAAAAACACCAGTTGTAGTTGATGCAGGGAACAGACAACCTGCAGGTGTAATCTAGTGTGAATGTCCTGCACAGATAGACATTTCTATGAAAACTAGGAAATTGCCTGTCAAAAATGACGGGATTAAAATTGTAAGGCTGGCAATGCCGTTTGCAATGCTCATCATCAGCCCCGCCTTTGGGGCTCATTGCAACCCTTTCCTCCCGCCTACTGTACGGGCCCGCTCATTGCAGGTTTTATTAACCATAAAGTTAGTGTTTAATTAGAAATAAATAAATTTGAAATAAATAAAACAAATTAAATAAAGGAATGTGGTGTCAATTTCAATCTTATTCAGTTATCATACAAAGGACTTCTACCCGTTCCCTCCTCCCCCACCCCTCCCTCCATTTATAACTACAAACAATACAGGCGATTTTCCCTGGGGATGGAATAAAATGGTCTCCTGGGGCTAAATAGTGAGAGATTCAAAATTGATGGCACTACCAGTTGTAAAACTTTCCTCCCGAAGGAAACGTCAATGGTAACAGAGGCATGAAAACTATAACATTTAGCAAAAGTGTGCAAGGAAGATCAAGTGGCCGCCTTACAAAACTGCTACAAAAAAGCACCTTGGTGTAGGAAAAGAACGGTGCAACCAATTTTGAAGGAGGCACCTCATGCTTAAAAATTAGATGATCTCTCAGATCCTAGGTTTAGCACACTGATGAAACAAATTACACCAACTTTTGGCAGAATAGAAGCAGCAATGGTTCTTCAAAATCCTATTTCTGGTCCATTGCAAGAAAGAAAGATGGAGCGCTTCGCTAAAGACAGATAGGAGTATTCGCCCAATAGCTAGGACGCAAGAAGAATCTTGAACAAAATCTTACGGGTGTGAGAGGAGCTCAACAACCCCCCACTTCCTCTTCCAGCAGGCATGAGTCATAAACAAATTAGGTGTATAGGAGAAGTTGGAAGACTCCAGCCCTTCCTATAGTAGGAGTAGGACTTCTTCCCAGAGTGCCCTGCAAAGGACGGAAGAGAAATAATAATGCCATGCCAGGTATTATTGACTTCCCTTTGGGATGTGACAAACTGAGTAAATTACGATGTAATCTTCAAACCATGACCACTTGTTCTAGTTTTTCCACTTAATTGAATCCCTTATAATTCTATGATATCCCCTGCTCCATTATCTAAGGTTAAGAAGACTTTCCTTATACATTATGTTTAGATAACAATGAGGAATATTCATTTACTGCAAGGTGGGAAAAAATAATTACCCAGAGCATAGATGGCTCCATGACAGGTGCAAACTCCGAGCCCACAGCGAGGCTGGTTCATAGAAGACACTGCTGCCCACTGCTTACTCACTGGGTCATAGCACTCCACGCAGTCAAATATCATGGAGTCCTTCTCACCTTTAAGAGACACACAAATATGCAGCATTATCCTGCTTCAGAGTCATTAACAGAGCTAAGACAGACATTTATTTTACTATAGACAAATAGGACCATACCTCCAATCACATAAACCTTTCCTTCCAATACAGCCACACTCATCCCACTGCGAGCTTGGTGCAGAGAGGAGACTGTGCTCCAGTATTGGCTGAAAGTATCAAAGCGCTCAACGCAGCTCAGCGCTCTGCTGTCACTCCAGCGCCCACCTTGTAAGCGCGTGTAGCCACCTGGATACAAAAGGAAGATATTTAGGGATAAAATACAGATTCAGAACTTACAAACTAACCTCTAGGGAAGGGGTGAGTAGTTAATTTCCCAAAGGTGCCACATGAGAAACCCGGAATGCTGTGGAGGGCCGAACCATAGGCTGAACCGAATTCTGCTCAATATTAATTTTATATCTTTATTTTAATTTTATCATTGCCAGGAGCAGTATCTACAGAATGCTATCCATCCCAGTTAGTCACAACACTGCTGCTCACAAATTGCCCCCTTTTACAATTGGCAGTGTTTTTTTTGTATCTCACTGTAGGCCACTGTAGTGGGCCGGACAGGGACAGCCAAAGGGCCGCATGTGGCCCGCGGGCCGTACAATGCCCAGGTCTGCTTTAGGGCCATCTAGTCTGTCTGTTATTCAAGTCTGAATGTCCAAATAACCATTTCCAGTGTAATTATTTTTGCTCACATTTATTCTAAATATGTTTCCCATATAATATATGTTATTAAATATTTTTAACAAGATTAATTTAATGTATCTTGTGTAATTAGTTATTTTTCTTCAGGAAGCAGGCTAGTCCTGCCTTACCGTTTATGCGTAGTGATGCAGTGGCCATATTTTTGCTTCTGGTTGCGTTTGTAGTTTGGTTGCTGTGTCCATATTTATTACATACGTGCGCGACAAAGTCAAGCTTGAACTAGAATGCTGCACCAGTATAGTGCCTGGAAGTACAGCTGCGCAGCACTTACACAGGACTGGACAGCTGGAGTTCTGGGTCAGTCATATCAATATAACTTAATTAGGGGATTATTTAAATAATTGTATATTCTTTTTTTTATTGTGCCCATAATTTTATAGAAATATTAAAATTAAAGGTCATATTTTTAAAATGTTCTACTTTGAAGAAATACGCTTGAAGATATGTAACATGTTTTCTAGAATGTAAAAGAAAAAAAGTACAGCCTCTAATTTATAATCATTTCAAAGGACATATACTGCTGTGAGATCAGTACAGACAGTCTGACACCAATCTATACAACAAAAACAGGCCATATGACACAAACTGGAAAAAGCACCGTAATAAAGACACACACACACACACAAACATTATATATATATATATATGATGGCAATGAAATTGTAAGTGAGCTAAGGGTTTTTGGTGTATATAATGTGGCTGATGTAGCTTCGTTCGTTTTCTATGTCGTGCGAGTTTTTCGGAATATCCGTAGCTGTTTGGTGGTGTTTTGCGTGTTTAGGGACCTTTAGCATCGTTTTCGTTTTGTTCGGCGGCCATTTTTTCTCTTGCTTAGGTGATTTTCGGGTATCTAAACTCCGAAATTTGTGGTTAAATGGAGGTGTAACCTAACTTGCAGAGGTCCTCGGTGCCCCCCCTTGATGTAAGTAACCTTTTTATGTGTTTGTGGTTTGTATTTGTAATGTTTTTGGGGTTGCGTCCTTGTTTTCTAATCTCGTAGGTGTTTTTCGGCAAATACGTAGGTGTTTGGTGGTGTTTGCGTCTTTAGACGGCTGTAGCCTCGTTTTCGTTTTTTTTTTGGTGGCCATTTTTTCTCTCGCTTAGAGAATTTTTTAGTGTCTAAACTCTTTTAATTTGACTTAAATGGAGTTATAACTTTAGTTTTCGAGGTCCTGGATGCTCCCTCTTCCTGTAAGTAAGCTTTTTATGTATTTGTTGTGTGTATTTGTTGTATTTTTCATGTTTTGATGTGCGCGTGTTGCGGACGATTTTTTGCGAGGTCGTAATGGGTTGTAACGTTTCTCGTATTTTGTTTGCGTTACAACGTAAATTTTGCGAGGGTCGAAGTTGCTGGCAAGGAGCGCCTTTGGCGCTCCATGCCAGCAACTGAGGCCCTCACTTTGTCCGCAAGCGTGAGCACCGGCACGTATGCTCACAACTACATATGTGATTATATATATATATATATATATATATATATATATATGTGTGCTCGCTGCATTTTTTATTAGTGACAATTAAGTGTAAACAGGTTTTACTTTATAGGTTTTCATGGAAAAATAAACTTTTGTATGTTTAAAACTGTTCTTTTAAATGTTAAAAAAAAAAAAATGTTTTCCATGTCCCTTTAAAATTCTTACCAATGGAATAAAGGAATTTCCGGGCTTTCCTGCGTGGTCGGACACGAGTTGTCTGCAGAAAACAGACTTTCTTGTCTTTTGGGGACAGGTTGGGTTCACAATATTCCCTCAGCAGAGTCTGCAATGCCACTCGGAGACTGAAATCTGACACTTCTAGAATAAAGGAGAAGCAAGAAGCCAATAGATGTTTCCAGCACTCTGGACAGCTACAAGTCATACTGGAAGACATTATAGAGTATCATCTTTACCTTCAATGTTTTTTAAGAGTCTTTGTGGAGGTAGAAGAGTGAAGCGTACAGGTTCCAGAACCTCTACTACATGTCGCTTGCGTGTTGCAATGTCCTTCTGAAACCAGGTCATAGCAGCAGAGAAGACCTGGTGTTCATCCTCAATGCAGAGGTCCTCGCTTCGTAAGATACGGACAAGCTGATCTTTGCTGAGGGTAGGGAACTCATCTCCAATCTGCACCTCTGGGAAATGTCCGTGGATGTAACTCTCCGTGAACTCAAGCAAGGATTGGCAAGCCAACTGCTCGGAGAACTGGAAGAAGCCGATGCAGTTGGATGGATCAATATGTTGCTTCAGGAAATCACAGCACAGGTCCACTACTTGGCTCAGCTGGAGCATGTCTGCTGCCGTCATCAGCTCCTGAACATTCGCTGTGCTGATGTTCACCGAGCCTGTCCAAATTAGAAAGAAAAAACAAATAGTACCAGTTAGAGAACAGCAACAAATAATTCCAATCAACAGCCACAAGTGATAAATACATTAACTCGAAAACTGGACACCCAGATTTCCAAATTCAAGTCAGTGAATAGAAATGGGATTGACTTTAGCAGAGTTTTTCATCCTATGAACTGCAACATATTTTTTAAATCTGTTCGAGAAACTAGATAGGTCTTGTCCTAATCTCAAAATCACTGGCTTAACCTTCCAATGCTTTAACCTCCAGAATAATTTGAATATGTTACTATATATGGCAGACAAAGATTTCTTCTTAGTGTATATTCTGACTGTTCAGATAAGTTGCTCATTATTATAATCAAAGATTATTGACAGCGATATGTTTAAATTGTTGTGCGCTTATCACCCCTCTTTTTGTCCAAGGACCGGCTGTTGAGGGCCACTGCCCTAAATGACCAAGGTTTAGACTTTTTTAATGGGTTCTTCTCCATGAGAAAAAACATCAAATGCTATTATTTATCTTAATGTGATGTCAAAACAGTAATTCAAATACTTATATTAAAACATTTCTAGAAGTTTTCATGCAAAATATGTATTTTATGTTTAAAACATTATTTTAAATGCACAATAAAAAAATAAAAAAAACATAAGAATTCCATGACCCCATAACTGCTAAAGCCTTGAAGGAAGGTCTACAGTTGCTGTTGTGTCCCATTCAACGCCCACTGTCATTTTAAATAGGCATTGATCATTATTATTATCGTTTTTTAGTATGCGCCAACATATTCCGTAGCGCTAATCAATAATATTACTATTAATGGATCAAAGGAAAAAAAGCAACATGGAGTATTACATTTGTTATCAAGCATCCGCTCATGATCCTACAGTTCAGCTGATTGTCTTCACTACCTTTGAAGTCATTAAGTGGTTTGGAGCAACTTTGGCCGTGACTCCTACTCCCTTGATGACCATAAAGTGGGTGGAGACTAGCAGCTGAACTGGAGACTTAGAAGCTGATGTCTGAAAGCAAGCTTATTATGGATTACTGCTTTATTAAAGAACTGAATACCAACTTAATTAATGATCAATATCGGATTAAAACATTGAAATACCGCCATGGCATTACAGAGGTCTTTTTGTCTCTTTGGTTGATTATTCCCCTTAAGACACATCAGTATGACCTTCCTAAAGTAATTATCCTTTTTAACTTCTTCCAAGACTTGGCTTAATCCCAAAGGACCAAGGGCACTGGAAATGTGTCCAGAATATTTAGTTACATTATTTCCACTCAATTTTGCCACAAATGATCTATTTACACAACAAGGATATTTGCAACTTGCCTTTTTTTCTGTAACCCAAAAGCTAAGAAATTCCACACAAAAACTCTAACAGCCACGTTAAATTCCCTGAAGGTGTAAAACCGTCGACCGTAACGTAGCCCGCAAGACTTGCGGCTATTAAACTGGCGCTAATGCAACCCGCTGACGATCTGCGATATAAAATCCGCAATATAAAATACTTTTTTTTAAATGTTTACTTTCCGTGTTATATCGATCCCGGCAATCAATGTGTTAATACATATAAATGTAACTCGCATGGACTAGAATATAATATTTACTGACTCGTAATTGAAATCTGTAAGGCTTTGAAATCTAACCTCCATTTTTCAGTGAAATAATGATGACGATCTCCTTTGCCATTGGCTCCCTCTAAACCTGTAACTACGGGTTTGACTAATTGATCATGTTCAGGCCTCACATGCAAAGTGCACAAGAATGGATTACGGGTTTGCGTCTCTGGCTCGTTCGCAGCATTGTTGAATGTAATAGCTCTGTAACACAGCAGAATTTCAAGCCCGCAGACTTTGTGGGTGTGCCGATGCCGCTACGGGCTTGGAATTTAATGTGGCTGTATGTTTACTACTGGAACAGAAATAAGAACATGCATATTTAATGCAATGCAGCTTGGAGGCCCCGTTTTCTAAAATTGTTTTGCTAAGGAGTGCTTATAAGCTCTGTTATTACTGCCTTATAATCTAACAAATAGTCCCTGTATAGGTCTGCCCAATGCTGCATATGCAAACACAGACTCTGTAGGGCTGGATGTGCATTGTAGTATCCTAGCCTATCAGGGACCACTTCTCAGCAGAATGTTGCTGAGAGATGGTCCCTGATTGGTTAGTATAAGACACTGAACAGCAAGTACAGCAGAGTCTGCGTTTTCATGAGCTGTAAAGGGCAGGCCCAAGTGGGTAATTTGTGTTTGATCACAGATTTTAAAGCACTTCATAATAAAATAACAGTACATAAAATACACAGGGATATTGTATACCTAGTAAAATCCATATTGATTTAAACAATACAGTAGGTTTTACCCCATGAGGAACTAGTGAGGTCTAGTTTAGTAAATCCAGATTAAAGTTCTGACTGAGAGAACTGGTTGTCCGTTCTCTTGTTGTGGCCGGTTATGGGACAGACGGCAGAAAGTCCCACGGAACTCATCCTTCCTGGCAAATTATTACCATTCCTTTACATGCTCATTACTGGGCCATAACTGTCCAGCGTTCATGACTATTAAGATCGGTATAAACAACTTTTCAATTTTATTTTCAGAAGAAAACGTGCACTGAACACATTTGGAAAGAGATAATGATTTGTGGATAGAGGAAATGAGGGCTCATCTTCAAGAAAACGCTCAGCACGAGAAGAACTTCTGGGTTGTGGAACTCAAAAGCAAGAGAGAAGATCCTATAGATTGTGGCACTCAACCTTCATGATGCGGGCACATGCTGGTTACTTTCCATTGCTTGCGGGTACCATCTTTGAGATCCAGAACACTTTTTTTAAAGGTTGATACTTCATGTGAAGAACTAAATGAACATAATATATTTTAAAGGGAAATGAAAGGGTTCTGGATGTTACTAGGTATATAATATCCCTGTATATCCATTTACTTTTACGTACTATATTTTATTAAGAAGTACTTATAAGCTCTGTATTTACTGCCTAAAATCATACAAATAGTCCCTGTATAGGTCTACCCCCCTCAGCATATAAAGACACAGAGTCTGCAGTACTAGATGTGCAGTGTCTCATGCTAACCATACTCATACTATACTCTCTCAGCAAGCGGATAGGCTAGGACGCTACACTAAACATTCAGCCCTTCAGAATCTGTATACAATGTAAAGGGCAGACCCATACAGGGACTATGTGATTGCGTTTAGGCTGTAAAAACAAAGCTTATAATCACTTCTTCATAAAATAAAGTACATAAAATGAAAAAGATACACAGGAATATATATATATTAGGGAATTGCCCGTAAAAAAATTACGGCAATGAAATTGTAAGTGAGCTAATGCTATTTGGAGTATAATAATAAAATAACTAATAAATTAATAAAGTAATATATTTTACCTATTTTGAAGTAATATATGCAGGAAGCATTGTGTTGAAGAGCTGACAATCTGTTTTGAGGTTGCTGCAGCATGAGTGGTGTGGAGCTGCTGTGTAAGCGTCATGAATGTGTGCAGTGTAATAGTGTGCGTGCGCGAGACAAAACCGTTAGCGTAGTTGTGTACTTCCGCATTGTAGAAGTTATTGTTCTAAAATGTCTAAACTCTTTTCTTTTATGTTAAATGGAGGTGTAACTTCTTTTTTTGAGGTCCTGGATGCCCCCTCTTGCTGTAGGTAATGCTAATGATGTGGCGCGCTGGCGCTCATGTGACGTCACCGGGTCAAGGAGCGGAGCGGAGGCCGGAGCAGGTAAGTGAGGGGGAGGTATTAAGGGGGGTTTAGGTTGAGGAGGGGGGGTTTAGAATGCGAAGGGGGGTTTAGAATGAGGAGGGGGGTTTAGAATGAGGAGGGAGGTTGAGGAGAGGGGTTGAAGAGAGGGGGGTTGAGGAGGGAGGATGAGGATAGGGGGTTGAGGAGGGGATTAAGGATGGGGGGGGTTGAGGATAGGGGGGCTGAGGAGGGAGGTTGAGGATGGAGGATGAGGAGGGGGTTGAGGAGGGAGGATGAGGAGGGGGGTTGAGGAGGGAGGATGAGGAGGGGGGTTGAGAATGAGGAGGGGGGTTGAGGATGAGGAGGGGGGTTGAGGAAGGAGGATGAGGAGGGGGGTTGAGGAAGGAGGATGAGGAGGGGGGTTGAGGAAGGAGGATGAGGAGGGAGGTTGAGGAGGGGGGGTTGAGGAGGGAGGTTGAGGATGAGGAGCGGGGTTGAGGATGAGGAGGGGGGTTGAGGATGAGGAGGGAGGTTGAGGATGAGGAG
Source organism: Discoglossus pictus (assembly GCA_027410445.1). Taxonomy (NCBI): domain Eukaryota; kingdom Metazoa; phylum Chordata; class Amphibia; order Anura; family Alytidae; genus Discoglossus; species Discoglossus pictus. The sequence continues at coordinate 191,827,499 of CM050170.1, forward strand.
GGAGGTTGAGGATGAGGAGGGAGGTTGAGGATGAGGAGGGAGGTTGAGGATGAGGAGGGAGGTTGAGGATGAGGAGGGGGGGTTGAGGATAAGGAGGGGGGTTGAGGATAAGGAGGGGGGTTGAGGATAAGGAGGGGGGTTGAGGATAAGGAGGGGGGTTGAGGATAAGGAGGGGGGTTGAGGATGAGGAGGGGGGTTGAGGATGAGGAGGGGGGTTGAGGATGAGGAGGGGGGTGGAGGTTGAGGAAGGAGGATGAGGATGGGGGTGGAGGAGGGGGGGTTTAGAATGCGGATGGATGGTGTTTAGAATGAGGAGGGAGGTTGAGGATGAGGAGGGGGGAGGGAATATCGGCGTATAACACGCACCTATCATTTGCTCTCTATTTTCATGGAGAAAAAATGGCGTGTTATACGCCGATAAATACGGTAGTCGAAATTGGCAAACATGTAACATATGTCATTTTTAATTAATATTAAAAAAGATTATTGATATTAATAATGTCACCATATTAATTGCCAAAACTCACGACAACAGCATCCTGAGAAAGCAAGAGATGGATTCAGCTGACAAATGAATATTGATGCCTGTAGTAAAGACTATGGGGCCTGTTCTATTTGTTGTTGTTCAGTTGTGTCCGACTCTCAGTAACCATATGGACACAACATGCAAGTCATATCTGTCTGTGTTTCTGGTTGTGTTCATCCATATAATTTTCTTGGCAAAGATACAGTTTCTTCACCAGTGGATCACGATTTATCTGACCTCTCTGCTATGACCTTTCTTGGGTGACTCTACATGATATAGCTCACAGATTCATTGAGATATACAGAATCGATATTACTCAGAAATAACAGTTAAAAATAATATTTTTTTATTGCTTATTTGTGGGTTTGACACGGCAGTGCAATTAATTCTAATGTCTTTCCATGCCCTCTCATACATTATTGTGTGTTTAATTGCTCCGAAAGCTCTATTAAGTGTTTGAAAAATCCCTTGTGAGTCCTATTTAGTACTTGTAATATTTCTGACAGACACTGGATACTTTTTTCAGTTGCGGGTCAGACTTTATTTGCGATCTAGCGATCTGGGTCTAATAGAATATCGATTTTGTGTAACTTTAATCATTTAGAGCTCGTAATATCCAGGTTGTGCTAAAACCAATGGAGTTCTAAGACCGGTTTTGCGTCTTTGGCTGGCCCGTAGTGATTGTGGGCAGGGAACTCATAATCGGATCGTGAGTAGCTAATAGAATATGTGGCAATATTAAAAGTGATTTTAAATATGTAGCAAAACTGCAAACACAGTAAAATACTCACCACCCACATCCAGACCCCCCCAGCACGAGCCAGGAGGGACCTTGTGTCTGGAGCCCCCATCCAGAGCCAGGAGGGACCTTGTGTCTGGAGCCCCCAGCAGCCCTCATCCAGAGCCAGGAGGGACCTTGTGTCTGGAGCCCCCAGCAGCCCTCATCCAGAGCCAGGAGGGACCTTGTGTCTGGAGCCCCCAGCAGCCCTCATCCAGAGCCAGGAGGGACCTTGCGCGTTATGAATCTGGGCAGCGCCTGCAAAGCGACATCGCCATCTAGTGGCTACTTGCAGTTTTGCTGCTGGCGCTGCATGGCATTGCAATTACCGTAAATACCCTTGTCCATTCCACCCAGTTCCCTCAGCTACCCCTGTTACCCAGACCCCCCATTGCTTGCCTCACAGTTCCATAATGTGAAATATCTAAAAGTGCTAAAAATGATATTTTGGGCTCAAAAAAATAGGGGTCGTCTTATACATGGAAAAATACGGTATATAGATAATATGCTTTTCTCTGTACAAAATTCTCTTAGCCAAGAAACACCAGAAGGTGGAGAATAAAAAGCAAGGTTTATTTATTTTATATGCTTTAACTTGGTCCATGGGGGACTTTGCCTGTATACTGTAAGTGTTGATCCACACAAAAGAATTATTTAGATAACAGAAAAATGGAAAGTGCAATGCACAGGGAGGTTTTAATATACAACTTACTTAACAAAAAAAAAGCCAAATGTCACCTTATACCCGTTTCACATACCTGTATAAATAAAATCCAGTAGTAACTCAAAGCTGCTGGAGTCTACTCCTTGGATTTGCACCACATCATCTGAAGATTCTTTCATTCCACTGGCGAGCAGCGCTGCAAAGTACGGGCTGCTCGCCGCCAGGACCAGCTTGTGCACCCCAAAACTAACATCTCCAACCCGTAATTGCACATCACAAAACTCCAACCTCTGCCTCATCTTGTTCATTCTTTCTAGGATATATTGGGCATGTTTATCCATGGTATGAAGAGAGCTGCTGGCTTTGGATGGAGAGGTGGGTTCCATGGCTGGTCGATGAGGGAGAAGTCTGTAGAAATAACATATCTTGATTAATAAATAGTAGATGTGCCAGATTAAACAGGCAAATACTGAGATGGGTCAGAGCATAATGGGTTCAAAGTAGGCATGATGGGAGACATACTGGGAGTGAAACTTCAAACAGTGGGGTGGGGGGGGGGGTCTGCACTGAGTGGGCTACTGAGAGAAAGTAGCCGAGAGAGAAGCCTTTAGGACTCGCTTTCCCTGGTAGTCCCTTATCACATATAATAGTTGTCAAACTGTGAGATGTCATCATGCTTTGCGAGGTGCGTATGACTTAGGCGATGAGCGCCACAGGTGCTCATCGTTTGCGAGCCTTGCGAAGCAAGTTGAGCCATTACAATACGAGACGCAGGACTTAGAAAAAAAACAAAAAAAGATACGAGACGCAAACATTTACAAGATTAGCGGCCAAACAAAAAACACACTAAATCCACCCCAAAAAATTACAAAAACATCACAGACAGCATGGGGCAACAGCCAAGACGTCTGTGAGTGAGGTGGAACGCGAATTTAACTCAATTTAAACGATTTTCGCCACTCAAAAAAAAAAATCGCCTAAGCGAGGAAAAAAAAATGGCGGGCGAAAAAAAATGAAAACGAGGCTACACGACCTCGGACCGCGCAAAACGCGTAGCACTTTACACATCACACTACGACCTACAAGATACACTATTACAAAAGCCGGAAAATACTCACGAGACGCGTATCACATTAATACCATTACGACTATACAATGGCGCTTTACACAATAAACCAACGGCTTTCCCTCGCGCACGCAGCCTATTTAGAATGCACAGCTCAAGCATTTATTACACTCACAATGTATATTCTATGCAGACGCAAAATACAAACAGATTGTTAGCTCTTCAGCCTCTTGCTCTCAATTATAAATAATTAAACTATATTAATTTATTGAATAAATCATTAATTATTACTTAACTACATATACATAGAAATATATATCTCTCTCAGAGGACCAAAAGTACACGACAAGAGCAGCTTGCAATGAGCGCCAAAGGTGCAAGTCGCTAGTTTAAAATAAAGTCTTGAAGAACTTGGTATTCATTACCAATTAAGTAATTATTTTTCTTTTATTTCAAGCATGTTTTTGTAATAAAAAGTATTGATTTTTATTTTTGATAATTAGAATTATACACATAAGATTGTTTTAGCTTATTAGTGTATATTTGATTGCAATTACAATATTACTGTGTAGTTCTAATTACTATATTGCTTCATTTTCACTTGCTGTAAAATAAATTAGTAAAATAAGATCGAGGGATTATATTATTATCTAAGGTTTGAGAACAAGGCAATAAAACTTTTCCTTTTTTTTTTTTTTACATTTTGAACATCTCTGTTGTCTTCTGTATCTACCACAACCTGTCAATGATCGTGGCTCATACAAGTGGCAGATAACAAGCCATAAAGCTTGTTGTTGCATCTGTAGATGCACAGCACCCTGTATGTTGTACTTTAATCAATATGTCTGTCAATAATAGAGTAGATAGTCATGGACTTTTTTTAGTAAGTGTATAAATAAATAAGATATTTTTCGATCACATTAAATTTTGGTTTACTAGACACTGACTATTCTATCGAAAAGACGCCACGATGTTGTAGAATTTACAATAGGATTAAATGGAAGAGTTAATAATAATAGGATCACCTAATCAGATAGCAATTAAAGGGCCAGTGTAAGCACTTTTCAAGTATAACTGTATGTAACAGTTCATAAATTATTTAAAGAGTAAAACTTTTAGTTCATAAAAAAAAAAATAGTGTCATTATAAAGATGAATTCTTGTAAACAGCATACTAAAAATACTGGATTTGAGTGGTCCTTCAACTCGCTCAAATTTTTAATTTAGTTTATAAATTCCAAGCATGTTGGGCATGAATAGTTACAGTGCAAGTAAGAAACCAGTATTGTCTATTCTTGGGAGGATACATCACAGCAACAAACCATTTCAAGGATACAGAAAAATAGAAATATTTAAAGGAACCAGGCACATACAATTATCATATACGATATCTTATTTATTGTAAATGTGTATATATCATTATGCAGCAGAGCTCTCATATGTATAGTATGCACTTTTCAAGAACTTGAATTGATTATATGGAAAAAGTTGTTCAAAAGTGGAATGTTTGGGTCATTGAAAGTATTTTTTTTTTTTGTTGTTGCATCTGAAAGAGGACTTTTGATAATGTTGAACAGTATGTTTTTTTTTTTTTTAAATGAAGCTGCTGGAGCAGAATAAACTGCTTTGAATATATAACTGTCTTTGGGGGCTTGTCCCTGTCAGCCAATCAGCAGCAATATAGCTATAGGAGTCATAATTGTCTACCAATGGGATCTACACTGCTCATACAGAGATATTTCCTGTGCATTCCCTATTAGTTCCCAATAAGTTTAGTTTAAACAAATTTTACTAAACATTTATTCATATAAAAAGAATCTTATAACGTTTCAAAACATGCCGTTTTAAATGCATGATAGAACAATGTGCATTCCATGTCCCTTTTATTATTATCATCATCATCATTTATTATTATTACTAGAGATTTGTCCGTTAAAAATGACGGCAAGAAAATATTAGCGCTCATCGCAAGCCCTGCAATGAGCGCTCATTGCAGACGTTGTCCAACCCGCCACTTTCGTGCCTCGTGATGAGCGCCTTTGGTGCTTATTGCGAGCCTCCCCCCCACCTAATAAGTACCAAATACAGTGTAATCCCAAAATTACTAGCAGGTAATATAGGCATATATAAGTTTCCTGGATTATGATGCATCTGATAGAGGAGAATAAGTAGTGCATGAAAATATATTTTTGCATGAAAAAAAAAAAAAACAACCAAAATAAACATTTACAAACTCACCCTGATGTTTGCTAAATCTCTTGCGTTTGCAAGCAGTAGCTTTTTTTACTTAATACCCTTGGATATCTCTGCTAAAATTAGCATACAATTCATTTTGGCCATTCACAAGCAGCTATACATTTTAATACTTCTGAACAATCAGTGATGGCAGTTTGTGCTTCAAGGAATCATGGGATGTGTAGTCCCCTTGCAAACGGAAGGAAGAAGGAGTCGGAAAGTAATCTGAAGATCTCTGCATTGAGCTGCCGATGGATTGATGGTTAGTAACAGGTTAAAATCCGTACCCAAATGCAGTGTTTATATTGGTAGGTACACTGTGTCTATGTAAGCAGCTCTTGGGGCGTGGAAACATTATTTTCTTTAAATATAATAAAACTGTATGTGTACAGAATGTCTGATACTAGCAGCTTGTGTGAGATTAGAGAGAGGAAAAAACAGGGAAACTTAGATATATCTTTAATAACAAAATATTATATACAGGAATACATTTATTTTTGTATTAAAATGTATTGCTTATAAAATATATAATTAAAGAAGCACAAATACAGGACCATGTGGTTACCCCACTTCTATCTAAACCTATTAATTATACAAATTTGAGAAAAAGTGGTAGTTAATTTAATTGCAATTCATTTATTCCATCTAAAAGTAATTTTAAAGTACATTTCACCCATTCTATACTATATATGTTTTTAATATTTAAAAAATGTTCTTATAGATACCTGATAAGACAACATGGAGCAGCCTGTCCCTTTAACTATACAAATAACTCTATAATGTATTAACATCCCTTGCTATGTATTACAGCACAGTGACCTAACTGCACTTGTAAAGAAGCCCTATAAATAAGTATTATAATTTGTAATTATGATTATTTCAGCCCCATATACACTACAGTTAATTCTCATTTCTTTACATACCACTGGATGCTCTCCATACAGCAGAACTCTTTTTATGACAGATGATGCTCCGTGACGTTATAAAACCGCTGCGGCGCACGCTTTGTATGTATAAGGAAAAGAGACGCGGCCGCGGCCATCGTTGTCATGGGCAATAGAATATTTTCTAGGCGTCAAAAAGGGCAACGCGCGGAAGTGCATGTTCTGGCCATGTGGATTTGTGCTGGAGATAGTACTGAGTCTGTACAGTGATATGGGAATGTGTGACAATAAATCGTGACAAAAGTCTTGGTATGTATCCATGGTAATTTGTTAAATGTGTTTTTTTATGCATTAGAGCTGTATTATGATTGTATATAAGCCCTTTATAATCAGGCACTACCTCTTACACCAGTTTATGATTACTATAATATGTATCTGTTACTAAAAACTGTTTAGTCATGTGCAAGATGCTATAAGGTGTTATTAAGTTCTTAACAAAGGCAGAGTTATAGAATGGAGGGTCTTGGTGCAAAAACAAAATTATGGTCCTCCACCAAGGGGGGCTTGTAATTTCTTTTTTTGCACTGCCCCCGCCCCACCAACACACTCAATCTCCAAGACTCTTTCCCATAGCTGTAGCCCCCCAAAACTCCTTTTCATAGCTGGGCCCTCCTCAGAAGAGGGTCCTGGTGCACTGCACCTCTGGTAGCTCCGCCCCTGGTCCTTAAATTAGATTTCTTTATGCTCAGGTTTGACCAGTGGTAGTCAACCTAGTGGCCGATTCAAGCTTTCAAGGTGGGCAACAGAGTAATCACTAGGTGGCGTTGCTGACGAGTGGCGTCACTCGCTGGGGACCAGCTTGGCCAGTTGGAATACTGGTGAGAGACTCTTTCCTGTTATGAGAACGGCGGCACACCATGAGTACAGGCGGCAGCAGTGGCGGTGAGCATCCGCTAGATGTCGCTGCCAAGATTTTGCTGTCGATGTCATAGCTTTAGGGTTAGGATAATGGTTTAAGCTTGGAAACTGTGTACGATATCAGCAGCGCTTACAATCTGTGTACAATTTTGGCAGCACCATCTAGCAGCTCCTTGCTGCAACTGCTGCTGCCACTGTTGGCATTCTCAATCCAGGAAAGATCCTAGACTAATAAGGCTGGCAAGACTTTATTTGTAACTAGCGACTTGCCCGTCAAAAAATGACGGCAATAAGATTGTAAGGCAGGTAATGTTGTTTGTGTGCAAAATTAATTTTGTTGGTGTTTTAAGATCCTTCTGCGCTCATTGCGAGGCTCTTGGTTGTTTGTGTGCTATGAGCAGCGTTGGTGTTTTTTTTGGTATGGCAATTAATAATTAATAAAATAAGAAATTAATATACTTTACCTATTGTGAAGTAATATATGCAGCATTGTGTTGAAGAGCTGACAATCTGTTTTCATGTTGCTGCAGCATCAGTGCTGTGGAGCTGCTGTGTAAGTATCATAAATGTGTGCAGTGTAATAGTGTGCGTGCGCGAGGCAAATCCGTTAGGGTAGCTGTGTACTTCCGGATTGCATAGGTTAGTGTTGTAAAATGGCGCCTAATGTGTGGTATGCGGCTGTGTCTGATTTTGCGTCCTTGTTTTCGGATGTCGTCTGACTTTTTCGGAAAATCCGTAGGTGTTTGGTGGTGTTGCGGGTCCTTTAGCTTTGTTTTCTTCGGCAGCCATTTTTTCTCTCGCTTAGGTTATTTTCAGGTGTTTAAACTCCGAAATTTGGACTTTAATCGAGGTGTAACTTCACTTGCAGAGGTCCTGGGTGCCCCCCCTTGCTGTGGGTAAGCTTTTTATGGGTTTGTTGTGTGTATTTATTGTGTTTCTAATGTTTTTGTGGTCGCGCGGTTTGTGTCCTATTGTTGTTGTTTAGTCATTCAGTTGTATCTGACTTTCCATGACCATATGGATCGCAGTACATCCATGGTTATGTGTCTGCTTGTCCATAAGGTTATCTTAGCGAAGTTACTGGGTTTGGTGCCAGTTCCTGCTCCACTGGACCGCGTTAAGTCTGGCCTCTCTGATATGATTTGCCCATCTTGGGTGGCCCTACTTGGTATAGCTCACAGCTTTACTACGGTAAACAAGCCCCTTCACCACAACAAGGTAGCGATCCAGAAGGGGTATGAAAAATTAGCAGGTGTTTAATATCTATTATAAAGTGAGACGTGGACAGGATTATTAATTGTCCCTTTGTTCTAATTTGTTGATAATCTAATGTACATCCAGAAGCATGTGCTGTATTACCATCTGTGTGACTGTAGGATTACTTAAGCAAGCTCAGGTGCCAGTGTTTGCTTAGACAATAAGTATGACTTCCTCTCATATGTCTTTGAACTAGTATATAAGATTATTCTTTACGCCCACTGACTTTGCCAGTAGTGAATGGATTTCCATTGAACGTATTGGTACTTAGGATTCACGTATTTTACTATAAGCCCTTACTTGTTTTTGGAAAAGGTAAATAAGCATAGACAAACATAAATGATTTCACTTTGAAATAATTGCATGTAAAAGTTGATGAATTAAACACTGCATTCATATTCTTTCCTAAATTTTTCACGTTTCAAGTCTATTTTTTTTCCCAAATTGCACATTGCAAATAGGACACTGCAGTAGCCCTTTGGGTCTTATGTATTGTATGTGTTTTATTCCTAATTAGTTATTGTTACCACTTCTGGATCGCTATCTGGTCATGCTGACGGTGCTTGTGTACCTCAATGAAGCTGTGAGCTATACTATGCAGGGTCACCCAAGATGGGCAGGTCATAGCAGAGAGGTCAGACACATCGCAATGCACTGGAGAAGAAACTGGCAACCCACTCCAGTATCTTTGCCAATAAAACCTTATGGACAACACAACCAGATACAAGGTGTGCCTGGCGTGCTCAGGTCCATAAGATCACCGAAGTTCGGACATGACTGAATGAATAAACCGTATCAAGTTTTTTTTTTTTTAAATGATGGTGCCTTATTGCAGTGATGCCTTTGTTATATTGAGCAATACTCTCATTTTTTAATTAGAGGAGGTGTTTCTTCTTTTTAGAATAATAATTAAATATGTTATGTCATTTATTTTTTTCTACAGGTGTCCAACAGACAGACAATGGCGTCCGCCTTATTTAGTAGTAATGGGGAGGAAGTGATCCTTCGAAGCCTTGACACTAATGACACAGAAATCAGACAGAGCTCAGACGGATCCCTAGATGATATTTATGAGATTGAGAAAACTATCAACTTTATCCAGAAGAAGAGCGCCAAGAGGGTAAGTGTTGGCAGCATGCTTAAAGGACCACTGTAGTCCTTTATTTATACTCTTTTTGAAGATCTGCACTTGAAAATATGCTAAATGGTTTTAGAATGGAAAATGTTAATAGAGCTTTTGTCACCTTTTGTATGCTGGCCTCCCCATCACCCGTCTGTCCCCACTCCAATCCATATTGAACACATCTGCTACACTCATCTACCACACCCAACGCTCCGTGTCTTCAGCACCTCTCTGCTCCACTGGCTTCCCAACACCTCTAGAATAAGATTAAAATCCTATATATGATATAAAACCCTTAAGAACTTATATCTCTGCTCTTGTTTCAAATTACTCCGCCAACCGCCTCTTGTCGCTCTGCTTCTTTCCTCCTCTCTTATCTTATGGCCGCAACTGCGAGACTCGTGGGACTTAGGCTGCAATGAGCGCCAAAGACGCTCATTGCAGGTATCCTGATGAGCGCCACAGGGGATCATTGCGAGGCCCATGGGACTTTGGCGCAACGGCGAGCAGTTGAGGCATGTGGGCCGTACAACTTGGGACTGAAACCCATACATGCACTGTACGCCTCGCAAAAATCCAACTTTAACGCTGGAACTGCAGAGACCTGAAAAACACAAGTTTAATTTGAGGCATATTTGGCGTTTTTTTTTTTTCACCAACGAAAATCGCCTAAGCAAGAAAGAAAAATGGCTGCCGAAAAAATGTAAAACACAACGAAAATGTGGACAAAGGACATAAAACTATCCAGAAGGACGCAAAACTAGTGCTCAGAGGGCCCATAGCCTCGTATCGTGTGGCAAACACCATTGCCAGTCTTACTATTTTACTCTCGTCATTTTTGATGAGCAATTTCCTAGTCTACATTATATGACTCAACCACCTCCACTTGCACCAGGCCACTGGCTAGATGACTGCCATCTAACCCCCCCCAGACCCCTTACCTTCTAGACTATAAATTATAATGTTCCATATGGAAAAGGCTGGGTCTTTATACATTAAGAGTGATAATTGACTTGTGTCTGCACAGTATTTATGTAGCAGCTAAAACTGAGTGTGCATTCAGTATAACTTATGGTTCATTATTGTCTAGTTGGACCTACTCGTGTCTTACTCTCCAGTACATGTCCGCACACCCCGCCATTAAAGAGGTGCAGTAAATAAGCAGCTGCAGCACTTGTACTCCACACTCTGCCACAGTCTAGAAAGGATGGAAGGAGCCGCAACATACATTTTATATGAAATCCAGTCATTTTCAGTGTAAGTTTCTCACTGTAGCTCAAATGTTTAAATCAATCATAATACATTGAGAAGTGGTTTGAATTGAGCTTTACTACTTAAAAGGACATGGATGGTTTCTGGATCTTACTGGGTATATAATATCCCTGTATATCTATTTATTTTTATATACTTTATTTTATTAAGAAGTGTTTAGAAGCTCTGTTTTTATTGCCTAACATCACACAAATAGTCCCTGTATGGGTCTGGCCGCTGCAGTTCAGTGAAACAGTACTTGCTGTGTCTCATACTAACCAGTCAGTGACCATCTCAGGAAAATGCTGCTACATATTGCTGAGATATGGTCCCTGATAGGCTAGGACACTACACTGCACATCCAACCTCTACAAAGTCTGTGTCTGCATATGCTGCAGTGCACAGACCCATACAGGGGCTATTTGTTTTATTTCAGGCAGTAAAAACAGATCTTCTAAGCACTTCTTAATAAGTAAATATAGACACATGTATATTATATACCTAGTAAGACCCCTTGAAAGTGGACCATTACAGTGGCCATTCATGTAAGCATCACTCTTAAAATGAAGGTATGGCTATGTTGCAGTACATTATCATCCTAAATAAATGTGTAAATGTACTATTCACCTGTATTTTAGTAATATGTAATAGTAACTTTCTTTCCATAAAATGCGCCAATAGGTCACATGTCCTATAATTACAAAAAAAAAGGCTTCTTGTCTAATAATACTGTTTTTTTTTTTAATCGACACACAGGTTGCTTTGCAGTTTCCGGATGAGCTCTTGGCTAATTCTGTAGCTATTGCAAAGAAATTGGAGGATGCAACAGGAGCTAAAACGTATATCCTAGGAGACACCTCATACGGCAGGTAATCCTGTGAAAAGTAAATCTGTAAGACTGTTCTGCTTATACGTGACTATAGGTGGTTCTTTCTTTTCCCTGTTTTTGTAAACTTCATGTTAAGTAGGTAAGTCAGTTTATAATATAATGTAAATGCAATACTAACAATCTTGCTTTTGTTCTTCTTAATCTTCTTTTTATACTGATTATACTTAATTTTATGCTTATTTTATATGTGCACTAGTTTAAAGTGATTTTTGTAAACTATTACTTGAAATAATTTAATAAGGGGACAAAAAAAGAAAAAAAATATATATATATTAGTTTTATACAGCAATTATTTCACATATGGTGGGCTAAGAGTGATAGAAGCCCTCCACCGTAAAAATTACAGTAGTACAAATAAAGAATAGTACATTAGTGATTCTATTTGAATGTCTAAAAATAAGTTGATGAAAACTTACTTCCTGATCAAATTTCGCAGAAATACAGTATATGCACTGCAGTCTGGGAAAACTGGGCGGGACATGCAAATGAGGCCACATAATGCACCATCACTCTGTCAATCCAAACCATTTTAAACATGGCTCCTTTTAAGCATATGTTTACTTTGTGAAAAATCCATCCGTTGCTATGCCTAAAACTGTGAAATACAGTAAGCATGCTTAAAAGGAGCCATGTTTAAAATGGTTTGGATTGACAGAGTGATGGTGCATTATGTGGCCTCATTTGCATGTCCCGCCCAGTTTTCCCAGACTGCAGTACATATACTGTATTTCTGAGAAATTTGAGCAGGAAATAAGTTTTCATCAACTTATTTTTACACATTCAAATGGAATCACTAATGTACTCTTCCTTATTTGTACTAATATACTATACACATATATATATATATATATATATAGACAAAAGGGTGGGTTTGACTCTGACCTGAAAACGTGGCTAACAGGCTTACAGAACAACCTGAATGGATCAGGATCAGTGGTTCTTTTCATTGGATGGATATTTGCTTGGTTCATCTGGTCTTTGTCAAGAGAGACCTTTTTTTTATCAGTTCTGGCTGGGAGGCAGCCATTGCAGAGCACTGTCTAAACACACTGGCATTTGTCTATCAAAACTGTTTTTCAGACAGGCCACCAAACCAAAACCATCCAATGTAAGGGCATTGTAGTAGTCCACTAATAAGAGCTTAGAGCTGGTCCCTGGTATAGCAATTGATAGATCCTGATGTGACCAGCACGCTCTGGAACCTCTCACAGGCTTCGTCCTCATATTGGGTGGGCCAGACTATCCTCGGTGACCGCAGGAAAGGTACAGAGATTCTCTTTTGAAAATAGCGAAACTTTCTTTTATAAAATAGTTTCCCTTAGCTAACGAAGTACAGCTTTCACGCTTATAATCATTGACCAGTGACTTTATTGGGGATGGGTAAGCAGTTTTATAGGGGACTTCGCAAAAAGGCCAGGAAACCAACAATACATCCACATACCCAACTTAAACCTCCCTCCCCTTGAGTCTCTCGCATTATCCATTAATTAACCAAGGCACCAGGCTGAGGATGCTGATATCCCATTTTCAGCCATGGTGCCAGCAAATCCCTTATCTGAACTTCCCACCGTAACGTGTAGACTGCACATCATGGGGTGCAAGCAATGGAAAAATCCTAGCCACTGGGTTGGGTATTGAGTCCATTCAGCAGTTGCTATTCCCCAGAGCTCGGCGAAGGAGTGCACTATAAACTGAAGCTATGTGTACTGATCTTTCTTACTTAAAAGTCATGAAAGAAGGACCTTCACAGCAAAAAAGGTGATTATAATTTATTGGATCAACATACTAAAATGATCTAATTTTCTGTTCTGTCCCCTGTCTCAGCTGCTGTGTGGATGAAGTGGCCGCAGAGCATGTTGGTGCTGATGCCCTTGTACACTATGGCCGGTCCTGCCTCAGTCCTTGCACCCGCCTGCCTATCTTATACGTGTTTGGTGGCAGATCCATTAATGTGGATCTCTGTACTGACACTTTCCGTGGCTTCTATCCTGACCGTGAGAGCCGCGTGGTGATTCTCAGTGATGTGTTGTATGAGCACGTAATAGGTAGGCTGCAGATCTAATAAACAACAAGCCTGTTGGACATGTGCGTCTCAGAGTGGGTTATCATGTCCTTACAACTTACCTATTAAGGTTAGTTAATTCTCTGATTGAGAACCTCTGTGATTGTTGCTTATGCAAATAACCCTTGGGTTTAGTCTCATTAAGGGTTATAGGGGTCTCCAGACGTAGAGTCCTTGCTCACCGTGCCTTAGAGAAGCACTTCTGACAGAACCCCAAAGCATCACAGTTTAAATGTAATTTTTAGAAGCAGTGTTTAATTTTTCTTCTTCAAATACTGATGATATTGCTAACGAGTTACTAATTGCCAAATTAGACCCTATTATATGAGCACTACCATGGTGCTTTGCCGCATAGGAGGTTACTAGATGGGAGGGATCTTGCAGAGAACAAGATGGAAATGATCCCACACAGCAGCTTAAGTTTTTCTTTAAGTGCATTTGCTGATATAGAGAAGATATTTCAATAAATATCCTATTGTTGTAAACAAAATGCCCCTTTGATGCTTCCATGTGTGCTATAATCTCCCAAAAATACACAGGAATACATCACGTTTATAGCATCTGAACTCTTTCTTTATACAAGTGCTGGTAGATCTGCAATGTTAAAATACAGCAAATTCCCTAATTAAAATATAATTAATATAAATAATTGTCTCCTCCCACTTTACAAGATGGCCACCTTGTACCCATACTGTAAATAATGATCCTAATGACCCATTCACTTTGAAATATCTTGAACACATATTGCCACATTCTTCTAGCTAGTATCCACAGAAAGATCGAGCACAGCTACAGGACATACATACAATTCATGTTTTATTTCTTCACCTTGTACATAAAAAGAGGACACCACAATTTGGGATAAGAACCTCCACATGTACATGGGCTGCATTGGCCACAACATTGATTAAAGTTACTGGCTTGTGCTTCAGTGCATCTAAAGATGCAAACGCAAGCAGCATCACATTCAGACACATACAGTGTGAAGGGCGCAGGAGGCCGGAAGTGGGAAGGGCGCAGGAGGCCGGAAGTGGGAAGGGCGCAGGAGGCCGGAAGTGGGAAGGGCGCAGGAGGCCGGAAGTGGGAAGGGCGCAGGGGGCCGGAAGTGGGACGGGTGCAGGGGGCCAGAATAAAGAACTCCATGAGGCAAGTTAAAACAGTTTTACATTCTGCTACATCATGTGAGCTCTGACTTTTCAAGACTTCTTTTTCCTGGGAGGTCTGAAGGATTTTACACTCTTTAAACAGTTGATTAGCGATGTCTGATAGAGCTGATAAAAGACTGAAGCTGGTAATTGGGCGGGGTTGCCTATAAACTGCAGTAGCAGTCAAAGGCTGCATTTTGGCCTATAAACTTTGTGAGGCTGTAAAAAGAACTGTGTGTAGTTTACTTGAAGCTCTCCAAAAAGTTAAATCTGTTTAATATTCTTTGAAACTAACAGAAAATGCACTGAACATAGTGTATGTCTCATTGGCAGACAAATATTATTTGTACATCTGTAATATGGGGGTAAGACCAGAGCAGGGAAACATTTCAGTCAGTGTATGGTGCTGAGACCTTCATTTGAAAATAAACACTACATTTAGATGTAAAGATAAGAAGGGTATGGTAGGAGAGTGCACCACTTCATAATGCAGATCATTCACATAGTTAACCTTAGTAAATACACTTAGACATATATTGCAATGGAATCTCACCTGGATCAACCTCAAAGAACTATGAGATATGTTTTTGCATAGATTGAATCCCCCAAAACGTCTTCAGTCCGTTCCCATGGTGTTGGTCAAATCTCATGCACTCCTATACGACTACATATTTAGTCTATTAATTTATAGCATCCAATGCCCAGATAGCACTATAATCAGTGTGATATTTGTATGTGTGGATATTCTATTGTAACTTCTCAAGTGTGGACGTACTTCAGTGAGGTGATAGATTAGAAATAAAATTTTCTTTATTCCATATATGCATTTTCAAAATAAAATTTCTGATGTTTGACAACGTAACTAAAAGCAGTTATAAAAAATATGTATAACATTCCTTATATTTCCTTAGTATCTTCCCCAAGGAGAAAAAATACAGAGGAAGCTGCCAAGGCAGCGAAACGTGTCTATTTTTTATACATACTCTATACAAGCTGAGAATATATGATCCAGGTGCGAGTCCATTGCAATATAAGTCTGCATGTGTTTACTAAGTTTAACTCTATGAATGATCTGCACTATTTAGTGGTGCTTTCTCCTACCCTACCCTTCTTGTCTTTTCATATTTTTTGGACACTGAGTGAACTGTGTCAACACAGGAGAACAGCACAACTTAAAGAGAATGATAAATCTATCACAACTATTTGTAAGAACAAGATTTATGCTACAAGAGGTTATATATATCCGAATAATAACTTGTCTCAAAGTATTTCTTGAGCGTTAGGCTGTCCCATGGGATCAACCAATCTTGGTATCTACTAAAGCTTAAATTTAGATGTGACAAATAAAATAAGTCTTTCCAAGCCCCTCTAATGTTTATTGCATTGTTACTATCAAACAAAACACAACACTGAGGTCTTGCTTTGTGCTCTTTCTTCCACAGTTCAGTTGAAGTCTCGACTGACCTCGGATTACCCCAATGCCATCTTCTCCAAACTGAACTTATTAGGAGGTGAACCTTCTCCCGGTGAGGTCTGCAAGTTTGGCCGCTGTTTCTTACCCGAGCCAGATCTCTGGCCAGAGAATTATAGCATCTTTTATGTGGGAGGAGAAGGACCAACTCTCAGTAACCTCATGCTGACCTGGCCACGATGCTCGTTCCACAGCTTTGACCCAAAGACAGGAGAAGGCAGGAAGGAAGGACTCAGTGTGAACCGAGCTCTAATGAAACGGTTCTACCTGATTGAGAGGGCACGTGATGCAAAAGTGGTTGGCATTCTTGTAGGCACCTTGGGAGTTTCTGACTATCTCTCTGCTCTGAAACACCTCAAGGATATAATCCATCGGGCTGGTAAGAAGAGTTACATGCTAGCCATGGGAAAGCTCAACCCAGCCAAACTGGCCAACTTCCCGGAAATTGATATCTTTGTGTTGGTGGCGTGTCCTGAGAACTCTTTGTTGGACTCCAGTGATTTCTATCGGCCAGTGGTGGCTCCTGATGAGATGGAGGTGGCATGCAACCCTGCACGGGAATGGAGTGGCTACTGTATCACTGACTTCAGGGAGCTTCTTCCAGGTAATGGGACCAGTGGAATTTAATTATATTTATATATATATTTTCAATTTTTATTGTAGTTACTAATGTTTTGATGAAGCAATGGCCATGAGCTTGAGGGAGCTCAGAGAGGGCAGTGGCTGACAGATGTGCCTGGCATGTTGTGAAGAGTCAGACACAACTGAACGACAACAACAAATGTTTATATATTTCTATCCACAAATCGGAACCGCCAAGCATAAGGATGTTCACCTAAATGCAACTTTTTCATTATAGATTGGAAACCTTAAAAGACAATTGAAATCTATTTTTTACAACAAGACTTGATTAACACAGGGAGCCAGAGAGTCATAGGTCCTATTTTTTTTTTTTTTTTAACTAATTTCAACAATATAATAAAAATGTAAATGCAAAATTATATAACCAGATACCATATATACTTATTATATTAATATATAATAAAGTATTTAATTATTAATATAAGAAGAAAAAAACATGTAAATCTTAGGATTTCAAACTGATAGTCTTTACCATTTTTAATAAAATATTTAATTTTTTGAATTTGACTCCCATTTTGAATTTGTATTATCCAATTGTGTACTGTAGGTATTTCAACTAGACAGAATCAATATATGTTTTATTGATATTTGTGAAAGAGAACCTTTTAAGTTTTAATTTAGAACTTGTTTTCTTAAGTAAAAGGTAATGCCTAGTTAGTGTTTTATATTTGGTGGACGTATTCTATAATTATTAATTTTTGGAAATCAAATCGACCCAACTATATAAACTCCCACAATCGCAAACTAAAAATTGCTATTGTATAATAACTAATATGATTAAAAACTATGGGCCTCATTTAATTGAAAATTGCAACAATTACAGATCGATTTAATTGAACAAGCCCGCAATTTAAGGGCTTAAAGCCAAAACCGTAAACCCTAAAACCTTATGTAGCATTTCAGGGTATGATGATGATCAGTTAAGCAAGCCCGTAAGTTACAAATTAGACCGAGCCAATAGTAAATGAGACCGTCATCATGGCGTAAATGTCAATCAGTTAGCGTTTAGATGTCCGATATGCAATCCAGCAATGTAAACATCAATAAAAATGTATAGCCAAACTTATAGTCCATATGGGTGGCCTGATATGCATTAACTCCTTGATTCCCGAGATTAATATAACACAGAAATTAAACATAAAAAAAAAACAAACTAAGTAACAGGTGCCTCATCAGAGAACGAACCAACCTTAATAGGTTAGTTCTATAGCCATGATAAGCCACTCTGAGAGCAACCTCTCTTAGCCACTTGTGTCCTTCACAGGGAGAAATCTCCTGTAGTATATCAGTCTGGTCCCACTCAAAAGAGTGACCCAGCCCGGAAATACCAGGCAATTCTACCCTGTACAGAAGAAACAGCAAACCACAGACGCGTTTCGGCCTTTATGGGCCTCGTCAGTGGGGTGCAGCTGAACTCCCTAAGAAAAAAAAAATGTATTGCAGTTTTGAGAGCTTGAGACTGTTGAATGTCTTTCATCACTTTTTCCCGTATTTTAAAGTCCAGTATTGTGTGTTTATTTGCTCTTGCAGTGTTACGAACAGGTGTTTAACCCACTTGCGGTTCCTCGCTAGTACTCGTACGATTTTTTGCTACATTTTCCATTTATGGGTTTGAAGGCAATTGCGGGCTTGTGGAATTGTTGCAATTGAATCTCAATTTGCGATTTTTAGCGATTGTAACATTTGCAGGCTTGAAAGATCAAAGGCTTAGATGGCTCACAGTGACGGTTTTTACAACACGTAGGAATTTTCAGCCTTTAGCTCGCAAATAGATTGCGGCTAGTTAGAAGAGTCCAATTAACTTTTGCGGGTTACATTATGGGTTTCGGTAATTGCGATTTTGACCGTTTATTAGGGCCTTATGTCAATTATTTTTTAACTTTCTAGAAACATTTTGCTCTTAATAAAATCTCCTTTAAAGTTCTTATTTTTTGAATTGTTAAAGAACAACTGTGGGTCATATTTTTAAAATCTACTATTTTTAAAGAACTAAACTTAAAAATATGCAACATGTTTTAGAATGGGAAAGAAAAAAATAATACAGCCTCTAATTTTATTATCTTTAATATGCAGATTTGGTGGGTGAGGTGGCAGGAGACTTTGAAAACAAAGGATGTGACTGTCTGCACAATAGAAATGTGGCAGTTACATCCACCAGTACTTTTAGCAAACTAAACAGAAGCTTAGTAGTTTAAAAGGTCACACGCACCTAAGAAAGTACCAGACAAGAAAGCAAAATGGAAACAATTTGTAAAGTCCCAACATATAAAGGTTGTGTTTATTTATCTTTTGCTATCAAAAAACATTTTGCATTCTATCATATTTCATTATTTAAACGATAATAGGACAAATATGTGAATGGTTGTTCTTTAAGACATGAGAGACTGGTGTAAACTCTGTATAATATTATTGCAGGTGGTTCTGCCCATGTGGAGTTTCCAGAGATTGACCCGTCAGACGCAGATCGTCCAGATGTCTCGTTAATCACAGGGGAGCTACGATCTGCCCGACTGTCTGTAGCAGAGACCCCAGACAAGGAGTCCTGCACGACACTAGCACAGAGGAACAACGTGACCACTCTGGCTGAGGTTGGACCTGCAGGTAAGGAATGGTACAGTCGTCAAGACACGGTTCCCATGGATCGGTAGAAACCTGCACATGCCAAGTTAGGGATCTGTTAGGCTTAAGTCCTACTAGATGAAATGACAGATGGCCTAAAGGGGACAAGGTTCAGGGTCCTTCCCGGGGGGCTTGGCAAAGTCTCAGTAGTGTCTATTCCGGTCTCTATATAGAGCCTATAATGAAAACAGATTGTCCCTGTATGTGTCTGCCAACTGCAGCATAGAACTAACTGTACTTAGTAGTGTCATAACCTATCAGGGGACTAGGTTATGACAAATTCTAATCCATCAGTGAATAGGAATTGTCTTGTGCTTTGTAAATTTAAAATCTTGGGAGAATCCAGTATGTTGTGGCTTGAAAACCCCTAAATACTATAAAGGGGATAGCAGTTACTGCAGAAAGTGAAAATGACACTTATAAATAAATTAATAAATAGATAAGTAAATAAATATAATTTCATTGATTGTTATTAAACCTTTACATTGAAGTATTAGACAAATGAGCTTGTAAGTTAAGTGTAAATTACACAAAAAGATCTCCACTATTCTAATTACTTTATCTCACGTAAATATTTTTTATGAGCCACAAGCGTATTTCCAGATGCATAAATAATAATAGTCACAGATAAAAGTAAAAGTCGTTATTCTGATCTATACTAACAGGACATGTAAATACAGTTTATTACCCACACTCAGAGCTGGATTGACATCTCCGGCGCCCCTAGGCACAGCGTCTTCCCTCTTGTAACTCTAGCTGAAAGCGTTCGCCCCCTAACGAGTCTGAACTGCAGTATTTCCTTGTGTATGCCATGATTAGCTGAGTTTATGCCATGAGGTGTCCTTCACTGAGGAGCGCACCTAGGTGGCTGGCTAGTTGTCCTAATGAGAAATCCGGCCATTACCCAATTGTGAGATATAATTAATCACAAGATAAATTGGTTAGGAGTGGGAGGACTACTTTGTGTAATTTATGCTCAAAATACTCCATTTTCTAGCTCCATTATCTAACACCTCCACACAAAATATTAAAATAAATGTTTATAATAATGTCTACATCTCTTATAACTCGGGCTTACTATCTACTATAACTAACAGGACCAATACGTCACTACTATTATATTACGGTTTGGAAAAATAAATTATATCTTCTAATTAAATACTTTTATAGATCTTTTTGGAGAAATGTAGTACAGTCGCAACATTGTAGACCTTTCTCTTCTTTCCAGCATCCTTTCTGGCTTCTCGTAGCTGGCAGGGTCTTGACCGAGCCTTAGGTCAGACCCCAGTGGTAAAGGCCACTGAAGGCCGTAGAGGAATCGCCATAGCATATGAGGATGAAATCGTCAGCTGAGAAGCAGAGGCGCCAGGAGGACAAGATACAATTACCGTGCAAATTCCAGTTTTTGGTTAAGGTTGGCTCTGCAACATAATTTATGATAAGAAGAGTAACATCAAGCAAGTTCAATTTTTAAATGTTTGGGATATTTGAGTCGGTTTAAGATCATCACCAGGCATAAAAAATGTAATTTTTAATAATAAAACATGATGATGCTGGTCACTGGAGGAATCTATTTTACTTAGTGACCTCTACATGTGTGAAAGAAGAAGTATATAATATACCAGTGTATCTATTTACTTTTATGTACTTTATTGTATTAAAGAGTGCTTATGAGCTGTTTGTATGCCTGCATTCATACACATAGTACCTTGGGTCATCCTTCTGCTGCTGAAACTGAACTTGTAGCTTTAATGTCTTATTTATTAAGATACCTTAATCTTTTCAATGGTGATGTTTATTTTTACTGTATTGGTTGCTTTCCTTGGTATTAAGGGTTGACCTTAAAGGGACATAAAACAGTTTTTAGATATGACTAGAAGTATGTTTTACTTTTATGTACTTTCTAAAGCGCTTATAAGCTCTGTTCTTACTGCCTAAAATCAAACAAAGAGTACAGGTATGGATTTACCCTCTGCGGCTCATGAAGACACAGGTTCTGTGGTACTGGCTGTGCTGTGTCTCACACTATCCAGTCAGGGTAAAGTCTTAGCAGTTCAAACTGCTGAGACGTGGTCACTGTTTGCCTTTTATGAAGCATAACACTCCCAGTACTACAGAATATGTGTCTTCATGAGCAGGGGCAGAGCTATCAGTGGTGCAGGGTTCTCCTCTAGTCGTTCCAGTGTGGACTTCCCCCTGGGATCCCCAGTCCAACCCAACCTGCAGCGATTTATATATGTACTGTGTGTGTTGTTTAGTGGTTCAGTCGTGTCCGACTCGGTGTGACCTCATGGAATTCAGCACACCGGGCACAATCGTTAAGTCTCTGGTTTTGCTTATCCATAAGGTTATCTTGGCAAAGATACTGGAGTGGGTGCCAGTTCCTTCTCCAGTGACCCACAATGTATCTGACCTCTCCACTATGTTCTGCCCATCTTGAGTGACTATACATGGTATAGCTCACAGCTGCACTGATGTACACAAGCCCCTTCACCATGACAAGTTAGCAATCCAGAAGGGGATATATATGTTTGTGGGGCTGTCTCTTTGAAGAAAGACATTTGGAGGGAGTGAAGATTTTCTCTTGAAAGTGTTCAGTTCCTTCAAAAGTGTTATGGGACTGTGTAATTGTAGGTGCCCATGGTTATTCTCACAGTATAAAGTAAATAATTGAATTACAGTAATATTGTGTGAGAGGGTTGTTTACATTTCTGGAGAGCTGTTGCCCCATTCTTTAATGCAAGGAGTCTGCTTCTGTGCCAATTAAAGGAAAGAGGATTGACATCAATTTCAAACTTATCCTGTTATAAAAACAATGGCTCTGGGGTTCTGCCTGTTCCTATATCCCTCAGCCCTCCATCCACTGATAACTACAAGAACACACCCATCACCCAGCTCTCATAAACAGATAGGTAATGAATTTAAGGCTGTGCCAAAATCAATTCCTTCAAAAGAGTATAATATAAATATAGGGCTACAACATCCCTTTAAGATTTTGACATTCCCTAGCACAATACCCTGAGAACCATGCAGGAAGAATTCTGCAGGTTGTTGTTGTTTTGTATGTGGTTGAGACTACACCTCCCAGCATGCTGTGTAAGAAAAATAAAATCATAAGTAGCACAACTCGGCTAATCAGAGAGGAGTTTTTTTTATTCCCACCGCCAAGGCATAGCTCTTCTTGCAGGGAGCTGTGTGTAAAGTACATTGTATATGCAAAGTCTATTTTAATACATTTGAAAGTGTAAAAACACACTGTCCCCTGCAGGCAGGCACCCCTAGGCACTTCATACTAATTGTATAGTTGGGCCTGGCTATCTAAATAAAGATTTCCTCTAGAATGATTTTATGTTCCTATCTTGCATATTATCTAATTTATTGTTACATACAATTGTGCTCAAAAGTTTGTAAACCCTGGCAAAAATTTTGAAATGTTTGCACTTTTTTTGAAAATATGACTGATCATGCGAAAAAAATGTATTTTTATGAGGGATAGTGATCATATGAAGCCATTTATTATCACATAGTTGTTTGGCTCCTTTTTAAATCATAATGATAACAGAAATTACCCAAATGGCCCTGATCAGATGTTGACATACCCTTGAATGTTTGGCCTTGTTACAGACACACAAGGTGACATGCACACAAGTTAAAGGCAATTAAAGGTTAATTTCCCACAGCTGTGGCTTTTTAAATTGCAACTAGTGTCCGTGTATAAATAGTCAATAAGTTTGTCATTGTTCACATGGATGCACTGCGCAGGCTAGATACTAAGCCATGGGGAACAGAAAAGAACTGTCAAAAGACCTGCATAACAAGGTAGTGGAACTTCATGAAGATGGAAAAAGGATATAAAAAGATATCCAAAGCCTTGGAAATGCCAGTCAGTACTGTTCAATCATTTATTAAGTAGTGGCAAATTTGGGGATCTCTTGATACCAAGCCAAGGTCAGGTAGATGAAGAAAGATTTCAGCCACAACTGCCAGAAGAATTGTTCAGAATACAAAGAAAAAACTCACAGGTAACCTCAGGAGAAATACAGGCTGCTCTGGAAAAAGATGGTGTGTTGTTTCAAGGAGCAGAATACGACGATACTTGAACAAAAATCAGATGCTTGGTTGAGTTGCCAGAAAGAAGCCTTTACTGCGCCAATGCCACAAACTCCCCCCCCCCCCCCCCCCCGTTACAATATTCCCTGACAACACCTTGACACGCCTCACAGCTTCTGGCACACTAATTTGGAGTGACAAGACCAAAAATAGAGCTTTATGGTCACAACCTTAAGTTGACCCTCCAGTGGTTACAGCAGAAAAAGGTGAAGGTTGTGGAGTGGCCTCCTGACCTTAATATCACCGAGCCACCCTGGGGAGATCTCAAACGTGCGGTTCATGCAAGACGTCCAAAGACTTTGCATGACCTGTAAGGCATTTTGCTATACCACCTGCAAGAATTAGGGGCCTCATAGACAACTATTACAAAAGACTGCACGCTGTCATTGATGCTAAAGGGGGCAATACACAGTATTAAGAATTAAGGGGATGTAAACTTTTGATCAGGGCCATTTGGGTGATTTCTGTTATCATTATGATTTAAAAAAGAGCCAAACAACTATGTGACAATAAATGGCTTCATATGATCACTATTCTTCTATTCTTTTTTTTTTTTTTTTTTTTTTGCATGATCAGTCATATTTTCAAAATAAATGCCAAAAATTCATAATTCTTGCCAGGGTATGCAAACTTTTGAGCACAACTGTACATCACAATCATGTGGCGTCTTTACAAAACTACAATGTTCTTTTAAGTTTTGAACCAAAATGATGGCAATAAAATTTGAAGCCTGGCACACAATGCGAGCCTCTCCCCCCTCTACTTTACGGGCCTTGTGATGAGAGCCGAAGGTTTTGCTGCTTATTGCAGGCCTTGGCAGACCCGCAACTTGCAGGCCTTGTAATGAGCGCCTTGGTGCTCATCGCGAGCCCCGCCATGAGCGCCTTCTGCTATCACAGTTTGCTATAATGTATAAAAATATATTAGCTGCCTGAGATTGGAAAAAATGAACAATCAGCTTGAGTTTGTTAATGTTTAATTTGGTACACAAAATAACTAGACTGCTTGCAAACTCAAGAGATTTAATAAAGATCAGGGTCAGTTTGTTAATGTTTCATTTGGTATTTTTTCAAAAACTGTTTTCATAGACTGCTGATTCTCCTCTAGCAGATGCATCTGATAAAGTAGAGCAAGTAAAGTAGAACAAGGTGATGATCAATGTTATTGTGTCTCAAGCTCACTACTCGCACACATTGCTTGAAATTTAGCATTTTATATATATATATATATATATATATATATATATATATATATATACAGGGAGTGCAGAATTATTAGGCAAGTTGTATTTTTGAGGATTCATTTTATTATTGAACAACAACCATGTTCTCAATGAACCAAAAAAACTCATTAATATCAAAGCTGAATATTTTTGGAAGTAGTTTTTAGTTTGTTTTTAGTTTTAGCTATTTTAGGGGGATATCTATGTGTGCAGGTGCCTATTACTGTGCATAATTATTAGGCAACTTAACAAAAAACAAATATATACCCATTTCAATTATTTATTTTTACCAGTGAAACCAATATAAGATCTCAACATTCACAAATATACATTTCTGACATTCAAAAACAAATCAGTGACCAATATAGCCACCTTTCTTTGCAAGGACACTCAAAAGCCTGCCATCCATGGATTCTGTCAGTGTTTTGATCTGTTCACCATCAACATTGCGTGCAGCAGCAACCACAGCCTCCCAGACACTGTTCAGAGAGGTGTACTGTTTTCCCTCCTTGTAAATCTCACATTTGATGATGGACCACAGGTTCTCAATGGGGTTCAGATCAGGTGAACAAGGAGGCCATGTCATTAGATTTTCTTCTTTTATACCCTTTCTTGCCAGCCACGCTGTGGAGTACTTGGACGCGTGTGATGGAGCATTGTCCTGCATGAAAATCATGTTTTTCTTGAAGGATGCAGACTTCTTCCTGTACCACTGCTTGAAGAAGGTGTCTTCCAGGAACTGGCAGCAGGACTGGGAGTTGAGCTTGACTCCATCCTCAACCCGAAAAGGCCCCACAAGCTCATCTTTGATGATACCAGCCCAAACCAGTACTCCACCTCCACCTTGCTGGCGTCTGAGCTCTCTGCCCTTTACCAATCAAGCCACGGGCCCATCCATCTGGCTCATCAAGACTCACTCTCATTTCATCAGTCCATAAAACCTTAGAAAAATCAGTCTTGAGATATTTCTTGGCCCAGTCTTGACGTTTCAGCTTGTGTGTCTTGTTCAGTGGTGGTCGTCTTTCAGCCTTTCTTACCTTGGCCATGTCTCTGAGTATTGCACACCTTGTGCTTTTTGGCACTCCAGTGATGTTGCAGCTCTGAAATATGGCCAAACTGGTGGCAAGTGGCATCGTGGCAGCTGCACGCTTGACTTTTCTCAGTTCATGGGCAGTTATTTTGCGCCTTGGTTTTTCCACATGCTTCTTGCGACCCTGTTGACTATTTTGAATGAAACGCTTGATTGTTCGATGATCACGCTTCAGAAGCTTTGCAATTTTAAGAGTGCTGCATCCCTCTGCAAGATATCTCACTATTTTTGACTTTTCTGAGCCTGTCGAGTCCTTCTTTTGACCCATTTTGCCAAAGGAAAGGAAGTTGCCTAATAATTATGCACACCTGATATAGGGTGTTGATGTCATTAGACCACACCCCTTCTCATTACAGAGATGCACATCACCTAATATGCTTAATTGGTAGTAGGCTTTCGAGCCTATACAGCTTGGAGTAAGACAACATGCATAAAGAGGATGATGTGGTCAAAATACTCATTTGCCTAATAATTCTGCACTCCCTGTATGTATATATATATATATATATATATATATATATATATATATATATATATATACACATATATATATAATATGAGTCGACACGAGAGGAGGACCCAAAATATTTTTTTTTCATCGGAGCCCTCCATTGACGAGCTCCGCCACTGCCCTAAAGTATCATGAAGTAACATTAGACGAGGCACATTTCTTCTAATTAAAGTGCCAGAACAAAATGATAGATAAGGAGAGTATGGGAAGGGAACAACTTCCAGATCGACATTGGGCACAGTTGCCTAAACAGGAGGTACGGATTTTGATGGTTTTATTGGTGAGGAATGACCAATTTACTTCTATATTTCATGAGTGGAGCTGGCAGGACTGTGTGAGATTCAATTGGCCTCCTCTAGCTACCCGCAATCTATTTGTGAGCTACCTCGAGCGGGGCGCATTTGCGGAGGTGGAGGCTCATTGCAGGCCGCAAATGCTTTCGCGGGGTCCGCATTTGCAGAGGTGGAGGCTCTACGGCGCCTCACAAAAGGTTACAAATGACCACACAAGCGGGACTTGGAAAAAACACATAAACACGCAATGACTAACTACGGACTTACACAAAAATATACGACCCGCAGGACTTAGAAAAAATCCATTATGGAGTTGCAAAAATACGTCCTTAACGGACAAACCACACACCGGCAAACATTAAAAAACACAAAAATAACATAAAAACCTTACCCACACCAAGGGGGGACACCCAGGACCTCTGCAACACAGCTTAAACCTCGAATTCTGTCAAATTTACAAAGTTTAGCCACTCGAAAATCTCCTAAGCGAGAAAAATGGGCTCCAAAAAAACGAAAACGAGGCTACACGACTCCTAAAGCCGATAAATTCAACAAAGCAAATACGGCTTTTACAAAAACCCGTACGACCTGCAACCTACACTAGTAGCAAGGACGCTTCATCATACAAACACGCCTACCACATACACATTCTCCGCCATTTTACAACACTAACTTACAGAATGCGGAAGTACACAGCTAAACTAACGGCTTCGCCAACGCTGCTCATAGCACACAAACTACACCAGGGGACAGCCTTGCAATAAGTGCAAAAAACATCAGCGCCGACGTTACAATGACAACAAAAGCGCCTCTGATAAAAAAAAATACAACAACCAAGAGCCTTGCAATGTGCGCCGCCGAAGGCGCTCAGCGCGAGCTTCGCAATCGGCGCCAAGATCTCAGACCACCATAAAAAATATCTAAAAAAGAAAATTTATAGCGGGGTATAAGAAAATAGCAGCAAGGGTTAAGTAGTTATTTAATTGAGGTTTTTGGCGATCTGGTAGCCTGTAATTGAGGTTGCAAGGTAATTTGCTATTCAATTGGCGCCTTTTTGTGGGCTCCGAAAAGGCTTCCGAGTTACGGCCCAAAAAAACATTGCAATGGTTAAACCCGTAACTTACAGTATCCTGAAGCCTTTGATCTCTCAAGGCCGCAAGACTTCCGCTAATCGCTATTCAATTGCAAAAATCAGTCAACACCGCAGTCGCAATCAAGCTCGCAAACGCCAAATGGCAGCCCAAAGCTACAGGTTCCAAATAGGACTCGCAAAGTGTTTACAGACTAGTTTGTAACACTGCAAATGACAATATAAAGACACCGATACACTTTAAATGGGGAAAGCAATAAAAGGCACCACATGCACAACAGCTCCCAAATATCAAATATAGCAAAAACTATTTATTTTTTATTTTCCTCCTAGGTTGTAATGGTCATGCATATGCCAATATGAAAATTCATGCTGCAACATGCTGAAAGCTATTCAATTGCAATACAAATACATGCAAATGGCTGACATATTAACCCTTTAACACTCAAAGAGGCTCTAATGTGGACCCCGAAAATACTAAGATCATCTTATATACATTTCACTCATCACATCTACATTGGGACAACAAATAGTGGGCAAATTACACATGGCATATGTCAAGTACCAGGGGAACATTTCACATATGGTTGTTCAGTCCCTCACTTGCATCCGACTCTCTGTTACCCTATGGACTGCAGCACACCTACTAATGTCTCTGTCTTTGCGTATCCACAAGGTTTGCATGCCAGAGATACTGGAGTGGGTTGCAAGTTTCTTCTCTAGTGGACTGTGATTTGTCTGACCTCTCTTCTATCACCTGCCCATCTACAGTGGCCCTACATGGTGTAGCTACCAGCTTCATTCAGTTACATAAGCCCCTTCACCACCACCACTTTGCAAACCACACTAATGTAAATTGATGAATAGCAAAACATAATGGGAGGTCACCAAATGGGAATGGGTATACATCTTGGCACATGTCCACCAGCAATGGCGTGTGACTTTCCAGGATGGGCTGTTGCTCCACGTGCCACTGCACAGCCTCCATGTGTTTTTGCAGCCCTTCCTGATGGGTTACAGTAGATTAGTGTGTTATATGTTCTCCTGGTCCCCTTGTGAGTTGCAAAGTGGTGGTGTGAGCTTTGAGCTATACCATGTAGGGCCACTGTAGGTGGGCACGTCATAGCAGAGAGGTCAGACAAATCACAATCCACTAGAGAAGGAACTGACAACCCACTCCAGTATCACCTGTCATATTCCTATCAGGCCCTCAGGGGAATGTTGATACTCCACAATATCCCTAATTGGACATTTGCATCTGTATTATCCCTTTATGTTGATTATATATGATATATTATTATATGAAATCTAATGCTAATATTACTATTATTATTGTTCTATGTATTGATCTATTGCATACTAACTAGGGCTCATTAGTTTACATATATAGGAAACACAAATGTGATGTATGTGGATATCCCATACCCCAACCATTGACAACACACTGACACGGTTAGAACGGTATAACAAAGCTTTATTTCATACACAGAGCACAATCAGAAATGGTCAAGACTGTACATTAATATCATGGATGTGGTATAGGCTGATCCCGGGAGAGCAAGAGGCTTGTGGTAAAAAGGGGATACCTACAGGGGGTAATATCATAGTCTAGAACAAGCATGACGCATAGCAACCGGAATCTGATGAAAAAAGGATAATCACAAATCACTCCATTTAATTGAGGAAACCATTAATGTGCATAGCACATACAACTTGTCTATATCTGCTCAATGAAACAGATAAGTTTCACACATACAGTGTGGGGACAAAAACAAAAATCTGAAAAAAAGTGGTCAACTAAAAAATGTTGGAGGATAAAAAATAATCAACATGCATGTACAGAACAGTGCTAAATACTGTAACTGAAACAATATACCAACTCACCTGATTCCCATCTACAAGCATTACTAACTATTAGCTAGGTATCTGGATAATCAGTAATATGGGCAAATACCCATTAATATGGAGAGGACATAAAGGTCAGCAGCCAGATTCACTGTTACTTACATCAGACCCAATGATCCGTTCTCAGAAAGATATTGAGGTCGGGATCACATGCTTCACTAGTGCATATATTAATGCTGGCTCTCATTAACATGCCATTGTGAGACTTTCCAAGTATTAGCGGTATTAGTCAACATCTCAGCTAACAACCATAATGTCTGAGATATCTGGCTATATTATTTTTTTTATTTTTTTATTATCGTTTATTTGTAATGCGCCAACATATTCCATAGCGCTGAACATAAGTTAAGTTCTAGGTAAAGACAAAATAATCTAGCCAGGCTAGATTAGGTTAACACTGTGACCAATAGATTGTCACTGAGGAGTGCTGTTGAGAAGGCACAAACATATGCGCAGCCCCTATGTCCTCCTCCGCCTAGCCACAGGGCCCACATCCCCCGTGGCCGGCCGCCATCTCCCTGCTGGTGGTGGGGGTGAGGGGACGGGGAGGCAACCCCCTGGGAGGCAGCGGCAGCTGCAGTGTCGGTGGTGGTGGCATGGTGGGAGTAGAGGAGGGGCCGGGCTGCTGGTGGCTGGGGGATGCCTCCAGGGTGGAGAAGGTGGGGCTGGGGACCAGAGCATGTCACACTGCTTCTGCTGTTACTCCCTGGAATGTGCTCTGGTCCGCCCCAATCCTGAGCAGCACAGCCAGGTACGATTCAGTTATCAGGTGGTGCCTCCTCTCCTCCCTATTGCACCTTGCCAGGCTATGCATGACCTCCGCATAAATTGGCGGGGCTGCTGGCCTGGATCCCCCGGAACAACTCCACCTGCTGATGCATGAGGGCCACCATCTCTGCCTGTGCAGTCTGGCCTGATGAGGGTGATGGAGGCCCGTGGGGTGTGGCCAGGTGAGGAGGTGGCGGAGTGGGAAGGATCTGGGGCCCGGCAGTAGCCTGGGGCAAACAGGCGGGAGGTGTGTGTGGGCCCGGTGGTGAAGGTGGCAGCCAGTGTAGCGCACTGTTGTGGGTGAGCGGCAGGGGTGTGTGGGGGGGGGGGGGGGGGGGGCTGGCTGCTCTTCCCTTTCCAGTTGGAGGGCTCCGGGGCCAGTCTTTGAAGGAAGGGGATAGTGGGGTTGAATCCCAGTGGTGTGGCCAGAGGTCCGGATGGTGACCCCACCACCCAAATTATATCCTCCTCCTTTGAGCCAGGGCCCTCAAGTCCTCTGCCTTCCTCCTCCCTCTCGGTTGGTTCCTGCTGGGAGGGGCTTGCTCCTCCACTTCCTGCTCCAATGAAGCTGACGCCCCCACCTCTGGCTCACCACTGGACCCAGACCTCCTTGATGCTGTCATTAGTATGATGAATAATATATTGTTAATATTGTTAAAATATTGTTTGCTTTCCTAACTATCTGACATCTAGGCTTGAACATGGATGATTCTCCTAATTGCAACTCAGATTAACTATCATTTGCTAGATGTGATCTATTCTTTGGCTCTTGATCTTGATCGTTCTTGTCTCCTAAAGCTATCTTGATTCTGTCTGTGACTGCATGCGCTGTAGTGGGCACACCAATACATGGACTCTCTGCTTGATTACTGTTGTTGTGCCCAGGAATTACTTTGATTTGCCAGCTTCATGGATTTAATGATGCATCTATCTATCCCTTGTTAATTCCACGGAGCTGACATGTAAGTGTACTTGTTGGTCATCATGTACATGTGTAGTGTGTGTGATACACATGTGGTGGCATGTTGGTTTATGTGATATTTACCTGACATGGAGGCTGGGTCCTGCTGGGCCACCGGGCCTGAAGCTCCAGCTCCATTATAGGTCACTGCCATGTTCCTGTCCTCCTCACCTGGCCCTGATGTCATCGAACAGTTGCTTGACTTACCTCACATCCCTTGGTGCTGTGCCTACCACGATCACCTCAGCTGCAACCTCCTTCCATACCTGAGCCCTAGGCCCTGGCCTAACTTCCCTCCCCCTGCAAGTATCACGGGGAGGCCACGTATAGCAATGAGGAGGACCACATTCTCCCGGTGCGAGTAACTATGGGCCCTTGCCTCCCTGACCTGTCCCTGAGGCCTGTCCCTTCCCCGAACTACTACCGCCCCCCTAGGATCAGAACCCCTCCCCTCTGTCCCTCTATTATGTGTGCCTGGTGCTAGTGCCACCCTGCCACCACCCACCTCTATACTCTCATCCTCCGCCTCCTCCACCACCTCCTGCTCCTCCTCCTCCACCACTCCTCACCTCCTCCTTCCCTCCACCACTACTCCCCAGGGCCACCTCTCTTTCCTCCTCACCTCTCCTCCTCCCCACCTCTCCCCTCCCTCCATAATAATCCCAAAAAGAAAATAAGAATAAGTAAAAATAAGTGTTGCTGTATATATAGGATGTAAAAACAAATGAGTGTATCATGTGTATTTCGTAACTGTTGGGGGGTGGGGGTGTGTGGAGTGACCTAACTCTATATTTCTCTATGTGTGTTTAAATTATGTGTATTGCAAATATGTGTAATCTGTAAATATGTGTAATCTGTAAATATGTGTAATCAAGGATTATGTGTAAAATTGTATGTAATAGAATATAAATGAACAAAACCACAAAACACTTCTCTCCAAACTCTCCAACTCTCTCTCTGACTCTCACAACCCACCAACTCCGGGACCTGTGTGCTACTTCGAAAGACAACACAGTCAATACATGAGCGGATGGAATGTCAATCATCTTCGTCTAGACCACTTTCTATTGGCTGAGTGGCCTGTGTCGCACTATCTTATACCGCAATTGGATAGTGACGGATGATCGCAGCTCAGCCGGACGCTTAACAGCTTGCTGCTGCGGGAGGGATTTACAGGCTTGAGGCTTTGGCCCATAAGTCACGCCCTTGCTCAATTGAATAGCATCTCAACCAGAGACGAACGGGCGCCACATAGCACACTTGCAGACATTCGACCGTCTGCGATCGAGTTGCGGGCTTGGAATTGAATGTGGCTCTATATTAGGGAATCTGATGTAAAATATAAGATTACTGATTCAGGTGGCTCCATTACACGATTCTCTTCAGTAACATGACAAATGTGCTCAGATGTTATGTTTTAAGACTCCATTGTTCTTTAAGTTGTTTTTTCTTCTCAACAGAACTTCACTTATAAGAAACAGAGGCGCTCATTGCAGGGCTTACTCAAACCTGTAACTTTCGGGGCGGCAGTTATGGGCCTCGCGATGCCCTCAATAGGCTCACAAGGTAGAGGGGAAGAGACCCACAATGGCTTGGTTTGGGTACACCCTACACTAAAATCTCTTGCGGCCAAGGAAGGATTTACAAATGTGACCTGAGAGCCGTAACGTGGGGGAGATAAGGATTCACATCAAAGTATAACACGGGCAAAAAAGCTCCCGCAGTGAGTTTATGGGTGTGCCGCAGTTTACATCGCCCGACTAGCATAAGGCCCCAAGTTTGTAATAACTTTTTTTTAAAATGCATGATCCCATTTGTTTTTTGTCCCTTTAAAAACATAATACGACCTTGCATTTCATACCTATTATCTGTAGTTATGTCGCAGTGGGAGCCTCCATCTTTGTTTCTCTGGTTTGATTCTACATGTGGGAAGAGATCTTGGTGCCAAGGAAGTTCATTGATGCAAAGTACCAGTGCATGGGTGTAGGAACTGGACCTCTCATTGTGTGCATGATGGCATCACGGAGCTGGTGGATGTTAGAGACCTTGCACTCCCCCACCTTCCGTATGAGGATGCCCCACAGATGCTCAATGGTGTTTAGGTCTGGAGACATGTTTGGCCAGTCCATCACCTTTACCTTCAGCTTCTTTAGCCAGGCAGTGGTTGTCTGAGAGGTGTGTTTGTGGTCGTTATCATGTTGGAATACTGCCCTGCGGCCCAGTCTCCTAAGGGAGTGGATCATGCTCTTCTTCAGTATGTCCAGGACATGTTGGCATTCATGGTTCCCTCAATGAACTGTAGCCCCCTAGCTATTTTTAATTAAAAAAAGTTGACACCTTTGCTGGTCACTGGAGGCATCCATTTTACTTCAGTGATGGCTGCATGTATGAAAGGTGTCTTTACATTTCTAGAGGACAGAGCTTACATTTATTGATGCAGGCTTGCTGCTTTGGGACATACATGAGGGATGGGATTTAGTTGTTAAATTCCAAAAGCTGCATTTAATATATTTTTATTGTTTTTTGTTTTTTTATTTAGCGTCTTCCTCCTTCCTCCCCCACCACTCCCTGCACTGCACAGTACATACAAGCAAACCCTCAGGCTTCAAGCTTTTAAGATGTGCTAAAGGGGATATGGAAGGTCCCTAGGAGTATAATATATCTGTGTATCTTTACTTTTTTGTAATTTATTTTATTGTTTCTGTTTAGTCCTTCAATCGTGTCTGACTCTCGGTGACCATATGGACCCAGCATGCCAGGCACATCTGCCTGTGTTTCTGATTATGCTTATCCATATGGTTTTCTTGGTAAAGATACTGGAGTAGGTTGCCAGTTCATTCTCCAATGGATCATGATTTGTCTGACCTCTCTGCTATGACCTGCCCATCTTGGGTAACTATACATGGTATAGCTCACAGCTTCATTGAGGTACACAAGCCCCTTCACCAATACAAGGTAGTGATCCAGAAAGGGTTATTTTATTAGGAAGTGCTTATATGCTCTGTTTTTACTGCCTAAAATCAAACAAATAGTCCCTGTATGGATCTGTACTCTGCAACATATACAGCCACAGATACTGTAGGGCTGGATATGAAGTGTAGTGTCCTAGCCTATCAGGGATCATATCTCAGCAGCAGGTTGATTGGTTAGTATGAGACACTGCACTGCAAGTACTCGAACATTTGCTTTATGCTCTTGGCTTGTAAATGGTGTTGCTCAGTCATGTCCGACTCTCCGTGACCTCATGGACAACACACCATGCTGATCCACTTGGTTTTTATGGCAGAGATACTGGAGTGGGTTGCCATTTCCTTCTCCAGGGGGCCACAGCATACAGCTCCTGGTATTCCCAGGTGGTCTCCCATCCAAGTACTGACCGGTGTGACCTGTTGGTTCTCTGGCTAGATTCAAACCCAGAAAGCTGTGGTGAAAGCACCTGCATCCTAACCACTGGGCCACCAGGGAACGTGCTCTTTGCTTACTCGGCTGCTAATTTATTACTTTATTATAAATGTGCATATTTTCCCCTAAAATACTGGGGGGATTTAAATTAAATTAGTGGGGAAGTTTTGAAAAATAAAATGAAAGACTTTAGCGGCACAATTAGATGCCATCGTCTCCTTATTGCTCAGCATGATTCTTTCTGCTACGTGCTGAGGTGTTAATATAAGATCGTCTCCTCATCCTGCATGGCGCCTTTGGGTTATCTTCATGTGCCGCGGCCAATTGTCTATAACTGCCAACAAGCATGCCGTCTCTGTGGGCAGCTTCCAGGCAACTATCAGACCTCCTCCAAGTGTAAATACTGCGGCGTACGGCGGCAAAACAGGCATCTTTTTTAAATATTTAAATTAATCAATTTTGATAATTTAGTGATTTTACAAAAAATATAAACACAATCTTTTCATGTTTTATTTTTATATGCAAATATTCCTGGTTGCTAGGTTACATGTTCTGTTTTTAGCTGATTTTATCTGTTACTTCCTCAGAAGTGGTGTCTTTGAAAGCTTTGGCAGTTTTAGATGCCACATTCTTATTGTGCATATAGAAAGTGGATCTTTCCTGTTAACTGCAGTGGCGGCCAGCAGCCACTAGGCAGCACAACAGTTGTTCACCGAAATTTTCCTCAATTTCTTTTTAGTGTGTTCAATTTAACAATAACCCCTAAACCCTAAAACTAATCCCTAACCTTAAACCCTAACTTTAAACCATAACCCTAATCCCTAACCCTAACCCCTAATACTTAACCCTACTCCCTATCCCTAAACCCTAACTCTAAATCGAAACCGAATCCCTAACTGTAATTGCTAACCTTAACCCTAAACCCTACCCTTAAACCCTAACCCTACACCTAATCCCTACTCCTTCATCCCTAAATTTAAATCTAATCCTTAACATAACACTGCTGCCTAACCCCTAACCATAAACCCTAAACTACCCCTAGGAACAAATTAAAGAAAGTCTTGGCGAGCCATCCTTGAGCCACCTAGTGGCCGCTGGCTACCACTGCTGGCGGACAGATAACAAGAAAGGTTCCTAGAACTTCCTCTGGGTCCAGTCTTTTGGAAGTTGATCAGCAGAAACCAAAATGGCAGGTTCCACAGCAGCATCATTTGATATAAAACAGGTAAAAAAAATGGAGGCTGCGTTTTTTTACATTCTAAAATCATCGAGTGTAGTTCTTCATAAGCGTACATCTAAATATAGGACTGTAGCGGTTCTTTATTATACAGTTGGGGGATTCTTCTCCCTCTCCCCCAAGGCGTCGTCTTTGTTTATACAAATACTGATCTATAATATAATGAACTGGTGAGAGCTGCCGAGCGGAGCAGCACTTACCGGTAGCTCAGCTCTGCACAGCTATTAAATGAAAGGTCATCATGGCGGGTGTAATGTCCCATACTTTGCAGCCATTACTATTTAAACATAAACAAGATATAAATTGTGCCGGACACAAAATAACCAGAAGTAATCTATTAAATCCCTCTCTGGATCACTACCATGCCTTGGTGAAGGGGCTTGTGTACCTCAATAAAGCTGTGAGCTATACTATGTAGGGTCCCCCAAGATGGGCAGGTCATAGCAGAGAGGTCAGACACATCACAATGCACTGGAGAAGGAACTGGCAACCCCACAATGTGTCAAAGTGCATTGTTCAATGAATACAAATGTTTAAATATATTTTTCTCTTTCACAATTTTATTCGAATTCGTCCCCAAGTGTTTCATCTAAATAAATAAATTCTGAACATCATCAGCCTTATTAAATTGCGATTCAGCCAATTGAATAGGGCTCTATTTAAGCACACAGAATATTTTTTTGACAGAAGTTTTTAGTTAGTGAAGACCTTGCTTTTGGATAGAAGGTCACTAACTAAAAACTTCTGTCAAAAAAATATGCTGTGTGCTTAAATAGAGCCCTATTCAATTGGCTGAATTGCAATTTAATAAGGCTTTATGTTTATAATGTACCAAAGAATGATAATATACAAAAATCTATAAAACCAATAAAAATGAAAACCTGATTTGTGTTGTTGCCGGTTAGTTTGATCATTTACATGTGATCTTGGAGGATATTACTCACTGATGTAGTAACATCCTCACTCATATCAGATCCTGCGGGACCTATGGTGCCAATCACCTGCTTCTTATGGCCCACTGTGTACCACAGACTTATCATTATAATAAAATATCACAATGTACTTTACATATATAGCCCAAAATCTTTAGTTATTTTATACAATTTATATGTTAGTATAAATATATTATTAAGTATTATACAATTACTAGCGACTTGCCCGTTAAAAATGATGGCATAACATTTTGAAGCCTCGCAATGCTGTTGATTGCCACACATTGTGAGCTTCGCTATGCACGGGATAATAGTACATTTTTTTCTCCCCCCCCCCGTGTCTCTTCCGCCACTCCCTCCCCTGTATCTCCTCCCCCCTCCTTGCCCTGTGTCTCTTTCCCCCTTCTCCCTCCCTTGTGTCTCTATCCCCCTCCTTCCCCTGTATCTCTTCCCCCCTCTCTCGCTCCTCTGTGTCTCTTCCCCCCTCCCTCCCCTGTGTCTCTTTCCCCCCTCTCCCTCTCCTGTGTCTCTTTGACCCGCTCTCCCTACCCTGTGCCTGTTTGTCCCGCTCTCCCTCCCCTTTGTCTCTTCCCCCTCCCTCTAATATGTCTCTTTGCCCCCTGTGTCTCTTTCCCCCTCTCCCTCCCCTGTGTCTCTTTCCCCCTCTCCCTCCGCTGTGTCTCCTTCCCCCCTCTCCCTCCCCGGTGTCTCTTACCCCGCTCACTCCCATGTGTCTCTTTTCCCCTCCCTCCCGTGTCTCTTCCCCCCTCCCTCCCCTGTGTCTCTAACCCTCCTCCCTCCCCTATGTCTCTATACACCATCTCCATCCCCTGTGTCTCTCCCCCTTCTTCCCCTGTGTCTCTTTCCCCCCTCTCCCTCCCCTATATCTCTTTCCCCCTCTTATAAGAAAATATCACAATGTACTTTACATATATAGCCCAAAATCTTTAGTTATTTTATACAATTTATATGTAAGTATAAATATATTATTACATATTATACAATTACTTGCGACTTGATGGCATAACATTTTGAAGCCTCGCAATGCTGTTGATTGCCAAACAATGTGAGCTTCGCTATGCACGGGATAATATTTAATTTTTTTCTCCCCCCAGTCTCTCTTCCGACACTCCCTCCCCTGTGTCTCATCCTCCCTCCTTGCCCTGTGTCTCTTTCCCCCTTCTCCCTCCCCTGTGTCTCTTTCCCCCTCTTTCCCCCTCTCTCCCCCCTCTGTGTCTCTTCCCCCCTCCCTCCCCTGTGTCTCTTCCCCCCTCTCTCGCTCCTCTGTGTCTCTTCCCCCCTCCCTCCCCTGTGTCTCTTTCCCCCCTCTCCCTCTCCTGTGTCTCTTTGACCCGCTCTCCCTACCCTGTGCCTGTTTGTCCCGCTCTCCCTCCCCTTTGTCTCTTCCCCCTCCCTCTAATATGTCTCTTTGCCCCCTGTGTCTCTTTCCCCCTCTCCCTCCCCTGTGTCTCTTTCCCCCTCTCCCTCCGCTGTGTCTCCTTCCCCCCTCTCCCTCCCCGGTGTCTCTTACCCCGCTCACTCCCATGTGTCTCTTTTCCCCTCCCTCCCGTGTCTCTTCCCCCCTCCCTCCCCTGTGTCTCTAACCCTCCTCCCTCCCCTATGTCTCTATACACCATCTCCATCCCCTGTGTCTCTCCCCCTTCTTCCCCTGTGTCTCTTTCCCCCTCTCCCTCCCCTATATCTCTTTCCCCCTCTTATAAGAAAATATCACAATGTACTTTACATATATAGCCCAAAATCTTTAGTTATTTTATACAATTTATATGTTAGTATAAATATATTATTACATATTATACAATTACTAGCGACTTGCCTGTCAAAAATGATGGCATAACATTTTGAAGCCTCGCAATGCTGTTGATTGCCACACAATGTGAGCTTAGCTATGCACGGGATAATATATATATTTTTTCTCCCCCCGGTGTCTCTTCCGACACTCCCTCCCCTGTGTCTGGTCCCCCCTCCTTGCCCTATGTCTCTTTCCCCCTTCTCCCTCCCCTGTGTCTCTATCCCCCTCCCTCCCCTATGTCTCTTCCCCCCTCTTTCCCCCTCTCTCCCTCCTCTGTGTCTCTTCCCCCCTTCCTCCCCTGTGTCTCTTCCCCCCTCTCTCGCTCCTCTGTGTCTCTTCCCCCCTCCCTCCCCTGTGTCTCTTTCCCCCCTCTCCCTCCCCTGTGTCTCTTTGACCCGCTCTCCCTACTCTGTGCCTCTTTGTCCCGCTCTCCCTACCCTGTGCCTGTTTGTCCCGCTCTCCCTCCCCTGTGTCTCTTCCCCCTCCCTCTCCTATGTCTCTTTCCCCCTCTCCCTCCCCTGTGTCTCTTTCCCCCTCCCTCCGCTGTGTCTCCTTCCCCCCTCTCCCTCCCCGGTGTCTCTTACCCCGCTCATTCCCATGTGTCTCTTTTCCCCTCCCTCCCGTGTCTCTTCCCCCCTCCCTCCCCTGTGTCTCTAACCCTCTCCCTCCCCTATGTCTCTATACACCATCTCCCTCCCCTGTGTCTCTCCCCCTTCTTCCCCTGTGTCTCTTTCCCCCCTCTCCCTCCCCTATATCTCTTTCCCCCTCTTATAAGAAAATATCACAATGTACTTTACATATATAGCCCAAAATCTTTAGTTATTTTATACAATTTATATGTTAGTATAAATATATTATTACATATTATACAATTACTAGCGACTTGCCCGTCAAAAATGATGGCATAACATTTTGAAGCCTCGCAATGCTGTTGATTGCCACACAATGTGAGCTTAGCTATGCACGGGATAATATATATATTTTTTCTCCCCCCGGTGTCTCTTCCGACACTCCCTCCCCTGTGTCTGGTCCCCCCCTCCTTGCCCTGTGTCTCTTTCCCCCTTCTCCCTCCCCTGTGTCTCTATCCCCCTCCCTCCCCTATGTCTCTTCCCCCCTCTTTCCCCCTCTCTCCCTCCTCTGTGTCTCTTCCCCCCTTCCTCCCCTGTGTCTCTTCCCCCCTCTCTCGCTCCTCTGTGTCTCTTCCCCCCTCCCTCCCCTGTGTCTCTTTCCCCCCTCTCCCTCCCCTGTGTCTCTTTGACCCGCTCTCCCTACTCTGTGCCTCTTTGTCCCGCTCTCCCTACCCTGTGCCTGTTTGTCCCGCTCTCCCTCCCCTGTGTCTCTTCCCCCTCCCTCTCCTATGTCTCTTTCCCCCTCTCCCTCCCCTGTGTCTCTTTCCCCCTCCCTCCGCTGTGTCTCCTTCCCCCCTCTCCCTCCCCGGTGTCTCTTACCCCGCTCATTCCCATGTGTCTCTTTTCCCCTCCCTCCCGTGTCTCTTCCCCCCTCCCTCCCCTGTGTCTCTAACCCTCTCCCTCCCCTATGTCTCTATACACCATCTCCCTCCCCTGTGTCTCTCCCCCTTCTTCCCCTGTGTCTCTTTCCCCCTCTCCCTCCCCTATATCTCTTTCCCCCTCTTATAAGAAAATATCACAATGTACTTTACATATATAGCCCAAAATCTTTAGTTATTTTATACAATTTATATGTTAGTATAAATATATTATTACATATTATACAATTACTAGCGACTTGCCCGTCAAAAATAATGGCATAACATTTTGAAACCTCGCAATGCTGTTGATTGCCCTCTCCCTCCCCTGTGTCTCTTCCCCCCTCTCCCTCGCCTGTGTTTCTTTCCCCCTCTGTACCTCCCCTTTGTCTCTCCCCCCTCTCCCTCCCGTGCCTCTTTCCCCCTTCTCCCTCCACTGTCTCTCTTTGCCCCCCTCTCCCTCTGTCTCATTTGCCGTTTACGGGTGGGAAAACATTTACGAGCCTGGGGAAATTGATTTGTGGGCCAGGCTGTTTGTTACGGGTTTAACCGTCACCATTTTTTTCAAGTCCGTAACTCGGAAGCCGTTCCGAGCC
Organism: Discoglossus pictus; assembly: GCA_027410445.1. Lineage (NCBI taxonomy): Eukaryota > Metazoa > Chordata > Amphibia > Anura > Alytidae > Discoglossus > Discoglossus pictus. Next base: position 191,868,441 of record CM050170.1, read on the forward strand.
AGCAAAAAGACGCCAATTGAATAGAAAATTAGCTTGTAACTTTACTTACGGGGCTCCCCGCCTCTCCCCCTTAGCCCATAATGGCCCTCGCCTGTGTATTAGGAGAAACATAGCAAAGCTAAGATAACTATCTATAATTATTATTATTGTACTGTATAATTGTTATTATTGTACTGTATAATTATTATTATTGTACTGTATCATTATTATTATTATTGTCCTGTGCTGATTGGCTGATTACACTGAGCAGATGTATCAGCGCTGACCCGGCTATTTTCCTTTTGTTTGATACAAGTATAACTATTGCATTGTGGGTACTTGTGTGACCACATGTTTTAGGAGCCCTTTCCTAGTTAGTGTGGATTTTGGTTTTCTTATTGCACCCAAGGTGTAGTTATTCCCTTAATTACACTATTATACAAGGCCATGCCCATAATTCCAATAGAAAGCCTATTGGTTTGACAATTAGAAATGTCAGTTTTTTGAACTGGTGCCTAAACCTGTACACTATATGCCACATGGGCACTTACCAAGGATATATATATATATATATATATATATATATATATATATATATATATATATATATATGTATATATATATATATATATATATATATATATATATATATATATATGTATATATATATATATATATATATATATATATATATATATATGTATATATATATATATATATATATATATATATATGTATATATATATATATATATATATATATGTGTATATATATATATATATATATATATATATATATGTGTATATATATATATATATATGTATATATATATATATATATATATATATATATATATATATATTAGCAGCATTACACTTGCAGGCGACCAATTGGAATTTCTGAGGTAGTGCAGCAGGGAAATACCAAAATCCAGAACTGTGTCTAGCATTTCAGGACTAAGGTTGTGTAATCCTGTTAGGACACAAGAGGCTGGAGATACTTGTCCAAGTTTTACTAAAAATGTTTCCAGTGATACAAAAATAACAAAGAAAACAAATCAATAAAACCGCAAACAATCTGTCGGTCTATAAGCAGCCCCTCCCATACTCTAGGAGCAGTGCTAAATCAGGGCTGTTCAGGTGCAGACAAAATGTCACAGTGTCCTACACAAATGTTTGAAAAACACCTCAATCTCACATTAATGGTTATAATTAAATGCTCTAACACAATGTCACTCACAACTTGTCCCATAAGATAAATACAACTTCTCTGTGTGTACTATGAGTCCATGAGATAGTGAGGTTGCCGTATTCACTTTATAGTAAGATTTAAGCCTCAAACAGGTTGAATGTCTTAGATGTCCCTACTCTGGATCTACAAGTACATGCTTCTCTTACAGGTTAAACATATCAACTATAATAATTGTGGTAAGTGTGTAACGCTCCATGGGACCACTTCCTAAGACCGTACAGAGTGGCGCGCATATGAAGCTCTGTATGGACGCTGCACGCTGCAGAGGAGGAGGAGGGGGAAAGAAGACACAGGGGAGCGGGGAAGAGACAAAGGGGAGAGGGAGAAGAGACACAGGGGAGAGGGGGGACACAGGGGAGAGGTAGAAGAGACACAGGGGAGAGGGGGGACACAGAGGAGAGGGGGGACACAGGGGAGGGGAGGAAGAGACACGGGATGGGAGAGACACAGGGGAGGGGAGAGGGGGTTAAGAGACATAGAGGGGGGAAGAGGCACAAGCAAGGGGGGGAGAGACACAAGGGAGGGAAGGGGGCAGGAAGAGACACAGGGGAGGGGGGAGACACAGAGGAGGGAAGGGGGGAGAGATGCAAGAAAAGAAAAATTATCATTTTGACGGGCAATTTACTGATATATATATATATATGGAGATGGAAAACATGAAGAAGCCGAGGACTTGAGCTACACCAACCATCAGAGAGCGAGGGAGACAAGAGGAGATACTACATTTTTGAATTGCTGGATAGAACCATGAGAGCGTTGTGTCCTGGATGCCAAGGGGGTGGAGATCTTGGATAGGAAGTTGGAGGAAAGCAATTGTGTTAGGAGGTTATAGTCGAGTTGCTCAAGTAGTTGTGAAGTCAATGGAGAGTTATGGTAATATTTGTAAGGAGAAGCTGGGATGATTTCTTAAGGATAAGTGTAAATAAGGCATGTTTTTGGGGTGATGATGGAAATATACCAATGTTCACAGTGAGGGTGAAGAGATGTGAGAGAGTTGGGATAAGTCTGGCCAACAGGGAAGGGATTAGCTGTGATGGGATAGGACCAACTGGACAAGTTGTAAGGTGAGTGGTCGGTAGATGTCCAGAGACTTTATCCTTAGTTACAGGGTCTAAGAAGCTCATGGTAGATGTTGGTTTGGGTGAGAGTAAAAGGTTGGGTGTTTAAATGGGTGTATAATTAAACTACACTGAGAAGAGAGTTTGTTCTGAAGATTAAATAGATAAAAAGATAGATAGATAGAGAGATGGAGGATGGTTGAATATAGAGAACAGACGTAGCCGCTGGAGGACAAGGTTCATATTAGCGATGGTAGTATTGTTTGGTGAGAGATTTCCTCCATAGTCACTCAGTAGTGAGGGATTCATGATTTGGGCCAAAACTTGGGGGGTTGGCATGAATATGTGGCAGAGTCAAAGGTTTTTGTTTTATACAACTCATTTGATTAATTAATGTTATCATCCTTAATGTAATTATGATATAAAATGTACACTTCCTTCTAAGAAGCTCCAGAGTAAAAGATTTGTACCTTCTAGGACCTCCCCCTTTCTTAATGTTCCCTCTCATGTGAGGTGGCATCTTGTGTGGTTATGGCAGGACTTTACAATACCAGTAATATGCTACTTCAAAAAGGCAGACAGCATGACACTGTCTGCTAGCTAACAGCAATAGTTATAGGTCACAGCCATATAAGATGTCAACGCTCATGAGAGAGAACAAGAAAAATTGAGATGCTGCAGAAGGTGAGAATATTGTGTTTGTACAACATTTAACCCATTTTCAAAAATATAAGATTTGAGTGGTCAGTTTATTTGAGTGGTCAATTAAAAGCAATTTCTGCAGTTTCACAACTAACCACACAGTGGCAGTGTTGCAACAATCTTTTTAAGGCTTGAGAATTTAGATAATTTAAGGGCACAAACTGGGACAAAGACACAAAGTACTGAGCATTACTAGGAGGATAAGTGAAATAATCTGTGCCAGGTTGGCAGGAAACCTGGCACAATAAGTCTACAATTGGGCAGGACTGCCATGGGTTGGCGCAGCTGCACATACATTTTAGGCCGGGAATAGAGGGTGATGCTGTGACTGATACCACAAGGCAGACTTATAATGCATTACAGGAGTTATAGCCACAGGGGACTCGGGATAATAATGTTATTTAACCACAATTTTGCAGATAAATTGATCTCACAAAATGAAAGACAATTTATCATTATGGGCGGAAATGCTGGAAAAGACGTAGTAGGAAGATGAGATTCTCAGAAACCACTAGCCCATTTCCTGTACCCTGAGGGGATATTTGTATGTTTCTGGTAAGAAAGGTAAAACACGATTATTGTCAGTTTTGATTAATTTGGGTCCTGTTATTTCAATATAAAACATCACTAGCACACACACACACACACACACACACATATATATATATATATATATATATATATATATATATATATATATATATGTTAACTTTAACTGCCCCAGTAATTATTTTTTTTATACTATCTTTTGAATAAGTAAAAATAATAAATGTTTTTAGACAGCAAAATAAATGAATATAATTTTTAAATATTTCACCTTTATATTAAATTATTTTTTATTTCTGGGTTCCACTTCCATTACTGAGCTTCTTGTCTCTGTTGCTGTCTCAGGAATGCATGCACTTGCAAACTAATGAGCTTTCTATCCGACCTAATGAAAGCACTGCCTGTTTTAGCTGCCTCTTTTCCATTGTGCATCTGTGGAAATAGATCAGCAGAAACCAAAATGGTAGATTTAACTGCAGCATAATTAAGTCAAGAGAGCTATTAATTATTATGTTTTTGAAAATATCATGTTCTCCAAAAGAGTATATTTAAAAATGTAGCACTGCAGTCAGGGCCGGAGCTACCAGTGGTGCCGATGGTGCAATAGATAGATAGATAGATGGATGGATGGATGGGTAGATGGATAGATAGATAGATAGATAGATAGATAGATAGATAGATAGATAGATAGATAGATAGATAGATAGATAGATCGATAGATAGATAGATAAATAGATAGATAGATTGATAGATGGATAGATAGAGGAATAGATAGATAGATAGATAGATAGATAGATAGATAGATAGATAGATAGATAGATAGATAGATACAGTGGATATAAAAAGTCTACACACCAATGTTAAAATGTCAGGTTTCTGTGCTGTAAAAAAATGCGACAAAGATAAATAATTTCAGAACTTTTCCACCCTTAATGTGACCTATAAACTGTACAACTCAATTGAAAAACAAACTGAAATCTTTTAGGTGAAGGAAAAAAAAAAAAAAAAAAAAAAAATAATGTGGTTGCATAAGTCTGCACACCCTCTTAAAACTGGGGATGTAGCTGTGTTCAGAATTAAGCAACCACATTCCAAATCGTGTCAGCATACACCTGCCATCATTTTAAGTGCCTCTGATTAACCTCAAATAAAGTTCAGCTGCTCTAGTCGCATCCCACAGCAAAAGCCATGGTCCAAAGAGAGCTTCCAAAGCATCAGAGGGATCTCATTGTTAAAAGGTATCAGTCAGGAGAAGGGTACAAAAGAATTTCCAAGGCATTAGATATACCATTGAACACAGTGAAGACAGTCATCATCAAGTGGAGAAAATATGGCACAACAATGACATTACCAAGAACTGGAGCTCTCTCCAAAATGATGAAAAGACAAGAAGAAAACTGGTCTGTGAGGCTACCAAGAGGCCTACAGCAACATTAAAGGGGCTGCAGGAATATCTGGCACATACTGGCTGTGTGGTACATGTGACAACAATCTCCCGTATTCTTCATATGTCTGGGCTCTATGGGGTAGAGTGGCAAGACGAAAGCCTTTTCTTACAAAGAAAAACATCCAAGCCAGGCTACATTTTTGCAAAAACACATCTGAAGTCTCCCAAAAGCATGTGGGAAAAGGTGTTATGGTCTGATGAAACCAAGGTTGAAATTTTTGTCCATAATTCCAAAAGATATGTTTGGCGCAAAAACAACACTGCACATCACCAAAAGAACACCATACCCACAGTGAAGCATGGTGGTGGCAGCATCATGCTTTGGGGCTGTTTTTCTTCAGCTGGAACTGGGGCCTTAGTTCAGATAGAGGGAATTATGAACATTTCCAAATACCAGTCAATATTGGCACAAAACCTTCAGGCTTCTGCTAGAAAGCTGAACATGAAGAGGAACTTCATCTTTCAGCATGACAACGACCCAAAGCATACATCCAAATCAACAAAAGAATGGCTTCACCAGAAGAAGATTAAAGTTTTGGAATGGCCCAGCCAGAGCCCAGACTTGAATCCTATTGCAAATCTGTGGGGTGATCTGAAGAGGGCTGTGCACAGGAGATGCCCTCGCAATCTGACAGATTTGGAGTGTTTTTGCAAAGAAGAGTGGGCAAATCTTGCCAAGTCAAAATGTGCCATGCTGATAGACTCATACCCAAAAAGACTGAGTGCTGTAATAAAATTAAAAGGTGCTTCACCAAAGTATTAGTTTAAGGGTGTGCATACTTATGCAACCATATTACTTTATTTTTATATATTTTCTTCCCTCTACCTAAAAGATTTCAGTTTGTTTTTCAATTGAGTTGTACAGTTTATAGGTCACATTAAAGGTGGACAAAGTTCTGAAATGATTTATCTTTGTCTAATTTTTTTACAGCACAGAAACCTGACATTTTTACAGGGGTGTGTAGACTTTTTATATCCATTGTAGATAGATAGATAAGAAAATATTTGGATGATAACAGCTATATATATAGTGTGATGGTGTGTCACCAGAGGGCAGTAGAGAGCCCTTCAAGACTTCTCCCCAGGAGTGAGATGGTTAAGAAGATCCTTAAAAAGCTTGGCTGTGGCTGCAATCAAGACCTGCTGCTGTGTCCAGGTGGAGAGCTGTTTGACAAAGCTGGAGTGTTGTGGAAGTGTGCAGGGCTGCCGTCAGAGGCCGCACTTAAAACTAATGGTCCAAAGCCAGAAGCTTTGAAGAGCGAGCAGGCAGATAAGAGGAACAGCAAGTCCCTGAAGGTGATGGCCGAAGGAGGGATCTGCTTTGGAAAGAGAGGCCAGAGATACAGAGCCTAAGAGAGAGGTGAGAGGGAAAGACACCTCTGCTACCTATGTTTGGACTGTATGTTTGCAGTTCTATGTAAGACAGTAAGGGAACTACAGTTTAGTTATGCGGGGCTTCAAGGAGAAGCTAGGATTTATTTTCTGTTTGATTTATTTTCTGTTGTATGCTGACAAATAAACATCACAAATCTGCTAAGCATTTAAAGGGCTCCTGTTTTCTCCATTTTGGTGCTGGATATTAGGGCACGGATCCTGAGAGTGACAGTGAATCTGTCACATTTATGGTGGCAGTGGTGGGATAGAAAATTGTCTGTGTTTAAGAAGACAGCCCACAGTACAGTATAATAATGGAGGAACTATTGAAAGCCCTGGCAGATGCCACTACATGCCAAAAAGTGGGCGGAGCTTGTGAGCAAGGAAACCAGCAGAAATGGCTGAAAGAAATTGCAGAGGACAGAGCCCATGCTGTAAATGATGCTCAACTAAGAGATGCTGCTGCATGTCTGAGAGAGGCCACAGAGAAATTGCAGAGACAAGCAGAAGAGAATATAATCCGCATGAGAGAGGCCACAGAAAAAAGGCGGAGACAAGCGGAGGAGGACAGAGTCGAAATGAGAGAGTTTTTGGAGGCACAGAAAGTGCAGCTGCAGAAATTGAAGTCTGTAAATAATACTGTGGTTACAGAAGCAAGTGGAAGCATGAATCCTAATCACTTCCTAAAGAGGATGACCACTCAGAATGACGTTGACACCTATCTCCTGAACTTTGAGAAGATTGCCACTAAGGAAGGTCGGCCTAAACAGCACTGGGCCACAGTCCTGGGTCCCTGTCTGTGTGGAGAAGCACAGAGAACATATTGTGAATTGCCTGAAGAAAAGGCTACAAATTATTGTACCCTGAAGGAAGAGATCCTTAACAGAATAGGAGTGAAAAGAGTACAGAGATTGCACTCCTGGGATTTTTTTGATAAACCTGCTTAGTGCTTGTCTACCCAAGTTTAAAAAGCAGTTTCCCTGTTAAGGGAAGGCAAACCAAGCCTGATGAAGAAAGAAATCAGGAGTTAGAGACCTGGTGGATGGCAGACAGAGTGCAAAAAGCCACCAAGAGAGCGTCAAAAGAGACTGCTGAGACGGCAGGAGCCGCTGCAAGTGAGACGGCAGGAGCCGCTGCAAGTGAGACTGCTGAGAGCGCAGCAGAGAGCACCACTGTGACGGCTGAGAGCGCAGCAGAGACGGCTGAGAGCGCAGCAGAGAGCGCCACTGTGACGGCTGAGATCGCCACTGTGACGGCTGAGCGAACCGCAGAGAGCACAAGTTAGATTGCTGAGAGAGCAAAAGAGACCGTTGATGCTGATAACGTCATTGAGGAAGAAGGGAACCCAAACAGATGCAGGAAATCTTATGGACAAGAGCGATGAGAAGACCTCCATATGAGACCTGGACAGACACAGCCACCTGTCCTTGGTGAATATTCCTGAGGTGGAGAGTACTAGAGAAAGAAAGTGCCTGACAAAGATCTCTAACCTAGAGAAAGGAGAGACCAAGTGGAAGAATATAGCCAGTGTTCTTAGAAAGGAAGAATGTCATAAAAATGATAAAGAAACTGGAAATCTTACCAAAGTAAAAGATAAGGAAGAAAAGAGTCTGGAGATTGAGATGGAGAAAGACAAACCACTGTCTCTGAGAAAACATATGAAGCAGAGCATGGAGATGTGTCCTTCTAAAACTACGAAGTGTCCTGAGAGCGTTCTGTCTCAGTTTGCCATAGAACAAAGCGCTATGGATAAAGAGAAGCAAGGTGGGAAAATTGCTACTGAAATTAAGAGTATCAGGATGATGCCAAATTATATTCCTGAATGGCGCAGGAAGCCTGCGTTTGAGGACAAAAGAGTGTCCTACAGGTATAAGATACAGATGACTATTTGGGAGCAGAGGAAGAGTCCTCCCAAATATAAGATGAAAGAGTCAGTTGTGCGGGAACCGTGGCACAATGATAAACAGGAGAAGCAAGATCTCCTCACTAATCGTGCATCTCAGAGAGAAGGAGAGATCACCAATTCCACCTCCCAGCTACAAGAGATAGGAGAATCCTGTAAGCAGAGGAAAGAAACTGATACAGAAGGAGCTGCTGTTACCTCCACAAGCACAGAGGATGGCCAATCCGTCTGATCTGAAAACACAGTTGGCTCAGAGTGATGCCTGTCCAGAAGAGACACTGACCTCCAGAACCTGTGTACCCAAGATGCTTCGCTGAATATAGGGCAATGTCTACAGGAAGCTCATATGCAAGACATAGTGAAGGAGCCTATACAGAAGAGACAGAAGGGGGAAGAAAGCATGGCTGAACAGCCAAAGATATTCAGGGAGGACCTGATAGAAGAGTCAGAGGAGGTTCCTCAGTTGACCATGCAGCAAAATATCCAGTACAAGCAGAGTGAACTGGAGTTGCAACAAGCTAATGAGAAGAAACTGCGGCTTAAGGAAGCCAAGAAAGATGGAAAGCTGGACGCCTTGAAGGCAAAGCAAGTAGAGAAGCTACTAAAAGAAGAAATAATACGGATGAATGCTGAGGATGCCGAAAATAAAAGTGTTTTCCAGGAATCTGGGATTCAAGAGGCTACTAAGAGGTGTACTAGCCTATCTGTTGGGTGTCAGCTTGAAGTTCCTGAACAGCTGGAAATATTCCAGCAAAAAGAAAAGTCTGAGAGCTCCTTTCAAGCAGAGATATCGCATATGCTTGCTGTACATAGAAAGAAAGATGAAGTACAGATCCGAGAGCAAGATACAGCCGTGAGAGTGGCACTGCCTTTGGAGTCTATAGAAGATACTGGGCCAGAACAGAAGCAAGATGACTGGATGAGGCTGATACGTTTTGGTGAGAGTTGTCAGCCAGCCAATAGGAGCACCTGGAACCAAGAGAGCCAGAAACAGTGGGAAGAAAAACAGCCCAAGAAGTTGTTGTTGTTCCATAGGGAAGTTGAAAGGGATGAGAAAGCTGCGGATAATCTCCTGGAAAAGAGAGAATGTTTAACAGGAGGATTAAAGGAGCAAATGAACTCCAAGCATAAAGAGCCCGAAGTGAGGCAGCTCCAGTCCCAGGCTCCCGGTTTGCAGATGAGGCATAGATGCTGCCGGAGGGACTCTGAATAGATGAAAACACACCATCTAGCCACAAACTGGCAGGGAGTATCGAAGCTGGAGAGTGAACTGGCGAACATCAATCCTTGCATTAAAGATATAAAAAGGATAAGTCAGAGCTGCGAGAATAAGATGAAGGGTCTAAAAGAAAAGATGCATCCGGTGGAAGACAAGGTCACAGAAACCTGTAATGTCTTTGATGTACCCCCAGGGAAGCGACTGTATGGAGAAACACATTCTCATACCAAAGTACAAGAAGTGCTTTTCAAGGGTTTCCTGGGCAGGACACTCAGAGAGATGGGCGGGCTAATGTCCTACCCTCAAAGTTTAAGTGATGACAGCAGGCGGAACGCCAAAGAAAGCAGGAAATATAGAGTGAAAGGAAGAGCGGGAAAAGGAATTGTCTCTTCACCCAGAAAGAAAACACGGTTCCAAAGAAAGACAAAGGAATTTGAAAGCAGTGATGAAGAAAGTAAGCTGTGAAATGGGAAAAGTCCGGAGGATGTGTTGGATCGCAGGTACAGCCTCACGGCGTTGGATGCTCAACCCCATGGTGTCGATCTGGGGTGGGGGATATGTGATGGTGTGTCACCAGAGGGCAGTAGAGAGCCCTTGAAGACTTCTCCCCATGAGCGAGATGGTTAAGAAGATCCTTAAAAAGCTTGGCTGTGGCTGCAATCAAGACCTGCTGCTGTCTCCAGATGGAGAGCTGTTTGACAGAGCTGGAGTGTTGTGGAAGTGTGCAGGGCTGCCGTCAGAGGCCGCACTGAAAACTAATGGACCAAAGCCAGAAGCTTTGAAGAGCGAGCATGCAGATAAGAGGAACAGAAAGTCCCTGAAGATGATGACCGAAGGAGGGATCTGCTTCGGAAAGAGAGGCCGGAGATACAGAGCCTAAGAGAGAGGTGAGAGGGAAAGACACCTCTGCTACCTATGTTTGGACTGTATGTTTGCACTTCTATGTAAGACAGAAAGGGAACTACAGTTTAGTTATGCAGGGCTTCAAGGAGAAGATAGGATTTATTTTCTGTTTGGTTTATTTTCTGTTGTATGATGACAAATAAACAGCACAAATCTGCTAAGCATTTAAAGGGCTCCTGTTTTCTCCATTTTGGTGCTGGAT
>CM050170.1:191881524-192101524 GCA_027410445.1 Discoglossus pictus
CCAAGGATGTCAGCGACAAGATTGTAGATCTACACAAGGCTGAAATGGGCTACAAGACCACCGCCAAGCAGCTTGGTGAGAAGGTGACAACAGTAGGTGCAATTATTCGCAAATGGAAGAAACACAAAATAACTGCCAGTCTCCCTCGGTCTGATGCTCCATGCAAGATCTCACCTCGTGGAGTTTCAATGATCATGAGAAAGGTGAGGAATCAGCCCAGAACTACACTGGAGGATCTTGTTAATGATCTCAAGGCAGCGAGCTGGGACCATAGTCACCAAGAAAACAATTGGTAACACACTACGCTGTGAAGGACCGAAATCCTACAGCACCCGCAAGGTCCCCCTGCTCAAGAAAGCACATGTACGGCCCGTCTGAAGTTTGCCAACGAACATCTGAATGATTCAGAGGAGAACTGGGTGAAAGTGTTGTGGTCAGATGAGACCTAAATCGAGCTCTTTGGCATCAACTCAACTCGCCGTGTTTGGAGGAGGAGGAGGAATGCTGCCTATGACCCCAAGAGCACCATCCCCACTGTCAAACATGGAGGTGGAAACATTATGCTTTGGTGGTGTCTTTCTGCTAAGGAGACAGAACCTCCTTTCCGCAGCCAGTGCATTGAAAATTTGTGGTGGATGGGTATTCCAGCATGACAATGACCCAAAACACACAGCCAAGGCAACAAAGGAGTGGCTCAAGCAGAAGCACATTAAGGTCCTGGAGTGGCCTAGCCAGTCTCCAGACTTTAATCACATAGAAAATCTGTGGAGGGAGCTGAAGGTTCGAGTTGCCAAACATCAGCCTCTAAACCTTAATCACTTGAAGAGGATCTGCAAAGAGGAGTGGGACAAAATCCCTCCTGAGATGTGTGCAAACCTGGTGACCAACTACAAGTAACGTATGACCTCTGTGATTGCCAACAAGGGATTTGCCACCAAGTACTAAGTTGAAGAGGTCAAATACTTATTTCAATCACTGACCTACAAATCAATTTATACCTTTTTTGACATGCGTTTTCCTTGTTTTTTTTTTTCTGTCTCTCACTGTTACAATACACCAACCATTAAAATTATAGACTGATCATTTCTTTGTCAGTGGACAAACGTTCAAAATCAACAGGGGATCAAATACTTTTTTCCCCAACTGTAGAAATATAGATAGATAGAGATAGATAGATAGATAGATAGATATGCAGGCACAGACTCTGTAGGGCTAGATGTGCAGTGTAGTGTCCTAACCTATCAGACACCACATCTCAGCTGCATGTTGTAGAAAGTAGAGATGGTCACTAATTGGTTAGTATGAGACACAGCATAGCAAGTTAAACCGAGTCTGTGTCTACATACACTGCAGTGGGCAGACCTTTTCAGGGACTATTTGTTTGTTTTTTTGCAATAAAACCAGCTTATAAGCACTTCTCAATAAAACAAAGTACATGTCAATAAATAGATACCCAGGCATATTATAAACACAGTAACATCCAGGAACCCTCCATATCCCTTTAAGAAACCAGATGAGTTTTCATGCGATTTCTCCTCGCATGTGATATAACCCTTTGCTGCGCACAGGAAGGAAATAATCATGAGAAAAACAAATGAACTGGACTGAAGATGTCATTTATATTTCATAAGACAACTCTCTAAATGACGTGTGATTTTATACACAGCTTTAAGGCGACAGTGTCAGCCCCACACATGGCTCTGGTTTAATGACTTATTTTAATATATCCATGTTCTTCCCCCCACCTGTCCTACGCTGCACGGTGTACTGGTATTTCTCACCAATTTGCACTGGTAGTTAGGGGAGCGTCCCCCTCCTCAATAAATGTTCTGGGTTATTATTATCAGTTACTTATACACGAGACCCAATATAACATGGGGCAATGTAACATGCATACACTTATATTGTATCTTTTGTTTTTACATATCATTTTTAGATAACATTGTACAGATTATAAAAAACAGAATTTAAATATATATATTTTCTCATTTGTTTGTTAATTTAATATGATGTGTGATATGTCTTCCTGTCTCTTTAAGTGATATGGAAGGTTCCTGAATCTTAGTAGGTGTCTATTAGTTTTTAAGTATTTTATTTTCTTAAGAAGTGCTTATAAGCTCTGTTTTTACAGCCCAAAATAAAACAAATAGTCCCTGTATAGGTCTGCCCACAGGCTGGATGTAGGGCTGGATGTGCAATGTAGTGTCCGAGCCTATCAGGGACCACATGTCAGCAGCATGTTGCAGAGAGATGGTCACTGATTGGTTAGTATCAAACACAACACAGCAAGTACAGCAGAGTCAGTGACTTTGTTAGCTGCAGAGGACAGACCCATACAGGGACTATTTGTTTGATTTTAGAAAGAGCTTATAAGCACTTAAAATAAAATAAAGTACATAAAAGTAAATAGATACGCAAGGATATTATTTACTTAGTAACATCCAGGACCCTTCTATATCCCTTTAAATGTTCATTAAAAAACAATCAATGTCACCTGACCAAGATGATATGAATATGTATTTACTCTAATCCTGTAGAAGGTTTTGGTTTTGGATAAAGGACTACTGGAGATTGGTGAAAATGCCATATATTTGTAGCAGGTGTGTAAGATGTGGGTATAAAGTCATAGAGCCTCATTCAGGAAATCTGGGCTTGGAAATGGAGCCCGCAAGTTACTTTGCTATTCAATTGGCGTCTTTTCGCAGGCTCCAATCAAGTTACGGGCACCGGGCTACGATTCATTGCGATTTTTCAAATCGCAAGTTAATGCCCCTCCAAGCCTTTGATCTTTCAGGGCCGCAAGAGTTGCGAACGCTAAATTTGCAAATCGCTATTCAATTGCTCCGATCCTTGCTAACCACTCCATCAAGACCGCAGATGGCAAAAGTCAAACCACAAGTTAATGGTACCAAGGAGGTCTGGCAAAGGGCTTAATGACAAATCGGAGCACTTTAAAAGCAAATAAAAAATCAATACTGTACTTTTATTAAAAGGGAAAGTGATGTGAGGTCTTAGATTTAATAGCACAACATTCTCAAGCTCGCAAATCGGGACAAAAAATACTTAATTTCATGTGTCATTTTTTCTGTTATATCGATTTCGGCAATCAATGTGTTAATACATATAATGGAACTCGCATGTAATAAAATATCATATTTATGGCTTTATCAATATTGCATCATATCTGGAATGTGGGTCCGATCGTAACTCGAACATGCTTGAACATGACTCTGGGGTTAGAAACAGCCAGCAAATGGATTGTGGGTCCGATCATGACTCGTGGTTCAAGCCCGTAGAAAAATGGAGGTTGGATTTCAAAGTCTTGAACCACGAGTCACGATCGGACCCACATTCCATTGGCTGTTTCTAACTTTGAGTTACGGCCTTGTGTCATTGATCATGTTAAAGCCCGCAAATGCTACCTTCGATAACATGGTTTGTGATGTGCGCTATCGTGCTGGGAATTGCGAGCCCGGCCAATTGAATAGCACCATAAGTTATAGAAATACGGCCCACTCTGATCGAGTTGCGGCCTTGCAATTGAATCAGGCTCAATGTTAGGTAAAAATCTTTATCTTAGTAGACGCTGCTTGAATCTGAAGGATGTCATGTTTGCGTCTTCTACAAATCTTGCCGGCTTAGAGTGGGAGGGTTCTCTTCATTTTTATTATCTATTCAAGAGTGGAATGAAGGGGATGGAGGGAGATTAGTTGATTAATTTGTGAATTCACATAAGATTTTGGCCCAGGACACCTTCCCCCTCCCACCCTAAACTCACTCAGTAGAGGCATCTTGCAGACACTTATACCTTTAAAAAGAAGTATATCTATAATGGCGGCTTCCATGTACTGGCAGAGTCTGCTAAAATGACAGTTTTCTCTGGGAATGCTTTTAGGCTCATGGTAACGTGAAGTTTTTGGTAGTCTACAATGGTTCTTTGATAAATCCTATAATACATTATAAAATCCCTATCCCTCTCTTAATATTTTCTCTTTGAACTGAAGAGCTGACACTCTATAACAGAAAGCTAAGTTTAATATGTGAGTTGTTGTATCTGATTAGCATCTGATTAGTATATTACATTCAATTGAGAGTTCAGTAAACCCCCACTACATGTTCACCACGCTGCATTAGAAAATGCAACATGGAGTTTTATAGCTTATTGCATTCTCATGTAACACAGTGACATTAGAGGAGGGAGAGGGGTCAATGTGGCAGCCCCTTAGAGACAAGAAATGGGAAATTAAACATAGTAATAATATATACCTTTATATAATTGGGCTAATAAAGTATATGTGAAGGCCACAAGTGGCTAAAAGAGGCTGCTCGCAGAGTGGGTAACCAGACCTATGGAGCAAACTTGGAGTCTCATTCAATTCCAAGGTCGCATCTCGTGGTATACGGGTCGTATAACTGCGGCCTTGAACTCTGCTACAATTACAGAGCGATTCAATTGCCCGCAAGTTAGGAGCCGAAAGCCGAAACCATAAACCATGCAATTGTATGTAGCATTTCAGGGCAAGAACATGATCAAGTAAGCAATCAAGTAAGCGAGATCAATATAAAATGAGACCGCCATCATTACGGCAGTATAAGATGGAGGTTACACGTCAATCAATTAGCGTTTAGAGGTCCCATATGAGATCGGACTTGCAAACCCGCAAAATACTAAATAATAAAAATGAATGGCGATACTGTTCTAGTCCATGTGAGTGGCCTGATACGTATTAACTCATTGATACCCAAGATCAATTTAACCCCGAAATGAAACATACAAATAATTCTTATTTCCTGCCGATTTGCGAGCTTGAGACAGTTGTGCAATTTATTCTAATAACTGTCATCGCTTTCCCCGTTATTTACAGTGCAGTATTGATTTTTTATTTGCATTTACCGTGCTATGGACATATCTTTAACCCCATTGCGGGTCCTCTCTAGCACTCGTAGGATTTTCTTCTACATTTGCCATTTACGGGTGTGAAAACATTTGCGGGCTTTGCGGAATTGTAGCAATTGAATAGCGATTTGCGATTGTAACTCTTGCTGACGTGAAAGATCAAAGGCTTAGATGGGACGTAAGTTACAGTTGTAACAACCGCAGGGATTTTCAGCCCGTAACTCGTAGATCGCTTGCGGCTCACAAAAAGACGACAATTACGGGCTCCAGTAACTTACAATTGCTCAATTGAACGAGGCCCTCACTTAGGTGTTGTTCCTTCTGGTCCTTTCCTTTATGAGTACTCCGGCACACCGTTAGCACAGGCGGCAGCAGTGGTGGTGAGCATCCACTAGATGTTGCTGCCGATATCATAGCTTTAGGGTGAGGGTTAGGGTAAGGGTTAGGGTTACGGGGTTAGGGTTAGGGGGTTAGGATAAGGGTTAGGGGGTTAGGGTAACGGTTTAAGGTTGGAAATTGTGTACAATCTCAGCAGCGCTTACAAACTGTGTACAATTTTGGCAGCGCCATCTAGCAGTTCCTTGCTACAACTGCAGCTGCCACTGCTGCAGTACTCATTATAGGAAAGATCCCGGTTACCTCTGATAGTGAATCCTCAGCATACTCTGTATAACTGTAATATACCGCCACGTGTGAGTTTCAAATGGCATTTAAAGCATCATGTTTCCTTCTAAATGCCAGTAGATTTTCATGTGCCCTTTATTAATGTTTTATGATCCCCATGGTATTGTTAGCCAGGCTAGTGACTGTACCCAGGACAACACGCGAATGTCAGGTAGTTCCAAGAGCCATAAATATCTGTTTGTGTAAAATGAGCAAATACTGAATATCACTGGCCAAGCAGCCAGTTAATTAACTTTATCCCTATGTAAATACATTTTTATGACTTTAGCCAGCTGGCCAATCACCGTTAAAATAAATTTATTCCTAACTACACATCTGCCAATTGGACATGAACCCCAGCTCATGGGTTGGTCTATACATTCTGCTTCAGTCTTGTGGGTCCATCCTCACAAGTTGCTGGCTTGGAGCCAAAACCGTAAACCATGCACTGGTTCGGATCAGTTGAGGTCGGGAACCTGATCAATTAAGCAAGCCCGTAACCTGCCATTTCAAATCAGCCAATAGAAAGTGAGACTGTCATACTTATTGCAGTAAAACATGGAGGTTACATGTCATTTAATTAGACCCGGGGGTCCGATTTACGATCAGACTCGCAAAAAATGCAAATTAAAGAATTATTAAAATAAATGCCAATACTGTTCTAGTCCATATGGGTGGCCTGATATGTATTACCTCATTGATACCCGAGATCAATATAACCCCGGAATGAAACATAAAAACATGTATTTCCTACCGATTTGCGAGCTTGAGACTGTTGTGCAATTATTTCTAATGTCTGTCATCGCTTTCCCGTTATTTACAGCGCAGTAGTGATCTTTTATTTGCTTTTACAGTGCTACGAATTGTTGTTTAACCCCTTTGCGGGTCCTCACTAGCACATGCAGGATTTTCTCCTTCATTTGCGGTTTACGAGTGTGAATGCATTTGAGAGCTTGGGGAAATTGAGCAATTGAATAGCGATTTACGATTTTAGACATGCGAAAGTGAAAGATCAAAGGGTTCTTAAGGTTGTACGTTACGAGTTTGACTGACGCCATTTTTTCAAGCCCGTAACTCATAACCCGATCGGAGCCCACAAAAAGGTGCCAATTTAATAGCAAAGTAGCTTTCAACTTCACTTACGGGTCCCAGATCTAAAAATCGCTTATCCAAGTTTGGATATATGCCTGTTGGGAATCTCACCAGGAATCCTTTCTCCCCAACAAAAAAAGTGACTACAATTCATAATGCTTGCGGCAAAAAATTATATTGCAAAGAAATGGAAATCTAAAATGCTTGACCTCGTCTCAATTAAACAGAAATTAAACCTAATTATGCTCCATGAACCTCTCACATATTCTTTCTGACTTAGTAGAAATATTTTTGCAAATATGGGGACCCTTGATAGATTCCCAAGAGAGTTTACCTATTAATACTCCATAAACCATACCCTTAGAATCCGTCACAAACAGCTTGGAGAGCCTGGAGGGGATCCGGGATTCAGAGGGGGCTCTGGAGATTTTCTTTCCGAAAGGTAAGGATTACCTTCCTTTACTAGGTATAATACCCATGAGCAGGGCCGGATCTACCTTTTTGGAGCCCCTAGGCAGTGAAGTGGAGGAGCGCCTGTGAATGAGTAAGTACAGTATGCATGGACACAGTTTTGCCTTTTCTGTGCGTGTAAGTTCCTTTTCTCTCTTGTTCTTGTTGATTATCCCCTAGTAACCAGTCTATGAACTTCAGCATTTCTTATTTTTAAGCCAGGAACCACTTTTTAAATAAAAAAAAGTATTTAAAAAGTGGCGCCCCTCACAGGGAAGCGCCCCCTGGGCAGCTGCCTAATTGGCCTAATGGGTAATCCGGCCATGCCCGTGAGGCTTAAAGCCGATGAATAAGCTGCTGTTGTTCGTTTTTTGTTAAGGTTTTTCCCCATTTACTTTTTGTATTTGTTTTTATTACTTTTATTGGTTCTCTTATTATTAGGTCCCGGACCAAACTCTATCCTGCTCTAATTTTTGTCACCCTATTAAATGTTATTAACATAAAAGAGCATTACCCTGGAGGAAGTGATTATTATTATTTGCGCTATAAAAAAATTAAATGAATAATTAGAGAATGAGAATGAAGGATCGTACAACTTGTATGAATGAAGGTGTCCCAGTAATTTGTTTCAGATATTGTTAATTCCCTGTTTATATATATATTTTTGAATTCAATTAAAAGTTACCGTACATTTTTAGGTTCAACATTTAAAGTAGAGTCTTTTTGGCTTATCATATATTTCAAACTCAGTTGTGTGTTAGCAACTGAGACGCCTGCAATCATCTTATGATTATAGCCTCTAAGCACAACATTGATGTAGTGTAAAATAATGCATGTAGCAGTCAATGTTCTGATCCGTTATTGGTAATCTTTTATATTGAATTCATGTACATAATGGAAAATCAGTGGGAGGATTGACTATAACATATTGCAAAAAAGTAATATTTAATGCCTAAGGGTGGCAAATGTAATAACATTATTATTGTCAATAGCTATCACTGTATTTTCACTTTATACTATCCACTGAGCAGAAGAAATCACCAAATGACATATATCATGTTCCATTCAGCTTCAGTTCTTTACTTCCAGTCCTAGAGCCTCACACGCCGCCACTCTTCTACCTCTGAACTCATCCAACATGCCCTCTCACCTACCCTTCATAGTGCAGGTTTCTGCACTATCACCTCCATTTGTCACAGCTGCTTTACCCACAGATTTAATCATTAATTAATTCTCTACTCTATTTTCAATTACTTATTATAGATGTATTATATATGTAATAATATATATGATATGCATTTGATATTTTTTGCTGTAGTATAGTGGGCCCCGCAGCCCCCTTAACCCCCAGCGGCACCCTCAGCCACACCAGCCCTCCCTACCTTTATGTGGGCTTCTTTGGGGTATCCAGGTCGAATTGATTTGTGGTTCAGCAGTACTGCTATACCGCCCCTGCCAGAGCGTCTTCTCTCCAGGGTAGGGAATCCTTAATGAAGTCACGTGTGTGATGTCATTAGGGAATCCCTTCCCTGGCAAGAATCACTGGAAGGGAAGGGATTGTATTACTGCTGATCCACCAGTGAAATCCACCTGTATCCCCTCAAAGAAGCTTATATTAAGATAGGGGGATCATGGTGCAGCCGAGGGGGGCACTGGAGGCTGAGAGGGTCACAAGGTGCTGATTTGAATAAAAAAAAACATTAAATACAAAAGGAGGACCCCACTGCATTGCAGCGCCTGCACTGGCGGCAGTTCCGCCCTTGCATTGATCCATTAGTATATAAACTTGCAAACTCTCAGTTATGCAAAGCACTTTGCATGAAAGGGTCATAGGTTGCTTTTGTGTCAGTTTGTCAAATTACATATTGGCACTTCTGTGCTAGTTGAATATGTATTAAGTGAATTTTTTTTATAATGCCTATGTTATTGCAGCTGTTCTGTGGACCATCTGAACGAAATTCATGAACCACTGATGGTTCATGGGCCAAACCTTGGGAACATCTGCTCTATAATCTACCTGTCTGTATATTAGAAATTGTGGCTAACTAGATTTAACTGACTAATATATACAAGTTGTACGATCCAAACAATTACATATTTATAATGCTGGTGTATGAATTGCTTATTCCACTCAAACACATCACCTCTTGATCCTTTTCTGCTGCTTATTTATTTCATGTTGCTCATTTGCACACGGCCTGCACTCTATGCACTCCCAATAATCCATGCTAATGGTAACCAGTTAATGGCGGCAGAGTCTACATCTGCATGAAATAACCTTGACCTTCTCATACATCTCTTGACTGACTGAAGCACCACTTCAACACCATTAGTTCCTCATGACTGTTGGGCTTCAGACACTTGTCATTGGAAAAAAAATCACTAAACTGGCTAAAAAACATGCATCTGAGCATTTTTGTTGGAATCAATCTCATTTGCACTATAGTATAGTAAACATTGATACAAGATATGCATTTTGTTAAACTGTTAAATAGATGTAGAAAAACATATTATTACTCCTCTCGTCTACTGTGTCAAGCATGCCTTTTGGTCTCCTGTAGTATGCAAGCTATAAAAGCACCATATACCCCAAACTGATTGCTCAGGACCCTCTACTCCTCCTGTATCTGTATTTTTAAATTGTTTACATTTATTGTGTCATTTAACCTTCAACAGATGTCATTATAAACATTGGGTTGTTATAAACCATCCTACCATGAAAGCATTTTGGATAAAGGTACTATATAAATGTGAAATAAATAAATAAATATATAAAATAGTCAGCATTATAAATTATTTTGATATATAGGAATCATAGATAAATGTAAAAAAAAATCTATAATCTATATAATCTTTACAATCTCACCAGGAAGCATAGTGACAGTGCTTCCTCCTCCTCTTGCCTGATCCCATTGCAGCAGTAATTATCTTGGCTTGTCAGAGAAAATGCATCCCAGGATAAACCCTGTGATTGGCTGAAGATTTAATGATAGGAATCAAGGCTGTATCATTATGAGATGGTCAAGAAGCTCCTCTGACACATTGTTTTCTTGGATGACTGTAGTTGTAACCTTTTCAATATACAGTTGTACCTTGGAACTCAACTTTAATCCATTCCAGATGGCAGGTTGAGTACCAAAATGGTTGAGTACCATACAAGCATTTCCCATAGGGATCGATGTAAATTGATGTGATCTGTTCCGGACCCCAGAATTTTTTACATTTTAGTTTGAAATGATGGTCTTGTTTTTGACACAAAACCTTAAAACTAAACAGATATAAATAAAAAAAAAAACATTAATTAGATCAAATGAAATAGAATTTAATTTCACTTTAACTGTACTGAGAGGACTTGAGGGTTGGTGGGTTAGATTCTTATAGGCACAGGCAGCACTTTGATTCTTGTAGACACAGGCTGCACTTGGGCTCTTGCAGGCACAGACTGCCACAGTACAGAACTTTATTTCACTTCCTGAGAGACAGGATGCGGGTGGAGCGAACGCAGCAAGTACCTGTGACGATCTGGGGTAGGGGCTATTACTGCCCAGGGACACCTTCTACAGACTACAGGTTAACTATTAACAAGGGCTGTTTGGGATCTTGGAAATGTAGGCACCAGCACCCTGATATCTGGCTTCTGTATCAGTCAAGGTTTCTCCATCAGGAATAAACAGATCCAGAAGTCTCAGTAACCTTCCTCTGGTAGTGACCAGGACAAATTACTTAGAGGGTGGAGATAGGTTCAGCATCACAGCCACCAGGAGCAAATAAGAGACACACGATTTCTATATGTTTTCAGAAGTGAACTGATTTATTTTTAGCAATATCTGTAGCAGTTAGATACAGAGGGGTTGTACACAATGTAACAATGAGAGGTTGTGACAGACAATTACATGAGATGACCCCACATGGGGTCTAGCAGTACCTTGATAGCTGGCACCTGAGAACAATAGAGCTACCTTCTAATACACTTCCTTCTGCCTGTGTCTGAGTTGTCCAGATCTTAGATAGAGTACATGTCAGATGTGATTAATTTAATTTGCTAACAATAGGCTCGATCAGATTACAATACATCGAGTGGCTGGAGTCCTTTAATGGGCTAAGATCCAGGAACGGGGTCCTTGACAGCACTGAGACAACTTTTTCAAACAGACCCATTGAGTACCGAGCAAGCGTTGAGTTCCAATCAAATTTTTTGTCAGGCATCGAAAAGGTTGAGTTCCGAGGAGGTTGAGAACCGAGGGTCAACTGTATTATATAAAGCAATGTTAATACACTGAAATTCTTCTCTCCTTTGTCAAAACAGATTAAAAAAAAATAATGGTAACTCCTAATACAGTTAAACTAAATATAACAGTTAAATGATGTTCAATTATTTACTTTCCAACACATTTTGCCCATTATCTATGTCCTAAAACAGCATACCATAAATATAAGATTGCACTATTCCATCAGGCTTGATACATGTTTACACTTTGGACATCTATTTTTATATTTGGAAAATTAATCTGGTGTTATTAATATTATTATCCTTTATTTATAACGCGCCAACATATTCCGTAGAACTATACAGCGGTTACGTACAAGTCAAGAACAATTTCAAACAGTGCAAAGGATGGCGGGCCCCGTTATTGAGCTTTCAATCAGACATGCACAGTGCTTTCCCTGAAGTACTGATCGAGGTTGAAAACTCGCAAACACATTCTAAAGGGTGTGGGTGGTGTACAGGAGAGTGATAGATTAATAAAGCATGTAAAGGCTTCTTTGAATAGATGCGTTTTTAAAGAGATTTTGAAGGATTAGAGGCACAAGGATAATCGAGTGGTGGTAAAATTTAAATTATCAGTTGAATGTTACTAAAATTGCATTTTCCTGCACTAAACTGAAGTTTATCATTTTGAGTTGTCTGTAAGAATTTATGGAACATCAACAGAGATTCTAATCTTGTGTTAATGAGAGGACATTCACATTAATTACTAATCAGCCCGGAGGCTTTGGATCCATTGTTTTGAGTGTAGTGGCTGCACTAAAGACAATGGACTGAATGCCAAAGGGGCCCTTCATGGAGCTTGTCTATAGTGCTATACAGGGGCTTCTTGGACGGGTCAAACAGAATGTTAATCTAGGACGTCACCTGAAGGGGGTGTCCA
The DNA here is from genome assembly GCA_027410445.1 of Discoglossus pictus. Lineage (NCBI taxonomy): Eukaryota > Metazoa > Chordata > Amphibia > Anura > Alytidae > Discoglossus > Discoglossus pictus. The sequence continues at coordinate 191,893,777 of CM050170.1, forward strand.
TATTGTTTTAATTGTAACTAATTGTAATGTGCGGGGGGGGGGGGGGGGATGGGGGAGGCAGAGCCTGGGGGAGTTGACATGTTCTCTTTTGGTTCCCTTTCACTTTGACTTTGGCTCCAAAACCCAAGAACAAACCCTGGCTCCTACAGAAAATGTTATAAGTATATTATTATTACAGGTTTAGTGAGAAATGTAGGAAAATATATAATCAATAAGGACATTATTTCACAATAAGAATAACATTTGGTTCTGACACAAGCAAATACATTATTGTTATAATCAAAGAAACTGCATGAGGTTTGCACAACAGTCTCCTCCTTACCACATGAAATAGCTGGGTAGCAATATGTCTGCAAAAGGTACAAAGCAACCAAGAGCAATGTGATATCACAGCATCCTGGCACTGAAGTGGTTAAACACGTCCTTATCTCCTATAGTGGCTGATTCATGGATGTTGTCTTTTTTGGTCTCATCACATAATTGTCTCTGGCAGGTCCAGGCTTGACGTGCTCAGTATCCTTATCAAGGTTTATTGATCCACTTCCTCTGTTAAACTGTCAGATTTGTCCTTAGGATTCATGGAGATCTCTGGAGGAAACGCAGCAAATGCCACAATCCAGTGGGATTCTTATCTTTAGAAAAGCGAAGCTTCCTATGTACACAGAGGGCCAGGCTTCTGAATTTGTTTTAAATTATTTTTTTATGTGAAATTTGTTTACAAATCCCAAATAAAGGGCCCTATTAAATCTCAGCCCGTAAGTGAAACGTGAAGCTCGCTGCGGCTGCGGGCTTCAAAATTCCCCTGTGTTACGGTGCTACTAATTTAGAACGGGCTGCCAGTTACGAGTTTGAGACGCAAACCTGTAAACCAGTTGTCGGCCGTCGGACTTGCGTTTTTGCTGGTGATCCATTAAGCAAACCCGTAGATACGGGTTTAGATGGAGCCAATTGAAACAAAGATCATCATCATTGTGTCACAGAAAAATGGAAGTTGGATTTCAAAGTCCTACGGGCTTCAATTAAAAGTTACGATCGGACCCACATTCCATTCGTATTGTAATATTAATAAAGCCGCAAATATTATTTTCTATTACATGCGGGTTACATTATATGTATTAACACATTGATTGCCTGGATCGCTTTAACACATACAATATACATGACATGAAGTATTTTATTGGGCTGATTTGCGGGCTTGAGAATGTTGTGCTATTAACATCACTTTCATTTTTAATAATTATACAGTAGTGTGTTTTTATACACAGTACAAGTGCTACGTATTGGACTTTACCCCCCTTGCGAGTCCTCCCCAGCACTCATCCCTCCCCTCTAAAATAAAACTCTTTCTATCTTTCACTTTCTTCCTGACACTTGCTATTCCTTATTTGTTACTCTTCCCCAGTTCTCTGCCTTTTAATTCCCTTTAGAGTAAGTAGCGAGTTTCCAGTTTTGTAGGGTGCTTTGGGATAAAACACTTTCTGCTAAGATTCTAAGCTCAAAACAGGGCCCTTCAATTTTTGAATTTGTTAAACGTGTATTTCCCCTGTTCTTATCCCCTGTACAGAGCTACGGAATATGTTGGCGCAGTACAAATAAAAGATAATAATAGGGCTTTGGGCTACATTTGCATGTTACGGGCTTGCTTGCGAGTGACTTTGTTGAAATTTAATAGCATGTTTGGAATTGTAGAGTTTACGGGCTTGATGGATCAAAGGATTTGCGGCCACAAAGTTCGACGTTGCTCAGCCCGTTGGCTTTTTTTGCAACTAACCCAAAGATCGGCAACGGCCTACTTTACGGGGCTAAATTAATAGCCGTAGGCCTTACTTTCTACAATGCGAGCCACATTTTTAAACCTAGCTTATAGGGCTAAAAGTGTGTCATGCACTGAATATTCACCATATACATCTAAGGAGTTGATTACATTTCAAACTAATGGACAGAAACTGTATTATTATCTAACAGTTGGGTTAAGGGGACACAGAAAGTAAAACCAGCCTTTAGGTAATCACCTACTATACAGAGTGCTACGGGTTTGCTCAACACCAGCAAAAACTCAAGTTCGACGGCCGACAACTGGATTACGGGTTTGCGTCTTAAACTCGTAACTCGCAGCCCGTTCTAATTTAATAGCACCATAACACGGGGGAATTTCAAGCCCACAATATAGTAATATATTACTGTCTGCAAATGTAGTGTTTGCATGGTACGCCTTGGAATATGTCCAGTCGTCTCCTCTGACAGTACTCAGTATGTGCTGCCTCCCCCACCAGCACTGAATACTTGCAAAAATAGGAATATAATAAAAAGTTTCAAAAAATGTCATAGTCTTATGCAAAGTTTGTACAACATATATTTGTACAATAATAATAATAAAAAAAGTCATCTCATATTGTGTGCTCAAATAGTGCAAAAAAATGTCTCTTGAATGATACTTATCCCTACACCAAGGGAAATGACCTCACAAAACCATGAGAATGATGGAGTAAGCCAAAATTATTTCCAGGCCTGGAGATGCCCTGTCGAAGAAAAAACTTATCAGAAAAACTTTGTATAAGAGGGGCACTTACATATATGCTGGAATAGGACTTACATGTATCCTTGCTACTGCCTGCTCTAAGCATGTGCTCCCTTCTCCTTCTTCCTTCCTTCCTTCCCAACCCTCCATCACAACCACACCAGACCTCTCAGTCTCAAATCTATCACTAAAGGACCTTTATTCAATAAAATGTTTGAAAATGTTAAATCCAACTAATAACATAATTAATCAGGAAAAAAATAAAACAGATAGTTTTTAAATAGAAATGTTGATGCTGGTGGAATCCATGATACTTCCATCCTTTCATACAAGGAATCTGCTTCTGGCCCAGTGAGGGGAAGGGGCATCGTGTTCATTTCAATCTTATCCAATTATCTTCACAAATGCAATCTGTTCCCTCCACAACACACACTCTCGTGATTCTGCTCTCAGGATGTGATGCAACTCACTTTTAAAGGATTCCTATACAAATAAACAGAGGCTTCAAAAATTCACATTTTCCCTAAAAAATATTTTATGCCCACTGCTCACATAGCTGCTAATATTGTTAGTTTGGTATATACTTGACAAACACATGTATTTTGTCTTGAACTTCAGTGCTCCTTTAAATGTCAAAGTCAGATAAGATGGAACATTCTGTTTACATATTGTTTTTTACTTAAGTACAGTATTCCTTTCAAGATAATTTACCATCTCCAATATTGTCGGGAAAACTAATTGTACCTGTCAAGTTTATTTAATAATATAATTTGCATATTTTATGTATTTGCTGCTACTTAGCATCGTTAAATATCAAATACATCCATGTAGATTAATCTGGGAAAGCAGAGTTACTGTGGTCGGGTTTCAACATGCCCTCTGGCAAATGACTACTTAAAGGAAAATAGAAGAAAGCAACAGTTCTTAATGTTTTTTTTGCTTTTGTGACATTTCCTCAAACACTTTGTACATCGTTCTTAATTACCGTGACTAATCTGTGTTAAAATGAATCTGTGGGCAAAAAAATGAAAAATACGTAGAACAGTTTCTGTGATTTTTTCCATTGAGCCTTTTGAGATCATCTGTCAAACATGAAATACTATCAAAAAAACATTGTATTAATGCGTGCTGTGCTACGGGGACCAAAATCCGTGATCGGCGCCAAACGACATTCAAGGGAGTATGTTTTTCATGGAATGAGTGGAAGTGTAATTAGAATGATCGTTAAGTGTGCTGTATTTCTATTGTTAATTAGCAGAAGTTTTTTTTATTTTATGTTTTATAGCTTAACAGAATAGGAAGCTTTGTGCTTATTGTTATTTCTCAAATGCACTTTAAAATGACATGTAATTTTCAAATTGCATATTGCAAGTTTATAATAGTTTGCTTTAAACACTACAAAATGTTTTTGATTGCATGAAATGTGTTGCTGATGTTAAAATGTGGATCTCTCCAATGGCAGAATGAGAATTTGGAAAGTCAGCAATGGTGGAACAAGCAACTTTACTGGTGCATCATTTTGTCTTGTCCATGTACATTAATGTGTTTTCTTCCAAGGATATATCTTGACCATTCACTTGCCTTGTCCAATTTCTGGTCAGGCCAATCTGCTGGTTTTGGCAAATGACTTGCCCTATTGTGTCATGTCTCTTGTCCATATACTTGTAATGTAAAACAGCTTGTTTTTTTTACTCTTTTGCCTCGTAATTTGTCTGTCTATTCACTTGGTTTTTAATGTTTCCTCAACTATTGTCAATTTATTAATCTTGACCACTCAGTAGTGCGGCACATCCTCGTCTCATCTATTTTCTCATATTGTTGATCCTATTATCTTGCTAATCCTCTTGACGGGTCCATACTCTTATCCTGTCTACCACCTTCATTTGTTCATTCTCTTATCTATATTTTGTCTTGGTCTTATCTATCAGTTTGTTTTTATTCACCCATTTGTCTTGTTCATTCCATTGTCTTTTCCATCACTTTGTCATATCCATCCTCTTTGTTCATCCATTTGTCCTATCCCTTTGACTTTTTATTTGATCTATCATCCTGTTGTATTAATTCACTTCTAGTGTACATGCACTTGTCTTGTTCATCCTCTTGTTGTGTCCGTTCACTGTTGTCTTATGCATACTTTGAATTTCCATTCTTTTTTCCTGTCCACCATTTTGACTTCCTTTTTTCTTGTCTATTGCTCCTGCTCTTGCTTTATTCATTTCTTGGTCTTTTGTGTTGTCTTATATTGTACTTTCTCTTGTTTTTTTTAATCCTTTGGCCATGTTAGTTTGCTTGACTTTTCTATCCTCTTTTTCTACCTTGCCCTTCCAATTGTGTTCTGCATCCTGTTGACCTTCCCATTCACTTATATTGTCTTGACCACCATCTTGTCATGTTCAACTTCTTGCTATGTCCACCCTCCTGCACTGTTCATCCTCTTATCATGTCCATCCTCTTGCCGTATTCAACCTCTTGCCATGTCCAGCCTTTTGCCATGCTCAACTTCTTACCATATCCAACCTCTTGTCATGGCCAACCTCTTGACATATTCTCACTCTTGCCATGTCCAACCTCTTGCACTGTCTATCCTCATGCACAGTCTATCATCCTGCTCTGTCCATCCTCTTGCCATGTCCATCCTCTTGCCATTTCCATCCTATTGCCATGTCTAACCTCTTGCCATATGCATCCTCTTGCCATGTCCATCCTCTTGCCATTTCCATCCTATTGCCATGTCTAACCTCTTGCCATGTCCAACCTCTTGCCATGTCCAACCTCTTGCCATGCCCACCCCCTTGCTATGTCCAACATCTTGCCATTTGCAACATCTTGCCATGCCTTGTGCTATACCTACCTACTTGCCTCGCCTTTGTTCTTGCCATGATTATCCTCTTGTCATGTTCATTTACTTGTGTCCATGCCCTTGTCATGTCCATCCTCTTGTCTTATCTATTTTCTTGTGCATCCTTTTTTATTTCCCCATTATCCTGTTCTCTCTACCATATTTATGTGTCTATTCTCTTGTCTTGCTCATTCTTTTTTTCACCACAGTGAACATCTTCGGTCAATCAGTTTAAATGAATTGTGCTGCCCTTTTGAGTACTTGAGGGAATCATTTGTGACCCTTTAGGTAAAATAATGGCCTTTTGCTGCCTTTAGTAGAAAGCAAGCGCCGGACTGCAGCAGTGAAATGGTTATTGATCACATAACTGTTTTCTTTTGATCTGTTTATCCCTGTAAAAAACAGCATCTCCTCCAAGCTGCTTACGCAAACAGTGCAATGAGTTTTATATCTAATACGTTGAAAAGATCCATTATTCTTCAAGTGACTCCAAGCAAACAAAACAGAAAAATAACTAGAAGTATTCACGTGTCAGCTCAAAAATAGACCCAATCTCAGAAAAATGACAAAAATAAATATCTATTAGATATAAATAAGAGCAGGGAAAATCGTATATATATATATATATATATATATAAAATGTAAAAGGGACACAGTAAAGGTCCCAGTTACTGAAGAAATTACAAGTACATATAAAAATTATAATCGATTGTTATTAAAACACTTTGCATGGAAGTGTTAGATAACTGAGCTTGAAAGTTAGGTGTATTAAGCATACATTCCCTCAACATTGTGCTATCTGCTAGCAAATGTATTAAATGTGAAAAATTCACTCTTCCAGTGGGGACACGATAAGCATGAAAAGCATACCCAGTTGTTTAAATCAACATAACACGGGTGTAATAAACTTGTTATAAGTAAATATATATTATTCTAAGCTTATATTTTAAAAAAGGATTGACAAATCAGAACCAATTACAATGAGGGAAACTAAAATGGTACATGGGGACTTCTGGACCTTAAAGGGATATGGAAGGTTCATTGATACCTATGTATGTATTTATTTGCTTTTATGTATTTTATTGTATTAAGAAGTGCTTACAAGCTCTGTTTTTACTGCTTAAAATCATACAAATATTCCCTGTCTGGGTCTGACCACTGCAGCGTACGCAGACATTGTAGGGATGTATGTGCAGTTTAGTGTCCTAGCCTATCAGGTGACCACATCTCAGCAGCACATTGCAGGATGTTGCTGAGAGATGGCCACTGCGCTTATAAACACTTCTTAATAAAAAATAAAGTACCGTACATAAAACTAAATAGATACCCTGGCATATTCATCTAGTTTTGCACTTTTTGAATACAGCACATGCTCAGTGCACTTACATTTATAATGTATCTAGGACAGCGGTGGGCTCTCCCTCTGGCAGATAAGGTGTCAGTAACTGGCCTTGATCCCAGGACGGGCTTATTGGCAGAGCTACTGCCAGTGCAGCAGGTTCAAAGCAAAATAGGAATGGGGCCCTCTGATACCTGAAGTAGGTGGGTCACAGTCAAGTCACATTATTATATAATATCTTGAATAACCGCTGTGTCCAGGACGGACAGCAGCTAGACGGTGAGTCAATAAGATGCTGGAAGGTTGTCAAGGGTATCTGGAGCCATGCAGACTGCAGTGCATCCGACAGCTGCTGAGGAGTGAATGGTGGCGGATCCATACAGCAAACATGACAAACAAGGCGGTCCCACCATTGCTTGATGGGGTTCAAAACCGGGAATTTGGTGGCCAGGGAAGTACTTGGAAATCTTCCTTGTGCTCCTCCAACCACTCTTGGACAATTATGTCCATATGACATGTTGCATTGTCCTGCTGGAAGATCCTATCCAGGGAAAACAGTCGCCATGTATGGGTGTACTTGATATGCAAGGATGGATGGATAACCCAATCAGTTGAGAATGCCTTCCAGATGTATGAATGGACCCAGACATGCCAAGAATATGCTCCCAAGACTGTAACGCTGCCGCCAGCAGCAGAGTGTTGGTTCTTGGAGGTTTCCTCCTTGATACAACAATGTCTGTCCGGTCGATAGAGCAGAAAACATGACTCATTAGAGAAGGCAACCCTTTGTCAATAAGAAGAGGTCCAATTTTGCTACTGTCGTGCAAACTAAATCTGTTTCTGATGATGGACCCTCGTCAGCATGGGTGCAGTGACCAGCTGCTTGCTACATGTCTGGTAGCCCCCTGGTAGTTTTGAATGGTGAGTTACTCAACTGTAGCGTGTTGGTTGGCCCTCACACACCTTCATAGCTGATGTTCACCTCTGACATTAATGGCAAGTGGTGCACCGCGGTTTCCATGGTGTTTATCTGCAATGGTGCCTTTTGTCCAGTCACGGTACTCTTTACCCATATCAGCACTCGAACAGTTCACAAAATGCACTGTTTCAGAAATACCACCATCCTTGGCATGAAAGCCAATTACCTTTTTAAAGTCAGATAAATCACATGTTTTACCCATGACAGCGATGGTTGATGTGTTACCCACCAAGCCAGCTCTTGACACGTGCCGTATTTATTTGGGTACCCACTGCTGAGATCAAAGGTCATAATAATGTGACTCTACCCTGTATATTTTTGCCTTTTTTTTACCCTTAAATGCACCTACCATGTTTTGAGAAGCTGCAATCAGAGTGGAGGCAATTGATTTTGCATCAGGATGTTCATTGGATCCACCACTGGACTGGCTGTTGAGAATCCACTGGCTTAGAGTGGTTATATATGTATGATAGAAACCTTCATATATATTAAATGATCTAACAAAGTCCAGGAGGGAAGTTCACACTAGAAAAAGAGGAATGCAAGAACAAGAAGTCATCATTTAAAGATGGATAGTAGATCAGAGACAGTCAAAGAATTTAACCATGTCTGAGATACAGATAAGGCCATCCTGAGGCTCAGTTTAAGCACATTAAAATATATATTTTTTTTTGAACGAGAAAGAGGATGTTTTATTATGTCTCACAGTATGTTTTCTTTTTTAAAATGAAGGTGTCAGAGCTCAAAAAAGTATTCAGAAGTTTAACTGCTCTTGGGGGCTTGTCCTCTGCCAGCCAATGAGATCTAGACTAAAGCTTGCCCTCAGCATTTCCTGATAGTTTCAATGACGTTTAAACAGGTTTTGCTTAATATTTTTTAATGTTTAAAACTTTCTCTTTTAAATGCATGAAATCTTTATGTGTTCCATATGCCTTTAAGCCAAGCTTCGAGGTAGTTAGAATGGGCAGCCTAGATGGGCCAACTCCAGTATCTTTGCCAAGGAAACCTTATTGATAAGCCCAGAGCCATAACAATAGATGTGCCTGGCATGCTGCAGTCCATGGAGTCACAGAGAGTCAGACACGACTGAATGACGAAGCAACCACAACATTTCACAATATGAAATCACAAAATGAAGGTATCAAGTGGAGTTTTTTTCTGTTTTTGTTTTTTTGTTTATATCCCCTGTGACAATGGACATGGTACCCTAACCAGTGCCTAGGATCCAGCCGAGCCCGAACTCAGCTCATATGTGTTCCCTTTACTTTCCCCTTGCTTGAATCACCGACTTTTGGGACCTGTTCTGCCAGTCTCCTAGTTTTGTTCCTTTCCACCTCCTAGTGCCACCAGCCCTTGCTTACACCCTGGGTCGGAGATGTGTCTATTCGCAGTCTACATGTACCATGGACAATTAAGATAAGGGATGAGACTTGCTGGCACCATGGCCACACCTGGGAATTCAGCATCCTGGGACTGGTGATTTGGTAAATTACGAGACAATGGGAAAAAAAATCAAAGGATGGGAGGTTTAAGTTGGGTATGTGGGTGTGTTGTTTGTTTCTATTTAATGTTTGACTTGCCTATTGTTCAATCCCCTATAAAATGTTTATACATCCCCAATAAAATGTTCTTCTGATTAATGATTACATGCTTTAGAGATGTACTTTCTTAGTTCAGGTAAGCTATTTTAGACTATTTTATTAAAATAATCTCTGTACTCTGCCTTCGCTCACTGAGGATAGTCATACACACCTGATACAAGGGTCAATCCAATGGGAGATCCAGAGCGTGCTGGTCCTGCTGGTCCCATATCTTGACACCCCACTTTTTAATATAGGACAGTATTAAATTGGGCACAATAACCTCTGACAATATACTTTTAGTTAGTTGAGGAATTTATTTGCAATATGGATAATTGTTTTTTTTAATTGAGAGATGAATCAACATCGAGTTTTAATAATTAATTAGACTCTTTACACCTAAATATGCTACAGAATGCAATTAAATCCACAGCTGTTTTTCTCTCTTGGGGACTCATCCATCGGTTGCTATATTGGCTTTTTCATGAATTTACAAATATATTTTTTTGATTGATTCTTTTTCATATATTCCTCTCATTGTTTCATTTTTAATATTCCCAGTCTATATAGTTCTTTACTGCCACCCTCTCATTTCTCTTTCTGTTTATCTCTGTCTTTCTTCAGTTTTCTTTGCTCAAGTCAGTTTTTAATCTTCTCACCCCCTCCCGGCTCCTCTGGAACAACCAGTTGCAGGAGATAAGAGCCGGCTGTGTCTGGCTGAGTGTGGTCCTGTGTCATACTAATGAGGGAGCTTTGGTCTTGCACCAAATAATGTACCAACTACAGCATCATCCTCAGAGCACTGCACTCACCTGTTCCATCTTAATAAGACATTCTTTGAGTCTTGAGACATTTCTCTTCTATATATAACTTTCCATGCGCATTTAAAGGAAAACTGCACAATGAAAAAAATATTTGTTTGAAAACATTGAGTCCTATTCTAATAGAGGCCCATAAATGCCTCTAACCCATAATTTTGGCTGTGGGTGTTTTTTTTATCTAAATGTTTAGATGTATTCTATTGACTCCAACTTGCAATTTACCTCCTTAAGCCTAAACTTGTAAACCCTCCCTTTTTAAGTCTGATTTCTGGATTGTGATCATATGATCTGTCAATACTTAAGCACGCCCGTAATTTAGAGCCTTATTAAATTGCGATTCGGTAAATTTAAAAGGCCTCTATTTAAGCACATATCATATTTTTTTTTACAGAAGTTTTTACTTAGTGAACTTCTATCCAAAAGCAAGGTCTTCACTAGCTAAAAACGTCTGTAAATAAAATATGCTATGTGCTTAAATAGAGCCCTTTAAAATTTACTGAATTGCAATTTAATAGGGCTGTTAATTACTTCTTAGACACAGTTAATAGTAAATGGGGCCGGCATCATGATGCCGGTAATACATGGAAGCTAGACGTAATCTGCAATAGGAGGCTACAAATTAAGTAGTGCCAATAAGTAATATTTGCCGATCGGGCTCGCAATCTAGCACTCAATAAAATGCATTAGATTATCTGCTCTACTCCATGTGGGTTTCATGACATGTATTAACCCCTTGAGTCCCGTTAATTGCATATTTTTAGGTTTGAGGCTGTTGGGCAATAAATTCTAATGTCTTTCCATGCCTTCCCATGCTTTTATAGTACAGTATTGTGTGTTTAATTGCTGCTACAGCTCTAATTAGTGTTTGAAAAAGCCCTTGTGAGTCCTATTTAGTACTTGTGATATTTTTGATAGAAACTTGATACTTTTTCTAGTTGCAGGTTAGACATTATTTGCGATCTAGCGCTACAGGTCTAATGGAATATACATTTTGTGTAAATTTAATTATTTAGCCCTCAAGCTAAAACCAATGGAGTTCTAAGGCATCTTTGGCTGGTGATTGTGGGCGGAGAACTCATAGTCGGATTGTGAGCAGCTAATAGAATATGTGCCGATTTTAAGAATGGTTTTAAGTGTGTATACATTTACGATTTGGCCAAGTATAGGGCCCATTGAGTCTAAATAAGAGCATAATTAAGCAGTAAAAATGTCTTACTGTCACGGTCTGCTGCCACAGATCCCAACCACTTGGAGGATGTAAGGACTACCAGCACCCATCCATGCCTTGAGATGTTATTATAGCTCCTAAAAACTCAAAAATATATTTTAATGCCTTCCAGTTAAAATGTTATACTCTGTTCCTCCTAACTGTATCTGTGTTTGCTATGCAATATGATGCAGGGAGTAAAACCCCAACCATTTGTGTATCCCTGATATGGTATTGGTACCTTGTAAAGTTTATGCGGTGGAGAGAAGGAGGTAATAAAGCCATGGGACTCTATACCTTTATTAACTAAACACTCTACCACCTCTAGTAGCTATTGAAAGTTGGCCCAGACCCGATCCCCACAGGGACGCCAAACCACTGATGGGAGAATCAAACCTAGGGCCATACTGATTCAGACTCCATAGAGTTTGTGTGGGTATCTAGAAACGCTTATTGAGACATAGACACAGTTAACCGAGTGAAGGACACACAGAAGTCTAGAACTTTTGTGTGACTAGTGGATAAGACTGAAATCGACAGCCCACCCATTTCTTTAACCAACATATAATGGTCCCACATTTTTTGGTGGTGGTGGTGTGCAAACTTACACACTTACTCACTCTCACTCCATTATCTCATGTCCTCTCTCTTCTCCATAGTCTCTCTCTTCCTCTTCCCCCAATGTCATCTTGAGAAGAGAGGTTTCTATGTCTGTTAGTGGTCTCAGAATAGTCTTGTTAATATCAATTTCCTTGCTCAGATGTCTGGGTACAAGGTTTTTGCTTTATAACCACACCCTCTAGTCACAACCACCCCAGTTTTTTTTATTATTATTACGATTTTCTGTAACACACCAACATATTCTGTAGTGATAAAGCAGGGGTTAGGATCAAAGAAAAAATAAATGCAAAATAAATGCAATATCGTGATTGAGTTTAAAATCTTACATACATGGCACTTTTTTCAAAGCATCTTACAAGATTGAAAATGTCCACACTTACCCTCTAAAGAGATAAATAAAACAAAAGAAGAAGTAATTAAATGGAAGAACAAGGTATTGGCAAGTAATTGAAAAGAGAGTAGAGGGTGTATTAGTGATTAAGTTTGTGGGTGTATCAGTTGTGAAAACTGGAGGTGATAGTGCAGAAACCTGCACTACAAAGTAACACAAATCATAGGTAGGTGGGTGGGTGTGGATAGGGTAGGTTGGAGGGCATGTTATATGAATTCAGTGGCTGAAGAGAGGTGATGGGTATGAAGCTCTAGGTTTAGAGGCAAAAGAAAACAAGGTACAGTAAAATCCCGGTTATCCGGCACCTAACTAACTGGGACTCTCAAGCAACCGTCACCAGCATCAATTCCCCATATTAAAAAAACTCCTGCTAAACTGGCATAACCAGCACTATCTGGCACTATTCGGCAGTTCAAGAATGGAAAAATAAAATACTAACTTTTTTCTATTTGTTTTTTTCTTGGCCTAAATGGCCCACTTTAGGTGCTAATGCCCTTCTAAATGCCTTTTTAGTGGTTTAGGGGGAACTAAAGGGTTGTTTAGACCCTTTTTTCAGGGACTCCAGATTAACCGGAAACTACACTTATCCGGCAATAGGGAGTACCGGATAACAGGGAGTTTACTATGAATAGAAATGGGAAAATGAGCGGTTGGTGTTAGGCTCAGTGATGTGAGTCTCTGCAGAAATGACTGCTCAGCCCTGGTATAAAACCACTATGATTTCTGCAGTGCATTTATAGGCACAGTCACACATTAACCTATTACACACTCTACACATGCTACGAATTGCAGAACCTCACTTCTCCCTGGCAGAACTGGCACAAGCTTCCCCTCTGTTTAACTTCTTTTTTATTTTGCTGGTTATGTACTTGTACATTTTTTAAAATATAAAAAAACTAATTTAAAGAGGAAAATTAAGCTTAACTACTCTTGATTGTGAAGGAGACTGGAAACGAAAATAATCAACTGAAGTGGAAGCGTCAGCACTTTCAGCTCCAAATGCTCTGTATCAGATGAAACAAATGATCAGTAAACAAGCCTTTAATGGTCAATCGTGTTATAGGTGCTGGTTCTTCATCTGCTGCAACTGACAAGTAGAAGAGGAACAATTTGGGAGAGTTTTTTTAAAGGGGGGAAAGACACTCCAATTTTCATTAAGACCTATCACGCAATTTGAGTAAAACAAGGACACGTCTGCATTGATATTGGTGTCCAAGCTTTTAGTGTTAAAGGAGCCGAGTGATGCGGCCTCAAAGTATTAGCAAAATAACAAAATGTGTGTCATAAAGCAAAATAACAGGTGCTGTAATTACTTTTTTTCATGCCTAATCATACTTTGAGGCAGAAATAAACTTTACAAACAAATAATTTTTTTTTAATTGTGTGGTGGCCCTTTAACTTAAGGTGAGAACAGAGAAATTAAAAATACTGGAGAAATGGGATGAAATGAATTATATAAACTAATGGGGGGTTATTTATTAAACTATCTCAGGACAATGGCAGAGGATATGGTGCACATTGAGGTACATCACAGCCCCTGCGATAGTTAGTAAATATCCCATGTTGTTTTATGTTTATATTTATTACATTTGGTAATGAGTGCTTAAACATTAATATATATTTATGTTAGTTGATAAATATGATTCACGTAAATCACAGGCAGTAAGCCCACTTTTATTCTACCTAATTTTATAAATACAGTATACCCCATTGCTTAAGTTATTTTAAACAATAATTTGATCAATTTCAACAATAAACATCACTTATGACACATTGAAGTACTGTAGTACATCAAAGCCCCTGCAATGCTTAGTAAATATCTACATTATTTTACGAAACGGCTGTTCGTGGGTAGGATTCCCAGCTTGTGTATAATCCAGTCTTGTCTTTGCATAAAAGCTGTGTAATGCAGCGGGCATAAGCTTAAAGGAAGCCATGTTTAAAATGGTTATGGATTGAAGAACTAAGCATTTGTGGGCACATTTGCATGTCCTTGCTCAACTTCCCAGAGTGCAGTGTAATTACTGTATTTCTTAGCAGGAAGCACGTTTTTTAACTTGATTTAGACATTCAAATGTGAACACAAATGTGCTATTTATATATGTAAATATAGAGGAATAATCAGAGTATTGCAGTATATAGTGATACCTGTTTTATTGGACAAACTTGTTCATAATGTAGCAACAAGCTTTCGAGAGTAAACCTTTCTTTATAAAGTCAAAAAGCAATATTGATACAAATTATGTATAGGAGTAGGGAAGTGGACTGAAAAAAAAAGAGAAAAAAACTAAAGAAGGAAAAAAATCCATTGGGCAGAGACAAGAAACACAGAGCAGCATCAGTATAAGAGTTGTTGGTTTTGTAAATGATGGTCACGTTTACGATGTTGGTCACGCAATGTTAAAAATTGCGGGCCTGGCAAAGTGAGGCATGCAGTTGCCGGCCTGCAATGAGCGCCAAAGGACTTAGCCTGCAATGAGCGCCCGTAGGACTTGGCTGCAATGCGCTCCAAAGGTGCTCATTGCAGGGCTCCAGATCAGCTCCATAGGCTCCAATTTTAAGATTCAGTTTGCCTGTGATTTATCCTGTTTTAAACTTGACCCATTCAACACTGTTTCGATTAGCACTTGGCCTTCTAGGAACACGTGTAGAGTTAAAAGGGGTATGTCTGTATTTATATACAGGTATACCCTGCATAACGCTACCACTTTTAGTGCTCTTTCGCTATAACACTATTTTGACACATAATTCCCTGTATAATCCACTGCCTCACTATAACGCACTGCCTCGCTAATTCGCACCGCCTCGCTATAACGCACTGCCTCGCTATACCGCACCGCCTCTCTATAACGCACTGCCTCGCTAATTTGCAACGCCTCGCTATAACGCACTGCCTCGCTATACCGCACCGCCTCGCTATACCGCACTGCCTCGCTATGACGCTGTTTTTGCTGCCAAACCCCTTTCAATTCTCTGATTCTCAGGATGACCCAGAAGCTTCAACATCACTAATGTAAAGTTTATATTTCTGCTAATGTTCAGTTTGTGTTAGTGTTATGTTTGCGGTTTGTTTGAAGTTCATATAAAACAAAAAAAGTTTAAATTTCCATTGCAATTGTGTATTTTTTTTCATTCTATGTTAAAATGACCCCGTTTAGAGCAGTTTCGCTTAACTCTACTATTGCTTGGAACCTATTAACAGCATATACAGTATATATATATATATATATATATATATATATATATATACATATACAGTGGAAATAAAAAGTCTACACAACCCTGTTAAAATGTCAGGTTTCTGTGCTATTAAAAAATTAGTCAATGATAAATAATTTTTTGAACTTTTTCCATCTTTATTGTGACCTATTAACATGAACAACTCAATTGATAAACAAACTGAAATCTGTTAGGTCGAGAGAAGAAAAAATATAAAAATAAAATAATATGGTTGCATAAGTCTGCACACCCTTAAACTAATACTTTGTTGAAGCACCTTGTGATTTTATTACAGCACTCAGTCTTTTTGGGTATGAGTCTATCAGCATGGCACATTTTGACTTGGCAAGATTTGCCCACTCTTCTTTGCAAAAACACTCAAAATCTGTCAGATTGCGAGGGCATCTCCTGTGCACAGCCCTCTTCAGATCACCCCACAGGTTTCAATCGGATTCAGGTCTGGGCTCTGGCTGGGCCATTCCAAAACATTAATCTTCTTCTGGTGAAGCCGTTCCTTTGTTGATTTGGATGTATGCTTTGGGTCGTTGTCATGCTGAAAGATGAAGTTCCTCTTCATGTTCAGCTTTCTAGCAGAAGCCTGAAGGTTTTGTGCCAATATTGACTGGTATTTGGAACTGTGCATAATTCCGTCTATCTTAACTAAGGCCCCAGTTCCAGCTTAAGGAAAAACAGCTACAAAGCATGATGCTGCCACCACCATGCTTCACTGTGGGTATGGTGTTCTTTTGGTGATGTGCAGTGTTGTTTTTGCGGCAAACATATCTTTTGGAATTATGGCCAAAAAGTTCAACCTTTGTTTTATCCGACCATAACCCCTTTTCCCACATGCTTTTGGGAGACTTCAGATGTGGTTTTGCAAAATGTAGCCTGGCTCGGATGTTTTTTTTCGTAAGAAAAGGCTTTCGTCTTGCCACTCTACCCCATAGCCCAGACATATGACGAATACGGGAGATTGCTGTCACATGTACCACACAGCCAGTACTTGCCAGATATTCCTGCAGCTCCTTTAATGTTGCTGTAGGCCTCTTGGTAGCCTCCCAGACCAGTTTTCTTCTCGTCTTTTCATCAATTTTGGAAGGAGCTCCTGTTCTTGGTAATGTCACTGTTGTGCCATATTTTCTCCACTTGATGATGACTGTCTTCACTGTGTTCCATGTTATATCTAATGCCTTGGAAATTCTTTTGTACCCTTCTCCTGACTGATACCTTTTAACAATGAGATCCCTCTGATGCTTTGGAAGCTCTCTGTGGACCATGGCTTTTGCTGTGGGATGCGACTAAGAAAATTTCAGGAAAGACCAACTAGAGCAGCTGAACTTTATTTGGGGTTAATCAGAGGCACTTTAAATGATGGCAGGTGTATGCTGACTCCTATTTAACATGATTTGGAATGTGAATGCTTAATTCTAAACACAGCTACATCCCCAGTTATAAAAGGGTGTGCAGACTTATGCAACCACATTATTTTTCTTTTTTTTTCTTCCCTCCACCTAAAAGATTTCAGTTTGTTTTTCGATTGAGTTGTACAGTTTATAGGTCACATTAAAGGTGGAAAAAGTTCTGAAGTTATTTATCTTTGTCTAATTTTTTTACAGCACAGAAACCTGACATTTTAACAGGGGGGTGTAGACTTTTTATATCCACTGTATAAAACAAATAATGCATTTGTAAGCCCATCTGCAAGTCTAAAAATTAGTTGAGAAACTTATTTATTGCTTTTGGTTTCCCAAAAACACAGTAATTGTACTGCACTTTGAGTCACTGGGCAGGGAAATGCAAATGAGAAGTCAATGAGCCATATTAAATTCCAAGCCGTAGTGGCACCGGTACACCCGACATTCGGCTGAGTTACAGAGCTATTAAATTAGCCACGCCCCCAACAGACGTGGCTGACATCATGATCAATTAGTCAAACCCATAGTTACGTGTTTAGACGGAGCCAATGGTAAAAGAGATCATCATCATTACGTCACTGAAAAATGGAGGTTAAATTTCAATCCCTTACAGGTTTGAATTACGAGTTACGATTGGACCCGCATACCAGAAAAAATGCAATATTAATAAATCAGGAAATATGATATTCTAGTCCATGCGAGCTCCATTATATCTATTAACACATTGATTGCCGGGATCGATATAACACGGAAATTAAACATAAAAAAAATTATTTTACTTTGCATATTTGTGAGAATGTTGTGCTATTATTTCTAAGACCTAACATCACTTTCCCTATTAGTATAAGTACAGTAGTGTGTATGTGCATTTACAGTGCTACGGATAGGACTTTAACCCCCTTGCAGGACCTTTCTAGTACCCATAGGCTTTTTGACGGGGGTCGTAGCAATTTAATAGCCATTTGCGAACATAACATTTACGGGCTTGACAGATCAAAGGCTTTGGATCAACAGATTTCCCCCCTCCTTCCCTTGTATCTCATCCCTAATCTCCTTCACTTGTGTCTCTTTCCCCCATCCCTCCCATGTGTCTCTTTTCACCCCTTTCCCCCCCCCTGTGTCTCTTTCCCACTCTCCCACCCAGGTTTATTTTTCCCTCCTCTCCCTTGTTTCTCTCCCCCCCCCCTTTCCCTCCCCTGTTTCTCTTCCCACCCTCAGTAAGGATTTATTTAATATGTATATATATATATATATATATATATATATATATATATATATATATATATATATATATATTTATAAATTGACACAAAAAGGAATTATTCCAATGTTTTGTGTCCTGTTAATAAAATAAATATATATATTTTGATTTAATTGGACAGGATCACTGCACTGTTTGCTCATTCATGAGTATTGAAATGAATAACAGTCTTATCTCGTGTGTATGATAACAACCCGTGAGCGCAGTGTATAAATCACATGTACATATAACGTAGACTTAGATTATTAATAGAACTGATTTATAACCATACACATTGCTCCAGTTCTGTTACAATCCTTCACAGCACATCATGAATACTCAGCGAAAATCCCATTATCTCTGTATGGCATGTAATCCATCTCTAGGGGCCTATTAATATTAACGTAAAGGCCCATTTAGGAAGCTCAGGTCTAATACAACTGTACATCAAACACATATAATCCCAGCTCCGCTACAAACTGCTGCTGCAGAATCCTGCAGTGTAAGACCAGGAGCGGTTTAGACAATGTATTTAAATAACCAAACTTTATAACGGACAAAAATATTTTAGAAAGTACATTTAAATAATTGCCGGTAAGTAAAAGCAACATTTTAATTTTTAATTTTCAGATGCAATTTTTCTTTACTGCGTTGATCTATTTTTTCTTCTGTGTTGACTCTGCTCTCTCGGGTCCTTGTAAACTAACACGTTTTCTGAAAGTGCTGCTGAAAACACTGGCAGTTTAAGATGCCACACCCCTATTGTGCTTATAGACGCTTTCTGTGTAATCAAAGTTTCCTCCCACCACAGGAAGTTGATCAATTAAAACAGAATGCCAGATTACAGAGCAAGCATGGTGAATGGTTGAGGCAGGCGTGTGTTTCTTCCAAGGCCTAGGAAAGCCCATTTTCAGGGGGCGTCAGGTTGACTGAAGATGCCAGTACATTGAGATCTGTTTTTATATTAACAGAAATGTATATTTATAGTGATATTTCTATCTGTAGGTACCTGACACTGTCTGACATACTATATATATATATATACATAGACTCAATTAATTATGATCTAAGACATAAAAAGAGGAAAGGATGAGGTGCAAGTGGGGGTCAAACAAATATAAGTGGCATGGGGCAGGTTGAAACCTAGATATACCCATGGGTCGAAGGAACATAATGATGTAGGAAGACCTGGACACAATATTGCTGTTGGTTTATGTCGTGGAGACTTCTGTTGGTATCTGGAGGATGTGGTGGTGGGAGGGGAGCATTGGATATGATGAGCTGCAGGATTTCAGATGGTGGTCAATGGGAGAATACAGGAAAGAGGATATTTGAGAGCAGAGACATGTGGGGTGCTAATACTTTCCCAGTCCTCCCTCGATTCACTGTGCTTCCTCCATCCCTCTGTCCATAAGGCTCCACCTCATCTTTATCCTCCATCCTCACACAGCCATGGCAGTGTCCCTTTCCCAACTCTCTTTGTACTCCACTTAATTGAGTTCATGCGTGGGGCTATTTATCTTTCCATACCAGCAAGGGCTTTTGGAATTGGCCAATAGGAGCCCAAATATTTTCCAAGACTTTTCTTTTCCTCATTAAATAGTACAGGTTGCAGTTCTAGTTATGCCATTGTGTGTGTTTTTCTTTTATTAACAACTTGTTTTTTGTTTCAGTCACTTTTATTTGGTTTTCTTCTCCATATTTTGACCCTAAAGATGAGACAAATAAACCAAATAACAATAGCACTAAGGTTTCCCAGTGCAGTTAACACAAGTTATTCAAAATTGTATACAAAATGTCATTAATGATACTCTTTTGTTAAAGGATAAAACATCCAGGACAGATTAAAGTGGTAGGATGAAATACCTTTTTTAATATGTAGTAGGCAGGTAAGGTAGGAAGAACTTCTTGTCCCATCTACTGTACACAAAACTTTCAAATGTTTCAAAGGTTGGAACCATGCCTGTTTAAGTCATTGGTGTCCTAACCTCCATTGTTATCACTGGTAGTGTTCAGAATGATTGTTGTTTACAAGATTTAAACAAACCAGTTTGATCAATGACTTAAACAGGCATGGTTCCAGCTTTTGCAACCTTTGAAGTTGTTGAATACAGTAAATACAGTCGATGGTACTAGATGATCTTCCTTTCCTACATACATCTAAAAAAATAAGTATTTAATCCTAACATTGTGACTTTCAAGTTGTGTAGTTCCTCTGCAAAGAAACAAAAAAAGTCAGAGTAGAAAAAGAGAGCAAAGGATGAGATGGAACTTTCACTACAAAGTATCAAACCTAAAATATCTCAGGATCAACTATTATAACAAGCCTACTCATCAAACATGGATTTTTATGAGCGCTCATCATCTCAAAGTGCTTATTTGAACAATTGTTTGTTGTAAAACCATTTTTATGCATCTGTTCTTTAAATTACTACTGGAAACCAAAGGGTGTTTTCTGTACTGTGTGCAGTAATCATTGTGCAGTTGGGTAGTCAGAATTTAATTTAAACAGGGGAAATAGCAAACCTGGGAGCTAGCGAACAGTTCTAGTGTAAGTGCAGTTACAGTATAATTGTGAGAATTTGAATAAATGGAGGGAGTGCATATATATAGTATAAGTTTAGAAGTTTAAATAAAAAGAGGGAGTGCAGTTATAGTATAGGTGTAGGTGTTTAAATAAAAGGATATAGTTCAAAGAAAAGGGGTTACATTGTGAAAAGGAAAGTCAGGGATTTTTTTAAAGGTATTGAAAAAAAAACTTTATGCAAATATATTGATTTGTTTTCTCACTGTATTTTTTAAATTAGTAACCATGAGTCAGTCCAGTGACAAAAACTCAGTCAGAGAAAATCCTGGAAAATGTATGAACTGCTGTAACAGCTGATCCAGGGTCCATACCTTTGTGACATGTGTGAGCATGTTGCCTCTCTTGAAGCTCAAATTGGAGAACTGGAGAGGAGATTTAAAGCACTTACTGATATTGCTCCACTGGAAAGGGAGTTGGTGCTCACAGAGCACAGTTTAGCTGGGCCTAGCATGGAGGGTGGACATGTGGCTAGTGAGGATGTCCAGGTAGGTAGCTGGGTTACAGTTACATGGGGAAGCAGCAGGATCAGGAGGAGGAAGCAGGCCAGTTCTGATTTGTCTGTATGTTAAGCCTGAATTGTTAGCCCACAGTAACAAATTACACAACAAAAAAAAACCTAAATGCAAAATCTTTTTACACTGCCCTGCCAGAGGAGGGCCCGAGGGCTGTGCACCCTTACACCACTGGTAGCTCCGCCCCTGTATAGGAACATTACAATGTGAAACAGGCCGTTTGACAATTAGGGACCAGGAAAAGGCAGATGAGCTAAATAGATTATTTTATTCTGTATACACAAGGGAGGTACCAGTGGTTGGGACTCTGCAACATAATGGGGCTACACCAAATTCACAAAATAATTGTTTAACGCAGGAAGTAATTGAAAAAGAGGCTTTAAAAATATAAATGTTAATAAAGTCCCGGGTCCTGATGGAATACATCCAAGGGTACTCAGGGAACGGGTTTCTGTAATCACCCCTATTCAAATGAGCAATTGTTAGTAATGTAGCCTGTAATGTAACCTGTAAACTAATTTGATATAATGACCTACGATTTGCGTGTTACAGGCTGAAAATCCCTGCGGTTGTCAAAATTGTAACTCAGACCCATCTAAGCCTTTGATCTTTCAAGCTTATAAATGTTACAATCGCAAATCGCTATTCAATTGCTACAATTTCTCAAGCCTGCAAATGTTCTCACACTCATAAATGGCAAATGTAGAAGAAAATCATACGAGTACCATATAGGACTCACAAGGAAGTTTAACTCCTGTCCATAGCACTGTAAATGCAAATAAAAAATAAATATTGCACTTCAAAAGATGGGAAAGCTATGAAAGACATTAGAATTAATTGGACAACAGTCTCAAGCTCGCAAATCTGCAATAAAACAATATTTTTTTTAACGTTTCATTTCCGTGTTATATCAATCTCTGTAATCAAGGAGTTAATACATATCAGGCCACCCACATGGACTAGAACAGTATCATCATTCACTTTTATTATTTTGTACATTACCTGATTGCGAGTTTGATTGCATATCGGACCTCTAAACGCTAATTGATTGACATTTAATCTCCATGTTTTAATGATGTTACGATGACGGTCTCATTTTCTATTGGCTGTTACTAAATCGGTAGTTATGGCCTTGCTTAATTGATCATGATCATGCTCTGAAATGCTACTTACGGGTGCATGGTTTACGGTTTAGGCTTTTTGCCAGGTTGCTGTGGGCGTGTTCAATTGAATCGCTCTGCAACTGTTGCAATGAAATTGAATAGGAGTCAATATGGATTTATGAGGGATAGGTCATGTCAACCAAATCAAATTAGTTTCTATGAGGTGGTTAGTAGGAACTTGGATCAATGCAACCCAGTGGATGTGGTCTTTTTGGATTTTGCGAAGGGTTTTGATACAGTGCCACATGGAAGACTATTGTGCAATTTATGGGATACAGGAATTGCAGGAAATATATGCTCATGGATTGAGAGCTGGCTAAAAGACTGTAAGGTTTTTGTAGGTGAATGGAACATACTCAGATTGGAAAAAATACAGAGAAGGGCAGCAAAACTAATAGGGAGAATGGAGGGGCTAAGTTATAAAGAAAGACTAACCAAATTAAACTTATTTGCTCTAGAAAAAGCCCCCCTAAGAGGAGATATGATTTCCTTATATAAATACATCCAGGGTCAGTATAAGGCTTTTTCAAGTGAACGTTTTGTGCCAAGAGGACATCCCTTGAGGTTAGAAGGAAAAGGTTCTTCACAGTAAGGGTGGTAAAGCTGTGGAATTCTATATACAAAAGGAGGTAGTGACAGTGGATTTGATAGATAACGTTAAAAAGAGGTTGGATATATTTTTGAATAAAAAAGGGCTTTCAGGGTTATCAAGGATAATTAGAGAGGGAATATTGATCCAGGGAGGAGTCTGATTGCCAGTATCTGGGATTGTAAGTAGAGAGTTTCTAATCTTGTAAGGCGCTTTGGAAAAAAGCACTTAAAACAACGATTTTACTCTCAAAACTGTGCCCTGTATCTTCTACAGTTTGTTATTGTATTTTTCTACAAATTGATTATTTTGTATTCTCCTTGTTCTTATCACCTGGACAGCGATACGGAATATGTTGGCGCATTACAAAAAAAATGTCAATAATAATAATCACATATAATAGTTGTCAAACTACGAGACGTTGTGACGCTTTGAGTGGTATGTACACAATGCGAGGCAAGACGTTAATGAGTAGCACTTAGGCGATGAGCGCCGAGGGTGCTCATCGCTGCCACCCTCACGAAGCCAAGCGAGGCGTGCCGTTAAGGCACTAAAACTTGCAGCACAAAGACGATGAGCACCGAAGGCGCTCATTGCCGGCTCGAGGGGCTTTTAAAAAAAAAATATGAGATAGAAAATATACGAGGTTAACAGCCGAACCGCGAAAACACAAAAACAACAAAAATACAATAAATACACAAAAAAATAATACAAAAACATTACACACAGGACGTCTGGGAGTGAGGTGGAACGCAAATTTATGGCGATTTTGACGAGTTTCGCCACTCAAAAATCGCCTAAGCGAGAAAAAAAATGGGTGCCTAAAAAAATGAAAACAAGGCTACACGACCCCAGACCGCGCAAAACACTGCCAAACGCGCAGTACTTTCACACAGGAACGTACGAACTACAAAATACACTATTACAAAAGATTGAAAATGCTTGCGAGCAACGTAACACCATAATAACATTACAAATCTACAATGGCGCTTTACACAACTAAACCAACAGCTTTACCTCGCGCACGCAGCCGATTTATAATGCACAGTTGGGACATTTATTACACTTTATCATCAGGGCACCAACACTCAAAATGTACATTGTATGGTGCCGGAAAATACAAACAGATTGTTAGCTCTTCAGGCTATTGATTGCTGGATATATTAATTACAAATAGGTAAAGTATATTAATTTCTTCGAGAAATAATTCATTTTTTATTAGTTAACTAAATATAGATACTTATATATCTCTCTTTCTGATGAGTGACGAAGGTGCTCAGAGGAGCAAAAGTAGACGAGAGGAGAGGCTTGCAATGAGCGCCGAAGGTCCTCACAGTACAAAAAGCTTTACATTGTGTGTTAAACAGCATTCCCATGGCTTAAAATTTCATTGCCCCCTCATTTTTGACGAGCAAGTCGCTAGTATAATAATAATAATCAGGGAAGATTTTTTTTTCCATTATGAGACAACTGACAAAGTTTCACTGGTGTTTTTCTGTTTGCCTTCTCTGGATCAATTAACAATTAACCCACATATTACAAAGACTAGAGCAGATCTAAAAAGGTTAACTTGATGGACTAAAAATATTTTTTTCAACCTCAATTACTATGTAACTATGTATTCTTTTTACATTTAGCTTCAGGAAATCGTATTACAAATTGGTACTAGAATTTTTTAAAATTTTATTAAAGTTTTTTTTACTGAAGAAGAGGACAATGACGCAATAAAATCAATCCTCACAGGGAATTTACTTAACAAGGTTTGATTAAATAATTACGAAAAAGATTTTTTATAGGACCACTAAAAAAATGAATCATAAAAAAGGCACTTATTTGTGACGCATGTAATAAACTAACATTAGCAGCTGTGCAAGTCATTCACATAAAAACATTTTTAGAGAAAATCTAATTTTTGAAGACTCTGTGTACGACTGCAGGCATGGGTGTAGGAACTGGGGGGGACGAGAGAGACAAATCCCCCCCCCCCCAGATTTTTCAATCAGTCCTGTTGTAATTTTATACTATATGCGGTGAGTTGCACTTGCATTTAATCCTAATACAAACTAATAATAGAAATTCATAGAGATCTTATCTACATACAAGGTCCATCCAAAGTGACTAATCCTGTAAGAAAAAAAGCAGTAAAATAACGAGGGGGGGTTGAGGTTGAGGAGGGTTAAGGGTTGAGGAGGAGTTTGAGGATGAGGATGGGGTGTTGAGGAGGGAGGATGAGGATGGGGGGGGGTTGAGGAGAGAGGATGAGGATGGGGGGGTTGAGGAGGGGGGTTGAGGATGGGGGGTTGAGGAGGGAGGTTGAGGAGGGGGTTGAGGATGAGGAGAGAGGTTAAGGATGAGGAGGGAGGTTGAGGATGAGGAGGGAGGTTAAGGATGAGGAGGGAGGTTGAGGAGGGTGATAAGGAAGGGGGGAAAAGACACAGGGAAGGGAGAGGGGAGAAGAGACACAGAGAGAGAGGGGGACACAGAGGGCACAAGAGGGACAAAGGGGGCAGCACATTTCCCACCCTCGGCTTATACTTGAGTCACTCATTTTACCCAGTATTTTGTGGTAAAATTGGTGCCTCGGCTTATACTCGGGTCGGCTTATACTCGAGTATATACGGTAGATTCTTTCATCGCATATGTAGGATCATTCTATTAGGGTATACAATATCATTGGAATTAAAGGTGTACTTTTCTCTCTCTCCTTGCTACTATTATAGCTTAAATTCAGGCTTAACATATAGACAAATCCCTCCTCCTCTTTTACCATTGCCCCTATCTTTCCTAAATAGGTTATACCATCCAGATTAACAGTCCAGTCATGAGATTCATCCCACCACGTTTCAGTAATGCCCAATAAATCCCATTTCTCATTAACTGCTAATAATTCTAACTCTCCCATTTTTCCTGGCAAGCTTCTGGCATTAGCAAGCATACACCTTATGTTATGAGTCTGTAGTTCTGAAGTGCCTGCCACTGAACTTGAGTCACTTAGCAATACCTCCCTATTGACTATAGTACCCCTCCCCCATCACCTCCCCCATGACTAGTTATTTTCATAAGTTTGTTTATTTCTTATTTACATATACAGTATTTATAACTGATTTTAAATATTCCATGTATGACTAAAGATATTTGTTTGTATCCATACAAATTGATCGAAATATATACGTGTGTGGTTTTTGTCCACTAATATCCAAGATATCTACACCAGGAGCTTTTTGCGCTGTCTCCCCTTTCCCTCTTATTTTCATATCTAATCATAGAACGTAGTGCACAGCATCCTTGAGACCAGCTGCAAGATCCCTAATTTCCTAATTTCACAAGATGATCAACTAAGAGATCATACCACGCCACATACAACTATCAATAACGGAATTTTACCAAGTGCATAATAAAAGGTCAGAAACATTGGCCACATCAAGAAATAACTAAACTAGGATACTCCATCAACTCGAAATTTGAAACTCAAAATATACT
Source organism: Discoglossus pictus (assembly GCA_027410445.1). NCBI lineage: Eukaryota > Metazoa > Chordata > Amphibia > Anura > Alytidae > Discoglossus > Discoglossus pictus. Next base: position 191,920,277 of record CM050170.1, read on the forward strand.
CTAAGCACTTTTGCCCAGGCTGAGGTTTAACAACCCCAGTACAACTTTTTATTTATTATTTTATTTATTTTAATATTTTTTCTGAAAACAGAAAATTACTATAAATATGATAATTGAAACAGTGCAATGTATAACAATATTGCGGTTAAATACTTTATTATTTAATTTGCACACAGTAGTCAGTTTTCCTTGCCAGGTGATGCTCCATCAGTCTGTGCTGGTAATTACAGTTCTTCTTAATGTCAATGATTGACGTATATTGTGCAAACAATGGAAATGACACATTTGCACATGTCAGCCTCCGTCACAGAGCTGGGAATAAGAATCAACCTAAAAAAACTTCATATGGCTGACTGCGTCATGGCAGGAAACTGAGATGTGCAAAGTGACTGCTGGCGTGCAGAAATGACCTGTTATTGCATATTAATATTCTCAAGAATTGGAGAAAATATGTATGAGAGTAAAATATGTAGTATGGTGACTCCTGGGGTGTAGGGTTCCAGGGGCTAATCCCGGCACTTGGGATGCAGGGCTCCAGGGGTTAATCACGGCACTTGGGATGCAGGGCTCCAGGGGTTAATCATGGCACTTAGGATGCAGGGCTCCAGGGGTTAATCACTGTTCCTGGGGTGCAGAGCTCCAGGGGTTAATCACTGCTCCTGGAGTGCAGAGCTCCAGAGGTTAATTACTTCTCCTGGGGTGCAGGGCTCCAGGGGTTAGTGACTGCTCCTGGGGTACAGGGTTTGAGGGGTTAATCTCTGCCCCTGGGGGGAAGAGCTTCAGGGGTTAATCACTGCTCTTGGGATGCAGGGCCCCAGGGGTTCATTACTGTTCCTGGGGTACAGGTTTTCAGGAGTTAATCACTGCTCCTGGGGTGCAGAGCTCCAGGGGATAATCCTTGCTTCTGGGGTTCAGGGTTCCAGGGGTTAGTTACTGGTCCTGGGGTACATAGTTTCTGGGGTTTATTCACTGCTCATGGGGTGCAGAGCTCCAGGGGTTAATCACTGCTCCTGGGGTGCAGGGCTCCAGGGGTTCATTACTGTTCCTGGGGTACAGGTTTTCAGGGGTTAATCACTGCTCCTGGGGTGCAGAGCTCCAGGGGATAATCCTTGCTTCTGGGGTTCAGGGTTCCAGGGGTTAGTTACTGGTCCTGGGGTACATAGTTTCTGGGGTTTAATCACTGCTCATGGGGTGCAGAGCTCCAGGGGTTAATCACTGCTCCTGGGGTGCAGGGCTCCAGGGATTCATTACTGTTCCTGGGGTACAGGTTTTCAGGGGTTAATCACTGCTCCTGGGGTGCAGAGCTCCAGGGGATAATCCTTGCTTCTGGGGTGCAGGGTTCCAGGGGGTTAGTTACTGCTCCTGGGGTACATAGTTTCTGGGGTTTAATCACTGCTCATGGGGTGCAGAGCTCCAGGGGTTAATCACTGCTCCTGGCGTGCAGGGCTCAAGGGGTTAGTTACTGCTCATGGGGTGCAGAGCTCCAGGCGTTAATCACTGCTCCTGGGGTGCAGAGCTCCAGGGGTTAATCACTGCTCCTGGGGTGCAGGGCTCCAGGGGTTATTCACTGCTCCTGGCGTGCAGGGCTCAAGGGGTTAGTTACTGCTCCTGGGGTACATAGTTTCTGGGGTTTAATCACTGCTCATGGGGTGCAGAGCTCCAGGGGTTAATCACTGCTCCTGGCGTGCAGGGCTCAAGGGGTTAGTTACTGCTCATGGGGTGCAGAGCTCCAGGCGTTAATCACTGCTCCTGGGGTGCAGAGCTCCAGGGGTTAATCACTGCTCCTGGGGTGCAGGGCTCCAGGGGTTAATCACTGCTCCTGGGGTGCAGAGCTCCAGGGGATAATCACTGCTCCAGGGGTGCAGGGCTCCAGGGGTTAGTTACTGCTCCTGGGGTACATAGTTTCTGGGGTTTAATCACTGCTCATGGGGTGCAGGGCTCCAGGGGTTAATCACTGCTCCTGGGGTGCAGGGCTCCAGGGGTTAATCACTGCTCCAGGCGTGCAGGGCTCAAGGGGTTAGTTACTGCTCCTGGGGTACATAGTTTCTGGGGTTTAATCACTGCTCCTGGAGTGCAGGGCTCCAGGGGTAAGCTACTACTTCTTGGGTACAGGGTTTCAGGGGTTAACCACTGCTCCTGAGGTGCAGGGCTCCAGGGGTTCGTAACTGCTCCTGGGATGCAGAGTTCAAGGGGCTAATCACTGGTTCTGGGGTGCAGAGCTCCAGTGGTTAGTTACTGAGCTATGTATGTTACACCCATGTCTGTATTACTTCTTATGTTTAGGGGCAAGCACTAGCATGTAAAGGGTCCCTGTAGACACTCCTTTGAACCACTGAACTTGAAAATATGGAAATGTCTTTAGAAAGTAAACCAAATAATATATAATAATTTATGATATTGTACATGCTGCAGTAGAATCTTCCATTTTTGTTTCTGTTGGTCAACTTCCTTAGCTGGGAGGAGACTTTGATATCTGCACCACAGGAATATAGCAGCTTCCTCTGCTAGTGGTTTCATTAGTCTTATGGAAAGTGCACTAAATAACAAGACATGTTAGTATAATCTCCTGAGAAAGTATCAGATGTTGTAGAAAAAACATATCCATAAACCGACACTCTATTACAAAAAACTTAGTCATAATAAGAAAATACAGATGTCTTAATATTTTCGATTTATTTGAGCACGCGTGACAACAACAGAATAGTATACACAATGTCTGCTGCTGGCACCGAATACATAAACTCCTTTTATAACATTTCCACATACAGAAAATGGTCTGCCCATTACCAAGCCCTTCTAGACCAATAAAAGATTATTTATATTTGTAAGCCAATTAAAAATCAAACACATACCTAGGGCCTCATTCTATTATCGGCCGTAGGAGATGCGGGGCCGCAAGGACCGGCCGCAAGCTATTCTGCTATTCTATTCCCCTCCGGCCGGGGATTCCGGCAGGCTTGCGGCCGGCGCCTTGCTATCCCTTGCGGCCGCTCTTGCCGGAGGAAAGCCTTTGATCTAAAACGTCCGCAAGAGTTTCGGCCGCAAGAAAATCCCGGTTGCTATTCTTTTGCTCCGGGAACCCTCTCTGCAAGGCTAAAACCGAGCCGCAGCTTACTTGCAGGAAAAAGGTCCCGCTTGCACCAATTAAGCACATTATAAAGCCGAAATAAAGCCATCCTGCACTCTGAGGAGACTATAAAGTGATTGTAGGTGTTAGCAAAAATAGCACAACATTCCCCTACACTCAAATCCGTAAATAAATGATTTTTTAATTTATGTCAAAAATCCATGGAAAAAGTCCCGAGGGCTTGGAGCACCTCAGACCCGGCCACGCTGCGGCCAGAAAATAAACAGTAAATGTAAACTCGGATTTGGGCTGATGTGCAAGCTTGAGAGGGGGTTGCTATTAATCCTCATGTCCCCCAATATGATCCCTAGCATTTACAGAGCTTTACAGTGCCGTCTTGAATTTATTTTTGCGTTTAAAGTTTTCTGAGCTTACGGCCGGTTGCAAGATATAGGGGGAATCGCAGCCTTGCGGCCGTTTTACAGCCGATAATAGAATGAGGCCCCTAGTATGCATCAAACATGTAAACTACCTAAATCATTGCGCAGATCACCTTATTTCTACAATTAATACGCAGTCAATAACTTGCTTTTCGGCCTGCACTTGGCCTTCCCTTGACTCACTCAGAACATATTTTTATGGGTTCAGAGATGTTATTGTCTCCTAGAAAAACTGCTAAATTAGAGGGATGCATAATTAACTGTTTCAGAGCTAAAGTTAGCCACATACTAAGGGTGCTACAAAGGTAATAAATTATATATATATATATATATATATATATACACAGTATATATATATATATATATATATATATATATATATTAAACTTCCCGTTATCCGGCACCCACAGGGACTCCCTATTGCCAGATAACTGTAGTTGCCGGTTAATTGGGAGCCCCCGTATTTAATGGTCTAAACGACCATTAAACCCCCCCAAAACCCCTCAAAATGCCTTTAAAAAGGCATTAGCTATTAAAACGACCATTTAGGGCCCAAAAAAACAATTAGATAAAAAGTTTGCATTTTTTTTTGCATTCTCGAACTGCCGGATAGTGCCGGTTTAGCAGGATTTTTTTTAAAATGGGGAATTGATGCCAGTGCCGGTTGCTTGAGAGTGCCGGCTGGTTGGGTTCCGGGAGTTTACTATATATATATATATATATATATATATATATATACTCATACTGCATGGATATTTGTATTTTACCCCAACACAGAATCAGCCTTAGCAAAGAAAATGGACCCCTACAGTAAATAGTAATTTCATATAGAAGGTTGTGTTTATTTTCTGTTCCTTCTCAAAACATTTTGCTTATTTTACTTATTCTAAAGACAATTGAGAAAATAGTGAATACAGTGATCCTTTAACAGTCCCCTCAAGTGGTCATCCCACAGGGTTTAATGTGTTTATTTAGTGAATAAAGCAATGAAAAGAAGCTGCTTCGCTGGAGTCTGAAACAATGTTTTATTCTTCAAATACTAATTTTATTGTTAATCAGTTATTAAATAAATAAACAAATTAAATATTGATATATAAGCACGCCACAAGTTATATATGCATATATTAAAGACTATTCAATTGTCCAAATCGTAATTACTTGAGCCCGTAATGGAGCCTGTATGTGTTACTGATATTTAATTGGCTACTTTTAGCAGCTCTCATTCCAATTGCGAGTTACAGGCTCAAAAGTACAGCGGTTGTCAAAAACATAACTCAGTCCTATCTCTTCCTTTGATGTTTCAAGCCCGCATGTACCAGTGCTAAAGATACAAAATCCATATTTAATTACAACAATTCCTCAAGCCTGCAATTGCCTTCAAACCAGTAAATGGCAAATGTATCAAAAAAACTCTACGAATACTAGCTAGGACCCGCAAGGGGGTTAAATACCTGTTCGTAACACTGTAAGAGCAAATAAACACACACTACTCTACTTAAAAATACTGGAAAAGCAATGAAAGGCATTAGAATTAATAGCACAACAGTCTCAAGCTCAGAAATCTGCAGGACCCCCGCAGCAAGGGTTAATGTGGGGACACTGGAGGTCCCCTGCATCATGGGGTTAATGGGGGGACCCTATGAGGGTATATCAGAGCCTGAATCGCTATTTGATTGACTTGTCAGCTCCATGTCTTAACCCGGTAATTGTGACGGGCTCCATTTCTATTGGCTGTTTCTGACTAGGGAGTTACGGGCTTGCTTAACTGGTCATGTTCAGGCCCGGAAATGCTACATACAATGGCATGGGTTAAGATTTCAGCTTTCGGGACAGGACTTGCGGGCTCGGCCAATTGAATAGCACCATAACCTGTGAGTGCTGCGGGCCTGCAGACTAAGGGCCTTATTCAAATGCGATTTGGCCAATTGAATAGGGCTCTATATAAGCACATAGCATATTTATTTCAGAGACGTTTTTATGTAGTGAAGACCTTGCTTTTGGATAGAAGTTAACTTTTGCCATGTGCTTATATAGAGCCCTATTCAATTGGCCAAATCGCATTTGAATGAGGCCCATACTGCCTATACTTCATAATTTGCGAGGCTTGAATTGAATGAGGCTCTAATTCTCCAAAGGAGCACCATATAAATCTAGGACTTCAGTGGTCCTGAAGAGCATCTTACAATACCTCATTGTAAGGTAATATATTTTTCTTTGTTGCATCTGAAGGATGGAATGTGTGGAAGAGGCACAGTTGGTTTTCCTGCAGCATGGGGATGTCTTTAGTGAGAAGGAGGAAGTATTTGATGCCGGAGTAGGTGGCTTTTTTTGTGCCCATAGGGACACTCCTGCAAGGACCTGCAAGGTAGGAAATTAGAATTTTTAAATGCATTGGAGGTCCCGATCGAGACCCCCGCTGCCAGGGTTAATATGGGGACACTTCGGGGGTCCCGATGGGGACCCCGAGCATAGAGGGGGGTTAATGTTAGGTGCCGCGGGGGTACTTACAGTACCCCCACGGCCAAGATTGGCTAATGGTGTGCCCCTGGCCCTTTAAGGACCTGCAGCGGGAATTTTTTAAAGTTTAAATTCAGCAGGGGTCCCGACCAGAAACTCTGCTGCAAGGGTTAATATGGAGAGGCTGCGGGGACCCTGATAGGGAACCCTGCAGCATGGGGATGTCTTTAGTGAGCAGGGGGAAGTATTTGATGCTTTTTTTGTGCCCATAGGGATTCTTCCGAGGGATGAGCTTCTCCCCATAGATGGCTGCTACGAGGAACATATTGAGGAATCTTTCCTCGCAAACAGCACACAGATGACTTGCGTGAAGCGAGGGAACAACAGGCCTTATAGCTGTATGGGTTATAATTACCTGTCAATGAGACCTACTGTTCATACTGTGTATTTCCTATTAGTTTCAAGAAAGTTTAAAAAGGTTTACGTTTGTTCCAGGTCCATTTATTTCAAGCTACCCATCAAGGACACAAGATAGGCCATGATTTAGGTTTAACACTGTATGAACACAAGGAGATGTAAATAGTATTCAACAGGCTGTTGAGCATGTAATTAACTTACATGGCAATCACACAGGGGTAAACCAAAATCATAGTGTGTCTGAAGGAGCTTGAGGAGATGGGTTGGGAAACAATGCTTTAGCACATCCTGGGCAGCAGATGTGTCCTTGGCCTTCTTGGTCCTTTTTAAGTGAACAAAGCCTGAAGTTAAACTACTTTATACATTGTCTCAAAAGCTTTTATAAGGCAACACTAGAACATTCCAAGTAATCCTCTTCTAATCCCGGATGGTTCATGACACATATGAAATAATTATTTTAAATGTTTTTTATTCTGAAATATCCTTTTGTGTATGTGCACCTGGGTGTATATTTTGGTGCATAATTAATTATGCAAATCTTGGTTGCTTTGTACGAATATGTTAATCAGAGTTACTAATTTTAGGAAAAATCAATTTATGCTCCATTTCTCCCCACCCCTCTTATATGATGTAGGTTGAATATTATTATTTGAGCTAAAACTTCTGAAATGGCTTTACAGCTTTTATATATTTTGTCATGAACCCCTTTCCCAGTTCCTGGATCTTAGCTCATCGAGCCAAAATAAAGGACAGACTGCTTGGCTTCAGTTAGTGGACAATTGTATTGTACTCTGTTTTGTCCCCTTGTTTACCAGATAATGTTAATGTACTCTATTTGAGGTCTGGACCACTAGACATGGAGACAGCATTGTGTGTATGTGAAGGTTGGCCTATTTTTCACAGGTGTCAGACAGGATGCTAGATCCCACTTGGAGTCAATTTCCTGTGTTTGTCTGTCACTCCCTGTCATTGTTGTGTTGTATACACCCACCTCTGTATCTAACCCTATAATTATTGAGACTTAAAAAAAAAAAAAAATCAGTTGATTGATGAGACATATAGAAATGGTATGTTCTCTTTACTCCTGGTGGCTGAGATGCTGATCCTATCTCCACCCTGCAAGTAACTTGTCCTGGTCAGTACCGCAGGAAAGTTCTGAGACTCCTGGATGTGATCATTCCTGATGGAGAGACCCTGACTGACACAGAAGCCAGATATCAGGGTGCTGGTGCTGAGATTTCCAAGAACCCAAAACAGTCCTTGTGGGTAGTTTACCTGTAGTCTATAGCAGGTGGCCCTGGACTGTAATAGCTACTACCCCTGGATTGTACATGTTGTTATTAAAAACACTGTAATCCCATCCTTATCACATGAGATGTCACATTGGGAATGTGGGGTGAGGGTTAGATGGAGAATGGTAGATAGGCAGAGAGGGATTGAGCTATAGAAAGTATTGCTGGAGGATGGTAGATGGTGAGAGTTGAAAAGAGGTTAGATATAAAAATGTTATAGGAGTAGATATAGCAGAGGTAAACGCTAGACAGATAAGGGTTGAGTGGGGTAGATGGAGAGAAAAAGCAAAGAGAAAGAGGACTAAGGAGGGTATATAGACTGGTGCCAAAAAAAGTAAAAAAAACAAGGACAAAGAAGGGCAGATACAAAGGGATTGGGGATAGATAAAGTAGGAGGTTACATAGATTGGTATTAAAGGTCTCAGCTGCCTTCCACCCAATCCTAACTCCTCTCAATCTTCCCTCTATGTCCTGGGATGGGTCTAAGAAAATAAAGAAATAGAGGTAAAATTTAACTATTTTATTTTATTTGTTTGGTCAAGATGGGTCATACAGGTCATGTATATGCATCATTCAAGATGGCCAGGTACTAGCAAAGAGGTTAGACAAATCATAGTCCAGTGTAGAAGGAACTGGCAACCCACTCCCGTATCTTTGGCAAGATAACTATATGGATGACCACAACCAGCCTAGGGTGTCCTAGGGTCACGGAGTGTTGGACATAACTGAACAACTAAATAAGAAGAAGAAGAACAACAACATACACATCATGGTTTATATATAACAACAAGCACTGGGATTTTCCCTAGTCATACCTGGTTCCAACACAGGTTGACAAAGCAATGGAAGACATGGTGAATACCTGAGAATGGAGGTGGCTGTATAATATATTACAAAACTTAAAATGAGTAATTAATGTATATTTGCTCTTTAATTTAGGTAATGAAATATATATATATATATATATATATATATATATATATATATATATATATATATATATATATATATATATATACTGTTAGCACAATAAAAAGGTGATGTTGGTAATTATTTAAAATAATTTATTTAAAATAATTTAAAATGTATATACTGTATATATATATACCTGTGTAATTGCTTTTATGCACTTTATGTTATTAGGAGTTGCTTATAATCTCTGTTTTTACTGCCTAAAGTCAACAAATAGTCCCTGTATGGGCGGGCCCATTGCAGCTCATGAAGACACAGACTCTGTTTTACTTGCTTGTATGTGATCCGTCATAGCCTAGAACACTTCACTTTGCACATTCAGCCCTATAGAGCCTGTGTCTCGATACGATGCAGATGATAGACCCATACAGGGACTATTTGATTAACACTGAAAAGCACACAGGGATGTTATCACATATATAGTTGTCAGCAGTGCGGGCTTGCCAAAGGTTGTTGTTAACGCTGCGGGCTCGCAAAGCTGTAGGCGATCATCCCTACGACCCCCTACGACTTTAGGCCCGCAAATGCGGTACCTCGCGAAGCAAGGGGCCTCATTTGTGGAGGTGGAGGCTCCCACGTTGGCTGCAATGAGCCGCCGGTGGGACTTACACCACAAAATGTACGGACTTAGGGCCTCATTCTATTATCGGCCGCAGCCGCTGCGGGGCCGCAAGGACCGGCCGCAAGCTATTCTGCTATTCTATTCCCTTACGGCCGGGGACTCCGGCAGGCTTGCGGCCGGTGCCTTGCTATCTCTTGCGGCCGATCGCGCCGGAGGAAAGCCTTTGATCTAAAACGGCCGCAAGAGATTTGCAATTCAATTGCTCCGGGAAACCTCTCTGCAAGGCTAAAAACGAGCCGCAGTTACTTGCAGGAAAAAGGTCTCGCTAGCACCAATTAAGCACATAAAATAGCTCAAATAAAGCCATCCTGCACTTTGAGAAGACTATAAAGGGATTTTAGGTGTTAGAATAAATAGCACATAATTATCCTGTACTCAAATCCGTAAAATATTTCATTTTTAATATCCGTAAAATATACATGTAAAAAGTCCAGAGTGCTTGGAGCACCTCAGACACGCCCACGCCGCAGCCGGCAAATAAACAGTTAATTTGAACTCGGGTTTGGGCAGATGTGCAAGCTTGAGAGTGGGTTCCTTTTAATCCTCATGTCCCCCAATATGATCCCTAGCATTTACAGAGCTGTACAGTGCAGGCTTGAATTTATTTTTGCGTTTTTATATTTCACAGTTTACGGCCGGTTCCAAGATATGCGGCCGGCCGTAAGAGGAGATCCTTGCAGGGCCGTATAATAGAATCGCGAGCAAACAGAACCCCCGCAAGGAATCGCAGCCTTACGGCCGATTTACGGCCGATAATAGAATGAGGCCCTTAGCATCCACAAATACGAGCCACAGGACTTAGAGAAAAAAAACATTACGAGCTCGCAAAAATACGACCTTAGCTCCCAAACTGTCTCACATGAAAACATTAAAAACAAAATAAATACACACAACAAACATATTACCCACAGCAAGGGGGGGCACCCAGGACCTCTGCAAGTGACGTTACACCTCAATTTAAGTACAAATTTACACACAGGAAAATCCCCTAAACGAGAGAAAAAATGGCCTCCGAAAAAAACGAAAACGAGGCTACAGGACCCTAAACAAGCAAAACACCACCAAGCACCTACGGATTTGAAAAAAAAGCCGTACGAGGTACAAGATACACCATTAACAAGGACGCTACATCATACACAGACACGTACCACATACACATTAGCCGACATTTTACAACACAATGCGGAAGTACACTACACACTGCACACATTGCTGACACTTACACCTCTGCTCCACAACACTGCAAACCAACATTGTATGCTTCAGGAACATCAAAACAGATTGTCAGCTCTTCAGCACAATGCTTCCTGCATATATTACTTCAAAATAGGTAAAGTATATTAATTTATTAATTATTTCATTAGCATACAAAAAAACATATACACAAAAAAAACTCACAATACACATAAAAGTCATTCACTGCTCCACTCACAACGATCGCCAACGCTGCTCATAGCACACAAACACTTGCAAGAAGCGCAAAAAACACATCACCGCCGACCAAACAATAACACCAAAAGCGCCTATCAGAAAAAAAATACAACAACCAACAACCACGTGATGAGCGCCGAAGGCACCCAATGGTTCTCGGAACTCCAACAAAATTAATCTCTCAACCAAACAACATGACCTGCCTTACAATATTATTGCCATCATTTTTTGACGGGCAAGTCGCTAGTATCACATATATAGTTGTGAGCGTACGAGTTGTTGCTAATGCTTGCAGGCTCGCGCAGCGAGCCGCGGCCCTCACTGCTCCTTGCCAGCAACTGCGACCCTTGCAAACTTTACGTCGCAACGCAAACAACACGACACACCAACTGCGACCCTTGCAAACTTCACATCGCAACGCAAACAACACGACACACCAACTGCGACCCTTGCAAACTTCACGTCGCAACGCAAACAACACGACACACCAACTGCGACCCTCGCAAACTTTACGTCGCAACGCAAACAACACGACACACCAACTACGACCCTCGCAAACTTTACCTCGCAACGAAAAAAACATACGAGACACGTTACCACACATTACGCGATTGCAAAAATCGGACGCAACTCGCGAACATGACAAAATTCAAAACACAATAAATACACACAGCACATACATAAATAGCTTACCTACAGCAAGAGGGAGCATCCAGGACCTCAAAAAAACAACTTACACCTTCATTTAAATCAAAATAAAAGAGTTTAGACACAAAAAAATTTGCTAAGCGAGAGAAAAAATGGCCTCCGAACAAAACGAAAACGAGGCTAAAAGACGCAAAACACCACAAGAAACTCGCAAAATACCACAAACGACCTACAGATATTTCGCTAAGACGCGTACCACACATTACCCGCCTTTTTTCGCCAATGCAGAAGTACACAACTACGCTAACGGTTTCATCCGCCATTTTACTCCAATGCGGAAGTACACAACTACGCTAACGGTTTCCTCTCACACACGCACACTATTACACTGCACACATTCATCACACTTTCACAGCAGCTCCACACCACTAATGCTGCAGCAACATCAAAACAGATTGTCAGCTCTTCAACAGAATGCTTCAAAATAGGTACAGTATATTCATTTATTAATCTATTATATATTTCATTATTACACACCAAACAGCATTAGCTACCTTACAATTTCATTGCCGTCATTTTTTGACGGGCAATTCGCTAGTACCTAATAACATCCAGGAACCCTCCATGTAAGGTTCAGAAGAAACCACTGAGTGCTTGGTGAAGAAAAGTCCAAGATCTGACCAATACATCAATTGAAATATAAGAAATCCCAACCTCACGTTATGGTCTGCCTATTATGTATCCTTTATACTCCTAAACAATGATGTACACTTTTTTAACTACGTAAAGCGCCTTGGAGAAAGTCGTTACATACAAATGTAAAAAAGTTAAATAATTGAACTCCAAAATGTTGAATTATTGCAAAATTATGTTAAAAAATGTTACATAAAATAATGCACTTGGATATTTACTCTTTATTTGGGAAGTGTGAAAACTGTTTATTTAAGGAACACAAGCAAACATTTAAAGGAAAATGACCACAAGGAACAGGGAGGGATAACACCATATGAATCAATGTCCGACTTCGGCTCTGGTCGGCTAGTGGATTAGAGAGGGATTTACTGCTCGGGCAAACAGATGATCGGCACTGGCCAGCTCCGAGCCTGAGACTTAAGCTTTTATAGCACCATCGCTCAAACCAAGCAGAAAATAACAAGTTGGATGTTACAATGTTATCTATACTTCCTTACATTACATGTTATTACACCTGGTGCCAGTACATTAACTTACACTTGTGACAATGTTGCAATCTTAATCATAGCTTAGCTTGCAACTTGATTTTTGTTGTTAAGTCGTTCAGTTGTGTTCAAATCTCCGTGACCCTAAGGACCGCAGCATGTCAGACACATCTTAATCCATAAGGTTTTCATGACAAAGATACGGCAGAGAGCGCCAGTTCCTTCACCAGGGGACTGCAATTTGTCTGACCTCTCTGCTATAACCTGACCATCTTGGGTGACCCTGCATGGTTTAGCTCACAGCTTCATTGAAGTATACAAGCCCCTTTACCATGACAATGTAGCGATCCAGAAGAATATACGGTATTCGATAGATACGTTATCTGAAATGGGTGCAGGAAAATAAGCAGGTATTTAAGAGCCCGATTCTGTTGAGCAATTGTAAGTTACTAGAGCTCGTAAGTGAAGCTTAAGGTTAATTTGCTATTCGATTGGCGTCTTTTTGCGGGCTCCAAACGGTTTACGGGTTACGGCTTTCTGTAGTTGTCAAACCCGGAACTTGCAGCCTCCTGAAGCCTTTGCTATTTCCCGTCCGCAAGAGTTAGGATCGCTAAAATCGCTACCCAGTTGCTCCAATTCCCGAAGCCCGAAAATGTTTTCACACCCGTAAATGGCAAATGTAGAATAAAATCCTACGAGTGCTAGAGAGGACCTGCAAAGGGGGTTAAACACCTATTCGTAGCACTGTAAATGCAGATAAAAAAATCAATACTGCTCTGTAAATAACGGGGAGAGCGATGAAAGACATTAGAATTAATCGCACAACCGTCTCAAGCTCACAAATCGCAAATAAGATTTATTTTTATGTTTAATTTCCGGGTTGTATCGATCTTGGGAATCAATGCGTTAATACATATCAGACCACCCACATGGACTAGAACAGTATTGACAATCATTTTTATTATTTTGTATTTTGCAAGTGTGCGAGTCTGATCGCATATCGGACCCCTAAATGCTAATTGATTGGCATGTAACCTCCATGTTTTACTGACATTATGATGACAGTCTCATTTACTATTGGTTGTTTTGAAATGGGTGGTTACGGTCTTGTTTAATTGGTCATATTCACGCCCTGAAATGCTACGTACAATTGCATGGTTTACGGTTTTGGCATAGTACTGGAGTCGTATCAGAGTTCAAGCCCGCAGAAAGCTTGCAGGCATATGTCCTGTATACCGCGAGATGCAGGCTTCTAATTGAATCGGGCTCTCAGATCACAGTCTGTTTGTCTCTGGTAGTGGCCAAAATAAAGACGCCCTGAATGGTATCTGGCAGTTAGACCCTTTCCCTACCATTATAAAGCACTTTGAGACTCAAATTAGCATACTGAGCCGCACATAAGCATACAGGAACTGCAAAATCAAATATTTCAGGAATTATTTACTCTAGAAAAAAACTGCCAGTACAATGTATAGACACATTTTTTATGTTATTTAAAACTAAATAAACTTTCTATTGGGATGAGTCAATGCCTTGAAAGTTGTAGATGAGCGTAGCATTAGCAGTAGAGATAGGGATTGTGTTTTTTGGCACCAACTTTGCAATAGAGTGATAATTTGATTCTGAGAACAATAAGAGCAACATAATGACAACAGGGTATATGACTAAGTTTATAAATGCTGTAGCTCTGGGAGACCACACAGTAAAAATGTCATAGTAATTATGCTCTGTAGCTTGAGTAATTTTGGCAGTTACAGTATTGTTTTTTCTGATTCTCATTACAGAAACACTGCAACTCTGCTTTTAAAATGTAATATAATATACAATATTTTAGGTTTTAGATATTTTAGATTTTTTAGAATGTAAAAAAATTGCGTCTAAATTATTAGCGTTATATGCAATTATGCCCCAGTGGAATTTACCATTTTGGTTTTTGCTGATCAACTTCCAGAAACGGGAAGATAATTCAAATACAGAGGATGCTTCAATTTGTAAAATGGAAATGTGTCAGCTAAAATTTACATTATTTGCAATATGGATATTGGAAAGATTAATAGTTTACAAGGACATCGCTATTCAGAAAAAGTAGCAGACATAAGTAGCTCAAAAAAGAAAATGAAAGCCAGCAGTAAAGATTATATGCATATAAAACCCATTCTTATCTTCTTTGTTCACCCCTCACAGAACCCATCCTCCTGTACTTTGCTGTAATCCAGTCCTTGCTCTCTCTCACTTCTTCCCTGATACACATCCCCAGCATGCTGAACTGCGCCAAACTGCCACTTATTGGATCTTCTGTAGAAATGCTCTTTTTTTAAACATGCACAGACTAATTTCCAGTCAGAGGGGTGTGCCGCCAAGGAGACCCATGGAGAACCTTTGCGGGTGGGGACAGGATGGGGGTGGGGGCGGCATCTACACAAGAGGAAAAAAAAATCAAATGAAAAACAATTACACAGCGCTACCCCCTAGAGGAGGGCCCGGCTGCACTGCACCACTGGTGGTAGCGCTGCCTCTTATTCAATGGCTACATTTTAATAACCCTCCACTTTTGAAAGTATAAGTACTCCATTGTCTATAAATGTATTAGTCCACAAAGCCTTAATACTTAGGGCCTTATTCTTTAAGCTACTTGCAAATGCCTTGAACCAGTAATTTTGGCTGGGGGTGTTTTTCTTTAAATGTTTAGATGTTTTCCATTGACTCCAGCTCACAATTTCCGACCTCAAGGCTAAACCCATAAACCCGGCCTTTTTACATCTGATTTCAGGGGTGTGATCATATAATCTGACAATATTTAAGCAAGACCGTAATTTACTTCTTAGACACAGCCAAAAGTAAATAAGAGCGTCATCATGACGTCATGATTCGTAGTCAGAGACTAATTAGCGTTGAGAAGTAAATCTAGCAATTGGACTTGCAATCCAGAAATGCAGAAATCAATAAAAATCATTAAAGCAACTGTTCTAGTCCATGATATGTATTAACCCCTTAAGTTCCAAGATCCATTTCACACAAACATTTAAAAAAATAATAATCCTAATGTGTTTCTATGTCTTCCTATATTTTTTATGTACAGTATTGTGTGTTTAATTGCTGTTACAGCTCTAAATTGATTGGAAAAGGCCTTAGGAGTCCTCTTGAGTACCTGTAATATTTTTGACAGAAACGTGATACTTTTTTTATTTACGAGTTTGAAAATATTTGCAATTTAGAACTGCTAGTCTAAAAGAATATCGATTTTGTGTAACCTTAATTAGAGCTTGTAATATTCAAGCTGTGCTAAAACCAATGAAGTTCTAAGCACGGTGTTGCGTCTTTGGCCAGCCCATTGTGATTGTGAACTCGTAATCGGATTGCGAGAAGCTAATAGAATATGTGGCAATTTTCAGAGTGGTTTTAAGTATCCTTTAGATTGTAAGTTTGTGAGTTTTCAATCTTACATGGTGCTTTGGAGAAATTCTAAGCTCAAAGACAGGGCCCTCCTGCAACGTGTTAATATTGCTATTGTTTTTGCTTTGATTGTAACCCATGTATAGCGCTACGGAATATGTTGGCGTGTTACAAATAAATGATAATAATAATAACAATCATAATAATAATAATAATAACAAAGTGTGTATACATTTATGAATTGGGCAATAGAATAGGGCCCTTACTTTGTGCCACGGTTACTTGAGTCTACACACCAACACCAACTTGAGTCTATACTTCTCTGTTGCATTCATGTGTATGTGTGGGTGGGGGGTTGTACATTTTTTGCGAGTCACATTTAACCCAGCCAGTTCCTTTGTGCTACCACCTCCTCCTGTAGCTTAGGCCTAGGCATGTCTCCATGACTGTTTGGAGCTACTTGCCCATTGAGGGAAGACAACCCAATACCTGGTTTCCAGCTTCCGACTGGGACCTACTCCCTGTCATGAGCTCGTGGGTGAGTAGATCTAATTGAGACCTGCTCTAGCTTTTTTCTATTTTTTTTTTATTATTTTGATTAATGTTAACCTAGAGGGCTGGATCTAGTTTAACATTTGTTTGCTAGGGATGGACATGCTTTAATATTGAATAACTTAGATCCCATTGTATTTGTATCAATTTTTTCACTGATTAATATACTCTTTGCTTTGCTTTAGACATATATAATATTCTGTGAACTTTGTAGACCGTATTATATGAGACAGAATGTATTCAGTTGGAATCTATCATTATTAATACATAAGTATGGTTTCATCATGGTGACTGTTTACAGTAATCTCTTATCTTCACCCTTCTCTTGTTTAAAACCCATATAAATATAATCCTGAATATAAGCTTGATGGCTATTTATTAATTGACTTAATAGGATTCCGAGATGCTTCTTACAAATACAGGTAGTTACTCGTAACCGATATCTTATTATTAGAATGTGGAAAATTCAAATACTTTGGGAATATTGAAAAATATATATTTCAAAGCTGTTGCAAGATATTGAACTGTTATTTAAACTCAGTGACACTTTGTTATATATTTAGTGACAGAAGGCATAATGAATTAAACCAAGGCATTGCTTTTATAATATAACATTTACAATATGCAACATAAATAAAACAATGGGAAATTACTATAATAATTGAGGAATTCATAATATTGTAAATTGTTTTTTTTTTTTTTTTAGAATCTTGGACATTAAATAATAGGTTCTATTCTAAATACTACCAGGTATAGTGTACCTTAAAGGCAAATCTAAATTTCCTGGATTATGAATGCATCTGATAGAGGAGAATAAGTAGTGTATGTAAACTCTTTTTTGCATGAAAAAATACCAAAATAAACATTTACAAACTCACACTGATGTTTGCTAAATCTTTTCAGTTTGCAAGCGGAGGCTTTTGTTAGTAGGCACCCCTCAAAAAATCCCTGCTAAGATTACCATAAAATTCTTATTTTTTTTTGTCCAATCAGGAGAAAGAATAGGTTGATACATTTGTATCATGCTCTGGGGTTCCTGTGTTACAAAGCAGCCTGGGATATGTTAACTCTATCTCTCTCTATCCTTGTGCTCTGATTCAGCTGTGAGCTCAGACCTCACCCAACCGTGTGATTCCATCCAGCAGCAAGTACTTCCTTTGAAAGGTCAAACTCTGTATCTGGCTGCTTTATTGTGTGTACTTGGCTATGTAAGCTCCATGTGGGTGTGCAAAGCTGTATTTTACTTTCCTTTCTGTAACTTTGTAAATACACTGAACTTATCTATATAACACATACAGTGTCTTGCAAAAGTATTCACCCCCTTGACTTTTTACCTATTTTGTTACATTACAGCCTTAAGTTCAATGTTTTGTTAATCTGAATTTTATGTGATGGATCAGAAAACAATAGTCTAATTTGGTGAAGTGAAATGAGAAAAATATATAAATAAAACTATTTTTTGGAAATAGAAAACAGAAAATTGTCATGTGCGTATGTATTCACCCCCTTTGTTATGAAGCCCATAAAAAGCTCTGGTGCAACCAGTTACTTTTACCAGTCACATAATTAGTGAAATGGTGTCCACCTGTGTGCAATCTAAGTGTCACATGATCTGTCATTACATATACACACCTTTTTTGAAACACCTAAGCAAGAGGCACCACTAACCAAACACTGCCACGAAGATTAAAGAACTCTCCAAACAAGTAAGGGACAATGTTGTTGGGAAGAACAAGTCAGGGTTAAGTTATAAAAAAATATCCAAATATTTGATGATCCCCAGGAGCACCATCAAATATTTCATAACCAAATGGAAAGAACATGGCACAACAGCAATCCTGCCAAGAGACAGCCACCAAAACTCACGGACCGGGCAAGGAGGGCATTAATCAGAGAGGCAGCACAGAGACCTAAGGTAACCCTGGAGGAGCTGCAGAGTTCCACAGCAGAGACTGGAGTATCTGTACATAGGACGACAATAAGCCATACGCTCCATAGAGTTGGGCATTATGGCAGAGTGGCCAGAAGAAAGCCATTACTTTCAGCAAAAAACAAAATGGCACGTTTTGAGTTTGCGATAAGGCATGTGGGAGACTCCCAAAATGTATTGAGGAAGGTGCTCTGGCCGGATAAAACTAAAATGTAATTATTCGGCCATCAAAGAAAACGCTATGTCTGGCGCAAACCCAACACATCACATCACCCAAAGAACACCATCCCCACAGTGAAACATGGTGGTGGCAGCATCATGCTGGGGGGATGTTTTTCAGCAGCCAGGACTGGGAAACTGGTCAGAGTCTCCAGCAACCATCTTGCAACTCTCCTCTGGCTTTTTGCACACACTGCTACAAGCCTCCAGCAACCATCTTGCAACTCTCCTCTGGCTTTTTGCACACACTGCTACAAGCCTCCAGCAACCATCTTGCAACTCTGCTCTGGCTTTTTACACACACTGCTTTCTCAGCCCTCCCTCCCTGCCCCACTCCCACCCACCCTTGCGTTGTCTTAATTTATAGATACCCACCTGACTTACACCTGCTTACTCAGCATCACCTGCTTCAAATTATTCAACTAATTTAATACACACAAAAAAATATATATATATAATTACACACAACCCAGCTACTCTCTCATCTCGGTCACTAACAATTTTTCTTTTACTCTCACACCTTTATCTCATCTACTCCCTACACCTACACACTGTGTCGAAATGCTCTCTCACTTTTTTCTCCTCCTCATCTTCTACTGCCTCTCTCTCAGACTTTCATTTGCAGCCTATCCCCCAATACTATAACCATCTCACCTTCCTTGCTTTCCTCTCCTCTCCTCTGCTCCCACAAGCTATTCTCTCTCCTCCAATCACAATCTCATCCCCTCCCCAACATTCATAAGCAGAAACATCACTGTAAGTCCCACTCCCATAGTCTCTCACTCTCACTCCTCCTTCTGCTAGCTGCTGGAGACATATCCCCTAACCCAGGTCCCTCCCTCGTTTCTACCTGCTTTCAGCCACGCTCTGCTCCAAGGGCAGAAAACACCAGAAAAACACAGAATTTAATACCCATCACTTGTCACAAACCCTCCACTCTTCCTTTCTCCTGTGCTCTCTGGAACGCACAATCTATCTGCAATAAACTCACTTTCACTCAAGACCTTTTCACTACCAACTCCCTCAATCTACTGGCTCTTACTGAAACCTGGCTCTCCTCTTCTGATACTGCCTCCCCTGCAGCACTCTCGCATGGTGGTTTTCACCTCAGTCACACATCTAGACCTGGAAACAAACAAGGTGGTGGTGTGGGTGTATTACTTTCTTCTCGCTGTACGTTTCACCTCATACCCCCTATCGCATCCCTCCAATTTTCGTCTTTTGAAGCTCATACTATCCGTCTCTTCTCTTCTATCTCTCTACGTGTTGCTGTAATCTATTGCCCCCCAGGTACTCCCTCTCTATTTCTCTATCACTTTTCCGCCTGGCTCCCATACTTTCTTTCCTCCAACATTCCCACACCGATACTTGGTGACTTCAACATTGACACCCCCACCTCCTCAGCAGCCGCCAAACTACTTGCACTCATCTCTTCCCTCGGCCTCTCACAACTTACAGATTCTTCAACTCACTATGCTGGACACTCTCTCAACCTTATTTTTACCAATATTACCCATACCTCCAACCTAGTCATCCACCCTCTTCCTCTATCTGACCATCACCTCCTTACCTTCAACCTCACCACATCTTCCTCCCATCACTCTTCTTCAACCCCAGCCACAATAACCCACAGAAACCTGCTAGAACTCGACCCTACCCAACTCTCCACTGTGCTCCAACCTCTTCTCAGCACTATCACCAACCTCAACTGCCCTGACACTGCCACCTCACACTACAACTCTACTCTCTCTTTCACCCTTGACACCCTTGCCCCCATAACTACACGCAGACGCCCTCAATCTCATCCACAACCATGGCACACTAAGCACACAAGTTGCATTCAGAAGTGCTCCCGCACTGGTGAACGACTATGGAGGAAATCACGCTCCGTCGCAGATTTCCTTCACTACAAGTTTATGCTACGTTCCTATTCCTCTGCCCTCAACCTGGACAAACAGCATTACTTCCCATCACTAATATCATCTCTGTCCTCCAACCCCAAACGTCTTTTTGCCACTTTCAATACTCTCCTCCGCCCACCACCTCCCCCCATCCCTTCCTGTCTCACGGGTGAAGACTTTGCCAACCATTTTACACATAAAATTCAATCTATCCACAATGAACTCTCCTCTCACCGTGGCTCACACACTTCACTCTCTCAACTAACTCAACTAACCAACAACACCCAATCTACTCCCCTCTCCATTCCCACAGCCACTCTGAACTACTTTACCCCTGCAACAGAAGATGAAGTCTCCATCCTAATATCATCCTCTCACCTGTCCTTTAGATCCTATTCCATCTCAGCTCATCCCTCCCCTCTCTACTACACTAATCCCAGCTCTCACACACATCTTCAACCTTTCCCTAAACACTGGCACGTTTCCATCATCTCTAAAACATGCCATAATTACACCCACTCTCAAGAAACCCTCATCCGATTCTGACGTTGCATCTAACTATTGCCCTATCTCTCTACTTTCCCTGGCTTCCAAACTGCTGGAGCATCTCATCTATAACCACCTTACCAGTTTCATCTCCTCTAACTCTCTTCTGGACACTTTACAATCCAGCTTTCGGCCCCAACACTCCACTGAGACAGCCCTCATAAAAGTCACCAATGACCTGCTCACCGCCAAGTCTAAAGGCCACTTTTCTATTTTGCTTCTTCTGGATTTCTATGCCGCCTTTGACACAGTTGACCATTCACTTCTACTCCACATTCTCTCCTCCCTCGGCATTCGAGACACTGCTCTCTTGTGGTTCTCATCATACCTCCAAGAACGATCATTTAGCGTCTCCTTCTCCGGCACATCTTCTTCTCCTCACCCCCTGTCTATTGGCGTACCCCAAGGATCAGTCCTAGGCCCCCTCCTCTTCTCCATCTACACATCCTCACTCGGCACCCTAATAAACACTTTTGGGTTCCGGTACCATCTCTATGCAGATGACCCAAATCTACCTCTCAGCACCAGATCTATCCCCCTCTCTTCTAGCACACGTCTCCGACTGCCTCTCTAGTATATCCTCTTGGATGTCCGCCCACCATCTGAAACTCAACATGTCTAAGACTGAACTCTTAATCTTCCCACCCTCTACTACAACGTCAATTCCTCACATCGCTCTCACTCTGTCAACAATGCCATCATCACTCCCACATCCCAAGCCCGTTGTCTCGGGGTTCTACTGGACCCTGCCCTCTCTTTCATCCCACACATACAGTCTCTAACCAAATCCTGTCTTTTCCATCTAAAAAACATATCCGAAATACGCCATTACCTTACACAAGACACAACTAAGATTCTAATACACTCTCTCATCATTTCTCATCTTGACTATCGCAACTCGCTTCTTGTTGGCCTGCCCATCACTCGCCTCTCCCCACTTCAATCCATAATAAATGCCTCCGACAGACTCATCTTCAGTACACATCGTTCAGTATCGGCAGCTCCTCTTTGTCAATCACTTCACTGGCTTCCCTTAGCCTCCAGAATAAAGTTTAAAATCTTGACTCTAACTTATAAAGCCCTCAACAACAGCGCACGCCCATACATCTGTGCTCTCATCTCCAAATACTCCCCCACACGCCCTCTTCGTTCTGCTAACGACCTTCTTCTTTCTACCACTCTTGTCACCTCCTCTCACTCCTGCCTCCAGGACTTTTCTCGCACTGCCCCTATTCTCTGGAACTCCTTGCCTCGCTTCACCAGACTATCCTCCTCCCTTAAATCCTTCAAAACATCAATAAAAACGCACCTCTTTAAAGAAGCCTATAACCTTCCTCCCTAACATGCTCAGCACTACTCTCTCCCTACTGTACCAAATACAAACTTCAACCTTTAGATTGTAAATCTGAGAGTTTCAATCACGCGTCGGTGCTTTAGGGAAAGTGCTATGGACACCGGATTCCAAGCTCAAAGACAGGGCCATCCACTCTTTGCAATGTGTGAATCTTGAACTTGTCATTGCCTGTGACTTAACTTATGTATAGCGCTACGGAATATGTTGGCGCGTTACAAATAAACGATAATAATAATAATAATAATAATAATAATGGTGCTAAATACAGGGATATTCTTGTGCAAAACCTGTACCACTCTGTGCGTGATTTGAGGCTAGGACGGAGGGTCTCACCTTCCAGCAGGACAATGACCCCAAATACACTGCTAAAGCAACACTTGGGGGGTTTAAGGAGAAACATGTAAATGTGTTGGAATGGCCGAGTCATGGCCCAGACCTCAATCCAATAGAAAATCTGTGGTCAGACTTATAGATTGCTGTTCACAGGCACAAACCATCCAACTTGAAGGAGCTGGAGCAGTTTTGCTAGGAGGAATGGGCAAAAATCCCAGTGGTAAGATGTGGCAAGCTCATAGAGACTTATCCAAAGCGACTTGGAGATGTGATGCCGCAAAAGGTGGCTCTACAAAGTATTGACATTAGGGGGGTGAATAGTTATGCACATTGAATACTTTCTACAGGCCCGTTGTCTTGGGGTTCTACTGGATCCCGCCCTCTCTTTTATTCCTCACATCCAATCGATAACTAAATCTTGTCAGTTTTACCTAAAAAACATCTCCAAAATTCGTCATTATCTTACACAAGAGACAGCTAAAATTCTAAGACACTCTCTCATCATATCTCGACTACTGCAATTCCCTTCTTGCTGGCCTCCCCATCTCTCGTCTGTCTCCCCTCCAATCCATAATGAACGCCTCCGCTAGACTCATCTTCAATACCAAACGCTCAGTGTCTGCAGCTCCTCTCTGTCAATCACTCCACTGGCTTCCCATAGCTTCCCGAATCAAATATAAAATCATGACCCTAACACATAAAGCCCTCAACAACAGTGCACCCCCTTATATCTCTGCTCTTGTTTCAAAATACTCTCCCAACCGCCCCCTTCGTTCTGCTAACGACCTTCTTCTTTCCTCCTCTCTCATCACCTCCTCTCACTCCCGTCTTCAGGACTTTTCTCGTGCAGCCCCTACTATCTGGAAGTCCTTGCCTCGCTCCATTAGATTAACTTTCTGCCTCAAAACCTTTAAAAAATTACTAAAAACACACCTATTTAAAAAATCTTATCACCTTCAGCCTTTATAATTACAACACACTCCACAGCTTAAAAACACTCCCACCCACAATCTACAGTACAGCTCACAGACCCCTCCAATTGATTAAACAAATTGCATTCACGTTGCCATTTTGTATTTGTCACCCTCTTGTATCACACCTAAACCCTTAGATTGTAAGTTTGCGAGTTTTCAATTGTGTGTCCGTGTCTTGGAAACAAGCACTATGTACATTTGATTATATGCTCAAAAACAGGGCCCTCCATTCTTTAAGGTGTTAAGTTTGTTTTTTGCCATGTACTAACCCCCTGTACAGCGCTACAGAATATGTTGGCGCGATATAAATAAAGATAATAATAATAATAATAAAATGAGGATGGGGGGTTGAGGAAGGGGTTTAGGATGAGGATGGGGGGTTGAGGATGGGGGTGTTGAGGATGAAGGTTGAGGATGAGGGGGAGTTGAGGATGAGGAGGGGGGTTAAGGATGAGGAGGGGGGTTGAGGATGAGGATGGGGGGTTGAGGATGAGGAGGGGGTTTGAGTATGGGAGGGTTGAGGATGGGGGAGTTGAGGTTGAGTAGGGGGGTTTAGGATGAGGGGGGGTTGAGGATGGGGGTTGAGGATGGGGGGGTTGAGGATGAGAATGGGGGGGTTGAGGATGAAGAGGGGGGTTGAGGATGGGGGGTTGAGGAAGAGCATGGGAGGGTTGAGGATGAGGATGGGGGATTGAGGTTGAGGAGGGGGGTTTAGGATGAGGAGGGGGGGTGAGGATGGGGGTTTGAGGATGGTGGGGTTGATGATGAGGATGGGGGGTTGAGGATGAGGAGGGGTGTTGAGGATGGGGGGGTTGAGGTTGAGGAGGGGGGTTTAGGATGAGGAGGGGGCGTTGAGGATGGGGGGGTTGAGGATGAGGATAGGGGTTAGGATGAGGATGGGGAGTTGAGGTTGAGGAGGGGGCATGAGGTTGAGGAGTAGGGCTGAGAAGAGAGGTTGAGGAAGGGGTTTGAGGAGGGAGGTTGAGGAGGGGGGTTGAGTTGGGGGGTTGAGGATGACGAGGGGGGTTGAGGATGGGGTGTTGATGATGAGGATGGGGGTTGAGAAGGGGTTGAGGATGAGGAGGGGGGTTGTGGAGGTAGGTTGATAATGAGGAGGGAGGTTGAGGAGGGAGGTTGAGGAGGGAGGATGAGGAGGGAGGATGAGGAGGGTGAGGGAAAAAGACAAAGGGAAGGGAGAGGGGGAAGAAATACAGGGAAGGGAGAGGGGGAAGAGACACAGGGAAGGGAGAGGGTGGAAGAGACACAGGGGAGGGAGAGGAGGGGAAGAGACACAGGGGAGGGAGAGTGGGGGAGAGACACAGGGGAGGGAGAGTGGGGGAGAGACACAGGGGAGGGAGAGGGGAGAAGAGACACAGGGGAGAGAGGGGGGGCACAAGAAAGGAGCACAGAGGGCACACAAGAGGGGGACACAGAGGGCACAAGAGGGACACAGGGGGCAGCACATTTCCCACCCTCTGCTTATACTCGAGTCACTAAGTTTTCCCAGTATTTTGTGGTAAAATAGGTGCCTCGGCTTATACTCGGGTCGGCTTATACTCGAGTATATATATATATATATATATATATATATATATATATATATATATATATATATATATGATAAATTATAGGTCAAAGCTTTCACAGGAAAGACATACAGCTCCATAGCCTCTACTAGTGGCCAAATCTGGTTCTGTCCTCCATTTAATCAAGGGGGATTTGTCCCCCTCATCCCCCCCCCACCCCCCCCCCCCCCCCCCCCCCCCCCCCCCCCTAGTTCCTATGCCCCTGTCCCTGCCACAGCTGAGCAAGGGCCACAGATATATCAAACTAAGATGAGGCAACACGTACCTAACAATTCTTATTTATCCCCATTGTTTTTATTTTTATTCTGTCCATTATCACAACTCAAAATGAGGCATCAACAATGACAAATGCATTGAAATAAAGTATTACAAACTTCCTTTCAAACAGATTACATAAAATAATGTACTTGTTCACTTCTCTATTAATGAAAAACAGTTTATTTAAAGAGCATTAGCAAAAATATAAATGCAGAAGATTACAATAAGATTACAATTATTAGTAGTAATTATTGTTATTATTATTATTAATAATAATAATAATAATTACAAGGAGTGATGTAACCCTATGAATCATCAGCTATCTCTGCTCTGAGGAGCCAAGGACTAGTCTGGACAAACAGGTGCTCTGCTCCATCAGTTTGGAGCTGAACCTATTTGGTCACAATTAGACTTAAAGACAAATCTAAGTTTGCTCGATTAATACAGTCAGGTCCATAAATATTGGGACATAGACACAATTCTAAACTTTTTGGCTCTATACACCACCACAATGGATTTGAAATGAAACTAACAAGATGTGCTTTAACTGCAGACTTTCAGCTTTAATTTGAGGGTATTTACATCCAAATCAGGTGAACGGTGTAGGAATTACAACAGTTTGTATATGTGCCTCCCACTTTTTAAGGGACCAAAAGTAATGGGACAATTGGCTGCTCAGCTGTTCCATGGCCAGGTGTGTGTTATTCCCTCATTATCCCATTTACAAAGAGCAGATACAAGCTCCAGTGTTCATTTCAAGTGTGCTATTTGCATTTGTTGCTGTTAACTCTCAATATGAGATCCAAAGAGCTGTCACTATCAGTGAAGCAAGCCATCGTTAGGCTGAAAAAACAAAACAAACCCATCAGAGAGATAGCAAAAACATTAGGTGTGGCCAAATCAACTGTTTGGAACATACTTAAAAAGAAAGAACGCACCGGTGAGCTCAGCAACACCAAAAGACCCGGAAGACCACAGAAAACAACTGTGGTGGATGACCGAATAATTATTTCCCTGGTGAAGAAAGCACCCTTCACAACAGTTGGCCAGATCAAGAACACTCTCCAGGAGGAAGGTGCATGTGTGTCAAAGTCAACAATCAAGAGAAGACTTCACCAGAGTAAATACAGAGGGTTCACCACAAGATGTAAACCATTGGTGAGCCTCAAAAACAGGAAGGCCAGGTTAGAGTTTTCCAAGCAACACCTAAAAAAGCCTTCACAGTTCTGGAACAACATCCTATGGACAGATGAGACTAAGATCAACTTGTACCAGAGTGATGGGAAGAGAAGAGTATGGAGACGGAAAGGAACTGCTCATGATCCAAAGCATACCACCTCATCAGTGAAGCGTGGTGGTGGTAGTGTCATGGCGTGGGCATGTATGGCTGCCAATGGAACTGGTTCTCTTGTATTTATTGATGATGTGACTGCTGACAAAAGGAGCAGGATGAATTCTGAAGTGTTTCGGGCAATATTATCTGCTCATATTCAGCCAAATGCTTCAGAACTCATTGGACGGCGCTTCACAGTGCAGATGGACAATGACCCGAAGCATACTGCAGAAGCAACCAAAGAGTTTTTTAAGGGAAAGAAGTGGAATGTTATGCAATGGCCAAGTCAATCACCTGATCTGAATCCGATTGAGCATGCATTTCACTTGCTGAAGACAAAACTGAAGGGAAAATGCCCCAAGAACAAGCAGGAACTGAAGACAGTTGCAATAGAGGTCTGGCAGAGCATCACCAGGGATGAAACCCAGTGTCTGGTGATGTCTATGCGTTCAGACTTCAGGCTGTAATTGACTGCAAAGGATTTGCAACCAAGTATTAAAAAGGGAAAGTTTGTTTTATGACTGTTAATCTGTCCCATTACTTTTGGTCCCTTAAAAAGTGGGAGGCACATATACAAACTGTTGTAATTCCTACACCGTTCACCTGATTTGGATGTAAATACCCTCAAATTAAAGCTAAAAGTCTGCAGTTAAAGCACATCTTGTTAGTTTCATTTCAAATCAATTGTGGTGGTGTATAGAGCCAACAAGTTTAGAATTGTGTCGATGTCCCGATATTTATGGACCTGACTGTACATTTCTGCAATGCTTAGGCTAAAAACATCATTGATATATGCAGCCCATTTCATAAAACATTTTATTTTTATCAATGTCAAAAATCCCTCTAGTTATTATGTTGATGCCCCCATGGGTGCCTACACAGACACCTGATTCCCCCAATCAGAATGGAGCATTTGGTAATCAATTTGAACTTTTTACTAATCTGCCCTGTGTTCCCAGCCAATAGGTGAGCACTGATGTCACTGCTAGGATGTGACCCGCACAGGTTCTTCCTGCTCTCTGCTGTGCAGCTGGACCCGCCTACACCCCTGATCAGCACAGACAGAGCTGTGTGTGTGTGTGAAACCTGCAGGTGCTGTGTGTGTGTCAGACCTTCCGCTGTCACTAGAGAGAGTGAGTGAGTGGTGAGTGAGCAGAGAATATTTTATTCTTTAGTAATAAGCACAATTACATCCCAAGTGAGACTGTCTATACAGGAAGAGTCTTTCTCTGAAGCAGCAGAGAGATGAAGCAAAGGAAGTGCTTGCAGAGATCTGTCCTTCCAACCCCAGTTCTTGTACTGAGCATGCCAGAAGACACTGAGGTGATTATTGATACAATGTATTAGCCTTCTTCTGATTGGGCACAACTGAATATGAATTTTATGCAAATTTAGCTGAGATTTTATAGGGGAGTACACTATCAAATGCAACTTGCAAAAACCATAAGAAATTTTGCTACCTTCAAGGTAAAAAGTTGTGTTTTTTTCATGCAAAAATGTTGTCATGCACTACTAATTCTCCTCTATCAGATGCACTCATAATCCAGCTATGCTTTTAAAGGGATAGGTGAGGTTCCTGGATGTTACTGCATTTAAAATATATCTCTGCATCCATTTGCTTTTATGCACTTTATATTACTAAGTGCTTATAAGCTCTGTTTTTACTTACTAAAATCAGTCAAATAGTCCCTGTATGGGCCTGCCCTCTGCAGAGTATGTAGACACAGACTCTGCTGTACTTGTTTTGCTGTCTCATACTAACCAATCAGTGACCATCTCTCAGAAACATTATGCAATGTGCTGCTGTGACATTTTCTCTGATAGGCTAGGACACTACACTGCACATTAAGTCCTACAGAGTCTGTGTCTTCATACTCTGCAGGGGAGCAGAATCATATAGAGATTGCTTATTTTGGCAGTAAAAACAGAGCTTATAATTTTTTTAAATAAAATAATGTATATAAAGGTAAATAGACACACAGGTATATTTTAAATATAGAAAATCCAGGAAGCTTTCTTATCCCTTTAAACTTTTATTATACATTAACTTGAGCTAACCTTCATACATACATCCCTTAAGTGTTGTTTGTCCTTGTGGCAGTACATCAATTAACACTCACAACAAGATTTCTATCATAGCAACTTCCTCAGATAACAAAATACATTCCAAAATATATGTTTTTCTGAAATAGCTGAAGGAAAAGAAACTGTACTGTACAACGGGTAGTTAAAATTCTCTTACCAGGATCTCAAATCTCATAAAGACATAGCTATGCAAACATCTATATAACAAAATGTTCTACTTTTCACTATTTGCTTTTATGCAATTCAAAAACATTCTTAAAAAGGAATCTTTTTATTGTCCCGATTGAATTGAACCTCTACCATGCCCCACTTGTAGGCCAGATTTATCATTAAACCCTAACAAAACAAAACATAAAACACAAACAAACCAAAAAAAAAAAAAAAGGAAAAACCTACACTCTCTCTTTGAGCAATTAGTGGAGTCTGGCAGGGAAGGGGTGGGGGACTCGCATGTATTATTTCTGATACCGAATGTTTTTTTTTTCTAAGTCTCAAATACCAGTGGTTTCTATATTTTGGTTCCATAAACACCATTTACTTTGGGGTATAGGGTTCAAACCTAAATCTGTAAGATCGGAGTCAATCATATAGATGGTATTATTTCTGGGGCAAGCTTTGTTTTTTTTTTGCTTATTAGGTAGGAACCATAATCGGTATACACCTCATTAGGTAGCTAATTTTTGGAAGAAGAATACTTTTCACAGCAATTTTTCTACCCAGCCAAGAAATGTTGAGATGTTTCCAGGCTTAAATTGTTTCTTTTAAATTGTTTAAAACCACCTGAAAGTTCATTTTTATCATTTTTTTTAATTTCAGGATAAAGTTATATTTTTAGATGTTTTATATGTGATGACCAGTTAAACTGGAAACTCTGTTTTAATATCTCTGTTTAATAATCTGAGACATTTATTGCCAAAGCTTGTGATTTTGCTATATTTAATTTGTAATTTGAGACCTTACTATACTCCTCTATCATCTCTTCAAGATTGGCTAGAGAATTACAGCCTTATTTAATTGCAATCCGGCCAATTGAATAGGGCTTTATATAAGCACAGAGCATATTTTTTTACAGAAGTTTTTAGTTAGTGAAGACCTTGCTTTTGTATAGAAGTTTACTAATTAAAAACTTCTGTAACAAAATATGCTCTGTGCTTATATAGAGCACTATTCAATTGGCCGAATCGCAATTTAATAAGGCTATATATCGGGTCTTCCAAGGACAAAATAATATTGTTTGCAAATAGGGACACTTTATATTGGGACTGGCCGATATTGATCCCTCTGATCTTCTGAGATGCTCTAATAGCCACCGCTAATGGTTCTACAACAAGTGCAAAGATTATAGGGGAGAGTGGGCACTCTTGTCTTGTCATATTAGAAATAAGAAATCTCTCAGAGGTGAAGCCAAGGCCCCTGACAGAGGCGGATGGGGCCCCCATAGAGAGCATGAATAGCCTTGTCCCCAAAATCTACTAGGCCATATTTGGCTTACGTACTCTCCATGAAGTCCCACCCTGTCAAAAGCCTTTTCTGCATCCAGAGTTAAGAAAATGAAAGGCTCCTTTTTAGTTTTGGCCCAAGATGTAAAGTTAATCATTCTTCTTAAGTTGTCGGTACTCTGCCTACCAGAGATGAAACCCATTTGATCTTTACCAATTAACTTGTTGGCTATAGTGTTTAATCTTTCTGCAAGAACCTTCCCGTAAATCTTCACATCTACATTTAGAAGTGAGATCGGTCGGAAATTCCGGCATTCCGATTTCTCCAGTTGTTCTTTAGGAATGTTGATGATTGCAGCATCTCTACAGGGGCTATTCCAAATTGCTTAATTTGATTAAGGTCTTCCATCATAGGAAGAGCTAATTCTTTTTGACAAATCCTGTAATATTGATTAATATAACCATCAGAGAAGAATTTCAAGTTTACAATTGCAGCTAATATTTCTTTCTCTGTGATATCACAATTTAACATATCAAGATCTTTTTTTGATACCTGCGGAAGTTCTATCTTTCTCAAAAAATTCTGAATTTCATTCGAAGAAGTCTTTTTTGGTATTATTATCTGCCAGGTTATAAAGTTTTTTTTATAGAAACTACCAAATATTTTTATAATTTCTTCTGGATTCGTTTTTTCTTGAGTCTATGTATTCTTATGCTGTTATCTTTTTTTAAAAGTTTGTTGTCCAAATGTCTCCCTGCTTTGTTGCCAGAGTGAAATTTTAGTTTTTGTAATGTCCATAATGAACTATCTACAATTATCTACTCTTTTTTTAATCTGTCTTTGAATCGAACTGATTTGTTGGGTAAGTCGAATATCAGGACTTATTTTATTGTGACAATCTTTTTTAGCCAATTCTATATGGCGTTCTCTTAACGTCTGTCCTTTTTCTCATTTCTTTTGGGCTTGCCAACTAATGAAACACCCTCTGATATAAGCTTTATGAGCCAACTAATAATGTCCTATTAGTTGTAACTTGTTCAGTTTTCGATCTTTTAATAAGGCTCTATCCAATTTCCATGTTGCTTTAGTTTGATAATTTTTACCCTTATTCAGGGTAATTGAAATTAGCGCGTGATCTACTATCGAGGGTAGATCAATTTTGGCACCTAAGGCTATTTTTAATACTGTCCTGTTGACAAAAATATAGCCCAACCTTGCATAGGAGTTGTGTCTGTGTGAAAAAAAAGAGTAGTCTTTTTGGGAGGGATGAAAACATCTCCCAGAGTTGAATAGCCAATATCTCAACAAGATTTTATAGAAATGTTTTGAATGGTTCAACATATTTTGATTTGTTTTTCATTTTTGCACTGTTTTTTTTATCTACGTTTGGATTAACATATAGATTGTGCTAGGTTTCTGACTAATATATTTTGGCCTCCTAACTGCACATTATCAGGACAGGCTCAAACATAGCAGGTGTCTGATTAATGCACTTTATCCAGGCAGGGTGACTCCTGATTCCCAATACGGTTATGATCAGTCAGTGTGGCTCACTCTCCAGCACTCTTGTTCTACTGATTTCCTCATTGCACATTACCAGGGCAAGCTCACACCAGTGGTGGAGCTAGAGAACGGAGAGCACTGGGGCTAAAACAAAATGGTAAAGTTCTAAAATTAATTTTGGGTTGGACCCCCCCCCCCCATGTACCAACTCATATGTACACATATATACATATATACCTATACTATCTCTTCATAAGACACAGTCCCTCTCAAAATCTGCCTCCAAACAGCACTCATCACTCTTAGCATCTATCCCTACATAGCACCCAGTCCTTGTCAGCAGCCATTATGTCTCAGCAACCAGCCCCACACAGCACCCAGACCCTCTCAACACCCACCTCACATAGCACCCATCCCTATCTCCTTTGCTGCCACCTCACAGAACCCATCCCCTTGTACTTTGTGATAATCCAGCCCTTGCTCTCTCACTTCTTCCCTGTTACACATATCCAGTGTGCTGCTCCACACTACCAGCTCTTAAAACTCCAGTGGAAATGTTCTAATTTAAACAAACATGGGCCAATTTCCATCCAGGGGTGGTTGTGAGGCCAAAGAGGTGGGCACTGGTACATTGCAACACCTGCACCACTGGCATATTTGCCCCTTACCCACACACCACTGGGTATCTGCCATAGTTACTGCTTTTTCTCCATCACTTGGATATTATAGGCCCTTTGATTCTAACCGTATATGCAGTTTTGGGACAATAGACCAATATGGATCTGCCAATGCTGTTAGAATTTGTAAAATTTGCCTAATTTTATCCAATCTTTGCATGAAATTCTCAGTTTTACTTTGCTGCATTGCAGTGACAGAGGATTGTATTCCCAGCATTGTATGCTTTATACTAAGAATGCCAGGATAAACAAGCTAGAAAAGTTAATGATGAAGACTCTGATGCTGGGAAAGATTGAAGGTACATGAAGAAGGTGATGGCAGAGATGGATAGATGAGGTCACTGAACAACAAAGATGAGCTTGCTGGAGCTCAGAGGGGCAGTGGCTGGTGTGTTGCAGTCCATAGGGTCATGGAGGGTCGGGTATGACTGAATGTCTAAACAACAACAAAGTTGCAAGTCACTGATTGTTAAAGTGTCACACACGTAACGCAAGATGTTATAATTTAAAAGTACTCTTCAGTTGCTATCCATTAGTTCTTGAGCTACCCGCCAAGTATTCCATGAAGTAGTACAAATAAACCAATAACTTCTAATGTAGTCATGTATAATGAAAAGTATCCCTAAATATTTCTAAAGATACATTTTTTTATAGAAAAATAATCACCAATATGTATTTAAAAATGTCTGAATAATATTAAAATGCAGCGTCAGACAGTCTTTTGGAGCATGACAAATGATAACTCTTGCAACAGGAGATAGAAAAGCATGCCTAAAAATCTGAGCATGTTCACAAATTAAAACTCTCAACAAGAATAACATCTGGCTTAGAATCCTAAAACACAAAAACCTTTTTTTTTTTGTGGCATGGTGAATAATAAAGGGGTACCCATACATGGACCCTTTATGTTTTTACAATTTTGAGTCGACTAACGGATTGTGTAATAAATGTTTATTATGTTATTTTTCTATATAACTTTTACTTGTCGTTACTTAAACTTTTCAATGATGGTGATAATTTGATTAATGTATGTAGGAAAGCAGCACATTCATTGTATATGGCATATAGTTATACTGCTAGAGCAGTTTAGATTTTATGTATATATATATATATATATATATATATATATATATATATATTGTAATGAAGTGCAGCAGGAATCCCTGATAACCTGCAACAGAGTACATCAGGGAAGATATATAAGCCGCAGATGGAGCAGAGCCATATACCCTGGACTGACATAGAAAGGGTTAATCCAAAATCTTCAGCCTAATCAGGCCAACACCTGACCCTGCTCAGGAGCAGTTAAAGAGCCTGCTCAGTGAAGTTTTGCTCTCTGCCTAGCAGTCTGAGGAGGAGGGTGTCACTAAGAGACTGTTCTAAAGAAAAGAGCGGCTCTCTACAGTTCAGGAGAGATCCAGCTGAGCAAGGAGCCACCTAAAAAAGACCCCATTCCTGCTAAGCCGGATGCAATAAGAGATAAAAGGTTGGTGCCACATGCATGTATTTTGAGCACACCCGGATAAAAGGATTACAAATGCCCCAGGGAGAAGAGAGTGCTAAGTAAGCATAACCGTCCCTCATCACAAGAGGGTGTCAAGGGTCCCTGGGGTGAAGCATAAGGGAGAGTAGGGTGGGCCCTATGCTTCACCCACTATTGGCAGAAGCCGTAGAGGAAAATACATCAAGAGACTGTTTGTTTCCTAGCCACAAGCTGGCATTCTCACTCTCAATCAGAGACTGTTTGTTTCCTGGCCACAAGGTGGCGATATAACAAAAATAAGAGACTGTTTGCATCCTGGCCACAAGGTGGCACTCTCCGGAGCCAGAGAAGCTGGCCGGATATAGTTAGGGCGTTCCAGGTCATAGCAAGCACGTTTATGTAGGATTTTATTTTATTTGCTGAAGATAAGCACTGTTTTTGTTCTATTTGTGCTAACAAATAAATAGCAGTAAAACTCTGACAAGTCTGCTGTGTCTTCCTCCCTAAACCAAAGTGAAAAGAAACAGGACGCAAACCCCGCCAGAAGGGGGCGCCTGTTACAATATATATATATATATATATATATATATATATATATATATTATGGATTGATATATATAACGTAAGACAAAGCTGAATGTTCAGTCTAGAGCTAAAACTGTTAATTGAACTGCGGCTCAATCAGTTGCTCCTGAACTCAGGCATCGGGATATCAGAGGCCTACAGACAGAATGTGGTTTTCGCTGGTTGTAAGTCTGGAGCTGCTGAGAAGAATACTGAAACCGATCAGCTCGAATTATTGAAAAACCACGCATTATTGAAGTTGCTCCAAGAGGAGGGGGTGCTAGTGACAATAGCAGTGCAGTCAGTCTGGACGCACTGTGCTAAGCAGGAAGACCAAAAAGTGATAAATTAATAAGAACTCCATTTTATGTTTGTGTGTCAGACTCAACAGAGCAACTTGATTTGGAGAAACCGCTTGGATGGAACCCAAGATTCCACCATTTAATTTTGGTTATTGTTGGAAGCAGAGATTACTGAGAGAAAGCTGAAAAAAATAGCTGCACCTGCATTTGGGGAAAACTAAGACAAACAACCTAGAGACTGTGGCCCCTATTTAATGTAAGTTACTGGAGCCCGTAATGTAGCCCTTAAACCAATTTGCTATTCAATCGGCATCTTTTAGAGAGTCGCAAACGATCTACGGGCTACAGGCTGAAAATCACTGCGGTTGTCAAAACCCTAATTTAAAGCCCATCTAAGCCTGTGATCTCTCCTCTCCCTTCCCTGTGTCTCTTCTCCCCTCTCCCTTCCCTGTTTCTCTTCCTCCCTCCTCATCCTCAACCTCCCTCCTCAATCCAATTATACTCAACCTCCCTCCTCAACCCCCCCATCCTTCCTCCTCAACCCCTCCATTCTCCCTCCTCAACCCCCCATCCTCATCCTCAACCCTCCTCAACCTCCCTCCTCAACCCCCCCATCCTCATCCTCTCTCCTCAATCCCCCTCCTCCCTCTTCATCCTCAACCCCCACATCCTCATCCTCAACCTCCCTTCTCAACCTCAACCCCCCTCAACCCCAACCCACCTCCTCAACCCCAAGCCCCCTCCTCAACCCCCCTCCTCAATCTAAACCCCCCCCCAAATACCTTCCCCCTCTCCCCTCACTTACCTGCTTGTGCTCCGGCCTCCGCTCCTTGACCCGGCGCGCATGTGACGTCACATGCGCGCCGGCGCCGGGTCAAGGAGCGGAGGCCAGAGCACAAGCAGGTAAGAGAGGGGGGAGGGATTTAGGGGGGATTAGGTGGAGGAGGGGGGTTTAGGTTGAGGAGGGGGGAGGGAAAGAGACACACGGAGGGGGTTAGAGACACACGGAGGGGGTTAGAGACACACGGAGGGGGTTAGAGACACACGAGAGGGGGGGGGGGGGAGAGTGACTCGAGTATAAGACGAGGGGGCCCTTTTTAGCCTTAAAAAAAGGGCTGAAAAACTCTGCTTATACTCGAGTATATACGGTAATAACATTTTACCCCATGGAGAGGTCTAAAACAAACAGCACACAACAAAAAGTGTATTAAGGGTTTTTGGGTGGGGCATTTGAAGAGAAGGGAGGGCCGGTGTCCAACATGTCTGCTTGTAAGGAATAACCCTAAAATCAGCCTGTGAAGAAAGTTTTGATAGTGGTTTGTTTACAAAATACAGGTTTATTTACCTGTGAGCCAAGAAGTAACTCCAGGGCTAGTCAGGGCATTTCTACAGTTTAATTAGCTTGTATATCAAAATAATAGTTTGTCTTGCTGAATTAAGCCATTTATTTTATGATTTGGGACTTTTTGTTATGAAGATAACCATATACCTCTACATACATATATATAAATACAGTGCCTTGCAAAAGTATTCACCCCTCTTGGCATTTTTCGTGTTTTGTTGCCTGGAATTAACATGGATTGTTTGAGGATTTGGATCATTTAATTTACAGAACATGCCCACAACTTTTTTTTTTTTTGTATTTATTGGAAAGCAAACAACAAATAGGACAAATTAACAGAAAAAGTCAATGTGCGTAACTATTCAACCCCCTAAAGTCAATACTTTGTAGAGCCACCTTTTGCAGCAATCACAGCTCCAAGTCATTTGGATCAGTCTCTATGAGCTTGCCACATCTTACCACTGGGATTTTTGCCCATTCCTCCTTGCAAAACTACTCCAGCTCCTTCAAGTTGGATGGTTTGCGCTTGTGAACAGCAATCTTTAAGTCTGACCACAGATTTTCTATTGGATTGATGTCTAGGCATTGACTAGGCCATTCCAACACATTTACATGTTTCCCCTTAAACCACCCAAGTGTTGCTTTAGCAGTGTGTTTGGGGTCATTGTCCTGCTGGAAGGTGAACCTCCGTCCTAGCCTCAAATCACGCACAGAGTGGTACAGGTTTTGCTCAAGAATATCCCTGTATTTAGCACTATCCATCTTTCCCTCAACTCTGACCAGTTTCTGAGTCTCCGCTGCTGAAAAACATCCCCACAGCATTATGCTGCCACCACCATATTTCACTGTGGGGATGGTGTTCTTTGGGTGATGTGACGTGTTGGGTTTGCGCCAAACATAGCGTTTTCGTTGATGGCTGAAAAGTTAAATTTTAGTCTCATCAGACCAGAGCACCTTCCTCCATACACTTTGAGAGTCTCCCACATGCCTTTTTGCAAACTCAAAACATGCCATTTTGTTTTTTTGCTGACAGTAATGGCTTTCTTCTGGCCACTCTGCCATAAAGCCCAACTCTATGGAGCATACGGCTTATTGTCGTCCTATGTACAGATACTCCAGTCTCTGCTGTGGAACTCTGCAGCTCCTCCAAGGTTACCTTATGTCTCTGTGCTGCCTCTCTGATTAATGCCCTTCTTGCCCGGTTCGTGAGGTTTGGTGGGCGGCCGTCTCTTGACAGGTTTGCTTTTGTGCCATGTTCTTTTCATTTGGTTATGATAGATTTGATGGTGCTCCTGGGGATCATCAAAGATTTGGATCTTTTTTTTATAACCTAACCCTAACTTGTACTTCTCAACAACATTGTCCCTTACGTGTTTGGATAGTTCCTCGGTCTTCATGGCAGTGCTTGGTTAGTGGTGCCTCTTGCTTAGGTGTTGCAGCCTCTGGGGCCTTTCAAAAAAGGTGGGTATATGTAATGATCATGTAAAACTTAGATTGCACAGAGGTGGACATCATTTCACTAATTATTTGAGTTCTGAAGGTAATTGTTGCACCAGACCTTTTTATGGGCTTCATAACAAAGGGGGTGAATACATACGCACATGCCAATTTTCTGTTTCTATTTCTAAAAAATAGTTTTCTGTATATATTTTTCTCATTTCACTTCACCAACTTAGACTATTCTGTTCTGATCCATCACATAGAGTTCAGCTTAACAATCCATTGAACTTATGGCTGTAATGTAACAAAATAGGTAAAAAGTCAAGGGGGTGAATACTTTTGCAATATCTATATCTACAGGTATCAAATTATACTGCAATACTCATTATTAATCTATATGTAAATAGATTAATAATTACTGGATTACTGCACATTCACGGCTGTTTCATTCTTCAGTTTTATTATATTTATATATAGTAAATAAATAGTACATCTGTGTTCACATTTGAATGTCTAAAGCAAGTTAAAAAAACAGCTCAGAATTCTGAGAAAAAAAGTTATTATACTGCATTCTGGGAAGCTGAGTTGGGACATGCAAATGTGCCCACAACTGCCCTGCCCTTCAATCCATATCCATTTTCAAACATGGCTTCCTTTATCGTATGCCTGCTGTATTACACAGCTTTGAAAGCTTTTATTTATACCACTTAAGAAATGGTCCCCAAGGGGGGCCACACTACCACTATATATTTACATTGCAACATTTTTGTTGTTTCAAATGTAGCACAGTTTATTTTTAGTTAGTATAGATGTCTGCAATTAATTTCTTACAAAAGTTGATTACATGTTAGGGTTATAGAAAATACTAGCCATTAGGCAGGTATCTTTTTTTAGTAAAATATACTGTTCAAACCTGAATTCCTCTCTCTTCTCTAACAAATAAAAATGGACAACCAGCATTGGAATGCACTTCCACAACCAGCGCCATCTTCAATGGATACATGGGTTACTTAAGAAAAGTATCCTCCAGGTTTGAGATTTCGTTAATGCTGTTGGTTACACTGATCCGAATACAAGATTCGGGTAACAGATGCTTGGAAAATAAATTAAATTGATCCTTGAACAGCTGCCAGGGTTCCCAGAAACAGCTGTACGTGTATGGGATTTCTAGCTTGTGCTTAAGGGAAGCCATGTTTGAAATGATTATGGATTGCAAGAGCCCAGCTTTTGCACATTTGCATGTCTCTGCCCAGGCTCCCAGAATGCAATATAATAACTGTATTTCTCAGAATTCTGGGCATGAAACAATTTTTTAAACTTGTTTTAGACATTCAAATGTGAACTATTTATTTACTATATATATATATATATATATATATATATATATATATATATATATATATATTTTTGGGACTGAAGCATTGACAATGCACTCAGCAGTGATATATGCTGGGCCCAAAGAGCTTGCAATCTGAGTTTGCTACAGAAGGCACGCATATATTGTATTTGACTAGTGCTAACTCACAGGAAAAGTCAAAATTTTATTTGGGTTCACCTACATCATATACCCGGGACTTATTGCTAAGCAACCAAGCTGTCAATGTAATGCACCCAAGTCATGTGACTACGCCAAGGTTTGCAAAGTTGAACGTTTTAGTCGTGTTCTGCTCAAGGTCATGACCTCTCAGATGGTTAACAAGTTCCCAATTAATCTCAACACTCTCAGGCTTCTTATCTCACAGACACAGGCTGACAGAAGGAAATCATATTCTGGCGTTCGGCTCCATCCTCAGTACAAGGAAATCTTTTGTATTCATGAATTATAATTGTGAAGTGTGATAAGAAAACTGCAGCGAGCTCTGAGTGCAAAGCGACCAATCAAAGGAGCAGTGGAGATCGGGAAGAAAACTGCACTTTAACAACAGAAAATGAACAGTTTTAAAGAAAATCAAAGTTTAGAAAACTCTGAGCACTTAATAATGGATTGGGAGTGTTGGTAGGTCTGAGATTATACTCCTGTGAGGTCTCTACTGTCAAGGGACAATCTTTCAATAGAATAGAAAAGAGATGTTATCTGAACCCATGGTTCCTCCCTTTCCTTGTAAGTGTTTAATCCTGTTAAACTAATCCACACCATGGGGTTAAATAACTAGGAGGGATATTTACTTACCTTGTGTTGCATAAATAGTTAATAAGGGATAATATACAAGAATATGTCTATTTGAACAGGATTATAGGTAGGAGTCAACATGGACACATCCACAGGCTCACACATCCGCAGGCTCACACATCCAAAGTTTTACATATACACAGGCTCACACGTCCACAGGCTCACACGTCCACAGGCTCACACGTCCACAGGCTCACACGTCCACAGGCTCACACGTCCACAGGCTCACACGTCCACAGGCTCACACGTCCACAGGCTCACACGTACAAAGGTTTACATCTACACAGGCTCACACGTCCACAGGCTCACACGTCCACAGGCTCACACGTACAAAGGTTTACATCTACACAGGCTCACACGTCCACAGGCTCACACGTCCACAGGCTCACACGTACAAAGGTTTACATATACACAGACTCACACGTCCACAGGCTTACATATACACAGACTCACAGATACAAAGGTTTACATATACACAGGCTCACACATTTACAGGCTCACACGTACACAGGCTCACACGTACACAGGCTCACACGTACACAGGCTCACACGTACAAAGGTTTACATATACACAGACTCACACATTTACAGGCTCACACATACAAAGGTTTACATATACACAGACTCACACATACACAGGCTCACACATACACAGGCTCACACATCCACAGGCTCACACATACAAAGGTTTACATATACACAGGCTCACACATACACAGACTCACACATACACAGGCTCACACATACGCAGACTCTCACATCCACAGGCTCACACATACAAAGGTTTACATATACACAGACTCACACATGATCTTTCGGCACAGATGCAGTAATGGACCTCTTGCAGGAAGTAGGAAGTATAAAGTGGAGCACGGGAGGGGGAGGTGAAGCTAGGGCTGGGGGTCAGGTCTTATTTATCTATTTTCTCACGCCTAATGATAGATCCAGCCATGCGTCTAAGAGGGGATATGATTACCTTATATAAATATATCCAGAGTCAATATAAAGCTTTGTCAAGTAAAATTTTTGTGCTAGGAGGTTTTCAAAGGGCATCCTTTGATGTTAGAAGGCATTAAATATATTTTTAAACAAAAAGGGCATTCACGGTTATTCTGGATAATTAGAGAAAGGGTATTCATCCACGGAGGAGTCCGATCGCCAGTATCTGTGTTCAGGAAATAATTTAATTTTTTTCCCCTTTTGAAACAATTGGCAAAGTTTCATTTTGCCTTCCTCAATTAACAATTAATCCACATATTGCAGATCAGAAGAGGTCTAAAAAGATTAACTTGAAGGTCTAAAAGTATTTTTTTCAACCTCGGTTACTATGTAACTATGATGAGGAAGCAATGTGTGTGAGAGGGGTTTTAACATTTATGAAGCAGAAACCTTGGAATTATTGTTGTAAGCTGCTTGTTTCTGAGTATGTGCAGGGGAAGAGTGTCAGTGTCACATAGTAATTGAGGTAAAAAAAAGACTTAAAAAAACTTTGCCAGTTGTCTAGAAAGTGAACATTTTTTTATTCCATCCTGATTCCAGATACTGACGCTTGGACTCCTCCCTGGATCAATACTCCCTCTCTAATTAACCAGGATAACACTGAATGCCCTTTTTATTTAGAAATAAATCCAGTCCCCTTTTAAAGTTATCTATCGAATCCACTGTCACCACCTCCTCTGGTAGAGAATTCCACATATTAATCATCATTACTGTGAAGAACCCTTTTATTTCTTTAAGGTGAAATCTTTTTACTTCTATCCTCAAAGGATGTCCTCTTGTCAGTTGAAAACCTCTTGGCACAAAAGGTTCACTTGACAAAGCTTTATATTAACCCTGGACATATTAATATAAGATAATCATATCACCTCTTAGATGCCTTTTTTTTCTAGAGAATAAGTTTAATTTGGTTAGTCTTTCTTCATAACTTAGCCCCTTCATTCCCCTTATTAGTTTTGTTGCCCTTCTCTGTACCTTTTCCAGCTCTAAACCATATTTTTTATGAACTGGTGCCCAAAATTGTCCTCCATATTCTAAATGGGACCCTACTAGGGATTTGTATAGTGGGAGAATTATATTTGCTTCCCTTGCTCCTATACCCTTCTTAATACATGCTAATATTTTATTTGCCTTTGCAGCTGCTGCTTGGCATTGAGCACTGTTACCTAGGTGGTTGTCCACAAGTA
Source organism: Discoglossus pictus (assembly GCA_027410445.1). Classification (NCBI taxonomy): domain Eukaryota; kingdom Metazoa; phylum Chordata; class Amphibia; order Anura; family Alytidae; genus Discoglossus; species Discoglossus pictus. The sequence continues at coordinate 191,962,369 of CM050170.1, forward strand.
CTCCCAAATCCCTTTCAATATCTGATACCCTGAGATCTACTCCAGTAAGATTATACATTGCATGGCTATTTTTGCTTCCTATATGCATAACTTTATTATTATTACTAGCGACTTGCCCGTCAAAAAATGACAGCAATAAGATTGTAAGGCAGGTAATGTTGTTTATGTGCAAAATTAATTTTGTTGGTGTTTTAAGATCCTTCAGCACTCACTGCGAGCCTTGCGCTGAGCGCCCTTGGCGCTCATCGCGTGGCTCGCAATGAACGGCTTTGGCGCTCATTGCGAGGCTCTTGGTTGTTTGTGTGCTATGAGCATCGTTGGTGTTTTTTTTTTTTGGTATGGCAATGAATAATTAATAAAATAAGAAATTAATATACTTTACTTATTGTGAAGTAATGTATGCAGGAAGCATTGTGTTGAAGAGCTGGCAATCTGTTTTCATGCTGCTGCAGCATCAGTGTGCAGTGTGTAGTGTAATAGTGTGCGTGCTCGAGGCAAATCCGTTAGGGTAGCTTTGTACTTCCGGATTGTATAAGTTAGTGTTCTAAAATGGCGCCTAATGTGTGGTATGCGGCTGTGGCTGATTTTGCATCCTTGTTTTCGGAAAATCCGTAGGTGTTTGGTGGTGTTTTGTGTATTTAGGGTCCTTTAGCCTCGTTTTTGTTTTGTTCGGTGGCCATTTTTTCTCTCGCTTAGGGGATTTTCGGTTGTCTAAACTCTTTTTTTTCGAGTTAAATTGAGGTGTAACTTCAGTTTTTGAGGTCCTGGGTGCCACCTCCCCCCTTGCTGTAGGTAAGTTTTTTTATGTATTTGTTGTGTGTATTTATTGTGTTTTTCATGTTTTCATGTGCTTGGGTTTTGGGCGTTTTTTGCGAGGTCGTAAAATGGGTCGTAACGCTGTGTCGTAAGTCTGTTACTTTTGCGAGATCCGCAGTTGCTGGCGCTCCATGCCAGCAACTGAGGCCCTCGCTTTGCAAGGGCCGCAGGCTCGCTACGTGAGGCCGCAGCGTTAGCAACAACCCGCATGCTCACAACTATATATGTGATTACCTTTATTTGTAACGTGCCAACATATTCCATAGAGCTATAATATGGGTTAAGTAAAAGGCAAAAACAAAACTAACACATTACAAAGAATGGAGGGCCCTGTTTTGGAGCTTAAAATCAAATGTACATAGAGCTTGTTTACAAAGCACGGACGCATGGTTGAAAACTCGCAGACTTACAATCGAAGGGTTTAGGTGTGATAAGAGGGTGATAGGTGCAAGATGGCAGGCAGTGTGAAAGCAATTTGTTCAATCAAGTGGAGGTGTCTGTGTGTTGTACTGTAGATGGTGGGTGGGAGTGTTATTAAGCTGTTGGAGTGCGCAATAAAGCATATTAAGGATGAAGGTGATAAGATGTGTTTTTAGTGATTTTTTTTAAAGGTTTTGAGGCAGGAAGATAATCTAGTGGATCGAGCCAAGGAGTTCCATAGAGTAGTGGCATCACAAGAAAAGTCTTGAAGGGGGGGTGAGAGGAGGTGATAAGAGAGGAGGAAAGAAGAAGTTCATTAGCAAAATGAAGGGGGCGGATGGGAGAGTATTTTGAAACAAGAGCAGAGATATAAGGTTGTGCACTGTTGTGGAGGGCTTTATATGTTAGGGTCATGATTTTAAATCTGATCCTGGAGGCTATGGGAAGTTAGTGGAGTCATTTACAGAGAGGAGCTGCAGACACTGAGCGTTTAGTATGGAAGTCTAGCGGAGGCGTTCATCATGGATTGGAGTGGAGACAGACGAGAGACTTTACATTTATTCGTATTAAATTTCATCTTCCATTTAGTTGCCCATTTCTCTAATTTATGCAAATCCATTTGGAGGGAAAGTACATCGTTATGTGATTTAATTACCTTGCACAACTTCTTGTCATCAGCAAAAATGGAGACAATACTCTCCAGTCTTACTTCTAAGTCATGAATAAATATGTTAAAAGGGAGAGGACCTAATACTAAACCCTGAGGAACTCCACTTACCACATTAGTCCAATCTGAGTATTTTCCATTTCCAACAACCCTTTGCTTCCTGACTATTAGCCAGCTCTCAATCCATGAGTAGATATTTACTGCAATTCCTATATCCCTTAGTAGGCACAATAGTCTCTCATGTGGCACTGTACCAAAAGCTTTTGCTAAATCCAAAAAGACTGCATCCACTGAGTTGCCTTGATCCAAGTTCCTACTAACCTCCTCATAGAAACTAATAAGATTGCTTTGACATGACCTATCCCTCATAAATCCACCTTGACTCCTACTTATAATCCTGTTCAGAAATACATATTCTTGTATATTATCCCTTATTAACCCTTCTAATAACTTTCCCACTACAGAAGTGAGGCTTACAGGTCTTGCTCCCTTCCTAAACATAGGTATCACATCTGCTTTTCTCCAGTCATCTGGTAGCAACCCTGTGTTGAGTGAATCTTGAAAAATAAGATATAATGGTTTGGCTATTACAGAACCCAGTTCCCTCAGTACACTTGGATGTATTCCATCAGGACCCTGGGCTTTATTAACATTTATTTTACCCCAACCTCTTTTGGATTTCTTCCTGTATTCACCAATTATTTGGTGAAGGTTGTGTAGCCCCATTATGTTGCAGTGTACCAACCACTGGTACCTTCCTTGTATATACCGAAGAAAATAACCTATTTAGCTCATCTGCCTTTTTCTGGTCTACTTATCAGATGATCTGTTTCACATTGTAATGTTCCTAAAGTTTCCTTCCTGGCCTTCTTCCCATTAATATATTTAAAACATTTTTTTTTCAGTGGAATAGCCCCTTTGCTGCCTTGTTGATTTCCTTGTACATCCGTAAAACAGTCTCTGTCCCCTCTAGTTTGTATAATATAAATGCCTGTTTTTTACTCCGTATCTTGATCTTTAAATCATTGTTAAGCCACATTGGATGGGATTTACTCCTTTTACTTTTATTTCCACATGGTACATGCCGATGTGTATGTATATTTAGTGAGGATTTAATTGTTGTCCATTTATGGTCAGTATTTTTACCTATCAGTTCTCTGTCCCAGTCTATACTTTGTATTGCTGCCCTTAGACTGTAAATTAATAGTTTTTGTTGGCCCCTTACAATTTAGTTTTTTTAATTCAATCTTAAATGAGACTGTGTTGTGATCACTGTTTCCCAAAGGTTGCCCTATTCCAACATTTGATACTATATCAATATTATTTGTGGTAACTAAATCCTGCTCCCCTTAGCTGAACTGCTGGTCTCCGGTCATCCAGTTTATTTTAGGGTAGTTAAAATCTCCCATTAATAAAACTTGCCCCATGTCAAATTATAAAAGATCTAATTATTTTATAAATGATATCCCTACTCCCAAACCCTTTTCAATACTGATAAACATTAGCACATCCCTAAGGCAACACAAGATGAAACGTTCTACATATTAAAAGAATATCACAATTTATGATTTAACCCTATTTTTTTACATGTTGTTAGTTACATATTTCACATACATGGGTAGCTCTTTGTAGTTACTTGTTGTGTGGTGTTTTTCTGGTCCTATTTCTACAAATACAGTTAGTGTTTTTATAAATCTCAAGCACGTCTGCTCTGCAGCTGGAAAGTTGCTATATCCCAAAGCTATGAAAGTACAGATAAATTAGTTGGCAAGGGAATAATGAGACAGTCCAGAAAAAAACTTTATGAAATATTTAATATACAGTGAAGACTAAATGTGCACATTTCTTACACATTGCCTCTTCCATTTGCTACTGTAGGTGAGTGTTAACAATTTACTATAGTCTTACAGAGAAAGAATCCCATATAATTTAGGAAATAAATATGGAAAATCATCAAAGGCATTTATAAGTCCCCAAGTGTCAAGACAGAAAAAATGAGATTTATCTAATGAATATCTGTATATTTAAAAAATAATGAGGGATGAATACAAATGTTTCTGGCTATATCTCTTATTAACCAGATTTCTTAGAAGGAGGTTTTTTAAATAAAAAAAGTTGAGGATACATCAATGCCTCAATTCTAAAGGATCAATGTAGCTAACTACTTTAGCTTAATTATATTACGATAATTACAATTACCGTTACTATTTATAGGAAAATTGAAATCATTTACCATTTTCATTTGATCATTTTAAATTATGTTCCCTCAATCCTTCCTACATCTAAGTTTCTGTTGCGTTACTTTACATCTCAATATTATTCATACAGAATTCAGAATTTAGGTGATTGAAAGTGGGAAAAAAAGGATGTTTTCATAAGTGATAAAAATTGAAGTACTCATATTCACCTCATCTTGGAGGTACTCAAAACTCACCTCATAGGTTTAGAGATTCTCATCAATTTATAATTTGTTAATTTTCTTTTACCAATCTGCTTCTGATCCTAACAACCCCAAGGAAACCAAAAAACCCATTCCCTCATCTTATTTACCAATCAAACTATTCTCCTTAGTTTTCTACTAAACTATTAATTAGTCACATATGTATCCATATCTAATTTTAATTGTTGTCCATCTGGTTATTCATATTCTCTGTTCTTGTGATTTTCTTATCTTCAACCTTAGTATTTATCCATTATTTTGCTCTAATGTCTTTATATTTAAAAAAAACATTAATTTCTAAAATTACCAATTTAATCTTACCTGTCTAAACAAGGGAGGAGTTTTGATTCAAAAGGAAGCCCATCCATCATATCTAAAGCAGAAATTAGTCAAAATCTCTCCAGCTTGTCATTTTACAGATTCCCAGATTGATTAAAAAGCTCAAAGGAATTATTTTCCCTACTTAAGCTTCAGTGTCGGAGCTATAGAATGGAGGGCAATGGTGCAAAAAACAGTTTTGGGCCCCCTCTGGGGGTTGTAAAAATTGTTTTGCGATGTGCCCACCAGAACCAAATCACTCAGTGCTCCTCCTCTTCCCATAAATGCTCTCCTCCTGAAGACCACTTCTCACAACAGCAAACCTTCCAAAGACCCTTACCCTTACACAGCACTACCCCCCCCCCCCCCCAGAGGAGAGCCCTGGTGCATTGCCTCACTGGTAGATCCCCACCTGTCCTGCTTTCAAAACTGTATAATCTATTATTCCATCAAGAAACTAATCTTCAATCCATCTCTCAGAAAGCCAATTATACTTCCACTATTAACCGCATTTTTAAGCTATTATCCAATATTAACAATAGCATTAACAAAATAGAAAGGCCAGCCTCTAATCCAGCTTCTACTCAGCCTTCATCAATTTCTAATGCAGGGACTTTCAACAAATCTCCGACACCAACAATTGTGCCATCTCACTATATCCTGAATAATCTTCCCATATACATAGTTGATGGTAAAGATGTTAATCCGGTAGCCTTCTACCCATACAATAATTGAAGAATAATTTCTGTCACAGTTAAATCTAAGGATTATAGACAAGCAGCAAACTTACACTTCCTGAATTTATATTGGCCTTTAGCTTTATACTGGCTGTTATTTCATCAGTACACCCTGAAAAAGGGAATAAATAAATAAATCACTACCATTCTTAGTGGTAGGCTTAGGCTATAGATATGGTGCTTATAGATTTATCATTATCTCACTGCAAAAGAACTATTCATCTACGACATTAATTGAGCATGACTGGATCACAACCTTTTTTTTTTTTTTTTCATAAAGTTTGTATTGACACATTCACAAGACAAGCACATTTGAAAACAAGGAGCGACACGCAGGTCCCCCACACTTTATGATTTTCATCGTATACATTTGTGCTAGCCAAAGATAAAATACATATGTCAATTCCGTGTGTCACCCTCCGCCTTTTTCTATTAAGATAGTCTATGCATGCAACCTATAACAGGTTAGGCAAGTTACCCGTGCTTAAATGCTCTATCTATGTCTCGCATGTGCTAGATATCCTGCTATGGTTACTTATTTCAGAAATTAAAACAATTTTAACTAACAAAAATATAACATAACTTAACACAAATTAACGTGTGCCTTTCAACATTACGTTTTACAGAAATTGCTTACCTTTCTTACCGTCCACGTCCGCAGCGACCTCAAACGAGGTACCATGGAGAGCCCTGTCCCGGACCGTACCAGCTATTATCTGCCTCCCCCTCTCGATCAGTGCACTACCGTCAGTGTATCTGGAATGAGTGTTCCGTCCCGCTCCAGTCACCCCATATTTCCTTATAAACAGCCACCGTATCGTTTAAAGTTGCCGTCATATGTTCAAATGTCATAATAAAGTTGATTTTGTTAATGACTGAGTGGATATCTAGTGTATTCTTCCGCCAATTTCCTGCCAGACTGCTTTTAGCCGCCAACATGATAAATTGAAGCCACTTATTTTGGTAAATACGTAAGTTTTGTACTGGAAGCCCTAGGAGACATGTTCCCATCTCGGGATGTATTTTTGTTTTAAGTGTATTAGAGGCCAGTTCGGCCACCTGGTACCACAATGATTGAGCAATTGGGCAGTCCCACCAAATATGGGGGAAGGAACCTCCTGTGATACAGCCTCTAAAACACTCAGGAGAGATATTAGGGTCCATTTTGTGTAGCCTGTCTGGCGTGTAATAGGTTCTAAATAAAACTTTGGCTGATGTTTGCATATGGCTAAAGTATCTGGAGCCTTTTGTCAGTTCCAGGCTAATTTTGGACCACCTACTCATGTCCCATTCTACTCCCATATCCTGTTCCCATTGCTTAACATGCTTGGGCTTGCTAGCCATGTCATTAGAGTTGGATATAGCGTACAGTTCCCCCAATATTCCCCTGGTTAGTGGGGCTTTATTACATATTAGTCTGAACTAAGTTGAACTTGGCGGGCCCCATTTACGGAGTTTAATGGTAAGATTGTGGCGAATTTTGTTGTAGTTGAAGTATTCTCTGGGTGGGAGATTGTACGTTTCCATAAAACTCCCAGTATTTAGTACTGCACCCTCTCTAACCCAGCTTCCAAACCTATCTAAATTCCGTGAGATCCACCAATCTTTGGAGAACGTACCTATCTCTTCAAGGGTGCTTGGGGAAGGGAGTGTAGTGGTTAGCAAAGAGATATTGGGGCTTAGCTGTCTACTGATGTTAGCTCTTTCCCATTCCCTCAGAGACAGGGCTATCATCGGGTTGTTTCGAGACAGCTTTAAGGGCAACGGGGAAGAAGGGTCCCATATAAGAGTATCCCATTTTAATGGTGCAATTTGGTGGTTTTCTACAAAGACCCAAAGTGGCTGGTGCTCTGCTGAATGCGCCTGGGGCAAGAAAGAAATCTGGGCTGCCCTGAAGTATTTAAGGAGGTCGGGACAGCCCAAGCCTCCAGAGGATCTTCTTCTCATCATAATTGCTTTCCTTATTCTAGGGTGCTTGTAATTCCAAATAAATCTGAATATTGCATTTTGGAAGCTGGTCAAGTCTCTCGTATGTACCTGAATAGGCAGAGTCCTGAAAAAGTACAGGATCCTGGGGAGAATATTCATTTTTATTGCATTTATCCTCCCCGACCAAGAGAGATGATACTTATTCCATTTCAACAAGTCCTGATTCAGGGACTTGTATAGCGGAATATAGTTGGACTGATACAGGCCAGTGATCTCTGGAGTAATTTTAATACCTAAATAATTTATATATTTTTCTGGCCAATCAAAGGAGTACTGGGATTTGAGAGTATCTCTCAAGGCCTGCGGAGCCTGAGCCAAGATCGCTTCCGTCTTGTCTATGTTAATATTGAGCCCCGAGATGAACCCAAAGGACTCCATCAGGGACATCAAGGCTGGTAGTGAGGGAATTGGGTTCGTAAGTGTGCACAGGATGTCATCGGCAAAGAGGCAACATTTGAACTGATGTAGGCCTACATTTATCCCTGTTATTAAGGCGCTATTCCTAATAGCCTGAGCCAATGGCTCAATGGCTAGCGCGAACAGGAGGGGGGAAAGGGGGCAGCCCTGTCTTGTGCCTCTTTTAATGTTGATGAGTGTGTGATCAGCCCCTGGAATGCTGATGTTAACAGATGGATTATTGTAAAAAGACTTAATAACATTCACAAAATTACCCACCAACCCAAACTTCGACAGTGTGGCGTGCAGGTATGGCCATTCTATGGAGTCAAAGGCTTTCTCCAGGTCTAGTCCTATTGTACATAAGGGGGTATTATTCTTTTTGGCTAAATGAAATACGTTGAGAAGTCTTCTTATGTTATCCCCCGCCTGTCTATAGGGAATAAAGCCCACTTAGTCCTTATGTATCAACCTTGGCAGAAACTTTGCTAATCTGGTGGCCAATATTTTCCCAAGGATTTTCACATCCCCATTCAAGAGAGAAATGGGTCTGAAGTTTTTAGCCAGTAAAGGATCTCTACCCGGTTTGGGGAGGAAGATAAGACTCGCCTGATTGAGTTTGGGGGGCATGGTCTTCCCCTCCATAATATCCCTGAAAAGCTTTTGCAACTTTGGGGCAAGTGGATTATTGAATGTGGCATAGTAATTGTTTGTAAAGCCATCCGGGCCCGGAGCTTTACCTTTTTTCAAGGTTTTGATCGTTCTGCTTATCTCCTCTAGCGAGACTTCAGCATTTAACATATTTAAATCCTCCTCAGTGGCTGAAGGGAGGTCATAGGCGTTCAGGAATTCGTGAATTTTATAATTATTGGCCACCAGTTTAGATGAGTAAATGTCCTGGTAATACTTTCTGAAAGTTTCTTTGATCTCATCCTGTTTCATAGTAATTTCCCCCCTCGCGTCCCTTAGCTGGTGAATGCGCGCAGAGTTATTCCTAAAATTTAGTCTCCTGGCCAGCATAGGAGAGGGCTTGTTAATTTGACAGTAAAATGTATGTCTCATTTTTCTAATGGCCTTCTCGGTTCTTTCTGCCAGAATGGTGTCTAATTCTGATCTGGTTCGATTTATGACGTTTTGTGTTTCCTTGGTGAATTTACTCTGGTTTAACTTTTCCAACTTTTGTAATTTCTGGAAGAGTTCGTTTTCTTTACTGAGTAGTTTCTTCCTATATGCCGCTGAGATTTTTATGATTATCCCTCTAATGTAAGCCTTATGGGCAACCCAGGACCATCCTATTTCCGTCTCAGGAATATCGTTCAGAACGAAGAAGGTGTTAATTTCCTCATCTATTTGGGCCCGTATCTCTGAGCACGTGATCAACTTGTAGTTCAGATGCCAAGCGTGGATGTGGGGATTATTTGGGCTTAAACTTAATTTACAAGATATCAACACGTGGTCTGACCATGGGCAGGGTAAAATTTGGGCATCTGATGCGCTATTGAACAGTGAGGAGTTGATTAACAAGGCATCAATCCTGGAGTATGTGTTATTTGTAGGGGAAAATAATGTGTATTGTCTTTCAGAAGGATGTAACCCCCTCCAGGCATCTATTAAGTCCAGTTCTTTAAGTAGGGCATGTATGACTTTAAGTTTTCTCGCATCCCTGGTGTACGAGGGTGTCCCTGACCTATCCAGGAATGGCTGAAGCGCCAGGTTTAGGTCCCCCCCTATGATAATTTTCCCTTTGTCCTCTTGCTTCAAAAGATTCAAAAGTTTGATTAGCGTGTTGTGCGGATTAACCGTGGGGGCATATAAATTCACCAGGGAAACCTTAAGTTCAAGAAACGTACCTGTAATTATAAGGAAGTTACCCTCCTTATCCTTTACCTGCTTCTCTAGCTTGAAGGGGAGGTTCTTGTGAAGGAGAATGGCCATACCTGGTTTCTTGGTTTGTTGTGAACAAGTATAAAAATTTGGGTAATCCTTGTAGAGGAATTTCGGGACTTTATCTGATGCAAAGTGAGTTTCTTGCAAAAAAATTATAGAGGGTTTGATTTTTTTATAAAAGAGGAAGGCTTAACGCCTTTTAAACGGGGAATTGAAGCCTTTTACATTATGCGTTATTATATTATGTGGGTGATCCGTCATGGTTGTCTGTTCTCTAAGTGTGTAAAAGTCTCTAGAAAGTTACCCCACGCGGACCACTTTGCCTCGGCTCCCGTTTCCCATACTGGCCGGTCCGGGACATGCCCACCACAACTCGCTCCAGACGCGGACGACTCCAGGCAATTCTTGATCCGCCAGGCACAAGCGGCATAACATGTAAAAAACCAGAAAACAGTATCAGTACAATTTAGTATCTCAGTAATAAACCTACAATGACAGTGAGTCCTCCCTTGACTACTACATATAGTCATTCCGATAGGATTAAGGTAAGGGAACCTACCCCCCCTAATTATTCCTACAGGGAGAAAACTATCAATTAACATTAACCATAATAATATTAGCCATATCTTGGGCACTAAGCCCCTGGTTGTCATGAAACTTAGCTACCTAAGGTAGCCATCCTGAGTACTCAATAAAATATATGCAATACTAAGCGAGTTAGAGAACAATATGAAAACAAATAGAAAAACATTTTAGAAAAACAATTTAACCCATTACCCACTGCTGGCTAAAGAGGTTTTAAAGAGTCAAGAAACCCTACATGAGTTAACATCTCCTTAAGTTAAGCCTGGCCTCTAGCCCCTATATGCTCCCGCTAAACATATGCACAAACCAAGATACAATACTGAGGTAGAGTCTGTAGTGTGCTCAATGTCCCAGCGTGTGCGAAGAGTCTGGAGAATCGGGTTTTCCTCTCTCCAATCCCGAGGTAAAGTCCAGCCTCTGTGGACAGTATGGAAAAACTCATAGAGCAAGAGTGTGGACCTGGACATTTTTTTAGGATAAAGGGTCCTCCGTCGCCCCCTGCTCCCGATGCTTGACGTCCCTCACATGGTTGGAACTGGACTTTGATCTTTGAGGCAGCGGGTTTTCTGAACCCCTCCTGGTCTGCCTCGAAACAGCCTGAAGTAAGGAGCTTTCCTCCTCTGAATCCTCAGGCACGAGTCTCAGTCTGGTTAAAAGGCTTTGGCTTTCCTCCAGTGATAGCACCCTGAAAGATTTTCCTTTATATGTGAACAAAAGGGCGAATGGGAACCCCCATCTATACAGTATTTTATAATAGGAGAGTACTCTTAGTGTGGGTCTCATCTCCCTTCTCTTCTGCAAGGTAGAGGGTGAAAGGTCCATATAAACTTGGATCTTAGTGCCGTCTGGACCTACGATTTCCTTTCTTAATCTCGTTTCAGCTAGAATTAAATCCCTAGCTTTTTGCTGTGTAAATCTGATGATGATGTCTTTGGGTGTATTTTGGTCCCTAGATGACCCCATCGCTCTTTGAGCTCTTTCTATTGTCCAATCTGATTCCTCGACCGATGGAAGGATCATGCTGATAAAGTCTCTAGAGTACTGCAAAACATCCGTTATTTTATTGAGAGCCCCCCTTAATCTGATGTTATGTCTGCGGGATCTATTTTCCAGGTCCTCCACTTTGTCTTCAAGTATCTGGATCTTAGACGCGTTCTGCAAGATATCTTGCTTATCAAGTGCTTGGGCCTCCACAATTTGGTCGGTGATTTCCTCCAGGCCCTGCAGCCTCTGGGTCAGGTACTTGATGTCTGACCGTAGATCATCTACTGCGTGCTTGATTTTAGCTTGCATGATCTGCTTGATTTTGGACAGGGCGAGTCCGGATGTTCCGAATTAGGACTCAGACTTGGGTTGCGGCTTGCGTCAGGTGGTTTGTAGAACTCCCTGATTCCCTTTCCAGTCAGTTTTTTTTTGTACTTTGCTAGTACTGCGACTTGCCATATTTTAAGGAGGGTAGAGATTCAAGTTTAAGGACCTGGACCAGTCTGTTAGCTGGGTTAGAGGGTAATGGGTTGGTATAGTGCTAAAGTAGTTAATTACTCATGGATGGCTTAGTGGCTGCCAGCCTCATGCATGCATGGGAGCCACGGTCAAGCTGCCCCCTGGGCGTGTTGATCTTCTCTGGCCCAGTGTCCTCTGGGGCATGACGAAACGCCTTGAGTAAAGGAATTTGTCGTTCCTTTAATGCCTCCGAGATCACCAATCCCTGCCCCAGTGCTGTATAATATGTGCTCCCAGGGTAAGGGCTCTTCATCCGAATTAAGGTTAGAGAAAAAAACTTCCTTGAACAGAAAATGCTTACAGATTAGTGCAGTTTGTGATTTGGATGCGCTATTCTTAGAGTGTCCACCGGGTGTCAGTGTTAGCACACTAGTGTCAGAGTCATGGAGACTTTTAACACCACATAGCAGGGTAATCCAGTCTTTTAGACAAACACGAGCTGCAGGCAAACTTTCTCAATCTGTTATTATTACATAGAAATCAAGTTGGGGCCTTTAAGCCTTATAGTGAGACCCTTAGCCAGATTGTAATGTCCTCTAGGACCATAACTTCTCAGAATCTTTTAATGTCCCACTTGCATAAAAAAACAAAATCTGTAATAAAATATGGGAGGGTTCTGTGTTGCATCAAGCCTCTCTTAGCAGTATCTGCTTTCTCTGTCCTTTGGAGTGTTTTTAACTGTACAGGTCCCTGAGCTTTAGGGAGCCAAGAGTATTAAAGCCTCCCTTTAGTGCCCCTAGGTTTGCAGTGTTTTTAGTAGCAGCAAAGCTGTAATCTTTTCTGGGCCTCTCACACAGTCTCTTCTTGTTAGGGTGCAACTTGCAGCTTCTGGATCCCCAAACTTGATTTTTAAAACCAGCTGGGTCCTCCTGTGCACAATCCTGGTCATATATATCAATTTGGTGATAGATAAGTCACTTTATATATGGTCTTAAATGTTTTTTTTCAGCAGAAACACACATCCTCTTTCCTATATTATAGCTTTGAGAGATAAGCTGCTGGGTCTTCTCTTAAAAAGTAATACAGTTTATTGTGTACCATATCTTTAGATTATTACACAGACTAAATCTCTAGTAGTATAAGGCAAAGAATTGTATAGGTTTGAAACAGACAGGCAATATGAGTCATTACCAACCTTAAGTAGGCATGTTGTTTATCAGTGTTTCAGAGTCTCCTTTGTTCTGGTTCAGCTGCAAATCTCAGGAAAAAAAGTTGCCAAACTTGATTTTAAAGCCAGCTGGGTCCTCCTATGTGCAAATTTGTTGATTTGGTGATAGAGAAGTTACTTTATATATAATTTTCATGCTTTTTAAAGCCTTATTGCTGGGAGCTATGTTGTTTTGCTTCCTCTCTGTTTGCTGCTAGCCACCGATCACAACCTTTTTAATCGTAATTTTGCAGAACTTAAGTCTACGGTTTACAATTTCTGAGAACAATGTGAACGCCATTGGTTATACTCTTAGCTGGTGCAGCCTATTACACATCTGCACTAAATGCCCAAAGGCCGCGGACACTCTGTATGTCCTAATGACAAAGCATGATTAACCTTCATCAATACAGACATTCTTGACCGCTTATTAAACAATTACCCATTAAGCAACATGGGTAATTATTTAATTAATGGCTGCAAATATGGATTTCTCACTGGTTTAATTGCTTATCTCCAAGATTCTTTTGAGTGTGAAACTTTAACATCCGCTCTGAATGACCCTGGTTCTGGTACCAATTTCATTAATAAAAATTAATATAAGCAGTATGTAAAACAGCACATTTTCACTCCACCCTTTTCAGTCTTCTAAATGAACGCCACTGTTTTAGCAATGAGGAAATATAGAGCTAAGAAAAGGCTCGTTTTGATTTATCTTCTCCACATAATAAACCTATCCCTAGTATTAATTGCCTCAATCCATCTGAAGAACACACTCATATACAATGCTATATTTCACAAGCTCCAATTAAAGTTTATTTTCCAAAAACAGACACAATAGATGCCTTCAAAATTCTCCCTTCACGGGGGGCGTGGCTACCGGCTGATGAGAGTAGACGTGGAACTCCAGAGCTCTCCAGCTTAAACCCCAATTTTCAAGGTTTTTACCCTCAAAAAGCAATTGTATGCAGTTAAAAAAGACTTTAAATACCCCAGCTCAGTAGGCTGATGAATAAGATACCCGCTATTAGAGGGTTTGCCAAGATTAATCAAGGTCTATCTGCCAAGAGGGAGAGGCCAATGCGGGAATGCCATTTTACACTGCCGAATAACGACCCCTCTACCAGAGAACACTTTGCAGGAGAAGTCTCTCCCATCACCTACACCGGCACTGACATCCCCAGAGTGATCTAAATTAGCACCGGAGTGAGGCACAAGGAACGACAGCCCAGAGACCGGCTGTCTCGGGGGGAGACGAGCAGCCGGTGGGACGCTCTGCACAGGGAGCAGCACAGAGGAGGAGATCGCGGGTCGGTAGAACCGCCAAGGAGGGTGAGTGAGGGAAAGGGTGCTGATGCCCCGGAGAGGTGGTGAGGCAGCACCATAAATAGAAAAGACCCGAAGAGACATGCAGACTCGCAGCCTGCTAAACCTCACTCCCAACGAGAGTACTTAGTACACGACCCAAGACGCATCTCACACCCGAGATCAGACAACACAGAAATTACCCCACAGCTCTGTATGACGACCTAAGCTGCCCTACCCTGCACACAACAGCCCTGCTATAAGTGCCAAAGGAACAGGAAGACTTACAAAGGGGCAAGAGGACAGCAAAGAGGCTATCCCTGTATCCCAATCCAGAGTAGCCATTTGTTGTTTATTTGGCGCCAAAAAAGCACCCCCAGGAAGGAGGGAGGCCATTTTGGTACTGCAAGACAGGGGGAAATACGCATAGATTGCAAATATTTAAGCCAGGTTGGCTCCTAGGGGCTTATACTCCTTTGAAAGAAAATATCAACTCAGCTAACTTAAGTCTAAAAAAAATAAACAGCTTGATCTGGGCAAAGTGAGATTTATCTACAACGTATGCCCTAGGACAAAACTTGCTGTGCCATTATAGAGAGAATTGCTCTGCTGACATAAGACACTGGACTTGTGGGCGTTTAAACCTGTTAATAAGACAAACAAGCATTTGCAAGGAATACAGGGACAGGACTCCCTATAAAATATATACAAAAGCTCAATATAAGCTTGGTTGTACAACCAACCTCACATCAAATAAGGGCAGGAAAACTACATGAGTATAAGCACACCACATTAAACTCTGTACAGTTAAAGACAGAAAAGCAGCTGAAGTTAATTAATTAAAACAAGAGAGGAACTGGTTAAATATATTCAAGTATCTCTCACAAACTTACATCACAGATCACTTGCAGGAAGACGCAGCCCTGACAAAGCAAATGGTTCCTGACAATGAAGGTTCCTAATTTCTAGCCCCCAAATGAGTCTCTAAGACCGGCCGATTGACCCCCTGGACGCGGTGAATTGAGAGGCTTGAGCTGGAGGGGACACCCCACCTTGGAATAGATACCTGACATTATTGATATATCTTGGAGAGATTATAACCGCTAAATCATACCTTTATAACATGCTGGATTGCATTACAGTTTGGGACTCTACCATGGGTAAATCAAAACGGAATCTACCCTCAAAGAGCATCCAGGACCACTTTAAAGCACAACAACAAGCTGGTGCCTCACCGCAAATATCTACAGTAGGCTCATCAGAAGGCTCAGATGTGGAAGAAGATACCTCTCACACAAAACAACCTATGAAACTGTCAGACATCTCATTGACGGATTTCAATAACTTGCTTGGTTCTCATTTTGATAAGGCAGTGGGGGAGATCAGACAAGATTTGCAAGACCTTGGGCTCCCACGTACTGGAAACAATAACAGATCATATAGCGGACACCCAGCAAAAAGACCGTCTGGACATAACCCAAAACTGGGCACATATTGAGGTGCTAGAAAATAAGCTGGAAGACCTAGAAAATTGGTCCAGACGCAATAATATAAGATTCAGAGGGACACCTAAAACAGTGGGAGACCTGAAACTATATTTAAATGCGATTGTCCATAGCTTACTGCCTGATCTCCCTCAAGATGCCTGGGAAATTGAAAGGGCACACAGGGCCTTGGGCGGCCCAAATACACCAGAGCAGCCGAAAGACGTCATAGCTCGTTTTCTTCGTCAAGGAACAAGAGATGTATTATTGGCAACATCACGAAAGACGAAATCTATAGTTGGCCCAGATGGAGCCCAGATACAAATATATGCGGACCTAGCTCCCTCCACTCTTATAAAACGAAAACAACTAAAACCAGCCTTGGTAATCCTGATCTAAAAAGGTATTAAGTACAGGTGGGGGTTCCCCTTCAGTCTGTCGTTTCAAGTAGGGACGACAAATCACACAGTCCACACTCTGACCGAATGCAACGCCGTCCTTGCAGATTGAAATCTTTTGCCCAGAGAAGGCGCTTTAGAACCTACTTAAGATCAAAATCCGCCGCTGAGACCGGCGAGACAATGGACAGAGATCCAACGGCCTAAACGACAGAGCAAGCAAACTGATCCAGTTGTGGGATCTGCAACATCATCACCAGGATCCTCCGTAAAAATCTAAACAGGACACACATTTTGAGTTAGTGGAGAAAAAAGGTCATAGAGATATGTACCAGGAGCGACCAGAGCAATAGAACTGAGGGACACTCTGGACATTAAGCCCATGCCTCCTTTAGCTCACGAAAGCATCGGAGAACTGAAATCATTGTAGCTGAGAACTTTTGAAAAAAAGAGGCTAAGAGACATGACTATATACGAACGTTATACCAACCTACAGCTGGATCACTAAATCCACTAATACAGAGTACTTTATGCCCTCTGCAACACAATAGAAAGCTCTATGATGTGTAGATTTTAAGTTTATAGGTCAAGAAACAGAAATGCACTGATTAAGAGATTGTTAAATACGTTAGATAGAGCACCGTTATATAAGCTACCAGATAAAAGTCAATTTGGGGGTCAGGTCTTTAGAATGGGGCAGTTTTGGGTAACACTTTAAAACTTACATCTGTTAATTTGTCAGATATTTCATCCTCAGCAGAGGGGATTAGTAGGGAAATGGACATTTTCATTCCCCTCCCCTGGCACAAACGTGCCTTGAGTAATTGCCTGAGGAAAAATCAATGTTTAAGTGTTTTTACAGTTTGGTTAATCATGTTATGTTTTTTCTTTCCCACTTTTACAGTTCTAAACATCAAACTTTGCGAAGCGATTCCTCCACCTTCTCCGGTGTCAACCTCGCAAACCTTCAAAATCCAGGTACAGGGGGCGTTATGGGGCGACGAGGGTAATGCCCGGGATAGGCACAATTTCGGCAGTGTTATAGAGGTACCATGACGGACACCACATTTGTTTTTGTCTCACACAATGTCCGGGGATTTAATTCCCAATTTAAACGGCGCAAAGCCTTTCTATCTTATAAACCACTACACCCAGATGTAATATTCTTGCAGGAAACGCATTTTGCGCACCACAAGCTCCCTCAATACTTACACAATAATTATCCGGTATTTGTCGCTTCCACCCAACCTACTAAAAAAGGGGGAGTGGCTATCCTGCTGCATCAACATTTCCTGTTTATTATATAGCATCGAAAAATAGACTTGGGGGGGAACTTTGTAGTATTGACAGGTCCATTATGGGGAACAAAACTATCCCTAGTTTCATTTTATGCGCAAACATCCTCACCACACAAATCATTGATAAGACTCCTCAAATATCTAAAATCGGTTGATGTCGGGAGGATAGTGCTGGGGGGAGATCTCAATCTAGTGCTGGATCCTAACCTAGATAGATCAAATAACGATGGAGGGGGTAAATACTCAAATAAACTGAAACAAATTAACTCTTTGCTCAATGACCTGCATCTTATAGATGCTTGGAGACTGCTCCATAAGGGTGAGAGGGGGTACACCTTCTATTCACCAGTGCATGGCACATATTCCCGAATAGACACTATTTTAGTAGACTCATCATTCTCCGATAATGTGGATAGGGCAGAAATCCATCCATGCCCGTGGTCCGACCGCTCACAAGTTACTGCCTCCATAGATATAGGCCTAAAAAGTAGACCCCCTTATAGCTGGAGACTCAATGAAAACATCTTATCAAACCCAACAGTGAATAAACAAATAGCCAAAGATCTGGAACTATTTTTTTCGACCAACATCACCCCGGAGTCAGATGTGGGGTGGACATGGGTGGCCCATAAGGCCTTCATTAGGGGCTTTCTTATCAAAATCGCAAGCGGACTCAAAAAACAAGCTAAATTAAGAGAGGAAACCCTGGGGAGGGACTTGAGGGAGTTAGAAAGATTAAATCAACAGAACCCTTCCAATCGTTTACGTAAAAGAATAGATAAATTTAGATTGGAGCTAGATTTATTATTATCTAACTGCACGGAAAAAGCGATGAAGTGGACAGGTCACAGGTTCTATACCAAGGCTAACAAACCAGATAAGTTACTGGCCAAAAAACTTAGAAACAAATTCTCGCAGTCAAAAATTTATAAAATAAGAACCTCTGCTGGGGAGGTCACTGCCAGCCCAAATATTATACAAAAAACCTTCCTGGACTATTTCCAGAAAATGTATTCATCTGGGCAACACCATACTCAGCAAGAGCAACAACGACATAGGTTTTTGGAGTCATGTGATTTGCCCACTCTATCTGGGGAGGAAGCGGAGCTCCTTAATTCAAAAGTGGGGGAAGCCGAAGTTAGAAAAAACATTAACAGTCTGAAGGGTGGGAGGGCACCTGGCCCGGATGGATTCACCAACTTATACTATAAGAAATATATAGACGCTCTGGCCCCACACCTTACAACTCTTTTCAACCAGATCTTAGAGGGTCATCAAATGCCCCAAGAATTAAACCAGACTTGATATTCTTCCACAAAGATGGTCGGGACCCCCTAGAAGTAAAAAATTATCGCCCAATCTCACTCCTTAATGAGGACATAACATTTTTTGCAAAACTGATGGCCAATAGAATCGCCCAATTTCTCCACAGACTTATCCATAAGGACCAAACGGGATTTGTCCCTTATAGACAAACAGGGGATAACATCAGACGCACACCCCAACCTGTTTAGTAGCCTTAGACATAGAAAAAGCTGGAATGGTCCTATCTCAAAGCGGTATTACTCAAATTTGGTTTTGGAGGGAAATTTATGGACCTAATTGAAACCTACTATAGATCTCCCAAGGCCAGATTGAAATTACCAGGCGACACTATGGCGCAAATTGAGGTACAAAGGGGAAACAGACAGGGATGCCCTCTCTCACCCTTACTTTTTGCTTTCGCAATAGAGCCACTAGCGCAGTCAATAAGAGCAAATTCAAAAATCAAAGAGATCCAGATAGGCCACCATCACTTTAAATGTAGTCTCTTTGCGGACGACTTCCTAGGCTCACTCACAAGCCCAGCCACTTCTATCCCAGAGCTTCTTTATACCTTAGACCACTTTGGAAGCCTCTCGGGGCTTACAATAAATGTAGCAAAGTCGGAAGTACTAGGTATAGCTCTCACTCAAACAGAGACACAATATCTTAAACAAAACTTAAATTTTACCTGGCCTAAATCACATATTAATTATTTAGGGGTATACATCACCAAAAGAATAACAGATCTATATAAAGCTAATTATATACCCCTATTCAAAGAGTAAATGTTAGACTTACAGAGATGGTCGAAAAATAGAATCACATGGCTAGGCAGGATACATGCAGTTAAAATGAATATTCTCCCCCGGCTACTATACTTATTTCGCACACTTCTGACCCCAATAGTTTATAAGGATCTAGAGAGGTTCCAAAACCAAATCTTTAAATTTATTTGGAATCACAAATCTGCAAGGATTTCCAAATCTACCATGTATATAACTAAGACTAAGGGAGGTCTCTCTTGTCCCAACTTCAAACTGTACTATAAAGCAGCACAGCTCTCGTTTATCCCCCTGGCACACTCCTCTCGACATCAACCCTTGTGGGTCTTTCTAGAAAATGTACAAATGCCCCCATACTCATGGGACACCATCATATGGCTTCCCAAGTCAAATCATTTAAGGGGAAAAATAAAGAACCCAATAACCAAACACTCTCTGGGGATATGGACATGGGCAACCCAGCACCATCATATAGCCCCTCCGTTAGCTAGTATTTCTCCAATTATTCCAAACCCCCTACTGACAATACAACTATCTCCAATGTCTAAGCATTGGTGGAAATCCAAGGGCCTGTTGACTTTTGGGGCCTGGTATCAAGAGGGGGCAATAGCCACATATGACTACATAAAGACTACATATAATCTACCTTTAATGGAGCATTATACCTACTGTAGAATAAGACATTTTGTAAATTCCACTATAACTACGCTAGGAGTCCCGGAAACCAATTGGCTAGTCAGAATTTGTAGAGATCTTCCACTGTCGAACAATATGATAAGCTTATTATATAACACATTTAATGAATCACCGAGGTCACAAAGAGTTAAATACATACAGAAATGGGAAAAAGACCTGGGATACACGCTGGACCAAACAATCTGGGAACAGAGCTGGCGCAGTCTAACTAGAGGGTCCTTAAACTATAGTGTTTTGGAGACGTCGATAAAAGTCCTACATAGAATTTATCATACACCAGCTAAACTTTTTAAATGGGGACTAACCCAAGATGATAAATGCTTCAGAGGATGTGGAGACTCAGGGACATTCCTGCATACATGGTGGGTATGCCAAACCGCGCAAGGGCTATGGGCAGAAGTATTCAATATAGCTTTGAAAATGTTTAAAACCAAAATACATGAATCTATTGAAATTGGCCTTTTAGGCCTCTCCAGTTCACTACTGACATCCCATCAAAATAGGTTATTACAGTTCCTGATGCTGGCCACAAAAAGCCATGTTGCTCGGCAGTGGAAATCCTCAAATGTGAGTATACAGGCAGTGAAAAATAAGATAAATTATATTTTAATAAATGAACGAATAACCCACCTCTTGGAAGATTCAATTCCTAGATTTATGGATGTGTGACTAATGGAACCCGATAGCATATCTTTAGAACTCAAAACAAGCCATTTAACCATGGTTGGGGAGGGGGGAACAGGCGGCACCGGAGGAGGTGGATGGAGGTAAGAAACGCTTCAAACTAGTGGAACGGAAAGGAACAGTTCTATAATTTATTTATTTTTATTTTCTATTATTACTTTAGTTTGGTTTCTCCTTTCTTCTCTTTCTCTTCCCCAGCAATGTTATTTCCTTCTTGCTATCTTCCCTTGTTGGGGATCCAAATTGGATTGTATCAACATTGTAAGTTGAAAAGGAGAGAAAAAAAAATAATAATTGAAAAACAGGCAATGGTAGATGGCTTTCCGGGGAAGGTACTATTAAAAAATAACACTCTAACATTTAGATCCTTTAAAATTCAGGACAAGTTTTGTAAGATACAAAGAGCAAGAAGAAATTGTTTATATGAATAGTATACTTTACGGATATGAATGATTAATGTTTGTAATGTATTACACCACTGCCTAATAAAACTGAATGTTAAAAAAAAATAAAAAAAATACTCCCTTCACATGTGGATGTTTGGCCTCTTCACAGAATTAAATGGGAAGAGAAATATTACTTCTCAAGCAGATTGACCTTTGGATCTTGTAGCTTTCCAAAAAAAATGACTACCTCACAGAAGCAATTAATTGAATGCTTCCGAGCATTATGAGATGAACTGTAGACCTACACTACCTAGACAATTTTCTAATAATTTAACCTAAACCTTAACCGTGTGGTTTAAATAAGACATAAGACTTCTTTTGGCATTAAACATTCCGACTTCCCCAGAGAACATTTTTGGACAAACTAACAAATTAGAAAACGTAGGAAGTAACTTAGACTCCTACAGCATAGAAGCAAGTGGGCCATTAGAGAAATAAAATTAATCATTAATTCCATTCAAGAATTCCAACATAAAACTTCTTGCTCTAAACTTGAACTTCAGTCACTTTTAGGTCACTTACATTTTGCTGCTAAAATATAACCTCGAGGCAGTTTATTTATATCAGGCTTAACTTCAGAAAGAAATGAGGATGTCAAAACAGCTATTAACCAAGAAATTAGAGTCATTTTAAGTATATTGATTTGCTTTCTTAAACAATG
The DNA here is from genome assembly GCA_027410445.1 of Discoglossus pictus. Taxonomy (NCBI): domain Eukaryota; kingdom Metazoa; phylum Chordata; class Amphibia; order Anura; family Alytidae; genus Discoglossus; species Discoglossus pictus. Next base: position 191,984,333 of record CM050170.1, read on the forward strand.
GAATTTGACATTTCTTTTCTCATATTCAATGAAATTCAACGTCACCAAAGTCAGAAATCTTTTACAATGACAATACATATTTTATAAAGACGAATAAATCTATTTCCCGTGACGCTGCAACCCTGATCTATGATGTCAGCATTGGACGCATAGGCAGCGCTTGTGGAGCTAGGAGCTTTGGTTCTTATCCTGAATGGGCCAACAGCCTAATCAATTGACTTTACCAGTCCTCATTCCCTCTCCAGACCACTAGAATTCAGAATCATAAGGAATACTATGTTAATTAGTTAAATCTGGAACTTGGACACTATAGTCTTTTACAATAGGGAGCTCCTGTGTATTTGTACTGTGTATTCTATAATTACAAAGACTCTTTGCATACACTATCAGCACCTTATGTATTCCTAAAGGACCCTTTATTTAATTATCTGACACTTAGCACTTTGATATATCTATTCATTTTTTGATATATCTATTGGGCATTTGGCACTTTAATACCAATCATATTCACGATTATGTGATTTAGCACGATCATCATTTGCACTTAGCACTGTTCACTTTTTTCACTTTGTGCAATATTTATTTTTGCAATTTTCTCACGGTTGTTTACAGCACTTAGCACTTTATAGCTGGATCACATATTCAGTGGACTTATAGGATTATTAACTAATATATATAGTGGCATATTGAGTCCCATCCACTCCTTATAAAATTCCATGTGACGTCAGAGTATCAAGATTTTAATTTTGTATTTTAACCAAACCATTAAATGTTAAGTTTTATCATGCATTATTTTCTATATTGTCATTAGGCCCTAGAGTGTGCACCATGCTAAAGGGATACCCTTTACTTCTCTTTTCTATTGTTAACCAAATTCTAACCCTTAAAATTTCCTCTGACAGATAACATAATTTTTTGTCTTCCTTACAGTTTGAAGATTTTCAAAAAGTTATCAAATTTCAGATTTAATTCCCAAATGGTCATGAAATTAAGAAATATTACCCTACATACGTACATTTTTCAATTTATGTACCTGCAAACTAAAAGACTAATCAAATATATATAATTATATTATTATATTCAGACAATATTTTAAAATTATGCATGTTTTCCATTTCAAGAAATATTTTTCATCAGATTTCTTCAATACATTACCATTTAGCGTTAATATCAATAACACAATAAAAGCATAATTTAACACTTCATAAGGATAAAACATGTAAGAAAAAACTATAGAATTTACTTACAATCCATCCATCTGATCCAATTGGTGTCCAGTTTAAGTTTTAAGTGAACTAAGCCATTTTTTTAAGTTTTTTTTTACTTTGATTCCCCACTATTACAAATTAACAAAAAAAACTCTATACATTTTAAAGTTTAGATATTACATAAGATTTAAAGTCAACACATTTGGTTTCAATCCTAATTCTTACTCTGGTCACTCATTTCGGATAGGTGCAGCAGCAGCCGCCTCCAAACCATAAATTAACACAAAAAAAAATAAAAAATCAGTGTGCTACTTAAAGGAACATTTACCTCATTTTAAATGCTCTTCATGGTGTAAAAGAGCACAAGTTTCTGTGTTAAAATGATCTATTGCTTTTTTTTTTTTGCTTTTTTTTTATTACATTAAAAACAGCTAAAAATCTGCAGTCTTATTACATATACACTGCAGACTTTTCCATGATTAACAAGATCTGCCGACACCTGATGGTGCAAGCTCAGTGAAGACAAGATTTAAGGTTTTTCTCTGCATTTAGGAATGTAATCAGCCATCAGTTAACCCTCAAGTAACATATTTAGGAGTTTCCAGCAGTCATTTTCCTACACAGATGAATTTGGGGAGGGTTAACCCTCTTTCTGCTCTCTGCACAAGCTCCTGCTTTGAATCTGCCTGGGAGACTTGCTAATTCTCGTGTAAATAGATTCTTTATTTATGATTTTTTCTGTGAAAATAGCCTATATTTAAAAAATGCAAAAAGTATTTCAATATATCTTTAGCAGTACTTTGCAGAGGTGTGCTCCAAGTTGTACTGATTTAACTGGCCCTTTAAAATACATTCCAAACCCTCAAGATGAAATTAAATCTGCATTCCTAAAATTGACTAACTGATTAAATGTAATTTAATCCCAATAAAAGTTTCTTGTAATAATTTGGTTTCAACTTCCTTTTTTTCTTTTGGCCCTCTTAGCAGACCCAGCTTCATATCATCGAAAAATGGCACATTTATATTTAATTTTTATTTTACACGTTACATGCAAATTTTTAGTACTTTAGCCCCGACTACAAATTTGTTTTTCAATGTTTCAAACTTGAATAGATGAACCTTTAGTCAGTTATAAGAACCAAACCTGTGTCTGTAAAGACTTCCTATCGAGAGGATACTGAGTCACCTCTTGCATCATTACAGCGTAGAACTTCTCATTTCGTGCTTCACTGGTAGGGTTAATTAAACTGCCAGAGCATGTTGCCCCTTTGACTTCTCTGTAATTCCCAGAACCAGATATGGGTCAGAGTGATGAGAAATGTGCATTATGCTCACAAAGTGTGTAAACATACAAATATATCTCTTCTGCTGTAGAGACACCCTTTAAAAAGTATAGTTCTACTAGAAAAAGTTTAGAAAATGGCAACAAAATTATTGAGGCGGATCAAGGGTTTAAAGGGATACCGTCACCCCAACAACAAAGAGATTTATCTTAAAGTACATTAAAAACTATTGTGGTTAGGTCGAACCCAGAAATTCAGGTCCTTAGAGTGGGTTTGCAACAATTCAAATGCTCGCTCTTCGCTTTTCTGGCTTTAGACTAAATTTAGAAAAAATGGAAGCTCTATGAGTAGGTATCACTCAAACTGTATTAGAAGATTTAAAATCCTTTTATAAAATTATTTTAGTGTGTTTCATCTGAAACTTTACTCAATTTTAGAGCATTAGGTTAAGGGTTAGGGTAAGGGTTAGGGCTAGGTTAAGGGTTAGGGTTACGGCAAGGGTTAGGGTAAGGGTAACAGTTTAAAGTTAGAAACTGAGTAAAATGTCCACATGGGATGCGTAATCCTCTGCAGCATGAAACAGCAGGAGCCAGGCACTGCTGTGTAAGATCTCTGCATTGAGCTGTTGCTGGCTTGAAGCATAGTAAAGGGTTAAAATCTGTACCTAAATGCAGCGTTTCTATTGCAAGGTTCCATGATGCCGTTAAAATGACAGCACTAGATTAAATTATAATTTTCTTTGCTCAGGGAGGATTTGTCTAGGAATATTTGCTTCTAAAGATGTAAACAAGATTATATTATAGCTTTATACAAATATATCCGCAGTCAATATAAAGCTTTGTCAGAGGTACATTTATTTGCCAAGAAGTTTATAGTTGACAAGAGGTCACCCTCAGAGGCTGAAGGAAAAACATATTTCACCTTAAAGAAAGATTCTTCACAGAGGAGGTATATTCGAGCTTCCTTAAGAGTCACGGCCTAGAAAAAATGGCGATGGTTAAACTCGTAACTTGCAGCCTCCAGAATTCTTTGACCTTTCACTTTCGCAAGAGTTACGATGGCTAAAATCGCAAATCGCTATTCAATTGCTCAATTTCCCCAAGCCCGCAAATGCTTTCACACCCGTAAATGGCAAAAGAAGGAGAAAATCCTATGAGTGCTAGAGAGGACTCGCAAATAAAATAATAAAAGCAAATAAAAAAATCAATACTGCACTGTAAATAACGGGGAAAGTGACGATAGACATTAGAATTAATTGCACAACAGTCTCAAGCTCGCAGACCGGCAGGAAATCACATGTATTTTTATGGTTCATTTCAAGACTATCAATGAGTTAATACATATCAGGCCACCCACATGGACTAGAACGGTATTGGCATTCATTTTAATAATTCTTTATTGTGAGGGTTTGCGAGTCTGATCTCATATAGGATGCCCCAATCCTAATTGATTGACATATAACCTCCATGTTTTACTGCTGTAATAAGGACAGTCTCATTTTCTATTGGCTGATTCCAAATGGGAGGTTATGGTCTTGCTTAATTGATCATGTTCCCGCCCTGAACTGCTATGAACCATTGCATGGTTTACGGTTTCGGCTTTGGCTCGTAACTTACAGGCTTAAGGAATTGAATAGCATCGTAATCAGAGACGAACTGGAGCCTGCAACACACCCGCAGACCTTCGGCCGTCTGCGATCGAGTTGCGGGCTTGGATTTGAATGGGATTCTTCAAATAATAAATACTATTTAAAATGTGTTTATATGGCATATGTTGTCCTACAAAATGTTCTGCTATTAAAACTACAGAAACCTACACTTCATTTGTTTCCAGACATGTTCATAAAGCTGCCATCCAATCAGAAAGAATTTATAGGTTTCTGTTACATCACTTGTGACATGACAGTTTTGCAAAATGATGCTGTGTGCACCCATATTAAGTGTCAAATGTGGAGAAGGTCTGCCCAGGAAACTGTTTTTTTTTTTAGTCCAATCAGAAAACAGATTCTCTTGTAGTTCTGAAACAATAAAGTTCAAATGTAAGTCTTACAAACTACAATGAATCTATTCTCTTCAAATACTGATTGCAATAAAAACAACTACATTTGACTTTTATGAATCCCTCTCTACACACTCCCCCATCACAAAGTAGATTTGCCATAAAATATGACACACACATTCTTATAGCGTACAAATCTGTGGGAGTAATAACTTTGTAAATTTTGGGATATATGACAAAGCCCAATTTTCAGAAATTTTCTCCAGTCAAATATGATCATTATATTCCAAAATATATCTCTGTGCAAATAAAAAAATAAGATAATATGTACTCCTTTAAGGACTTTGGCCCCACTTGGCCTTCAGCTGAAATTGGCTGCCCACCTTCTTGATATTGTCTGCATGTTGAAACATTTGTTTTTGTTTGCACCAGATACAGGGGTAGTGATCTCCAGTCTCTGAATGCTGCGAATATGTCTCGATTTCAGGATATCGCATCTTAAGCACAGGTGAGTTGGTGTTGCGGGCTTGCTCCGGGCTTCAACTCTGCCACAATTACAGAGCGATTCAATTGAACAAGCTCACAGCTTACTGGCCGAAAGCCGAAACCGTAAACCATGCAATCGTATGTAGCATTTCAGAGTGCGATCATGATCAATTAAGCAAGGCCGTAACTACCAATTTAGAATCAGCCAATAGAAAATGAGACAGTCATCATTACGTCAGTAAAACATGGAGGTTACATGTCAATCAATTAGCGTTTAGAGGTCTGATATGCGTTCTGACTCGCAAACCCTCAAAATACAAAATAATAAAACCGAATGCCAATACTGTTCTAGTCCATGTGGGTGGCCTGATATGTATTAACTCATTGACTCCTGAGATCGGTATAACCCCAAAATTAAACATAAAAATAATTATTTTTTTATTGCAGATTTGCGAGCTTGAGACTGTTGTGCAATTAATTCTGTTGTCTTTCATCGCTTTCCCCGTTATTTACAGTTTTTATTTGCATTTACAGTGCTACGGACATGTCTTTAACCCCTTTGCAGGTCCCATCTGGTACCCGTAAGATTTTCTTCTACATTTGCCGCTTACAGGTGTGAAAACATTTGCAGGCTTGAGGAATTGTAGCAATTGAATAGCAATTTGCGATTTTAGCGTTCGTAACTCTTGCAGACGTGAAAGATCAAAGGCCTAGATGGGTTGGAGGTTACAGTTGTAACAACCGCAGGGATTTTCAGCCCGTAACCCATAGACCGTTTGCGATTCGCAAAAAGACCTCAATTGAATAGCAAATTAGTTTACGGGCTACATTACGGGCTCTATTAACTTACAATTTCTCAATTAAATGAGGCCCACGGTGTGAAGTCTCATAGATACACTATGCTTTTTATGAAAATCTGACTTGAAAGTCCCAAAAATATATAAATGCAGCTATAATTTTTTAACTATATAATTTGTAATTATTCTGTATTGTATTATTTTTCTTATCCCTGATTTGTCAGGGAGGAGAATTTGGATGCAGATAAGATTAGGTTTACCGCAGAATTAAATAAATTCACAAACAACAAATTACAATAGCATTGCACTGACAAAAAAATACAAATAAAATAATGGCTACTCCTAGTAAAGAATAATTACATAGAACATAGAATTAATATATTAAAGAATGTATCTTTTTTATTCTTTTTTCAGTTCGTAACAATATTTAACATATGCTTAAGTCTAGTTCTTCAAAAAATTACTGTTTCTTTAACCACAGTCTACATGAATATATCAAATTTCTTGACCATGTATGAACCATGTGGAGCCCACGCAAGAACATCATTAAAAGTTAAACCCACTGTCCTTGTATCCAACCCTCATCCCATGGTGTTTGTATCCAATGCACATCCCACAGTGCTTGTATCCAACCCTCATCCCATGGTGTTTGTATCCAACCCTCATCCCATGGTGTTTGTATCCAATGCACATCCCACAGTGCTTGTATCTAACCCTCATCCCATGGTGTTTGTATCCAATGCACATCCCACAGTGATTGCATCCAACCCTTATCCCATGGTGTTTGTATCCAATGCACATCCCACCATATTTGTGTCCAATCTTCATCCCATGGAGTTTGTAGCCAACACTTATCCCATGGTGCTCATATCCAAGGCTTACCCCACTGTGTTTGCATCCATCCCTCATTCCATGGAGTTTGTATTCAAAGTTCATCCCATGGTGCTTGTATCCAACTCTCATCCCATGGTTTTTGTATCCAACACTCATCCCACGGTGCTTGTATTCAACTCTCATCCCATTGGGTTTGTATCCAATATTAATTTTACAGAGCATGTATACACTTTCCATTGGTTCATTTGCACTGAATTTTAGGTATTATTTTATTGAAACTATTTTAGTTGTTATTTCATATCTGTCTTTTATGAATCATCGTACAAATTGCTCCTTTGTTTACAATTCCTATTCCCTGAAAGAGAACATTCTGTCTCAGACTTTGCTTTTTATCTATTGAACTCAATCCATTAGAGAGTGGGATGTTTAGTAATCACAATGAGAAATGCCTTACAAGGATTTCACAGAAAGTTGAAAGCTCTGACGTTTGTCTTCTTACATGTAGTGTACTTTTTACCTGTGGACATTATCATATGTTTTTTATGCTTATGAAGAAACCACATCTACCCTGGAGGAGTGAGGTTTAAAGCACCCTATCAATTCAAAAGGACAGAAATACTAAGTTGGGAAGCTTCAAAAACATATGGAGATTTCAAAATATTAACAAGCCTGTCCCATAAGAATACACATGTATGGGGAGGTTCTGGAGGTCAACTTGACTGGTATTTTTTAAACCCAAATAGACTTAATAAAGTGTTTTGAAGATTGTCTAATATGTCAGAGAAGCATCTGATGGACAAAAAACACAAGAAGTAAAATGGATGCCTGTTTCTAGACCTTTTAAAAAAAAAATATTTAAACATTTGTCTCATAATATAATTTTAAATTATATTAAATGTAGGGCTTTGCATACTAATACAGCCCACTTCAATAAATGCTGACACAACTTTTGTTGCTGAAACTATTATTTATTAACTTTATAATGGCTAGGGTTTTATTAGAGAGATTTACATTTTACAAGCTCATTTCTAATTTAATTTCCCATCTCATTCCACAACAACCCTGAAAACTATTTCCACAGATTTTGGACCTCTTCCAGTTCCCCTCCACTCTTCATCTACTTCTCAATTCATCACCTTTTTATACAACTTAGTCCATTTGATCCATTCCAGTTGACCTTCAATTTATTTGACATTCATAGAAAATACTAAGTAGATATCAATACAATTAAAATAATGACATAGTAAGAGCCCCTCCTTTTCCTGCTCTCTGAAGACCCTTATCTATGTCATAAATTGTATTCATCTGGCATTTAAGTATATATCAAACCAAAGGGTACCAATATCATTAATGTCCAATTCAATCTGAAGTTTGCTGGATCCCTCATATCCAAAGTACTCTTTTTTAACACAACATATATATTTTGAACAAAGTATAACATATTAATAGTTTAAATCTCCTTAGTAGGTGCTGTGTCCACTCTGAAACTCAACTTAATTAAGAGGCACTCATCAAGGGGTGGGGGTGCTGGCACGTAGGAGGGTATAACAAATACTTCTGTTCCTTCACCCAGCAGTCCTTAAGTTTCCAAATTAAAGTCTCTACCCCTTCAATAACCTCTCCAACCATTTAGCCCTCCCCTTCACATGTGCCAACCTTGTTACTCACCTATGTTTCAGTTGAGCAACTCATCTAAATCATGTTGTCTTGATTGGGCTGAGCTTTTTTTTTGGTTTGATATATATTTGGATGTCAACATGGGCGCAGGAACTGGGGGAATGGGGGGACCAATCCCCCCAGATCTGTCTACGGTTATATTTATTTATATATAAACTATTTTACACCTGTGTATACAATGAGCTGTATCCCCCCAAAACATTATTATGGCCCCTACACCAATGGATGTCAAGATTTGTACAATTTATGACATAGGCAGAAATATTTCTTTACAATTGCATCTATTATTTATTTAATTTTAATAATATCTTTTGTTGTTATAAATGTACAATGTTGCAGATATTTTATAGCATTATTTGATGAAAACATGTTGTTGATAGTGAGTATTGGTTACAAACTTAAACCATTGGGGTGATAAATCTATGAGTTAATAATTTTATGTCCAACAATGGTACTTGCAATGCAGCCTTTTTTGAAAGATTTCTAACAATGGAAAACAAATTGGGAAGGAAGATATAGAAGAAGGAAAATATGGCCAGTGAAATGGGGAAAGAAAAGAAAAAAGGTGCAACACAACAAATGATCAATATATGGTCAAATCAAAAAATCACTGTAGTACTTTTGTACCTAAGATACAATTCAGATGTCAGTATAAAATCTATCATGGTTTAAGATAACTGCATTCAAAACACCATTTATGGTAACAGATTTGTTTAGCTGCACAGCTTTATTGTGTTGTATGAATGTTGAAGGTTTATTTTTTTTGTTTTTATTTAACCCACAATTTCTTGATTATTCTATTTTACAAGACTGACCTGCTTGTTTATTTTTGTTTATTATATTAAACTGTAGTTTTGTCTTCTAGCGCTTTTCTCATTCTCTACTACTCCAAGATGGGTTTCTTGGATGTTCTTTTTTGTGTGTTTTTAGAGACTTGGGAGCAAAACTATTGTAAGGAGCATTTTTGCTGTAGTTGGGTCACTAGTATATCAGTTATTCCCCATTCATTCAGCATTTCTTTATTTTCCATTAAATCCACCAGATGACACTCCCTTCATTCTATTTTATCCTTCTCCAACATATTCCTCATTCCTCCTTACCTACAGTCTCTCCTTCAACTCAGTGGTTACCCACAGGAAAGTAGGAGGTAAGTAAAGAGTTGTAAGGACTATTGAAGATGACTACAGGGAGAGATGTTGGTGGCTCAGTGGAGGTGTTGGTAGATTAGATACTAGCGCATGGCTACACATTATAAATGCCACAACTTTTTACTTAAAACATTAAACAGTTGATATACTCATCAACAAAGGAAACACGGTTCCTCCATAGGATAGTGGATCTCCATCTACTTGAACAATGAATGTGATCTCCATCTACTTGAACAATGAATGTTATCTCCATCTACTTAAACAATGAATGTGATCTCCATCTACTTAAACAATGAATGTGATCTCCGTCTACTTGAACAATAAATGTGATCTCCATCTACTTGAACAATGAATGTGATCTCCATCTACTTGAACAATGAATGTGATCTCCATCTACTTGAACAATGAATGTGATCTCCGTCTACTTGAACAATAAATGTGATCTCCGTCTACTTGAACAATAAATGTGATCTCCATCTACTTAAACAATGAATGTGATCTCCGTCTATTTAAACAATGAATGTGATCTCCATCTACTTGAACAATGATTGTGATCTCCATCTACTTGAACAATGAATGTTAAGGTTCAGGGGATGTATATGGAGAATTGCTCAAGGCACAGTTGGACAGTACTCGCGACACATCAGTGAAAACATTGGCCATAGAGCCCATTATTAGACGCTGCTCATTCTTCAGTATTTGTCTTGGTAATTGCAGCTGTGAAATTGCTGGTGGTGTATAATAAATAATGCAACTTATCACATATTCCACCCTTTTTCCCTTTTGTTCTCATATCTTGTTGTGGCTCCTTTCACCTCTGTTAAATGTAACTGATATTTTTGTGGAATCGCACTGTCGCAATCTCATAATACCATGGAATAATAAAAATCCTCTTGTAGTGATGAAGGCGTTTTTGTATTAGTTAGATAATTATTAGCAGACAATAGCTGGGTCATTGAAGAGCCCTTAATAAAGGATGAGAGCCCGGCTTATCAATTCAAGTGGAGATGTTCAGATATTTTTATGATATAGACAAGATGTTCATTAGTGCAGCATTAATGTGGCTCTAGAAAGTGCTTTAAATAAATTAGAGTTTATGGTGTTTCTAAGAAATTTTTATGTGAATTATAAGGTGCTTATAGTTTCTATCATGCATCTAAAACATTAGACTTTTTGCATGAAAAATGAGTAAGCAGAAGTTTGCATAATTTACCATCATTCCTTATGCAAAGGTAATTTAGGAACTCCTATTTTTACGTTACATAAAATGATCATATGTGGCTTATAGAGCGCTTTAGTGCTTCCAAAATGTGCCTTTTTCAGTAAGCAACAGGGAACCTGAATAGAAAATGGTTTGCAATCAAAAGTGGCCTTTAGAGCCAAATATAATATTGCTATGAATTCAAATCAGTGGCAGTTTGCTTTATTTCTCCTGTGTTCTATGTATATTTACAATTCCCTAAATTATTACTGTCTTTATTTATATCGCGCCAACATATTCCGTAGCGATAAAATGATCGTTCCTATATATGTAGAACTCTTCTCTAATATTCAATGTTGCTTGGTACTTTAATTATAGAACAATAGGAGGTTGTGGTCATGGCGCAAAGGTATAACAACAGTTACAGAAAGTGCAAAGTGATATCCCAGATTCTTATGTTTGTGCTAAATTACTTTATATTCACTTCCCAAGGTATTTCCTCCACTTCACAGGCTTTCAATAAAAATATATTTTAATAGTAGAACCATAATAATTAACAAATGGCAAGTACACTGATTATATTAAATGTGTGTCACCATTATAGTGCTTTTTGTGTAGTTCACTGGTTCCCAAACCTCTCCTCAAGCCCCAACAGACAGGTCATGATTAGGTCAAACACTGTGTAAACAAAAATGAGGTAAGTAGTATTTAACAGGTGGTGGAGTCTCCAATTGCTTCACCTTTGTATTCACACAGTGTTTGACATAAATCTTGGTCTTGTGGGTCTTGAGGAGAGGTTTGGAAACCACTAATTTAATTTATTAATGTGGTTACTTTGGATGTAGATGAGGCTTCAACTCCTTCTTTTGAAATGTGTATTCCTTTCAAAATAACTGTTGGAAACCTTATCTTCATCCAAGCAGGTAAACAAAGCAGTCTGTGAAAAATGTTCGAGGAGTGACCAAAGAAGATATTAGAACTGGAAATGATTCTTACATGCTCAGAACAACTCAACGTTTGTGGGCTGTACAAGCCTTCAAGAAGGAACTATCATATTCATGGAGAACCTGGAACTAATCTGTCATGCCAAGGGGGCCGCTGGACTTTAGAGCTGATGGAGTGCTATGGGCACAGTATGGTTTTCTCCCTCAGGTTCTGTATGTGCTGCGTCTTTTGACATGGCCAGCACATGAGGGGTTAAGTTAAAGCATCAGTTGGGTTCCAGATTAAAAAAATAACAGTAAGTGTCATGTGAGTTTTCTATATACCTGTACCTGTATATTATGTATAGTTACAGCTGGTAACTTCTACAGTTCCTACTTTCCTGTGGCATCATTAGTGCTCCCTACTGGTCATTGTCCTGATACTGGCCCATATCCTGCTAGCAGGGATACAATGGACCTCACAATTCAACTGGGTAGAATTGATCTAGGATCTTTCTAAGCCCAAATCAAGCAGTAGATCGTGACAGCTGGTGGCAGCAGTGGGATTTCAGCAGCAGAAATAAGCAGCAAGGATGAAAATTATTTCCATGGCTTGGAGGAGATAATATGGAAAAGGGGAAATTGTTGACCCCCTTTGTCACCATGGTACCTAGCTCTGTTATTTTTACTGGCTTCATTAGGGAGGGTTAGGTTGGTCCAGGCTATCCCAAATTCCTGCATGCCTGCGTATACCAGCTTTCCTTGATTACAAATGGGGATACCCCAGGATACTACCATCAACCCCCACTGTGTTTCCTCCTCTGCAGCCACAGAAGGATAGGGGATCCATGCTGAGACCCTATGCTTCCACTGGGACTGTATATTTGAAAAGCAATGTGTTCCAGCACTTATGGATATTTTTGGATCACTGGTTGCCCCACCCCAAATAAGGACTTACACTTGGACTAAATGCTGCAGCATTCCTGCAATCAACTGATAAAGAAGATTAACGGGATACTGCATTTAGAAAAGTGCAACAGTTGTTATGATCAGACTCTTGGGATCAAGGGGGGACCCTTTTGGACCCCACTTTCACCAGCCATGCCTGAACAAAAGCCCTCAGGACTGAATTCAATTGGGAATGTACAATTTCATATGAGATTAATATAATGGATCTCTGTCATGCCCAGGAGGACCACTATAATAAATGTAGTTGCTTATTTTGTAACTGGCAAATTTAAATATAAGAGTTTAAAACAAATATGCATGTTATCTATGTAGGTGTTAACTCTTTGTTAAGTTTATTTTAGCTTGTTAGAGAATTCTTGTTATGTTCCCATATTCCCTAATTTAGTATGTGCTAGGTCTTCTGGCATGGCCAGCACACAATCGGTTAAACTGTAAATTGAGTTCCATGAAAAAACAGTAACTGTCAGGTGTTCATTGATAAACTGTGCTTTGTTTAACTATACATAATTATGGTGTATATGTCATTCTAGAGGGGAAGGCTTTTATTTAACAAGCTTGCTTGTATCCTGTGTACCTGCTGGTCCTATCTAAAGGGATATATTATATTCTGATGACTGTTTTTTCTGGGGTGACTATGCTGGCTGGGTGCTGAGATATTAAACCCATCACAATGCAAGGGGTGTCCTCGTGAGTTGGAAGCAGAAGGGTTTAGGGTGTACCTGGCACCCTTACCCCTTGTTCGTGACATATATTCTATTGTGTGCTAATTTACTAATCTATTTTTTATGAAATTTTGGAAATTAAAGACATTTGTACTTTCATCTCACTTGTGATTCCTTTCTCGAGGTCTGTATATTTATAATCAAATGCACCAAGGTCCATATTTAATTGCAAGCCCGTTATTAACTTAAAAATGAACTTTTGGCTGTGGGTCAAACTTAAACAAAAATGTAGACTTATTCAATTGTCACTAACCGATAATTACGTGCTCACAGCCTGCACAAGCAAACCATAAACTCATAAATAGCATTTCAGGGGGCATGATCATGTGATCTGGCAATAATTAAACAAGCCTGTAAGTTACATATTAGACAGAGCCAATAGTAAATGAGACCGTCATCATGAAATCAGTAATACGTGGAGTTTAAACTACAATCAATTAGTGTTTAGAGGTGCGATCTGCAATCAGACTCGCAATCCAGAAATGTAGGAATCAGTGAAAGTCAGTAAAGCAACTGTTCTAATCCATGCGGGTTCCATGATATGTATTAACGACTTGATTCCCAAGATTGATATAACATGGAAATAAAACGGAAAATAAATATTTTCTTATTGCATATTTGCGAGCTTGAGACTGTTGTGCAATTAATTCTAATGTCTTCCGTTGCTTTCCCAGTATATTTAAGTACAGTAGTGTGTGTTTATTTGCTTTTGCAGTGTTACGAACAGGTGTTTAACCTTCTTGTATCTTGTATTCATATATTTTTTATAAGGCAGTTGTGAGCTTGTTCAATTGTTGTAATTGAATATGGATATGGCGTCTTTAGCACTGGGAACATTTATGATTTCCGGACTTGTAACATCAAAGATAGGACAGAGTTACATGTTTGACAACCTGCAGTGCTTTTGAGCCTGTAACTAAAAGTAGCCAACTGAATATCAGTAACGGCTATATTATGGGCTCATGTAATTGCGATTTGGACAATTAAATAGGGACCCAAGTGCTCTATATGCTAGGGGCCTTATTTAATTGCAAGTCGGCAGATTACGTTATACAGGCCATATGTCTGCAGGCTTGACATTTGCTACAATTACAGAGCGATTCAATTGAAGAAGCCTGCAATTTATGGGCCGAAAGCCGAAACCATAAACCATGCAATCAAAAGTAGCATTTCAGAGCGTGATCATGATCAATTAATCAAGGACGTAACTGCAGATTTAGAAACAGCCAATAGTAAATGTCATCATGACATTAGTAAAACATGGAGGTTAAACATCAACCAATTAGCGTTTAGAGGTCCGGCAATGTACAAAATAATAAAAATGAATGGTGATACTGTTCTAGTCCATGTGGGTGGCCTGATATTTTTGATTGCAGATTTGCGAGCTTGAAACTGTTGTGCAATTAATTCTAATGTCTTTCATCTCTTTCCCATCTTTTAAGGTGCAGTATTGACTTTTTGTTTGAATTTACAGTGTTTCGAACAGGTGTTTAACCCCTTGCGTGTCCTATCTTGTACCCGTAGTTTTTTTTTCCCCATTTGCCATTTACGGGCGTGAAAACATTTGCGGGCTTGAGGAATTGTAGCAATTGAATAGCTATTTGCGATTTCAGCGATTGTAACATTTGCAGGCTTGAAAGATCAAAGGCTTAGATTTGTTGGTTATGATTTTGGCAAGTACAGGTATTTTCAGCCTGTAACCCGTAGATCATTTGCAGGTAGCTAAAAGATGCCAATTGAATAGCAAATTAGTTTACGGGCTACATTATGGGCTCCAGTAAATAACAATTGCTGGTAAAATGCTTCACATATAGAGAGTTGAAACAGTGGAGATTGTCACAGTGTACTACAACATATATACATCTTGTATACTGCAAACTGTATCAATATATGTTAATTTTGCTATTGCATTCTTGCTTTTGTTGTTTTTCAAATATTACTATGGTATAGGAAAATATGGTTGATAGCCTTCCCACAAAATCTATAGCAGTAGTTAGGTACTGACCGCACACGGATGAGAGCCATAAAAGCTTGAAACAGCTGTCTGTGGGTTGGTCTCCTAACTGCTGCATAAGCATCCTAAGTTGTTCTTTAAAGCTGTTTAATACAGATGGCAAATGCTTAAAAGGAGCCATGTTTAAAATAAAGAGTGTGATTGCAGTGAACACAAATCGTGATCCAGATTTTCTTCAATTTCCTAGGGTTAGGGTTAGTTTTAGTGGTTAGGGTTGGATTTAAGAGTCATGGTTATATTTAGGGGTGAGGGTTGGATTTAGTGGTTAGGTTAGGGTTAGGGTTTTGGTTAGAATTAGGAATTAGGGTTTAAAATTAGATTTAAGGGTTTAGAATTAGATTTAGGGGTCAGGTTTGGATTTAGGGGTTAAGTTATGGTTTAGGGTTAGAACTAGAGGTTAGCGTTACATTCAAGGTTAAGGTTGGGGTTAGGGTTTAGGATTAGGGTAGTAGCTTTACATTAACAAGAAATTGATCAAATCTTGGCTGCGTCACCTAGTGCAGAAAAAAAGGAAAGATATATATATGTGGGCATTATTTTGGTTACCACAGAGGCAGAGAAGAAGACTGCAAGTCTAATTAGTATATCAAAGAAGTTAATTAACATTCATCAGCCACTGTATATTGCATAAACAATGCTGTTTATCCCAGGAATAATTAACTTTAGAAACAAATGTACAATAGAATTCTAGTTTTCATGCTTTTTAAGAATAACTTAAAAAAAAACTGTTTAATTTTAGGGTGACTGAGTCTCTTTAAGGATAGGGAAGCTTTGTAATGGACACATTTAAAAAGTTTTCTGACTATAGAAGTTTCAGTTAGGAACTATGTTACACGCCATATTGCTGCAAAATTATGGATGCTACCAACATCCATAAACCTTGCCTTGTCCACAGGAGATGTCAGTGTAGGGAGTATATGTTCACTCAGTATATGACACCAAACCAAGCTTTACGGATGAGAAACGGCTCTAGGAACCAATAGGAAATAAGAACATCATGAATAGTATAATGAGTGAGAACAAGCATTGATAACTGCAGCAAGAAACCATTAAATTAATGTATATATTTTTATTTATATTAATTTCAATTAAATATATGGGAAAATTGTATTTATAGATTTAATATAGAATAGTGTTTATTTTGCATATACAGTATATATATATATATATATATATATATATATTATATTATATGTATATAGTCAATGCATTAGAGGATGTGTTCCTAGCCCACATGGTTTCCTGATATGTATTATGTATGTACTGGGTTGTGCGTTACCCTGGATGTTGCACAATGTAAAAGACATAATAATAAAAATATCATATTTTTAAATTACACATATGTTTTTACTGGACAGTTAAGTGTGAAATAGGAATGAACATTCATAATTTCTATTGTTTTTTGGTGCTATACTGTCTCTTTAACTGCTGCTGCGGCACTAGTCAATGGTTTTCAAACCATTTGCCAGTGGTCTTTGGTACGCATAATAGTTTCTTATGCTTTTTGTAGTTATGTTACAGCCCTATTTTGTGCCCTATTAGCACACAGTTTTGGTGTAAGCGTCTTAACAGAGTAACTGGTAATCTTTTGTCAGTGAAAAAATCTATGGAAAAGTTTGCTGCAATTTTCAGCTCTGGCCACACTCACTCGTAGCAGGTCTCTCACAATGTTTCCTGGATGGGTGATTAACATAGCTAGGGAGATTAACTTTGCTCTTAAATATGTGTTTCAGGTAATGGATGAAATGCCATGGCAGAATGGTCACCAGGACAAGTCAGAGAAATTTTAATATTTTTCTAAGTAAAAGATGAAGGTGAAAGAGCAGAGTTTGTTTTTTAAAAACCCTCCACAAACAAGTTTAAATGTATCTGGTATGATGAGCTTCTGAGAACTGGGATAGATTCAGCTGGTAGCATTAGTCTCCTTCTTTAAAAGCTCTGCAGCACTCAAGTGTGGTCTCTGCTCTTTGTGATAAGGTGAATAGAGAAATAAACAATTAGGCAAATTAATTGTGTACATTGTGGCATGGCTAAACAGAACATCCTGTCTTGTTTTGTAATAGCAGTGATTAGTGGATATGGCCATTGTAAGATCTCAGCTGTCAGATAAACACAAATGTAGCTCTTAACTGGAAGCTGAAATGTCAAATGGCCAATGTAAGCACTTTGCAAGTTAAATGTATTTTGTTGTTGTTTAGCCGTTCAGTGGCATCCGACTCTCCATAACCCAATGGACACCAAACCCCCTTTGGGAGCAGATCTATCCCAATCCAAGTCTTAAATGTAATCTTGAACATTTTCTGGGCCTCCATCTGCACTTAAAAAAACTCTATACAGAGGGAGTACCAAATTGTCGCTGTTGTTCAATCATGTCTGACTCTTTGTGACTCTATAGACCACAGCATACCTGAAATATCTATTGTTATCTCTCTGCCTGTACTTATCCATAAGGTTTTTTATAACATAAATTTTATTGAGAAGTTCTGGAATTGCAATGACAAAACAAAAAGAATAATGAAAAACATAGTCCACAAGTTGTCTTATAACTAACATCATGTTGCTAACATGTTGAAACCATTCCATTTAAAAAAAAACTCCATTACAACTCTTTTTCGTATTTTTGGTGATTCTGTCCTAATGTATTCACACTAGTTTCTTAATATTCAGCAATAAACACAGCTTATAAGGTCACATTGTTCAAATTGCAGTAATTCACATTTCCATGGATGAACAGGAGCAGCAGGAAATATGATAAAAGAAAATATAATAGAAAGAAAACAAGTAACATTGTATAAAACATATGGTGGAGTGTCTTCCCGCAGTAATTCCCCGCTCAACCAATCTTAAGGTAACCATCCTCCCACCCTGTACCTTTGGAATACTGAAGAAATATCTTTCAGGGTCCTCTCACCACTTCTTCCCGTCCGCTCCACACTCCACTCCCCAGCCGCTCATCAGGAATGGCTTCTTTATTGTGTTCCCTTAACTTAGTTGTTATATATTACTATCTGTGAATAAAATCCAGGGTTCCCAAACCTCCAGAAAGCAGTGATGTGTATCTGATATGATGTGGGTCATCCGCTCATTGATGCAAATAAAATGTATTTTGTTTGTTACTTCATGGAAATGAATGTCCCTGCTCTTCCATCGACTTGCGATGGTATTCTTAGCTGCTAGAAATATCAATTGGGCCAGTTTATTCCCCTCCCTTCCCAGTTTTGAGAAGCGTGCTCCCAGGAGACAGACTGCTATTGATGGTTGGAGTGGGGTTTTGAGTATTCTTGAGATTAGACGGGTCGTCTCTGACCAAATTTTAAATACCTTAGGGCAGCTCCACCAAGTGTTTATGAAGTCTCCCCTTCCTTGGCACCCCCTAAAACATCTATCTGGGATTGTTTGGGATATCTTATTAAGTCGAACTGGAGTCATGTATGCCCGGTGTTTCTAACAAACTATAATTAAGTGAACCCTTAGATAGGTTCGAAAAGGATTCAGCCCATTTATTACCATCACAATTTTGTCCTAGGTCCCACTCCCACTTCGATACAAAGGAAGGCCTCCAATTGCTTGGTGGACTATTGAAGATTTTGTATATTGACCCCAAGATTCCTTTGGACAGGGGCTCACTTTTACACACTACCGCCATCCAAGATTCCCTCGGGGGCCCATGGGTTCTTTGTATCTCTTCAATCCAGCTTCTTATTTTAATGTAATTGAAAAGTTCCCGGTGTGGTACCTCAAAGTTCCTAATCATAGATTCTGAAGTTCTCATAAAACATCCCTCAAACCAAGCCCCCAGTTTATCTAGACCATGAGAAGTCCAATATTCCTTGGACTCTGCAGTGATGGCGGTTGTTAAGGAGGGTGATGTAAAGATTGATGTGAGGGGAGATACCGGGTGAGTTAGTTTGTATTTCCTCCTAGCCCAGGTCCAAACTCTCAGTGTAAGCTTAGTTATGGGATTCTGTATTCTAGAGTAAAAAGCGCTTGCACCTGGAGCCCACAGGATAATACCCCACGTAAGCGGGGCCATCTGCAACTCCTCTACAAAGACCCAGTTTGGTTGAAGTGGAACGGAGTGAGCTAGGGGGACAAAGGCAAGCTGGGCTGCTCTGAAGTAATTCAGGAAATTAGGACAAGATAGGCCCCCCTTGGATTTATGTACATACAGCGTTTTTCTCGCTATCTTAGGGGGTCTATTTCTCCATATGAACTTAAACACTTGGGTCTGGAAGCGGGCCAATTCTGTATTTTTTATCTGGATCGGCAGCGTCCTGGCAAGATAGAGCAGCCTCGGCAATATGTTCATTTTGACTGTGACTACTCTACCCGTCTATGAGATATGCCGTTTAGTCCAGTTTTCCAGATCTCTCCGCAGAGCCCTGTAGAGAGGTGGATAGTTAGCTTTATACAAATTAGTTAATGAGTTGGTCAAGTTAATCCCTAGATATTTGATGTGTGAGGGGGGCCATAGAAATGTATGAATTCCCTTCAGGTGGTTCAGGATATCCAAAGGGATCCCAACACTCAAAGCTTCTGTCTTGTCCTGGTTTAGCCTCAGGCCTGACAAGTTGCTATAGACTCCTATCGTGTCCATCAGGGCGCCTACGGAGTAGCTAGGATTCGAGAGGGTGCAGAGAAGGTCCTCAGCAAACAAGGAACACTTTAGGTGCTGGTGTCCCACCCGCACCCCCTCTATAGAGGAGTTAACTCTGATCGCTTGAGCCAAAGGCTCAATGGCCAGAGCAAAGAGAAGAGGAGACAGTGGGCAGCCCTGTCTCGTACCTCTCTCGATTTTAATGCTGGCCGTATGGGAACCAGGCAATTTTAGTGTGGCCCTGGGAAGTGTATAATATGTACGCAACAGGTTTAGGAAGTTTCCTCTGAACCCAAACTTTTCCAATGTGGCGAATAAGAAGGGCCACTCCAGGGTATCAAACGCTTTTTCGATGTCCAATGCGAGTAGGCACACAGGGAGACCCCTAGACCTAGCCAAATGAATGACATTTAGAGTCCTCCTAATGTTGTCACTAGTCTGCCTGTTTGGAATAAAGCCTGATTGGTCCTTATGTATAAAGGCGGGTAGGAAGATTGAGATCCTCTGGGAGAAAATTTTGGCCAGCAGTTTAACGTCG
Organism: Discoglossus pictus; assembly: GCA_027410445.1. Lineage (NCBI taxonomy): Eukaryota > Metazoa > Chordata > Amphibia > Anura > Alytidae > Discoglossus > Discoglossus pictus. The sequence continues at coordinate 192,004,728 of CM050170.1, forward strand.
CCATTAAGAAGCGAGATTGGTCTATTATTTTTAGCTTCCTTTGGATTTCGGCCTTCTTTGGGGAAGAGCGTCAAGTCTGCATGGTTCAGCTCTGGGGGAGTTGTCTCTCCTCGTAGAATTGAATTGAATAGGCTACATAAATGGGGGGCCAGAATTTCTGAGAACTTTTTGTAATAGATGTTAGTGAACCCGTCCGGGCCGGGGGACTTCCCTAGCTTCAGTTCTTTAATGGCATCTGTGGTAACTTGTCTTCCTTGAATGGTAATTTAAACAGGCCTTTGTAGGAGGGCTGAGAATCTTTACTTCCCTCCCACAATTGCTAAAGGAAGTCATGGACAGGATGTGATGTAAATTACATCATCTCAACTAAGGATATATCCAGGCAGGAAACTGGTGCTGTTTCCTGTTTGCTTGCTGGGTGGTGTTGGTGATGGTTGATGGTGGTGATGATGTCAATGGTCTGACCGTGGGTAAGATCAAGCGTTTGGGGAAGGGAATTACTATATATATATAGGTAGATAGATTTAAAAGGGGGTGTTGCTCCGTGGGTCTGGTCTGTTGTGTTTGTAATACATTTATAGTATTGTGTTATCTGCCTTTTAATAAATACCTTTTAATGTAGACGAACCTTGTGTAATATTAATTTGGTGATACACCACATTTGGCGACCACGAATTTTAGACTTCTACAAAGGTTATTTATGAGGTAATATCACATTAATAGATAGTCAGATTTATTTATTTTATTATTTTTTTTTGTGGGGAAGGAAAAAAAGTACTTTGTCTAATTATCCTCTGCATGGGAAATCAAGTGCTGATTGTGTGTGGAGTCTAGGATAAGCCTCAGGCCTAGCCCTGCATTTGAATAGAATCCATGCGGCTTCTTTGTGTATTTGAATGCTAAATTAAGCCTCCATTTTTAATATATATCGTACTAGCTTCTGAGTTGAGTTTTGTTCGTACTAGCTTATTTTGATACATAAAACAAACATATCGTACTATATCGTACTAGCTTCTGAGTTGAGTTTTGTTCGTACTAGCTTATTTTGATACATAAAACAAATATATATCATACAGGTTCTTTTTGTGGGTTTATCTGAGTTGTTGTGCTTTTGAGTACAGGCCTAGCTTTGCATTTGAATAGAATCCATGTGGCTTCTTTGTGTAATTAAATGCTAATTCAAGCCTCCATTTTTAATATACAAGCTTGGGCACCAGGCCACAATTAGTTTGTTGTGTGTTTCAAATACCTGAGTTTGTTAATACTATTATTTTTGTTTTGTTTTGGGTTTTTTTTTTTCTTTTCTTTCTTTTTCTTTCTCTAGTCCTTTATCATAGTACAGGCCTGGAGAAAAATAATAAATAAACCATTTTAAATATTATATATATATATATATATATATATATATATATATATTATTTCAGGCGTGCATTTTAATACACTATAGGCTTCCATACCTTATACATTTTGGGTGTCTTGCATATCCTAGTTCGGGTTTATCTCCTACCCTGCAGGCCTTGCTATTATATTTTAAGTTAATTAGCAAGTATTACCTTCACCATACTAAGGTAAGTATAATTTGCATTGTGGGTACTAATCTATTTTTCTACATATTACACCTGGCCTACTGAATAGTCATCAACTATTGTTGGCTACTCAGAAGCATGCTACTTTAGTCGCAAATTGATTTGGATTCTTACTTGGGTGAGTAAAAGAGTAGGAATGTCTTTTCAAGGGGCCAAATACTTTCCCACAGAAGTGCGTGAGTACTTTAGGAAACATATTCAAAAACATGATGGTCCATATGAGCTTCCAGAGCCAGCAAACCCAGACAGTGAAAAAGAGAAGAGATTAATGGATGTTCTAAAACAAATTGTAAATAACAAAAAGTATAGAACAAAGAAGAGAAAAAGTTTGGTCACACAAGCTGTTGTAGCCACAATAGGAGGCCTAATAGACTTAGTTGTAGAATTACGGCAGCATAATTTGGAAACAACAAATAAAATGGAGGAAGCAATGGACAAAAGGGATTGTTTAAAAATTGCAGCTTTGAGAACAACTACAATTGTTGGGGAACTAGAAAGGGAGTTAAGGGAAATAGAAAAGCAGAGGGATGTTTATGGAGTAAAAATAACAGAACTTCAAAACATAATAATGGACTATAAAAATAAAACAAAGTTAGAAGGGATAAAAGGAGTCAGAGACATTGCCAAAATATATCCAGATCTGGATATGTTCGTGGCACAAAATAAAGAACCAGTGCCGAAAATGAACCAAGATAGAAAAGATTTCTTATGTTATTCTGTTCCACAAGTAGATACCATACCACAAGCACCAGTTATTGTTTCAGAATTATTTAATGCAAGGCAAACGCCTACAGGATTTTCTATGCAGACTCGACCGATGTCTATGGCAGATAAAGACAATTTCCAGAAATGGTGGGGAAGTATGCCAACTAACAACTTTAATACGTTTACACATTGGTTTATGAGGGGAGCAGATAGAGCTAAAAAAGGAGGTCTTAACTTAGAGGAATGGACAGAACTGTTAGAATACACTATGGGTCCTTTGGCTAGTAGACTATTGGGATTTAATAACAGTGTGTCTGATCAGGCAGGAAGAATTGCTGCAACTAATTTCTATCTACTTAGCATAGAGAAAGAAATAGCAAATATTACCATGAGGCCAATAGATGGTCCTAGAGAGGTAGCTCAAAGGATATTTTTTTGGTATACTCTACGACAACCTCAACAGCCTCTAGTGCTGGGCTCACCAGAACATATAGCAAAAGTAATGGAAGCCCTTCCCCGGGAGTGTCAAGAATTTATCAGGCTTTTTGATCCAACACCAACAGACTTGGAAATGGTACTAACTAGAGCTGATACGTGGTGGATCAAGCATCCTTTCACAGAACAGGCCTGCTCTGTTTCAGCTGTAAGAACATTTAAGGTCGAGTCTGGTAGAGATATAGATGGTAATTGGAGAAACCAGACGTGGGATGTACCCCAGAACAAGAAGGATGATCAAAACTGGAGACCAAAACAGAACTTTGACAAAAGATGGAGAGATCCACCTAGGGACTATAGGAATAGGGATGGCAGCAACTGGAGGGCTAATCAGGAGGGAGAGAGAAACGGTAACATGGGCTATTGGGAACTCAGGAGACAGAAGGATAGGATAGAAGAGGAAAATCACATACTTAAAAACAAGGTAGCTGAGTCAGAGAGGAAATTGAAGGAAAGTGAGGCAAAGATGCAACATAGTGTTATAAAAGAGGGACGGAGTAGAAGTGAGTCACAATGACAAATCCCAACCCCTGCGCCTCAGCATCTCATTCACTCAGCTAATTTAACCATGGATGAGGCAGGTCGGCCTACCAGTTATACAGTCATCGCAGGGGTAGGGAAAAATATGTTGGTAGATACAGGAGCAGCAGTTACAATGACCAACAGGGTCAAAAATGGGGATTCTTCAGTAAGTAGTATGGGAGTTACTGGGAATCCACAGGAGGTTAGAGCAGGTCCAATTGATGTAGCAGTTGGAGAAAAAACAATACAAGTAGAAGCAATAGTGGGTTGGCCAGAGGAAATATTGGGAATAGAAGTTTTAAAAAAAGGAAATTTCATTGTAGATCTTGCCAATTTTTGTTTGTGGAAGACAGAAAAGGTGAATCAGGTAAGTACAGAGTTGACGAAAGGGGTTGTGCTCCCAATGGCATATATTGTCTCTCCGATAAAAAGTCTGGAAAAAAACAAACTGAAACTAGACGGACAACCAGAATGGCTGCAGAAGCTAATCCAAGACATACCTGTTTGGGCTACAGATAAATTAGACTGTGGAAGAATGAAAGGAATGGTCTTTTTGGAAGGAGGAGACCCACAATGGCAAAAGCAATATCCAGTCCCAAGAGAATCAGTGGCATCAATCACCAAGATGATAGAAATACTGGAGTGGAATAATTAAATCTGGAAATGGGTATGCATGTAACTCACCATGTTGGCCTGTGAGAAAAGCTGTGTTAAAAGGGAATAGAGATGAAAAAGCAGCCTCATCATGGAGACTTACCATTGATTACAGGGCCGTGAACAAACTTGCAAAAAGAATGGCCCCTGTTGTTTTTGTTATGTATATGTTTCTAATGATGGAATCTAGTGTTCCCACAGAGCAAGGCTGTATAAGAATGAAGATGCGTGTCAACAGAAGATTGTGGTGGATCCTTGTTCCAGGATGGATAAGTATAAGCTGTATCACAGTAGGAATGGGGAGACAGGCAATAAGGCCAGAAGATACCGCAAATAAGGGAGAGAGTTTGAAAAGATTGGAGTTACATTATGTTCAAGCAGATAGATTTATTTGGCCCAGGGAATTGGAAGTAAAAGAGGGTGGAGGGTTACAAGTAAACATTATTTTGCCACATAATAGTACCAGGGGATTAGCTCTTAGAGCTCCAATACAAGGGAGGTTTACAAATATTACAGTAGTAGTGAGTAACTTAACATTAGAAGAAGGTGGAGAATGGGACGCTGCAGTTATAGCTGCCCAGCCTGACCTAGAGGAATTCTGCAATTTTGATACTGGAAAGGGGTGTGTTCTAACAATAGATGAAGTATTTGTCTCTGTAAAGGAGCTGCAACGTTGTAAAGATCAGAAGAAGGTACCATGGCCAATAGGCGGATTGGTGGTGGTACCAACACATGAAACAGTTGTGCAAGGGGTTGGGTGGACTTACTACCCAATAATTCTAAATTTTAATGATTTTTCTATTCCTCCAAAGTGCCCGGGAATCACAGCGGCAGTGGTTTAAGCAAAGTATACAAGAGACCATCATTGAGTGGACCGGAGCAGGGAGTCGAGAAAAACGGGACACATTTGCAGCCCTTTTAGGAGGAGTCGGAACTGGGGTGGGAGTATGGAATTCAGCAGACATCATTGGAGTGAACAGCCGGATAAACTCCCTTACTGATGGCATGGGACATGCTATGAAAACAGGTGGAGTAGCTGACTCCCTTATAGTGAGTAGACTGACAGACAATGTTGATGACATACACACCATTGCCAACAACCTGCATCTAGTTGAGGAAAATATTGCTTCCATTGCTAACAGCATTAAGAATGAAATAGTGGGAACTGCCATTTTCTGTTCTATGATTGGAGGAAAGCTGTTGGCAGATTTAAAGGAAACTATTAAAGACATCCAGGCAAGGATTATCACGTCATTGAAAAGAAAAGGAGTGGACATCACTGAGGACAATCTTAAATACAGCTATATTGAAGGCCCAGATCAATGGATGCCACATGGACTACAATCTGGGACAATAGGACTAATCCTGGCAATTCCCCGCTGGGAGGGGCAGGCAGAGCAACTGAACTTCATACATAGCATTGGCACGTTAAGTGATGGAATCTACAGGCAACACTTCCCATCAAAAAGACTGCCCACTATTACAGGATTGGAGATGGATGAAAGCTGTTGCAGGAAATCTCAACACCGATGGCTGTGCAGTTGTGCTTGGGAGAAAGGAGCTGAGGAGGATGGCTGGGTGCAGTTGATAAAAGAAAACCTGGTGCAAGAGGTGATCCGCATAGGGGACATTGCATGCTTTATCGGCCACTCTGAATATAGGACAGTTGATGAAATATGTTTGGTGGAAGAAGGGTCTTGTATCATGGTATTTCCATCAAGAAACCTTACCACTGAAATGATCAATTTTACTGCAAATATAGATTGGACAAATTTGACAATGAAGCTTTTTACCTTGGAACTTCATGAGTCAGAGACACATCCAGTCCTACGAACACTGTCGCTGGTACTCATGTTCATTCAAGTATTAACGACAATTATAATAATATACTTTTGTGTGGCAATGAAACATTAATGTGGTGTATCACCAAATTAATATTACACAAGGTTCGTCTACATTAAAAGGTATTTATTAAAAGGCAGATAACACAATACTATAAATGTATTACAAACACAACAGCCCAGACCCACGGAGCAACACCCCCTTTTAAATCTATCTACCTATATATATATAGTAATTCCCTTCCCCAAACGCTTGATCTTACCCACGGTCAGACCATTGACATCATCACCACCATCAACCATCACCAACACCACCCAGCAAGCAAACAGGAAACAGCACCAGTTTCCTGCCTGGATATATCCTTAGTTGAGATGATGTAATTTACATCACATCCTGTCCATGACTTCCTTTAGCAATTGTGGGAGGGAAGTAAAGATTCTCAGCCCTCCTACAAAGGCCTGTTTAAATTACCATTCAAGGAAGACAAGTTACCACAGCATCTAGAATTTCTTTGACAGTAACATCTTTATTCAAGTTTTGTAAGTCTAGGGGTGAAATCTGGGGCAAATCAAGGGAGTTTAGGTAGGAATGAATAACATTCTCTGGGGCCAATTTCTGAGTGGAGTAAATATTTTAATAGAAATCCCTAAAGACCTCCTGAATTTAAGTTTTGGCTGTAGGTGAGATCTCCCTTCCTATTTCTGATTTGGGATACCCTGGCTTGAGCATATTTAGCTTTTAAACTCCTTGCTAGTAGCTTGTCAGGTTTATTCGCCTTGGCATAAAACAAATGTTGAGTCCTCCTTAATGCCTTATCCGTTTTTATGGTCAGTATACTATTCAGCTCTAGCCTGGTTTTATCTATCTGTTTCCTTAAAGCTATCGAGGGAGAAAGCTGATGTTGCCGCTCTAACTGAGTTAGTTGCCCTGATAGCTCCTTTTCTTTTAGCCTGTTCTGTTTTCTGTGTTGGGAGGCTAGCTTGATAAAACCCCCCCTTATGTAGGCTTTGTGCGCCATCCAGACCCATCCCGCCCCTGTCTCCCCACCCGCATTGGACTCAAAAAATTCTGCCAACTCCCTCTCTCTTTACTCCTGGAATCTGGATTGCGATACCAAGTATTCATTAAGTCTCCAGGTATAGGGCATCCAAAATTGAACTCCCAGGTCTACCTCTAGTATGACCGCCGCGTGATCCGACCAAGTGCACGGAACAATAGCCGCTTTGTTTGAGCTGTCTAGAAGCGAATTACATATGTATATTGTGTCTATACGAGAATAAGTCCCGTGGGTGGGGGAATAAAAAGTATATTCCCTCCCTCTTGGGTGCAGACCTCTCCAGGCGTCAACCAGGTCTAAGGAGTGCAGAAGTTTTAAGATTTGCCTGTTTTTTTTGGAGAAGCGATCTTCCTGTGGAGTTTTAGATTTATCTGCCACTGGGTCTAATACCAGATTAAAGTCCCCTCCTATAATTAGTTTGCCCCATTCTCCCCCCTCCAGAACCCTTAAGAATCTGATCAGGGTCTTATGTGGTGCTTTCGTGGGGGCATAGAAGGAGGCCAGTGAAACTGGAGAACCCAAAATCGTCCCCTTTAAAATGATGTAGTAGCCCTCCCGGTCCACTATCTTAGATGTTGATTAAAATTGGAGGCTCTTATGGAGCAAAACCGCAACTCCTTCTTTTTTGGAGACCTGGGTAGAGTAATAAAAATGAGGATAATTTTTGTCGAGGTAGGTTGGGGCTTTATTCCTGGCGAAATGTGTCTCCTGTAAGAAGATCACCATGGGGTTGAGGGTCTTATAATATAGGAAAGCCTTCCTTCGCTTGAAGGGGGAGTTGAAACCCTTCACATTATGGGTAAGTAATGTCATCGGTGAGGTCATGGGTAAACTAGAGGTGTATATATCTGGTGCATTAGCGTAGCCTTACCCTTCCGGAGGAGCGCCGAGGAGGGAGTGCAGAGCGGATTTCCCCCTCTGGGGGACAGGAGTGGTTGAGCCCGGCCAAGAAGAGGTCCAGTATGATTAGCTCTGTGGGGGTAAAAGAGGCATGAGTATAAGTAGTGCAGATGCGGTCCCAAGAGGTCTAAGGGAGGCAAGATAATACCAAACAAGTCTGGTAGTGTCTCAGAGCTATTAGAACACAACTCAGTAGGCTAAAAAGAGATCCGTTCCAATAGTACCAGGGGTCCTCCACTCTCTGAGGCCAGGCAACTTGGCCCACTGTCCAGCAGACAGGCCGCCGCCTCTACCCCAGCTATGTGGAGTGAACCCTGATTTGGTTCAAAATCCCCTAAACAGCCATAGAGAAAGAGATAACAAGTATGTGAAAGCATTAGGTGGTAGGTTTCAGTTAGGCAGTAGGGGGGAGTACAGGGGCAAGAGAGCCCATGCTGATAGGTGACAAGGAGAAGAGCGGCAGTGAAGAGAACACAAAGGGAAGAGAGTACTTATCCATAAGGTTTTCATGGCAAATATACTGGAGTGGGTTGCCAGTCCCTTCTCCAGTGCAATGCGATTTGTCTGATTTCTCTGCTATGACCTGCACATCTTGGGTGACCCTATAAGGTATAGTTTACAGCTTCACTGAGACACACAAGCCCCTTCACCATGACAAAGGTAGCGATCCAGAAGGGAAAATGTATTTTAGGTTACCTTTAACCACCATGTGCAAAAAGCATCAAAGAAAGGCTATAGCAAGAAAAAAATAATTAAAAAATAATGGTTCCTCCTGCCTTCCCCCCTCACCTGTTTCCTTGTCCTGAGCACTATTGTGCAAACAAATCATCGCAGGCCAGATTACTAGGCGAATGCTCGGTAGGATAAAGGGGCTATGGCTTCAATTCAATCACCCGCAGCTCTTTAAAGTGAGCATGCTCCAGATTATCAGGCCTGCATCTTTAATGCAGTATCTGGATTTGTTTGTCATCTGCGCAACAGTACCCCAGACAAGAAGAGAGGTGGGCATGCGCAACTCACAACTTTCGGCACCCATTGAGAGCCTCGGCATGTGCTATGCACATGCGCCACCCACAACTTTGCGAGCGTTACCCACAAACTCACGGTACAACAACTATATTAGTGATGTCTGTGGAAGGGCCCCAACAACTGCATATAACCCTATGAGTATCTTATAACATTGTAACTTAATCTGGAACCTCATCATGAGAGTCAATGTAGAGATGCACCTTGTGTTGGATTTACTATTATGCCATGTTACCATTGCCTGTAGGGGGCACCATGTTTTTGCACTGAAAATGTGTTAAAACAGACATACAATGGATATTGTTGTTTACACAGTGCCCATTGCCGGAAGTTCCATGGCCTGAGGGGTTAGGGATAAAAAAACCTTTGTGATTGGCTGAATTGTCTCTTCTTTATGTGGTATGCTGGGAGGCGTAGTCATGCGTTAAAAAAAACCTTTAAGAGCACCAAAAATGATGCAAAAAAATGTATAGTACTGTCTACTTCCCTACTTTTAAACCATGTGTATATGTTCAATAACCCTCTTTGGTGTGAGCATCGGAGCAAATTAGCTGCTCACCATGTATTGCGCTCTATGGACAAGCTCCTGACTGATAGCTCTAAGGGTTTGCCCCTTGTCATAAACGGTTCTTTAAAAGGTCACTAGGCTGGTCCTACCCGCAGGTTGACACAATATTCCCACATACAGGACGGCTTAGCCAGATTCAAGGACAAGTTGCCGGTTCTCAGGCCAAGTTGCAGACTTTCAGAACAAGTTACAGAAATTATTTGGAAAATGAAAAATATTAAAAGCCTTCACTCTAAATGAAACACACCATGTATATGACAGAGCATAATCTTTTTTGTGTGGTTAACATTTCTATATCATTTTTAACCAATACAACAATGGGTTATTTTCCATTAAGAAATACAACTTATCACCTTTTGATACTTATAACTGCCCCATGTGGGTTGGAAACTTCCACCAAGGGCCCGGCCACAGCCTGGCTGAAATTTGATCCGTGCTTGTTTAAAAAAGAGCATTTCTACTGAAAAACCTGTATGTGGACCAAGAAGCCATGGTCAGAAACGAACAGGGAACAACCGATCGCTTGTGACAAGGTTGTTTATTGTCACCTTATTTAATCAATTTATACGCTGTATACATTATGTGTAGGGGCTGGACAAATCCAAAGCAGGAATCAATAATGCTGGGAGAAATATCAACAACCTCAGAAACGTGGATGATATGACTCTGAATGAGAAGGAAATGAAGGACCTATCGATGAGGGTGAAAGAAGAGAGTGCAAAAGCTGGCCAGCTGCTCAACATTAAAAAATCAAAGATCATGGCAAATGGCAATCTCAGTTTCTGGAAAATAGATGGGTAAGAAGTGGAGGCAGTGATTTTATTCCTGGTCTCCAAAATCACTGCAAATTAAAATGTGTTTGCTTCTGTGGAGGAAAGCTATGGCAAGCTTAGACAAGCTATTAAAAAGTAAATATATTTGAATATAGGTGTTGGAGAAAACTGCTTAGAGTCCCTTGGACTGAAAGAATATCCAATTAATCAATATTAGAGGAAATCAAGCCAAACTGTATGATCATGAGGATTTTCTGCTGTAGCCACTGGAGGATCAACTTGGCCTTGTGCTTGGAGCCATTGTCATGCTGGAAAGTCCAAGAGCGTCCCATGCGCAGCCTTCGTGCAAAAGAATGCAAATTGTCTGCCAGTATTTTCTGATAACATGCTGCATTCATCTTGCCATCAATTTTCACAAGATTCACTGTGCCTTTAGAGCTGACAATAAAGAATTAAAAATCACCAGCTTTTGGATGGCACTCCTTCGTCTTTAATAGTAAATATTATATTAATAATTAATATTATATTAATTATATGTGGAAGATGTTATACTTTATTATTACCTAGGAGGTAGTTTCAATATATACTTACAGCCGTATTAAATTGCGATTCGGCCAATTGAATAGGGCTCTATATAAGCACAGAGCATATGTTTTTAGTTAGTGAACTTCTATCCAAAAGCAAGGTCTTCACTAACTAAAAACTTCTGTAAAAAAATATGCTCTGTGCTTATATAGAGCCCTATTCAATTGACCGAATTGCAATTTAATAAGGCTGTTAGTTACTATAACCAAACATAAAGTTATTTTTTTTTTTTGATAAATGTCATAAACGAGGGGAGAGAGTCCAACTCAGCTACAGAATTCTCTTGTCTTGGCTACTGGAACCCTTCCTTGGACCATGGAGTGGATGGGCTTCTTGGTGACTGGCTATTGCAGAACCATAATCAGGAAGCAAAGGGTTAAACATTAAACAGGAAATAAATCCTCCAAATAAAGGAGAGAACACCATGACTATGTTCCCTAGAAGAGTCTTTATTGGGAAAAGTTTGATCATTTATAGGCAAACAGAACAATACACATTTGGTTCATCCCACAAGCATGATTATAGTACCTGCCCTTAACCAGATAACTCAATCAGTCCCCTGTAATATCTCACTGATAAATCTGGGGGGGGGGTGGGAGTTAATTCCATCACAGGAATACCATCACAAATTTAAACAGATTGAAAGTTCCCTTCTAAACTAGTTAATTCACTTATACAATTTGGATTTCCTGTCCACGTCTAATCCCTTCAGGAAGGTTGTTATCAAGATGTACAAGCCATTGTTCAAATTTCCTGTCTCTGGTGATGGAATTAGCAGGGATTGGAATGGTGTTAATGGGAGGTAGGATAGAGAGGACAGGGAGAGGTTAACTCATCCCCAAAAAGCAGATCTTGACAATAATATAATGGCTGTAGATTTGTAATCTCTAAGACAGCTTTCTCTTCACATTTGTATTTGAGCAGTTCGCTGGTTTCTAAAATATTAATATATCAACTATGTGTTTATGTGAAAATACAACCGGCGTGTTCCCTTGTGTTACCAGTCTCCGCCATGCTTGTTCACACATGGCCGCCCAGTCATCTTGACACCAAATGCAATTAGACATTGCAGCTTGTCTTGTTATCCCAGGGGCCCCAGGCTTACAACAAACATGATGCTGTATGGTATTTACTAGGGACATATCAAGGTCTCCTTTATAGGAAGCAGCTGTGTGCACTGACCTGTTATAGTGAATAATATGGGTAACGGTTTCATGCTGTTACCAATTAACTGATCACACCAACACATTCTACAGATGGGTTTATATATTCTCTACATGTTTTTGTTCATTGTATGACAATAATATTTTATGTTATTTATTTCAATAAGAAAAAAAAATACCATCTGCATCGCACACAGTAAAATGTGCCTTGTACAAGAGCCACTGTGGTCAGTTTTTTTCTATATGTTCTTTTGTATTCAATTGTTCTGTTCATAATGCTATTATTATTAATTCCCTCTCTGACTGTTCAATTACAGCCAGGTATAGCCCTATGCTATTCCCAAAATCCTGATCAAAGTATAACACCTATAGTCTAACTGTCCTAGGGCCTCTTCAGCATCCATGGTTGGAGCGTAGACTTGGATCACTGTGATGTTAATTGGCTTGCCTTCAATTCAAATTGAAATCTTTGGCCTCCCTTTGATTGATTATGAGGGCTACTCCATTTCTTCTGCGGTATTCTTTACCAGTAGTAGATCTGGTGGTTGTCTAATGTGAGAATGTCCTATTCCAGTCCATTTAAGTTCAGTAATTCGCAAGATATCAGTGTTTAACCATGTCATTTCATTCTTGACCACGTCCGGTTTGCCTTGGTTTATAGTTCTAACAATCCTGGTTCCTATTCTGAATTGTTCTTTGCAGCATTGGACTTTCCTTCCCCTCCAGACACATCCGCAGCTGGGTGTCCTTTTAGCTTTGGCCCAACCACTTGATCAGATCTGGTGCTACTTGTACTCGCCCTCTGCTCTTCCTCAGTAATGTGGTAGGCACCTTCTGACCTGAGGGGCTCATCTTCAGGTGCCATATCGCTATGTCTCTGGTTGTGCCTGTCCATAAAGTTTTCTTAGCAATGTTACTGGACTGGGTTGCAGTTTCCTTTTCCAGTTGACCATTTTTTGTCTGGCCTCTCTGCCATGACCTGCCCATCTTGGCTGACCCTACATGGTATAGCTCGCTGTGCAATGAGCACGTTTAGCACGCATTGCAGCCTAAGTCAATGGCTCGCTTCGCAAAAGTGTGACCAGCATCGCAAACGTTCCCAACACTGACAAATACTGTGTATATGTGATATATATATATATATATATATATATATTTATAAATACATATAAATGTGTGTGTGTGTGTAACTAAAAGGATCACCATTCCTACAAAAAATCGAAGGTGTACACAACACTCAGTATAATTAATATGCAAAAATGTTTAATAGTAATCAAAAAAGATTTACTTTCATTACAAAATTTAAACACAAACATACAAACAGACACATAACACACACACTAAAGACCCGCACAGCTAATATACGCAAATACACACAATTAAATGAACCCGCCTGTCTATGAGCCATATCTCAAATAATGAAATTAGTTTTATTTTATATAAAAAATAAGATAAAAATGAACTTGACCTTTCGTATTAAGAAAATGAATCCCAAATGATGGAACAGTGTTCTTGGAGTCTGTTGTAAAGAGCGAACATTTTTATTCTTTGCCCCCTGGCCATGGTAAAGTCTTGATAGATGACAACAAAATGTCACAGACCAGACATATGCTTCAGGTCTAGGGAAATGTTATTAAGAGTTACTCGGTTATAGAAAGATAAGACACCAAGCTTGGTGCGATGATCAAAAAGGCTAATTGACAGATGAAACGGACACATTTTTAAGTTTAATACAAAAGGGATTTTTTTAAAATAACATTCAACTGATAAAGTACTGGGTATTACCGATTAGCTGGTTCAGTAAAAATAACTGCATTAAATATCTCACCTTAAGGAAGTCTATACAGAGAAGAAAACACAAAACAGTGACAAAAATTAACTGACTGACTTTTTTTATAAATTATTTTGTTAACTTCAGATGATAAACATAGTGAAATTAAAGGACCGCAGTAATGCATTTACAAATGTGTATTTATTTAGACTTAAAACAGTATGCAGTTTAAAATAAATAAAAGTTTATATTTTTTCTTAGTTTTGAATGAGTCAATTTTCTCCTCAAGCACAGCTGCTTATCTCCACCTCGCTGTCCATCAGGGGCGGGGCCAGGTCTGCCTGGAAGTTAGACTAAAAGAAAAGGCTTACCTCTCAGTAAAGGTGGACGAGACTGTAATGGCTCATGCACCGTCACTGGGCAGGGCCTATTGGGGGGAGCTACAGCTGTTACCTCTGTGTAAGCCGTGGGGTGGAGTTAGCTATGTTATAGGGCGGAGTCAGTGACATCATACCCAGCCCACTCCCAAGCTCCATGATGATCCAGCTCCCAGGCAGAACCAGCCACACCACCAGGGAGATGGACATACAAGGAGGGGGAAGGGGGGAGGAAGGAAGAGGAAGGTGGGGAATTGGGAGAAGGAATGAGGGGGATGGCGGAGGAAGGAGGGGGAAGAGGGAAAAAGGAGGAGGAAGTAGGGGGAAGGGAAGAAGGTGGAGGAAGGAGGGGGAAGGGGGAGGAACAAGACAGTCTGGCCATGTCAGTATCCCTGAGTGTACCGATTTAAGACTCAGGGTACTGACATGGCCAGACAGCCAAGAGGTTTAACTTTATTTATTTTAATAGTGTCTGCGAAATAAACAACTATATGAGCATTACTTGTAACTGCAGTACAGTGATCCTTTAATAGTGCTATGAGGGTCCAAAAGAAAAGTCATAAGGTCCCATTTCAGACTCATGTCCACATTTTGATCCTGACCTTTAGTGCTAAATGATACAATGATGTGCCACCAACATAGTTTTAAAGTGCACAAATGAATAAAGGTAGTATCAACATGCAATTTATCATCTGGCAATGCATTGACCAGATGTGTGGATAAATACAGAAAATGTGGTGTTTTGATGCCCTTTTACTTGAACTAGCACAAAGTCACACAATAACACTGAAAGTAGATGATGGAATAGATTTCAGCTCATGTAGCATTCACTCCTTGACTTCAGTTATCCCAGGTATGCACTTCCAGGAAAAGTTCACAATATCTGAGAAAGCCAAGCTCTCCCGGGGAAGCACTGGCACTTGCTGGCTCTTGCCTTGTATCTTAATTAGGACCATTTTGAAAGTGCACATGTAGGAAATGTCAAGATAAGGAGTGAACGCCATGCGACGTGTCCACTTGGGTCCTTCCTACCTTCTATCATAGCTTTAGGTGCTAGTGTGTGCAATTGTTCTAGATGGTTCCACATGCTATTATGTCTTCTTTGGGTGTGATTATAGTTGTTTTGGGGTTTAACTTATGGACTTGATTTTCTTTTTAGATCCAACTGAGGCTACAGGGAGTGAGCTTCCACCAGAGAGATACAGAAAAGCTTCATAATCACCATAAAGGATCTGTTTTTTCAATAATTTAGTTTTCTCTGAAATACAGTAAAATAATCTTATTTCCTTTTATCCATTTGCTGCAGAATTATTACAGAATTATACCGCATTTTATCTTCAATTTGACTTTCAGAGCTAAGTCTTAGGTCAATTAGTGGCATCAACACCTCACAAATCATCAGTGTGAAGCAAATTAAGTATCTCGTTTAGCTGATACTTCATTATATGATTTTCTTTTCTTCGCCGTCTGTGATTGCAAACCCAGATATTAGAGACACATTCTTCTTAATACACTGAGCATGACAGCTCTCCATTATCAAAATTATGTAAATTGTCTAAGAGCCCTTTAGCACAGAGTACCTGAAACAGTATTAATAGCAATTTATTGAGAAAATACCAAGCTGTAATGTTTAACACCTTCAGCGCCAAATGCCAAGCTATTCTTTTATACCACATTGCGACCTTACTGCGTTACTGTAGAAGTAGATCTTCCGAATATTGTTTAAATTCAAATACGTATATGAGAATTGTGCTACATACTCACACGTCTTATTCACACACTCCGAGGATCACTATCCTTCTTATAAGTTATGCAGACCCTGTAAGGAGATATTAGGTACAAATAAGCACTTTATCCACTTTTGCATAAAAGTACACAAATCTGAAATTTTCAGCCATGCCTTTAATCACAATTAAAAAAAATATATATTTATTTGAAAACTTTAATTGTGACATAATTAGGTGACAAAAAAGTAATTCATCTACATTTTGATGCCTCTTCAGGGCCCTGGGGAGATCCATGATACATTGGTGGAACTTGTGTGTGAGAGGGACGTTTACTTTTCTGAAGAGCTATTTTTGCAGTAAATGATGCAAGGGGTCTGCTTTTGTGCCTGTGAGGGGGAATGGGTGTGGTGTCAATTCCCATCTTATCCAATTACCCTAACAATGGCTCTCTGTTCCCCCTCTCCATCCCTCTGTTCACTGATAGCAAAACAAACACACTCATGATTCATCTCTGGGGAAGTGATGTAACAAACACAAAATGTACTCATAAACAGAGTTTTCAACAATTCTTATTTTTCCCCAGAATAGCTTTAAGTCCATGGATTACCCAGATGCTAATATTGTTAGTTTGGTACACGTATGGCAAAGAGTGTTTTTCTTGAGCTGTGGTCCTTTAAATGAACAATTGGCTGAAGTATAGAAAAGTAATGTTAAAGTAATAGAAAAAATATAGAGAGGAAAGTATTTGCCTCTCCTCTTGCCTGATCTTTTTATAACTTTCTTTTTTATTGAAAAAACCACAAGAAAAGAAAAAGTTTGGGCAAATATGACATGGTAAAACAATATCTTATAAATAGAGCGCAGTACTCAATGTTATAATAATGCAACTGAGCAAATCAGGATACGCTAATATATCAACTATGAGCCTCATTCAATTCGGAGGGCACAACTGGCGGGCTGTAGTCTGTATATCAGCGGGCCTGCTGCAGGACCGCAACATGCTAGACTTACAGTGCTATTCAATTTGAATATACTGCAAGTTACGGGCCACAACCTCAAGCCTGTAAACCCTGGTTTCATATGTAACGCTTCCGGTTCTCCAATCCGATGATTCGCGCCCAACACAAACAAGGCTGTAAGTTGCGAGACACAGATCAATTAACCAATAGGAGCGAGATAACGCAAATCAAGCTGCGACAACGGCTTTAAAAAGGCAGCAAAAAACGTCCCTGACTGTGCTGTAACTGAAAAAGTCAACACACAAGTCTAGGCATTGGTGGTTTTGTGAGTGAGATAGAGGCAGAGAGAGAGAGAGTGATAGAGAGATAGAGACAGAGAGAGTGATAGAGAGATAGAGACAGAGAGAGTGATAGAGAGAGTGATAGAGAGAGTGATAGAGAGATAGAGATAGAGGCAGAGAGAGAGAGAGTGATAGAGAGAGTGATAGAGAGAGTGATAGAGAGATAGAGATAGAGGCAGAGAGAGTGATAGAGAGAGTGATAGAGAGAGTGATAGAGAGAGTGATAGAGAGATAGAGATAGAGGCAGAGAGAGAGAGTGATAGAGAGAGTGATAGAGAGAGTGATAGAGAGATAGAGATAGAGGCAGAGAGAGTGATAGAGAGAGTGATAGAGAGAGTGATAGAGAGATAGACAGAGAGAGAGAGAGAGAGAGAGAGAGAGAGTGATAGAGAGAGTGATAGAGAGATAGACACAGAGAGAGAGTGACAGATAGAGTGATAGAGAGATAGAGACAGATAAAGTGATAGAGAGAATGATAGAGAGATAGAGACAGAGATAGAGAGAGAGAGTGATAGAGTGATAGAGAGAGTGATAGAGAGATAGAGTTAGAGGCAGAGAGAGAGAGAGAGAGATAGAAAGAGTGATAGAGAGAGTGATAGAGAGATAGAGATAGAGAGAGAGAGTGATATAGAGGTAGAGAGATAGTGATAGAGAGATAGAGGCAGAGAGAGAGAGAGTAAGTGATAGAGTGATAGAGAGAGAGAGAGAAAGACAAAGAGTGCTATAGAGAGTGGGTGAGAGTTACTGAGCGATAGAGAGAGACAGAGCGAATGAGAAAGAAAAACACTGGAGGAGGAGGAGAGATAGAGGCATGGAGAGAGGGAGAGGAGGAGGCAGTTCAGGGAGGGGACAGGAAGGCCAAAAAACCCCAGGCACAGGCTGGACCTCAAGAAGCTGTGGCCAAGACCAAGGCACAGAATTACAGGCAAGAGGAGATAGATGTCCTCCTAAAGGAAGTCTATCCATGCTATACCATCATCCATGGCGGGAGGGATGTGAGGCCAAGACATGTGCCTGGCTAGTGGTTTCTGCGGAAGTGTCGTCATTAGGGTTTGATAACCGTGGCGTAAAGTCAGTCAAGCAACGTTACAACTGCTGCATGTAGGCCAATAGGAAGATGGCGGTGAAGGCAATATCAGCATGTGCAACTGGTGATGGGCTGCCATGCAATATAACCTACAGTGGATGGGAGCGCACTCTGAAGGAGTGGATAGAGCCGGTGGACAGCTGTACTCTGGGTTTCCAGAAACACTGCAATGTGAGTGCCATATACAGGGAGTGCAGAATTATTAGGCAAGTTGTATTTTTGAGGATTAATGTTATTATTGAACAACAACCATGTTCTCAATGAACCCAAAAAACTAATTAATATCAAAGCTGAATATTTTTGGAAGTAGTTTTTAGTTTGTTTTTAGTTTTAGCTATTTTAGGGGGATATCTGTGTGTGCAGGTGACTATTACTGTGCATAATTATTAGGCAACTTAACAAAAAACAAATATATACCCATTTCAATTATTTATTTTTACCAGTGAAACCAATATAACATCTCAACATTCACAAATATACATTTCTGACATTCAAAAACAAAACCAAAACAAATCAGTGACCAATATAGCCACCTTTCTTTGCAAGGACACTCAAAAGCCTGCCATCCATGGATTCTGTCAGTGTTTTGATCTGTTCACCATCAACATTGCGTGCAGCAGCAACCACAGCCTCCCAGACACTGTTCAGAGAGGTATTCTGTTTTCCCTCCTTGTAAATCTCACATTTGATGATGGACCACAGGTTCTCAATGGGGTTCAGATCAGGTGAACAAGGAGGCCATGTCATTAGATTTTCTTCTTTTATACCCTTTCTTGCCAGCCACGCTGTGGAGTATTTGGACGCGTGTGATGGCGCATTGTCCTGCATGAAAATCATGTTTTTCTTGAAGGATGCAGACTTCTTCCTGTACCACTGCTTGAAGAAGGTGTCTTCCAGGAACTGGCAGTAGGACTGGGAGTTGAGCTTGACTCCATCCTCAATCCGAAAAGGCCCCACAAGCTCATCTTTGATGATACCAGCCCAAACCAGTACTCGACCTCCACCTTGCTGGCGTCTGAGTCGGACTGGAGCTCTCTGCCCTTTACCAATCCAGCCACGGGCCCATCCATCTGGCCCATCAAGACTCACTCTCATTTCATCAGTCCATAAAACCTTCGAAAAATCAGTCTTGAGATATTTCTTGGCCCAGTCTTGACGTTTCAGCTTGTGTGTCTTGTTCAGTGGTGGTCGTCTTTCAGCCTTTCTTACCTTGGCCATGTCTCTGAGTATTGCACACCTTGTGCTTTTGGGCACTCCAGTGATGTTGCAGCTCTGAAATATGTCCAAACTGGTGGCAAGTGGCATCGTGGCAGCTGCACGCTTGACTTTTGTCAGTTCATGGGCAGTTATTTTGCGCCTTGGTTTTTCCACACGCTTCTTGCGACCCTGTTGACTATTTTGAATGAAACGCTTGATTGTTCGATGATCACGCTTCAGAAGCTTTGCAATTTTAAGAGTGCTGCATCCCTCTGCAAGATATCTCACTATTTTTGACTTTTCTGAGCCTGTCAAGTCATTCTTTTGACCCATTTTGCCAAAGGAAAGGAAGTTGCCTAATAATTATGCACACCTGATATAGGGTGTTGATGTCATTAGACCACACCCCTTCTCATTACAGAGATGCACATCACCTAATATGCTTAATTGGTAGTAGGCTTTCGAGCCTATACAGCTTGGAGTAAGACAACATGCATAAAGAGGATGATGTGGTCAAAATACTCGTTTGCCTAATAATTCTGCACTCCCTGTACACATTCACACCCTCATATGCACACACATGAACCCCACACACATAGATAACTGACATTGAATGGCACTGTAACATCTCTGGTTGTTGCTACAGATATATATGGGGCAGCAATAACCATGTAAATCCAGTCTGATTAAATATAGTTGTCAGAATTGTTATCAATGAAATGTATGTACAATATCTTCAGTTACAAATGATTGTGAATAGTGTTTTGCAAATCAATTTATGTTGCTGTTATGTTCGCTGTTGGTTCAGAGTGCATATAAAGCATAAATGATTAAATTTCCCTTGCAATTGTGTATTTAGTGTCATGAGTTCCCCTGTCCCTCTCTACCCCGTGTTAAACTGCCCCATTCATAGCTGTTTTTCCAAACACACCTACTGCTTTAAACCTATCTACATCTTTAAACTAGGTTTCTACATGAGACAACATGTATGGGTGTGCACACTGCGATATATGCGGATACAGACTCTGATGGAATGCAAGTGCGCGTTGTGTACTAGCCTAACCTGGACCATGTCTCATTAGCATGTTAACACACATTGTGAGACTGACCAATCTGTGACCAATCCTCAGCACACTGCCCAGCAGATTCTGCTGAGCACGTGTCCTAATGAACTGCAAATGGCACACCGCACCACCATTACATATATTGACATGAGCCATGATCCACAATGCTCATGATGCAGATCAATCTTTTTCACACAGCAAACAATTGTTCCGAACAACAATACTCAAATACAATTGTTGTCTCATTTCAGTACCAAGCAGGCCTACCCCGGCTGCAGAGACCCAGGCGGTGGCTACTTCGGACGATGGTGAATCTTCACCACCGCAGGTGCAGGAACCTGAGGACCCTGCACCAACACAAGACTCTGGACCATCAGCAGCGAGAAGCCCCCGATCCCCCGCATGCATCGTGGCCACACATGCGCAGCAGCTACGCAAGAGTGCGAATACATAGCTGCTGCGCATGCGTGGCAAAGCCTAACATGCTCAGTTTTATAGAGAAGCATGTAGTGTTCTATGTGCGTGAATACGTCGTAGCTTCTTATTCTTGTCTCTGTAGGTCTTAATCGCCCAGACACCGTGCCATGATATTAATGCACAGTCGCATGCTGATAAACATGTGCTCTCTGTATCTAATAAACTATGATATTTTCATACTGTTATCAGTGTTACTGTGTGTTTGTAATGTACCATGATTGTGAACCCCAAGATTAATTATTGAAACTAACAATTAGTATTTTGTACATAGATCTTCCTTATATATACTCATCCTGTGTTAATGTAGGTTTAATTTAATAGGTCTGTTACTAGTGCAGCTGATGTTGGAGGTAATCTCCCTGAGTTTGATTTCAGCCACACGTATGATATTTATTCAGGGTATTTATTAGAGCATATGTCTGTAAGAGGTGCAGTTGTCTAATGTTTATGTGTAAAATAAAATATATGTACACACAGTTGTATATATATATATATATATATATATATATATATATATATATATATATGTATATATATATATATATATATATATATATATATATATATATACAGTATATATATACATAATAAATAGAGACCTTGCTACTAAGATGAACGTGGCAGGCAGGGGGCTCAAAGCTATGACTCAGTATTAAGGATGTATATATATATATATATATATATATATATATATACAACCAGATGTTAACAAGTGCACCACCCTAACCCCTTGACACTTGTATATATGTTCACTATTATTATGTGCACCAGTTACAAACACATGTCTCATTCTATTTGTTGGGTTTTGTGTAATGGATTCAAAAGCTGAACTAGATTGTCAATACCTATCTCCCGTTATGGTTTAATTCAGTAAAGCAAACACACTGTGAATATACTATTTACACCCCTAACTGATGGTGGAGAGCACAGATGTTGACTTTCATGGTCCTTTCATTTGTGTTACCGAAATGCTATGGTATCAACATTGACGAGGCACACACAAACAACCTGTACATTAGTTGAATGATATTTTTTTGCGATTTTGGAACAGCGCATCCTGATATTTTGGAGGTATCAATGCTACATGTGTACAATCAATAGCACAGAGAACATTGGGGGCACCTCTTATTCCATATAAATCTGATTTGACCGTCAAGGTCTCTTCCACAGTGTTGGGGAAACTGATGCATCTGGTAGTTTTCAGAACAATAGCACGGAGGGATGTGCTCAGATACCTTGACAAGCTTGCTGAGATATTCCTCCTACTATACTACCAGTGTTCTGGAAACTACCAGATGCAAGGAAGTGTATTGTGGCTAACATCCATCTCATTACTTGGATGGCTCTATGGTCTGTGAGGAAGGCTCGAGGTCCTCCCTCAGGACCACATAGTGCTCCTCCAGGCTGGCACGAGTTAGCCTAAAACGCTCATACACTTCCACATCAGTTAACCCCTCTAATTTGATTCTCTACCTGTAAACCTTGGGTGGGAAGACCCCCTGGCATGCTCCTGGGCCTGCTCTGCCCTCTGGGTCTGGCTGGGCAGGCGTGGCGCTTGTACGGCCACACCCACACCCTCCAGGGGTCCCTTATTTGGTCCCCCAACAGCTGATCATCAACATCAATGTCATCCTCCCTGTCTGCAGGTGCCCTTACATCCCCCTGTCCCTGTGCCCCTAGAGCTCTGTACCCTACCTGACACCCCACCATGATCCTAGTCATATCCTGTGATGAGTCACTTGCCTGGCTTGGTTCCGGATCACCATGGATCACATCAGCACGCTTACCCACATTCACTCCCAGCTGCGCCTCTCTGTCACTACTCAGCCGCACACCTTACATCCGGGTCCCCACTCTGCAACATTCGGTACAAATATCCATGCTTACGACAGCACTCTCTCCTCACATGCATATAAACCTCAACTGAATGGCAGCTAATGCTTTGTTGGTGCTGGGGTTTTATAGCTTGTTAATTACAACAACTGTTAATATCCAGGTAGATTTCATGTTTGGAATTACTCACTTGTGTATTTGAGACTTATCTGGCATTACAGCTGATTTAGGTTCAGGCTATGGGGATCTTGAGCAGGATAATCTGCTGAACTTCCCTTCTTTTGTATTGTTTTTGCAAATCCTATTTGTAACCCATAATGTTTTTGTATACATTCTAATTTGTTCCCCGGTACTAGATATATGTGATGTGGCGGTGTCATTTGTCCACTATTTGTTTTCCCAATGTAGATGTGATGAGTGCGATGTATATCAGATGATGTTTGTATGTTTATTGGCCATATTATAACCTCAGTTAGTGAGAAAGGGTTAATATGGCAGCCATTGTGATGTATATGTGTTGCAATTTAATGAGCTAGTGTGTCTTGACTTGCTTTCAGCATCTTGTAGCATGACTTTTCATATTTGCATATGCATGACCATCCCAACATATGACAATAAAAATATTTGTATTATTTACATATTTGATCATTGTAGATTGTTGTGCAAGTAATTCTAATACCTTCCATTGCTTTTGCAATATTTTTAAGTCCCTTGGTGTGTTTTTATTGTATTTTACAGATTAGTCTGTAAGCTCTTTGTGAGTCCTCCTTGCAACCAATAACATGAGGTCTGACTTTTGCCATTTGCGGCCTTGGCGGCGTGCTTAGTGAGGGGGAATTGGAGCAATTGAATAGCGATTTGCGATTGGAACTCTTCTGGCTGTGACAGATCAAAGGCTTGGATGGGCTTTAACTGTTAACCATCGCAAGGAATCGAAGGCCGGTTCCCGTAACCTGGTCGGAGCCCACAAAAATACGTCAATTGAATAGCAAAATAACTTACGTGCTCCATTACGGACGCCCCGCATCTGCCGAGGGCTCAATTGAATGAGGCTCTGTTTGCATGACTTTTTGAAAAATAATTCATATCAATCTCAAAGTACAATAACTTGTATCAGGAAATCTTGCATCATTTAATATATAAGGAAGAAACAAATCACTAAGAAGTAATTTTAACATAGTTTTCCAAATTATGCAAACAAACAAATTAATTAATTCTGTAATGTAAAAAAAAAACACAATGTAAGACCATGCGTGTAAAGCCAAAGAAAATCTGTGAGAATATAGTTTTCCCTTAAAAGTTTAGCAAAATATTCAATGTATGTGAAGGAATAAACAAACTAACAACATTAGCAGCTATGTAAGTCATGGACATTGAAGCATTTTTAGAATAAAATCTTAATTTTAGCAAACTCTGCTAGTGCATAGAAGCTGCCATAACAGTCATTCTTCCTTTTCAAGGCACAAGTGGGCGGTTACAGAGCAGCGCACGCCCGACTTGCCAGCACGCCTCTACTGAGTATCATTGACAGAATTCCATTTTGAAACAGCAGCTTCCACTCCACACAAACATCACGGAGTAACTGACAACATACACAAGTCATACCATTTTTACATAGATAGCTAAGCTTCAATAATATTGCTCTTTAGTATAAAAGAAACGTAATTTTAGGTTGAATTTGCCCTTTACGGTGGATTATGCAAAAATTCATGAAATGATGATGGCACGAAAGAGCTTCCTGCGAGTTGTATCTTGTATCAGCTGTGAAATAGACTAATACTCAATACTCAAGAAAAGTAAAGAAACCACTAATGATGGTTATGAGCTGCTGTGTTTCATTAATGTTTTTTAAAACTTCAGGCTACTAATGTTTTAGGCAAAAAACCCTATTAAATATGTCATTAAAACATTGGAGTCCAGTGTCCTTTTAATAAGATATTAAATGTTCTAAACGACAATAATGCTACTATTATGTGTAACCACATCTGGATCACTACCTTGTCGGGGTGAAGGGTCTTGTGTACCTCAATGAAGCTGTGAGATTTACCATGCAGGGTCACCCGAGATGGGCATGTCATAGCAGATCCATTGGAAAAGGAACCATCATTGCCAAGAAAACCTTATGGATGAGCACAACCAGACACAAGATGTGCCTGGCGTGATGTGTCCATAGGGTTTATTCTCTATATGAGGGCTCTTTAACCAGATGGTACATGGTGCCTTTGATGTTGCTTTTGAGTAGATAGAAGGGGCAAAATTGATAGGACTTTTGGTTCTTATGTGCCATCAAATCTAAATTTTAGTAACTTGCCAGCCAGCAGCAAATCCACTGATAAGACATTTGAGCTGGTTGTATCTGAGAATTCAAGACAGTGTCAGTTTGTCTCATTTCTTCCCAGGAACTCACATTATTATTTCATGATGATATTAATAAAAAGCGACAACTAAATTACCAATAATATTAAGGTGTTAATTATCAGCAGTATTTCCGATACTCTGCTCTCTTACTCTGAAGTTTGATGTAATTATATATTTAATTAAATAATATTGCCAGCTCCTGCTCTATGCTGTATATTTCTGCAAAGTCTCTTTTGCAAACACAAGCTGCTAACACTAGGATATTAAGCTTGAAACTCTGCTGCGCTCATTAAAGCAAATGATATATTTCACCCCTAAATGTAATATTCCATTAAGGGAATTACTTTATTAATTGCATTTATGTAAATAAAATAAGTTAATTTACAGTTTAAAAAGCTTCAGTCCCATCTGGACAAGACATTTTTCATTCAATTTATTTCTTTTAATCATAATTCTCAAGAGACAGAACCATGTCAGAAATTGCTCTGAAAATTAGCAAAAGTCACTTTAATGCTTTCTTTTTTTTTTAAATGTTGATTAACTATTTTTTCATTGTATAAAATGTTTCAGCTAAACGTATTTGTTTTTCATATATAAATTTTCCCAACGAATCGTATTTGTTTTCCAATAACTAACCTGTTCCGGTAACAACTTCACAAAATGTTTGAGGGTGCAGCCAATCACAGGCTGCACAGATGACTGGAGCTCACACTTAGGTGTAAATAAGTTGCACAGGAATTAATGGCTCTTGCACAAGTGACTCATAGGCACAGGCACGCTAACCTATGCCAGCAATATGATAGCACAGTGATCTCAGTGGGTGGATCAGAAAGGCAAAGTTGTAACTTAAATATAAGTTTACTGTAAACATTTTTATTTTTTTAATGACTTTGGTAGCTAATATTAGCTAAAAGTTTTAAATTATAACCTATGTGGTACTTCCCCTTCTGTCGTGGTGACAAGGCTTGTGAACTTCAAAAAAGCTTAAAGCTATACCATGTTGGGTCACCCAATATGGGCAGGTCATATCAGAGAGGTAAGACAAATCGCTGACCATTGGTGAAGGAACTGGTAAACCACTGCAGTATCGTTAATCTTATGGATAAGCACAACCAGAGACATAATGATAGATATGTCTGGTGTGCTGTGGTCCATCGGGTCACGGAGAGTCGGACACAACAACAATGTGAATTTGGTACTACCTCTGTGTACTTTTACGTGCAGATGGAGGCCCAGCAGATGTCCAAGATTAAATTTAAGATTTGGATGGGGATAGATCTGCTCCCAAAGGGGTTAATTTAAAGGGACACATAAATGTGACAAGTAGAGATGTCGCGAATAGTTCGCCGGCGTACTGTTCCCGGCGAACATAGCATGTTCGCGTTCGCGGCGAACTGCGAACATATGCGTTATTCGACCCGCCCCCTATACTTTATCATTGAGCAAACTTTGACCCTGCATGTCACAGTCAGCAGACACATTCCAGCCAATCAGCAGCATACACTCCCTTCCAGAGCCTTCTACCTCATGGACAGCAGCCATTTTGGAATCATAACTAACTTGCAGTCTTATGAGAGGAGGCTGAGTGTAGGTGATACTGCATCAATAGGGAAAACCATAGCTAGGCTACTGTACACAGTGTGCAATACAGTCCTGAAGGACTCTTTTGATCTCTGCTGCAAGGACACCCCTGTGTCTCTTCCCCCCTTATCATCATCCTCCCCTCACCTTAGCACCCAACCCTAACACCCCTCACACTTATCCATAACACCCATCAACCTAACACCTAACCCTAACACCCCTCACACTTATCCCTAAGACCTAACACCCCTCACACTTATTCCTAACATGCCTCACCCTAACACCCCTTACACTTATCCTTAACACCCCTCACCCTAACACCTAACCCTAATACCCCCTCACACTTATCCCAAACACCCCTTACCCTAACACCTAACCCTAACATCCCTCACACTTATCCCTAACACCCCTCACCCTAACCCTAACACCCCTCACACTTATCCCTAACACCCCTCACCCTAACACCTAACCCTAATACCCCTCACACTTATCCCTAACACCCCTCACCCTAACCCTAACACCCCTCACACTTATCCCTAACACCCCTTACCCTAACCCTAACACCCCTCACACTTATCCCTAACACCCCTCACCCTAACCCTAACACCCCTCACACTTATCCCTAACACCCCTTACCCTAACCCTAACACCCCTCACACTTATCCCTAACACCCCTTACCCTAACCCTAACACCCCTCACACTTATCCCTAACACCCCTTACCCTAACCCTAACACCCCTCACACTTATCCATAACACCCCTCACCCTAACCCTAACACCCCTCACACTTATCCCTAACACCCCTCACCCTAACACCTAACCCTAACACCCCTCACACTTATCTCTAACACCCCTCACCCTAACCCTAACACCCCTCACACTTATCCCTAACACCCCTCACCCTTACCCTAACACCCCTCACACTTCACCCTAACACCTAACCCTAACACCCCTCACACTTATCCCTAACACCCCTCACCCTAACCCTAACACCCCTCACACTTATCCATAACAACCCTCACCCTAACACCCCTCACACTTATCCCTAACACCCCTCACCCTAACACCCCTCACACTTAGCCCTAACACCCCTAACCCTAATACCTAACCCCCTCACCCTTATCCCTAACACCCCTTACCCTAACACCCCTCACACTTATCCCTGTGTCTCCCCCCCCCTAATAATCAAGGGGGGGGGGGATGATGAGGGAGGGGGGGCCGAGACACAGGGGAGGATGATGAGGGAGGGGGGGCCGAGACACAGGGGAAGATAATGAGGGAGGGGGAAAAGAGACACAGGGGAGGATGATGAGGGAGGGGGGAAAGAGACACAGGAGAGGATGATGAGGGAGGGGGGATGAGACACAGGGGAGGATAATGAGGAAGGGGGGAAAGAGACACAGGGGAGGATGATGAGGGAGGGGGTAAAGAGATACAGGGGAGGATGATGATGGAGGGGGATGTTAGGTTATTTATGCCCTTTATGGATTAAAACCAGACTCTGCATCAACTATGTAATTTTCCGTGGGAGTTTTGACATGGATCCCCCTCCGGCATGCCACAGTCCAGGTGTTAGTCCCCTTAAAACAACTTTTCCATCACTATTGTGGCCAGAAAGAGTCCCTGTGGGTTTTAAAATCCGCCTGCCCATTGAAGTCTATGGCGGTTCGCCGGGTTCGCCGGTTCGCGAACATTTGCGGCGGTTCGCGGTTCGCGAAGTGAAAATTTTATGTTTGCGACATCACTAGTGACAAGTTACTGACCCACCTCAGCCTGCTCAGCAGTAGCATTAGATTTGTATACCTGATATCAAAGAGGTTAAATAAAAAAATAGTACAGTCGTGTACCTGCATCTACTTTAGTTTGTAACCAGATAAAAGAAGTGATAGAGACCAAGACCCAAGAGCAGAGCAGCCTTCTAGAATTAAGCAAACGGAAATTAAGGGATCTTTCCTATTTTGTCCCTGCCAGTGCAGTGGCGTGCAGAGGCCAATCGGTGATGTAACCTTGGCATGCCAAGATATTGTTCAGTTTGTTCTTAGAGTGAGGGCTAGAGTTAGGGTTAGTGTGCCAGCCACTACTTTACTATGTAAAGCTTATCATCTGCCACTTACCCTAAACCCTAACCTTAATTCTAACTCTAACCCTAAGAATAAATTGAACAAATTCTCAGTGTGCCACTGTTGAAAAACCTACTGCCCACTGCACGCTACTGCTGGTGGGGACAAAATAGGAAAGTCCAAATTAAGAAGTGGCAATAATTCATAATGTTATACAATGAGCATTCAATATGCTAGATGTAACATTGCTTTTCACTACTACTTTGTCACCTTAAAGGAATATGGAAATTTCCCTGTTTTTATTTTTTTTCCTATCTAACACCTGCTGCTTATATCAGAACCGTTCATTACATTGATTTACTCTGTACACATACAGATATTCTTTTATTGGTTTCCACACCCCCAGGGCTGCCTACATAGGCACCTCATACCAACCAATAGAAAACTGCATTGAAGTATATTTTTTTTAACACTTTACTAACCTCCCAGCCAGTAGCAGCACAATGCCAAGATCCAGAGCCAGAGGAAACAGAGGTGTTGGGAACAAAGACTACAAATTCCATGGCGTTTCGCTGCAGACATTGTTGTACCTGCCTCTGATTGGTCAAAACTAATTATGAATTTTATGCTTATTTAGCTTGGATATTCAGGGTGTTCCTTCTCAAAACAAACTGCAAACTCTATGGTAAGTTTATTAGTGTTTATTATGGGATTTTTTTATGCATACATTTTTTTTTGCATACAGTACTGGTCCTCTGTCAGATGCTTCATAATCCAGGAAAAGTGCATATACCTGTAATATACATAAATTATTTGCAAGGTTTTATATTGTTATAATCCCCTACTAAGAAATGAAAACACAGTCTATATATTTCATTTTCTTGATGCACTATATAACCCAAAGCAGAGTTCTAATGCAGATACAACTGCCAGTGCTCTCACTAGCAATAGTACAAAGCTCATACGTAGTCCCCTTCTGGATCGCTAGCTTATCATGGTGATGGACTTCATGTAGGGTCCCCCCAGATGGGCAGGTCATAGCAGAGAGGTCAGACAAATCAAACTGGCAACCCACTTTGCCAATAAAACCATATGGCTAAGCACAAACAGATGCACAAACAGATGTGCCTGGCATGCTGCATTCATAGGGTCACTAAGAGTCAGACACGACTAAAGTACTAAATAACAACACCATATATATATATATAATAACCCTGCTAAGACAGAAGCTTCATGAAACATCCAAGTAAGGAAACTAAACATTTTCAGCAAAGAATAATTACATGTAAAAGTGAAAAATGTAAAGCTCAGTTGATTATTTTACTTTCTAAATTCACTTTGCCCATTTTCAAATTGAGTTACTCAAAAAAGTATAGAAAGCAGGTAGTAAAGCAGAATTAAAGGGCAAGCAGCCCATAGGTGGTCCTAAAGATGCCCTACAATTAATGGATTTAATGAAGGAGTTAGTAAATGGAGGGCCCTGGTCCAAAATAGTTTGAGGGCCGCCTTGAACTTGTCTAAACACCCCACATGGGTCAATAAAAAAGCCCAAATATTTGTTGGTGGTCAGATCGACCATAGAACGATCAGAGCACCATAACAACAATTATCTTCCTACCTCTATTAAATAAAAAGGAGTCCAGATAGCAGAAGCCCCTACCCAGCTGTGGGGCCAAGTGCTTTGCACCTGCTGCACCAGCAGCAGCTCTGTTACTGCCTAAGGGCATCATTCTATTAGCGGCCGCAGCCGTTGCGGGGCCGCAAGGACCGGCCGCAAGCTATTCGGCTATTCTATTCCCTTACGGCCGGGGGCTCCGGCAGGCTTGCGGCCGGTGCCTTGCTATCTCTTGCGGCCGCTCGCGCAGGAGGAAAGCCTTTGATCTAAAACGGCCGCAAGAGTTTTGGGCCGTAAGAAATTCCTATTTGCAATTCCATTGCTCCGGGAAACCTCTCTGCAAGGCTAAAAACGAGCCGCAGCTTACTTGCAGGAAAGAGGTCCCGCTAGTACCAATTAAGCACATAAAATAGCTCAAATAAAGCCATCCTGCACTTTGAGAAGACTATAAAGGGATCTTAGGTGTTAGAAAAAATAGCACATAATTATCCTACACTCAAATCCGTAAAATATTTTATTTTTAATATCCGTAAAATATCCATGTAAAAAGTCCAGAGTGCTTGGAGCACTTCAGACCCGCCCACGCCGCAGTTGGAAAATAAACAGTTAATTTGAACTTGGGTTTGGGCTGATGTGCAAGCTTGAGAGTGGGTTACGTTTAATCCTCATGTCCCCCAATATGATCCCTAGCATTTACAGAGCTGTACAGTGCAGGCTTGAATTTATTTTTGCGTTTATAGATTTCACAGCTTACGGCCTGTTTCAAGATATGCGGCCGGCCGTAAGGGGAGATCCTTGCGGGGCCGTATAATAGAATCGCGAGTTAACAGAACCCCCGCAAGGAATCGCAGCCTTACGGACGATTTACGGCCGGTAATAGAATGAGGCCCTAATTCATTATCCACACACCCTGAGCTGACTACACTAATAAAGTAGGATCTGGCACCAAACCTTTATTCTAGGGCTGTTTTCTAAGACTTTGCATTCATTATTTTGTAATCTTATAATAAATATATTTATAATTTAATACATATGCAAAGGTGAAGAGGAGCTGAGTACATTTGCCCATTATGTGGGGAGAGAAATTTGACATATTTCTACTTAATTTTTTCAGGATGTAACCATAATGTTCCATTAATGCACTTTTTTTACGTAATTTAATGACCTCAAGGATAATGTAAGTGGTAATACATGGAACATAATATAACTGGTGTTATTCCAAGGAACAAAAATTATGTCATTTATACATTATCATATTAGAGAAAATCACTATGTATTTGGAGATGATATTAATTAGGTAAATGGGAAGAACATGTTCCAATATTAGGATAAAAATAGTTGCTTATATTTATCAATGCTATTAGACACCAGATGTAGCATCAATTAGTAATAAAGGGACATAGATCTGCTCTGCACCATAAAGTAGAGTAGTCAAAATCAAGGGGAAAAGCTGTAGGCAGGGTTATAGACATGCCAATAAAGCATTTCCGGCTTCTCAGACAATGAAGGGGTTAACACACAAATTACCTTGTTGTTATCTCCAGTTCAGATGCACCCACTGCAGTATTGAGCTCATGATGAGAAAAAGCTGGAAAAGCTCAGGTCCTGAATGAACAATAAAATACAAACTCCCTCCTTTCAGAACCCGGCAAGGAAATGCAGGCATCTCTCTTAGCTGCAATAACACATCTTGGATTTGTATTTCTGGAGAAACCAAGGGTATTTGTGATTTTTGGTTTGCAGAGCAGGTATTAAGGTTTTATGCTGAATCGAGCCAGTTCAGATCTAGTTGCCTCCACAGCCCAGATCCCAATTACTGTTTTGTCCTGGCTATGACCCCATGCTAAGATTTTTGTTTGTTTATTAATTCTCTCAGGTCTTACTCTCCGTGACCGTATGGACCACAGCACACCGGACACACCTATGTGTCTCTGACTGTGCTTATGCATGAGGTTATCTTGAAAAATATACTGGAGTGGGTTTCCAGGTCCTTCTCCAATGGACAGCAATTTGTCTGACCTCTGCCATGGCATAAACATCTTGGGTCACTGTACATGGTATCGCTTGCAGCCTTCACCACGACAATATAGGGATCCAATCCCAAGTTTACCTTACATATGTAGAGTTATATCAGGGGCTTGTGTGAGCCACAGCCTTTGCAAAGCTCTATTTCCCCAGGAGTTAACTTTCCTGAGCAGATCATTAGATGCACCTGGAGAAATCTGACTTAAGACAGCTACTGGAGTTTGGACAGAGCTGCTGTTGTCTAAAACTCTTTTGTCTAAAGCTGGAGGAAGATACACACAGAGAGAAGTGTGTGTAGTTGGTCTGATGCTGTGGAATCGGATGATAGTTTAGAGCAGAGTTAAGACCTGGAGTTCTGAAGAGCACAGGCCAGTGATTGTGAAAAAACTATTGGACTATTTGTTTTGTTTTGCTCCACCCAGGTTTAGCTGGGTGAGAGCAGGTTAGTGAGGGAGCTGTTATCATTTAAGATATAGTTTTACTTACTGAAAAAAATGGTACTGTATAAAGGTATTTCGGTAAATATATTCCCACTATTACACAGATACGCACCAGCAACTGCAGACAGCCTGCTGCCCTTGCAATGTGCTGTCCTAGGCCTCTGCCTTATTGGCCTAGGTAGAAATACATAGTACACAAATAAACTGCAAGCAGCAATGAAGGAGGGCAGCTGGAGGGATAACTGGGTAATATGCAAACTGCAATAAAATATTAAAATACATGCACCAGCATTGATTAATTCCATGTCAGAGGCACTGTGTAATAAAGCATGAGATAATTATTATCGCAGAATGACATGAATCAAGCACTTTAATTTGTGCAAATGCAAGGAGACTGTTAATAAGTGGACAATGCCACAAAACTACCAACCATGGAGGTGGCAGTGCCCTTGTACAGAGATTCCATTAAGATAATTAATATGAATTTGGCACATTATAATTAGTTGCTTGATTATGTCAAACTGCTAGTAATCAAAATGCTGAATCAGCAACCAAATCAAAACCAGGTTTAGCAAGAGTGAGAAAACATTTATTTTTGAAATGCAACCTTTTTTATTGGACAAACATATCTTTTGAGAGTTGTACCTCTCTTTATCAAGTCAGAAGCAATACTGAATAAAAACAAATAAGAGATGGCATAGTAACACAGCAGAGATAAGAGTGGTACAAAGACAGGCATCATAAATTATGTCCTGAAACAAAAGAGCAAAACGTTAGGGATGTAAATCTCCACATACTGAGGATTAGAAAAACAATAATAAAGGATGGGAAGGAATGTGAAATGTGGCAGAATAACACAAATGTTTGATAAATTCCCAGTAAATATTAATTCTGACATCTTTTAGATTAATTAATGTAATCATCTTCATTTCAAAAAATTTCCTCGCCATAGGTTTTGGATGGAGTGCATATTCTGAATAAAATGGTGTCCAACTGGGGTACAATGTCTACATTGTGCTTTTTTGATGGAAAGTCTGTGCAGGTTCATCCTCAGGTGCAGTTTCTGTCTGGTTATTATGCAGACTACATTGGAGGATGTGCATGGTTATGGCCCTCTTGTTGTTATGTGTGGCTGTGGCCTCTTTATATGTTGACATGTTGCAGTAAATTTTATTGCAAGGTTTAGCACCATTTTCTCTTGCAGCATACCCAGCTGGTATGAAAAGGAATAATGATATGACTTTAACAACTGCAAAATCTCTGTGATTATTATATATACAACTGGGCAGTGGCGGCTGGTGACTTTTCAAGTTGGAGGGGCGACAGGGTGAAACATAGCCACTCCCCCTTTTTCAAACCACACCCATTTTTATAACTCCTCCCCTGACATCATGATGACCTTTATAAGCCCCGGCCCAATGACCTTATACTTGTAAAGCCCATTGAAATACATGATCACCAATGCAGAAATGTCAAGAAGTAAAGTAACAATGTGTTAAATTCATTGGTATACAATATAGATTGAAAAAACTCATGTGACAAGACTACAGCAATATCATAATTGCACCTATATGCATTAACAGAAAAATTAAAGGAGTGACACCTACCATTAGTTGGGTCTTCTTCTCAGGGTATTCACGTTCAGTAAGTTGACCAACGAGTAGAAACAAATCTGCAGCCACATAGGGTTTGCACCTGGGGTTGAAAGAAAACAAGCAAATCAATCAGACCATTCAAGAACAAAACCATACTTAAAAAACATTAAACTACCAAGTGGAACCATATAGGCCTCAAACATACCTTAGAAGACCAAGTGGAACCATATAGGCCTCAAACATACCTTAGAAGACCAAGTGTGACCATAGGCCCCAAACATACCTTAGAAGACCAAGTGTGACCATAGGCCCCAAACATACCTTAGAAGACCAAGTGTGACCATAGGCCCCCAACATACCTTAGAAGACCAAGTGGAACTATATAGGCCCCAAACATACCTTAGAAGACCAAGTGTGACCATAGGCCCCAAACATACCTTAGAAGACCAAGTGTGACCATAGGCCCCAAACATA
Source organism: Discoglossus pictus (assembly GCA_027410445.1). Classification (NCBI taxonomy): domain Eukaryota; kingdom Metazoa; phylum Chordata; class Amphibia; order Anura; family Alytidae; genus Discoglossus; species Discoglossus pictus. The sequence goes on from CM050170.1 coordinate 192,039,585, forward strand.
CCTTAGAAGACCAAGTGGAACTATATAGGCCCCAAACATACCTTAGAAGACCAAGTGTGACCATATAGGCCTCAAACATACCTTAGAAGACCAAGTGTGACCATAGGCCCCAAACATACCTTAGAAGACCAAGTGTGACCATAAGCCCCAAACATACCTTAGAAGACCAAGTGGAACTATATAGGCCCCAAACATACCTTAGAAGACCAAGTGGAACCATATAGGCCTCAAACATACCTTAGAAGACCAATCAGCACTGCATAGGCCCAAACCAGTGGATCTTGGGATTCAAGAAAACAACAACATTTAACTTCTGTTTAGACAACACAATAATCAATGTCAAACAAACACGTTGAATTAGCATATGGATAACCATATGAGCAGTAACGCCACACCAAGGCTTCAACAATTGTTACTGACCATTCACACACCTTTCATAGCTCCTTCAATATGCACACCCACACACCATTCATACTTTACTTACCACTAGTTATTTTTGGTAGTGAGGTGGTGCCATTTCTGAGAACTTTACGTACCCTTGAAGGTGCCTCCAATTCCTTCAAACCAATGCATTTAACCGCTACAGGGCCATGGTGCTTTTTAAATTCTTTTTTGATCCTCTTCAATGTGGAGAAGCATCTTTCTGGTTCTTTAGTAGTCTTCGTTGTTGTAAGCAGGATTCCTTATAGCTTCACTCACTCTGTTAAATTATGTAGATTAAATTGATGCTAAAGTTGCTGCAGAGCAACAGCACTTGTACAGACATGGAATTCTTGCTTCCCGTACACAAGTGACGGCTACCCTTGGAAGTGCCTCCAATTCCTTCAAACCACATCCAAGGCTTCAACAATTGTTACTGACCATGCACACACCTTTTATAGCTCCTTCCATATGCACACCCACACACCGTTCATACTTTACTTACCACTAGTTATGTTTGGTAGTGTGAGGTGGTGCTGCTTAACGCAGTTTATCTTTGCACACCTTGGGGGTATGCATTCTTCTTTGCTTCAATCACTTGTATTTTAATTTTGCATGGCGATCTTTCAAAGAAGATAACTTCTCAATGGTTTTTTCATTGAAGTCTGGGATCTCGGAAATCAGTTGCTTTTCCATTGAGAGCATCGCCAATGCATTCAACCGCTCCAGGGACATGGTGCTTCTTAAAAAGGTTTTTATCCTCTTCAATGTGGAGAAGCATCTTTCTGATTCTGCAGTGGTCATCGGTGTTGTAATCAGGATTCTTAATAATTTTACTGTCTCTGTGAAATCATTCTGCAGATTAAATTGATGGAAAAGTTTGTGCAGAGCAACAGCACTTGTACAAGTATGAAAATCTGTCTTCCCATACAGAAGTGACAGCTCAGTGCGTAATTGTTCCTTCTTCAGTATTGGATATGCTTGCACGGTGTCTTCCAAAACTTGGGTTGGAAAGCAAGTGTCATGGGTTTTATACAAGTCACTTTAAACAAGTTTGGCACTGACTAGGTGATTTGAAAATGAAAAACGTTCTTTTGCATGAACCACCACTATGTCACATACCTCTCTTGAAAGTTGTCTCAAGGTTGAGATCTCCGCACTCCGTCTGTTGACTGTTACATCGCTCGGCAAACTTGCTTCTATCTCTTCAACAGAATTACGGATTTTCTGGATGCTGGCGACAAAGTCTTCTGTGACTTTTTTGACATAAACAGTATCTGTGTCTCGCTTCTGAAGCTGACTATAGAGGATGTCAACATGTGGCATTATTAAATGAAATAATTTAAGGAAGTAAAGGAACTCCCTGTCTTCCAGCATTCCAATGAAACCTGCGGCTTCACGTATAGATGTTGGATCAAAGTTTAGACATGCTTCAATTGTCTGGAAACACTCAAGTAGCGCATCTCTGTTCTCGTAGATGACGTTCACGGTCCTAACGTTGAAGTTCCATCGTGTCGGTGCACCTCTTGGAAGTCTTCTACCAACTACCTCATCCAGAACTCCAGTCCTTTTTGGAGAGCGTGAAAAAAAAGATGGTATGCCGCCTATGTTGGAAAAAAAAACTCGAACTCTTCCAATCCTTGAAACTGCTTTCTCCATTATTAGGTTCAGTTGGTGAGCATAGCAATGGACGTAGTGTGCGTTTGGGTACACGTCTTTTATTTTTCTTTGAACTCCTCCTTGATCTCCACGCATCACACTGGCACCATCGTAGCTTTGAGCTATGAGTTTCTTCTTGTCTTCTGGCTCTGGGAGAACAGTATTCAGTGTTTCCAGCACAACAGCAGCAATCGAGTCTGCATCCGTTGATTTAATTTCCGTGAAGCCATCAAATCTTTCCACCACTTGATGCTTCTTGTCAATGTAGCGATAGACTACAACGCACTGTGTCCTAGCGGAAATATCGGTTGTTTCATCCGCTTGGATTGCCACAAACTGGGCTTCCTTAAGCTCTTGGTGAATCACTTCCTTAATAACTTCATGCATGCAGTCCAGTAGCTCATTCTGCACGGTTTTGGACGTGCCCTTAAACACAGTTGCAGTCTTCAAATGCTGTTGCATTGCACTATCGATACTGCCAACCAAATCCACCAGGCCTCTAAACACTCCTGGATTTAGCGATGTTTCACTCTCGTCGTGTCCTCTTAATGCCAGTTCAAAAGCGCCACAAAAGCGAACACAATCAATTATCTTGGAAAGGATGTACCGGTTCTTAGCCACTTCTTCGTTGTGTTTTTGAATGCTGACTTGGTATCCTTGGTCCAATTGAACAGCAATGTTCGCCTGTCCAAGCATCTCAAACTTGATCCTGTTATCCAAGTGAGCTTTAGAACTTTTGTGTTTCGCCAATTTATCAGCTAGATGTTTGACGTCAGTCACTCCAGTTTTGGTCCAAGCAGCGTCACCACCAAATAGGATGCATGGGAAACAATATAAGGACTTCCTAGAAACGCTTCCAGAAAGCCAGTCGTTCTTCTTGTACCATTCAGTATTAAAATTACGGATATATTGCTTCCCTCTATCTCTTGCGATTTGCTGCCGATTTATCTCTGGTTGGTCAGCTCCTAACCGTTTTACTTCCACCTTCTCCTCATAGGTTAGGGTGCCGAAAGGCTTCACAAGTAGAGAGTCAATAGTATTAATTTCTGATACCAATAGAAGAAAGAGATCACGGTATATTAATTTATATTATGTCACAAAATTACTTTAAAATAACAGTGTGTTGATTTCATTGGTATACATTACAGATTGCAAACCCTCATGTGACAAGACTACATCAACATCAAATTTGCACCTATACGCATGGACAGAAAATTAAAGGCAATGATACTCACCTACAGTTGACTCTCCTTCTCAGGGTATTCACGTCCAGTAAGTCAACCAACGAGTCCAAACAAATCTGCTTCCACAGATAGTTTGCACCTGGGGGGTGATAGAAAACAACAAAAAAAACATTTGAGCGTTTAAGACCCAAACCGTAACTTTTAAAACCTTAAAAGAGCAAGTGTGACCATATAGGCCCCAAACGTACCTTAAAAACCTTCAAATTCCAAGTGTGACCATATACTCACCTACAGTTGACTCTCCTTCTCGGGGTATTCACGTCCAGTAAGTCAACCAATGAGTCCAAACAAATCTGCTTCCACAGATAGTTTGCACCTGGGAAGTGATAGAAAACAACAAAAAAAACATTAGAACGTTCAAGACCCAAACCTTAACTTTTAAAACCTTGAAAGACCAAGTGTGACCATATAGGCCCCAACCGCACCTTAAAAACCCTAAATAACACATTGGGACCAAATAGACCACAACCGCACCTTAAAAACCTTAAATAACCAATTTTGACCATATAGGCCCCAACCACACCTTAAAAACCTTAAATAACCAATTTTGACCATATAGGCCCCAACCGCACCTTAAAACCCCTAAATAACAAAGTGGGACCATATAGGCCCCAACCGCACCTTAAAAACCCTAAATAACAAATTGGGACCATATAGGCCCCAACCGCACCTTAAAAACCCTAAATAACAAATTGGGACCAAATAGGCCCCAACCGCACATTAAAAACCTTAAATAACAAAGTGGGACCATATAGGCCCCAACAGCACCTTAAAAACCCTAAATAACAAATTGGGACCATATAGGCCCCAACCGCACCTTAAAAACCCTAAATAACAAATTGAGACCAAATAGGCCCCAACCGCACCTTAAAAACCTTAAATAACCAATTTTGACCATATAGGCCCCAACCGCACCGTAAAAACCTTAAATAACCAATTTTGACCATATAGGCCCCAACCGCACCTTAAAAACCCTAAATAACAAAGTGGGACCATATAGGCCCCAACAGCACCTTAAAAACCCTAAATAACAAATTGGGACCATATAGGCCCCAACCGCACCTTAAAAACCCTAAATAACAAATTGGGACCAAATAGGCCCCAACCGCACCTTAAAAACCTTAAATAACCAATTTTGACCATATAGGCCCCAACCGCACCTTAAAAATCTTAAATAACCAATTTTGACCATATAGGCCCCAACCGCACCTTAAAAACCTTAAATAACCAATTTTGACCATATAGGCCCCAACCGCACCTTAAAAACCCTAAATAACAAATTGGGACCATATAGGCCCCAACCGCACCTTAAAAACCCTAAATAACAAATTGGGACCATATAGGCCCAAATTGTAAAAAAAATATATATATATATATTGTGATCGTTTGCTCCTTGGAAGTGATGACAAGCAAGTGGAGTGTGAGTTCTTGTCAGAAGTGAAGGAGTTAAAACTTCTGAAGAACTCCTAATTGGAGCAACTCCCCTTTAAAAGACTGGAAAGCAGACATGGAAAGGTGGGGTGGGGCTAACTAGGCCCTGGGCAGCTGTGCTGCTGAGAGAAGCAAGCACAGAGTGGAAGGTAGTCTGGTGTGGAAATACAGTGAAGTTGTGAACTACCCTGTAAAGGATCGCCAAGTGACTGTTACTGGGAGAACGGGGACTACAGCAAGTCGTGTGAGCTGGAAGATTGACTTTAGACTCAGGAGGTGAAGTCACAAGGAAGCCACGTAAGTGAAGGGGATTAGTGAGGAATCCCAGGCAGAGTTTGCCTTAAAGGCCTAGGCACGGTTGTTGCTGAAGTATTATGCCCCAGGGAAGAAGTGAAGATAAAGAGAAGTTAATACAAGTAAGTTTGTGTTTGCAAGGGTCCCTGGGGTGAAGCATACGGGAGAGACGGGCGGGCCCTATGCTTCACCCACAACCGTGTCCGAGAGAGGAGCGCTGTGTCCCAGAGAGGAGCGCTGTGTCCCAGAGAGGAGAGCTGTGTCCCCGAGAGGAGAGCTGTGTCCCAGAGAGGAGAGCTGTGTCCCACAGAGCGAGGAGCTAGAGAGGAGCTGTGTCCCACAGAGCGAGAGAGGAGCTGTGTCCCACAGAGCGAGAGAGGAGCTGTGTCCCACAGAGCGAGAGAGGAGCTGTGTCCCACAGAGCGAGAGAGGAGCTGTGTCCCACAGAGCGAGAGAGGAGCTGTGTCCCACAGAGCGAGAGGAGCTGTGACCCAGAGTGGAGCGGTGTCCCAGAGGTTGCTGAAGAGGGCGACCTAATCTCGCTGGGACCCTCACCTGTAAAGAGACTGTTTATTTCCTGGCCACAAGGTGGCACTACCCAAGTTAAAGGACTGTTTTCAAGCTGACCACCAGGTGGCAGACTACCCAAGTTAAAGGACTGTCTACAACCTGGCCACAAGGTGGCATTCTCCCACCTCGCGGAGAAGTAATTGTTTTTTTTAAGCAGAGCTACGGCTACCGCTGTTATTTCTTTCTTCAAATAAACCTATTTGCTGCACTTTCAAGCCGGTATCAGCCCTTCATTCAAGAAACCACCGCTATATGCGGCCATCCTGATCACAATATATATATATATATTTATATATATATCAATTGATATCAATATATCCCAATAAATAAATATATATATATCAATCAATATATCTATCAATCAATATATATATATATATATATATATATATATTATATATATATATACAAATATATATATATACGCATAAAAAATACACATAAATATACATAAACATATACATAAAACAATATATATTAATTGATATTTATTATTTGATTAATTGATGTTCTTTATTACTTGTTATATTATATTGTTCATGCATTTCTATTGTTCACATTATTTTTTATACATATTACAGTGCTATTTATTTGCTATACATGTTTTAGGATATTATCCTGTAACATGTATATCACATAAATAGCCATGTAATATATATAATACATACAGGGTCAAACAAGTTCACACTAACCTTTTTTACCCTTACAGGCTTCCATACCTGCTTGCTGAGTTGCTAATTTTTTAAAGACTCTCATTGGTTGAAATCGATGTCAATCAAAAATTTCAGCCAATCAGAGTCCTTCAAAAATTAGTATATAAAGCAGACCGTGGGAAAAAATCAATTAATCGCGGGAGGGGCTCCTTGTAGGAGGAGCTCTGTTAGTTTGTTGTTGTTTTTTTTTTTTTAGAGCGTCGTGTTTTTTTTGGTGGAGGCCTCTTTCAATGGGCCAGAATGGATGGATGGACAATGGCTTCAATCAAGATTGGATTATTTGACCAGTGGCTTCAATCAACATTGGATTATTTGACCAGTGGCTTCAATCAACATTGGATTATTTATTTGACCAGTGGCTTCAATCAACATTGGATTATTTATTTGACCAGTGGCTTCAATCAACATTGGATTATTTGACATGGGCTTCAATCAACATTGGATTATTTTCATGACTATATCCAGAGGACAGAAGGCCAACGCTGGAGGGGTCAATTTGACAGGTAAGTATGTGCTGTTGTTTATTTTATTTTTATTAATGTTTGTTTAAAGCTGTTTATTTTTGTATAATAATGTGTTACTGTGTGTTTACTGTATTGTTTTTCCCTTCCCTTATTTTTATTTTATCTTTAAAAGTGACAGGCACATATACATGCCTGTTACTTCTAAAAATGGAATAAAAATAGGTGGGAGGGGGGTGCTAGGTAGGTAGTTGGATCAGGGTGGGGTGGGTCGGTCACGCTCAGGCGCCCATCGGTCGGTCGGTGACCGCGTAGGCCACGATCAGGTGTGGCACAGGCCTCATGGGGTGAACATCCACCCCCATGCGGCCTGGTCAACCCCGCTCACCGCCCGAATACCCCGATCACCGTGATCGGGGTAATCGGGCGGTGTCATAGCATAGGCCGCATCGGGGTGGTGGTGATCGGGCCTCGGGGGTGGCATAGGGAGGCGACATGGAGGTGATCAGGGGTGGCACAGGCCTCATAGAGGGGGTGATCCGATCACCCCCATGTGGGCCTGTGCCACCCTGCTCACCACCCGACTACCCCGATCCCGTGATCGGGTAATCGGGCGGTGGCATGATGGCATCGCATAGGGCAGGCCTGATCGGGGGTGGCACAGGCCACATGGGGGTGATGGCTGGGGGTGGCACCAGGCATTGCAGGCCTAGGGTCGTCGGTGGTAGTTGGTGGGTGGCTGGGTAGGTGGCAGGCCAGGCAGGCATAGTGGGGTAACTGGTCACCCCTAACTTTTATTAGGGGCTACTAGGGGTTTGGTTTGGCCAGGGGCAGGGCAGGTGCCAGGTAGACTTACTGTGTTAGGCAGGCAGCAGAGCAGATGTGAGTAGATTCAGCCAGGGAGGTCTCTCAGTCTCAGCGTGACCAGGGTCAGGAAACAGAAAGGGGGAAGGGACAGGCAACTGGTGGTTTTATTGACTGTATCAGTCAATCAAAATGTAAACTCAAGGCCCTATTTGCTGGCGGGCGCTCAGGGCTAACGGTCTGGGTGGGTTTAGATTGTTCTCTTAGTAACTGTACAGCCTTCCATCATTGATTGGTCAATGATGGAAGACTGTCAGTCATTAATTGATACATTTATGACCGCCCATGCATATCGTCACTGTAATGGTGGGCGGCATGCATTAACGGTCAGGGGGCCAGGCCAGGACTCATTGAAGAGAAGAGAAGAGTCTAAAGGTTAGTGTACTAGTGTAATATGATCACACAGGGTGCAGGGGGCTATAATATAGATACACAGCATTAGTTAATGTAGCGCAAGGGTTATCTTAAAGTGACAGTGTCCCTTTACTAACTTTACTTCATTTTAATACTGTATTGAGACTTGAATGATGATGTACACATTATATTTAATTGTTTTTGGGTTATTGAAATAATTAGGTATATCTGATTATTATATTCACAGTTATTCTGTGTGTTAAATCACACTATTATTATCCATAAAAATATTAGTTATGATTATGATAATAATTACTCATATCTCAGACTCTGAGATATTGTTTCCCACGGATACAATAAATATATTCAAGAGGCTCTATAGATTAATGGTTACAATATTTATTAGAAATACAATTATTACATTACATTAACAATGCATGACCTATGATAATACTATGAACAACACATCTCTTAATATCTTAGCAGAAAGTCGTTTTACCATTATAATGTACTGGCTATGGTGTAGTGTATTATGTCCGTGTGTGTATACATTACCAGCACCCAGATAGTCAAAGGAAGATAGAGACCGAACCCTTCCTGTTGTGCTCCTTATATTTAGTATTAGAAGGCCACCCCCATACTCATATCCTTTTGCCTCTTACTGGTCAGTTTAGGTTTACATGTCTACACAAAGCCACCTGACTGGTCAGCTGCACACACAAAGGGATTTTCGAGCCACATGGTAATACTGGATGTATCCGGTCAAAGTTACACACCCACCCATGCGTTCTCAAGAATACCATATAAGGTCTTCTGCTAATTCTCTGAATAAAGCTGGGCTTAGTGAAGACCAGCGCCATCATGTGTTCATTCTGCAAATCCATCCACTATTCAGAGTGTACATCCAAGTAGTGGGGAAAAGAAGAATATAGATAGCCCTTCAGCCTTATTTTAAAGCTGGTAATTATTTCCCTATTTCTGAGCAAGGCGTGTTGCAACATTCCCCCCTGTTGGCAATGAAAGACATCTGTACCTTTTCATTCCAATAGAAGCTTAAGAAAAATGAGTATCGGATTCAACTATAAAATCTCTATATCCCGCTATGTGTGTGAGTTTCTGCTATTTTACGAGAGCTGTTTTCATATGTATACCATAATATAGATGATATATACGTGCTATCATGGATTTCAGATAGCAACACATGCATATTTGAACAATAATATATAATATAGACACAATTAGAACGACTATGAATGGGTGTAACATAACATTTCCCAAAGCAGAACCCCATGATGAGTGTTTTGAAAATGAATTGACTAATTTCTGCCACCAGGTTGCACTTGACAGATCAGAAAATTTATGTTCAATTCTCTGAAGTTCTTGTTGTTGATGGTGAAAATTTACGTGTACCCTTTCCCCAAAATGTTGTAGGTGTTTGAGCAGTATCTGATCATCTTGTTGCATTACCCATTTCTGCCAAGGTGTGCTGTCTGATACAATTGGTACAATCAGAGGAGACCCCAGGGTTTTATTGTAGGTTAATACCTGTGGCACTGTGAGATTAAACTGCTGTGAACTTATTCTCACCGGATAGTCTATGACACAGTAAATTCCCTGAGTAATCTGTTCCCTAGATATACAATGTTTGAACCATATCTGTACCTCATCCCTTGGTTTCAATGACACAAAACACACCTTTCCCTGTCCCAAGGGGAATATCATATCTTGGGGTTTAACCTTTTCTACAAATCCTTGGCAGTAGGAATGGTTATGCCAGCATGAATCAAATACTGTTCTAACCTTATTTGGTAGACATAAGATTTTGTTGGGGAATCTCATACAACCTTCCACATCTATTTGTTCTATGGTGGTACCATTTACTATGAAGTTGGGAAACTCTAACTCATGATGTAAAACATGCGATTCTGTTACTGGAGTTCCCAATGATGTCATATGGTAGATGTTTTGGTATGTTCCCCTTGTCGGTACTAATGAATTGGCTCTGCATATGTTTCCCTTGCAACCCAGCCAACTGTTCACCCATAATTCTTTGTGGTTAAGAGCAAACCTGTTAATTTCAGCTTCATACCTCCCAAAGGGGTATGGTTATTATCCATAGCTTGCGCCAGGATCTTAAAATCCGTTGATAGATCAGTTTGCATGGAAAGACATACAAAATTCCAAGACACTTCCCTTGACCTCCCAATTACTCCTACCAATATTTCCTGAATATGCTGTATAGCAGGACCCTGTATATCTATCACTGCTTTTGTCAGTCCCTCTACAAGTGTGTTAATGGTTTGTTGTGCGTGTAAACCTTTGGAATTTAATAAACCCTCAGACTGCAATGTTGTAGTCAGACTGGAAATATCAATAGTATTTACAACCCCTAGACCAGTTCCTACACCTCCCAAAACTGTATCCACAATATCCCTCTTACTTCTTTTGGTACCCATTACCCATCTAATTAAGGACCTTTCCATAGTTGCTGTAATTGTGGAACAATTTTGAAAGTGTCTAGAAACTAGCCAATCTGTCAACCTTATCTTCCATGAAATCAGCTGGAATGTAGCATCCCTCAATATTGGTGTGGGGTTCATAGCACTAATTTGAAATGGGCCACTGGAAAGTATTTTCTTACCCTCACACATGGGATTGTCCACATAGTTATCCACCCTTGGTGGAGCAAGGGTAGTAGAATAGGTCAGAGGAGAGGCTACTGTTGTAGGTTCCCTCCCCTCATCTATTGTTAATGATACCTTAACTTCTCCACCCCGGTTGGATCCCACTACTTCCCATTTTACTCCTTCTTTAGTCATGTTCTCCGTGATTACTTTTGTAATGCTATACCCTTGCTGATTCATGGACATAATAGGATTTTGAAAACTAAGGGAAAGCCTAATGCCTTCACCTGTCAGACCTATTGTCCATTTTCCCCAGTTTGTCCATTCACATTCCCAATTCCTTTTATTACCCAAATTGTCACTCCAAAATCCACTAATGTTATTATGTCTTTTTGTTGCAAAAATGTCCACAATCCCACCCCCACTTAGAGTCAGTTCATCCAAGCATGGTTCTTCTAAATTGTCACTGCTCCATATCTTTGTCCATGCCTTGATCATCTGTGTAGGACTCGATCTTCTTTGCCTTGTGGAAGAGGTAGCTTGTGGTCCATCAATGTCCTGATTTTTACACATGAATAACATTGTCCATAAAATCCCCAAAAACAAATGCATCTCCATTTCCCTTGTGGACTTCTCGTTGCCAAATCTGAAAAGATCAAACAAGTATCAATTCTTAACAGAAATATCTACATCTGGGACCTCTGTCCCTTTAAACATTTTACATTGGTCCACATGGACCCATTTGTGACCAGGCTGCCTTCTGTTTTTTCTGGAGTTTGATCTCTCTACCTTAAGCACTGTTGTACCTAATGTATCTAGAATGACATAGGGACCCTCCCAATTTGCATCCCATGGAGAATTTTTATTAAAGTTTTTAATCATGATCATTCCCCCCTTTTCAAACGAAGTTTGAATTTTAGATGACACTTTACAATCAGTTGGGGCCATATTAGAGGCAGCAAAATGTAGCAGTAATCTTAACTGCTCCTGAATTTGGGAGAGATATTGGTCTCTTGACACGGCTTCTCTCAGGGGAGTGGACAATTGAGGATCACCCGGGTGGCCTAATGCCATCTGTCTCCCTGTCATGAGCTCATAGGGAGAACATTTAGTAGCTGTAGCAGGTGTAGCTCTAATAGCCATTAGAACTGCTGGTAGGTGTGTGTAACCCCCAAAAAAAATTACCATATTGTGAGAGCATTCTGGCTAATCTAGACTTAATGGTAAGATTCAACACATTTTGAAAAGATATCCACAATGGCTAGGGCATATCTGAGACCCCCCTTTGATAGTGGAAGTGGGCCTATAAAACCAAGCTGAATACATTTCCAGAGGCCATCAGCTACTGGTACCCTCTGGAGAAAAAGTGAGTTTACTGTGTAATCTGCCTCTGTAAATGTTTGGGACTCCAAAAACAAGTTTGGTGGCTCTGTAGTACTAGTATAAAAAACAAAAAATCAACCCATCCTGAATAGAGTACCCACTAGGGAGAGCTTGCTGGTTCTGTAACAAAACAGAAAGATTAGTCTACTCTCTCAGTATTCCACAGTCATTGTATGTTGGGCCCACATGTCAGAGAAATCCATTACCAATTACCTCAACACAGAGTGGCTACCAGTATCCGGCCACACCTTTCTGAAGGAACTGATACAATGGATGCCAATGGACCCAGGGAAGACTCATCTAACCTAACAGTTACTTCCCTCTAGTACCCCTCCACAGTACATTGTTACACAGATAATATCCTACCTTTTGCTCTAATAATAACATCACACAATAAAGTACATTCTGCATTCCTACTTCTGCCAAATTGGAATCTCCTCTGTCCACTCATGTCCTAATGTCAGTTACTGTTGGGATGGGAAAAGCATGGGACTGGAATCACCCGAGTCCAACAAAAGAAATGTGTGTTTTGCCCCATATGGGGGACTTAATGGCAAATTTGTTAAAGTCACTGAATCACCTGTGTCAATGAGTAATCTTGTGTGATGGCCCGCAATCACACCATTAACACAGGGGCATCAAGAATGATTCCTAAATGTACTACAAATAGGAACCATGTCTCCCAGGGCCGGTGTTAGTTAGTCAGATAAGGATATCAGAGAGGGATTATTTTCATACTGCCTCTCCTGATTCCTCACTATCCCCACTGTCATCATCCTTAAAGCTTCCTGTGCTGGCCCATACACATTATTCTTAGGCCCAGTCTTGGGAGCATACTCCTGTCCTGTTGGATCTGGAGGTTTATGCCTGTCCTGTCTAAAGGAAAACTTCTGATCCTGCCTATCCTTTGTAGGCCCTGAAGTATTTGAGTATGCCTGATCATGCCTATGTTTTGGAGGATCTGATGTATGTGCCTGCCATCCCTCCCTTTGTCTATGCTCCCCCATCCTCAGCCTGCAATCTCTGAATCTATGTCCAGGCTTATTACAGTAATTACAAATCCCTCTGAAGAAAATTTCCAAGGGATTACGTCTTCCTTCATTCGTAGTCACAATTGCAATTTTACGTGGCCCTGTGACTCCTTGCCTTAGTATGTTTTGCCGTGCCTTACCAATAATACACAACACAGCCTCCATGGTGTCTTTCTCTTCTGCCATTATTTGTATGCTAGGGTCCAAATAAGTAAATTTTCTTACTAGATACTGTAACATATCTGATGGGGTCTGGTCTGGGGGCACTCTATGTGTGAGTCTGTACACTTGCTCAAATTTAGAAGCAAACACCCATGGGTCATCCTGTACAGTTACTCCCATCTCAGCAAGGGAATGGCTATCTAAGTCTCTGTTCCCTGTGACTAACCTAGATACAGCTCTCAGCCTGTCCCCTTCTGTACCCCATTTGTGTTTTTTGAACCAATCTCTATTGCTATCATTTGGACCACTAACTGGGGCCTCTAATCTAGATGCTAGAGCTCCTGGAAGCCACAATTTTAACATAACACATGCCTCTTTAGGAGAAAGCATGTACTGTTTCACAGATGACTCAAAGTTAGACATATTGGACAATACATCTATCTTTGCATCATAATGTGGGAATAGTGGTTTAAACTTTATTAACTGTTTCACCATTTTATCTCGGTCTTGTTGCCTGATTATTGCAGATGCCTGTGATGTTACAGAATTCCTCTCTCTATTTCTCTCACATGGTGTTGAATGTGAAGCATCTGGTACTTGACTTAAACTTAGTGGGTGGGATCTTACTATGTAAGGGGTTAAGTCTGGTATAGTCCTACTAACATCAGAACTATCCCTTACATAATTTCTTTCTCTTACTTGTTGCTCTTCATCTACAAGATGTAATCCACCCTCTTCCTCTGATGTACAAACTGGCTCATTATTATCAATTACAGCAATGGGTTGCTTCTGTGCAGATATACATTCTCTGAGTGAGGCTACTAACTGCCCCCTCGCCTCATAATTGTCCTCTAAAGTATCCACATACTCTGCACTTATGCCACATTTTGGACAATAGTCTGTTTCTTGACTAGTCTCTGTAACTGCTGCAACTGGAATACTTCCCATTATAGCCATATTCACCTGGTTCTTAATACACATTAACAATTTCATACAGTTATGTAACTTATTTCTCTCTTTGGTTAAACACCATTTTTTCTTATCAATTTGCTTATTTTGCTTTAGACACTGTAACCATAAATCATGTATTCTGCTAAGCATACATTCATTTTTAACAATTACTGGTTCAAAATCGCTACATTCAGCATATTTAGCAATGATCTCCATTACTTACACTTTGATGTGTCTTCAGCACGGTCCCTAATCAAAGAAGGTGTGCACCCCAAAATTGATGTCTCCGCCTGGATAACAATGGATCCACAGAAATGACGTCCGTCTTACTTCAATTGCGTCTCACTCTGTTGCCCCTTGGATACCAAAAACCAAGAACGTCGTGGCCAACGACTTTCTTCGTGGAAAACTCTCGACAATATCACAATTCTCATAGGTTCAATTTTTCGTCCGCTAAGTTCACTTGTAACTTCAAAGAGACATTTTGGATTAAATCCCCCCCAAATGCAAGTGAATGTACACGGTAAGAAAAATTAGGCAGGCTCGCCAGTGAAATAATTAGGTATATCTGATTATTATATTCACAGTTATTCTGTGTGTTAAATCACACTATTATTATCCATAAAAATATTAGTTATGATTATGATAATAATTACTCATATCTCAGACTCTGAGATATTGTTTCCCACGGATACAATAAATATATTCAAGAGGCTCTATAGATGAATGGTTACAATATTTATTAGAAATACAATTATTACATTACATTAAAAATGCATGACCTATGATAATACTATGAACAACACATCTCTTAATATCTTAGCAGAAAGTCGTTTTACCATTATAATGTACTGGCTATGGTGTAGTGTATTATGTCCGTGTGTGTATACATTACCAGCACCCAGACAGTCAAAGGAAGATAGAGACCGAACCCTTCCTGTTGTGCTCCTTATATTTAGTATTAGAAGGCCACCCCCATACTCATATCCTTTTGCCTCTTACTGGTCAGTTTAGGTTTACATGTCTACACAAAGCCACCTGACTGGTCAGCTGCACACACAAAGGGATTTTCGAGCCACATGGTAATACTGGATGTATCCGGTCAAAGTTACACACCCACCCATGCGTTCTCAAGAATACCATATAAGGTCTTCTGCTAATTCTCTGAATAAAGCTGGGCTTAGTGAAGACCAGCGCCATCATGTGTTCATTCTGCAAATCCATCCACTATTCAGAGTGTACATCCAAGTAGTGGGGAAAAGAAGAATATAGATAGCCTTTCAGCCTTATTTTAAAGCTGGTAATTATTTCCCTATTTCTGAGCAAGGCGTGTTGCAACAGTTATACTAATACATTGTTGTGTTTTTTTATTGCAGGGTGAAATATGAAAATATTTGGGGGGGCGTTTGCCCTGACGCCCCAATGGACGGGCCGCCCCTGCAACTGGGCATGACTTCATCCCACACCACTTTGATAGACAATTAATCTTACATAGGAATTAAAGTTGAAAAAATACTTTTAGTCCATCAAGTTCAATCTTTAAAGATCTCTGATCTGCAGTATTCAGATTAATTATCAATTGTTAATTGCTTTAACCAGTTACTCCTCTGGGTTTGTGCCCATGTTTCTGTCACTTTAATTGATCCAGAGGAAGCAAAAAAAAAACAAGTGTGACTTTGCCAATTGTCTCAAAAGGAAAAAAAAAAATTCCTTCCTGACCCCAGATACTGGCGATCAGACCCCTCTGTGGATCAATACTCCCTCTCTAGTTATCAGGATAGCCCTGAATGACATTTTTATTTAGAAATATAGTATATCCAATCCCTTTTTGAAGAATCCGCTGTCACCATATTTTAACCACCCTTACTGTGAAAAAAACGTTTCTTTCTTTTTCACCTAAAAAACATCTCCAAAATACGTCTCTATCTTACAAAAGACACAGCTAAAATTCAAATCCATTCTCTCATCCTATCTCTTCATGACTACTGCAACTCTCTCCCCATCTCCCGTTTGTCTCCAATCCATATTGAACACCTCCGTTAGACTCATCTACCATACTCAATGCTCAGTTTCGGCAGCCCCTCTATGTCAGTCACTCCACTGGCTTCCCATAGTCTCCAGAATAAGATTTAAAATCATGACCCTAACTTACAAAGTCCTCAACAACAGCGCACCTCGTTATATCTTTGCCCTCGTTTCCCAACCTCTTTCTTCGCTCTGCTGATGATCTTCTTATTTCCTCCTGTCTTGTCACCTTCTCTCACTCCGCTTCAAGACTTTCCTCATGCTGCTCCTACTCTATTGGACTCCTTGTCTCGCTCCACTAGACTATCCTACTGCCTCAAGACATTAAAAACCCTCACTAAAATGGATCGTTATACAGAAGCTTATCACCTTCATCCTTAATATCTACCACATCCACACCTGTTAAATTAGAAGTTTGCCAGTTTTAATCTTGCAAGGTGCTTTAAGGAAAACTCTATATGCCCAAAGACTTTGAACTCAAAGACAGGGCCCTACAAATGTAGTGTGTGAATATTGATTTTGCCTTGTACTTAACATAGAGCTACGTAATATGTTACAAATAAAGGACACTTCTACTACTATTACTATTAATAATAATAATAATCACGTGAGATAAACTCATTAGCCGAGAGGGAGGATATTTTCATGTAAATCCGTCATAAATTACCGAACCTTTTAGCTAAATTTTCAAGAACTTCCATGCATTTTTTAATAACAACTAGTTATTATCTTTATTTGTATGTTTACTATTTATTTTAGCTGCAAGTGGGACCTTTGCTGTGTCACTTTAATTTAATTTTTTTCCACTGCAATGGTGTAAACATTAATGTGACATTAATATGTATAGTTTAGAGGACAGAAGAAAGATGGGCCCATGACAGAAATCTGCAACTATACTAAATAATGTAATAAAAGTCAATATCTTCCAATGAAAAAGGACTGAAAGAACAAGAGGTCATAATTTAACTCTGAAGGTGAAAGATTTTGGGGTAATGTGGGAAAGGGAAATAGATGAGTTACAACCACAGTTAACAAATGTAAGCATAAGGCCTCCTTGATGCATAATTAAGCCAAGCATTTGGGCATATAATGACCAGACTAGACTGGCGGCTATATCTATTCTTCATTTTATCTAATGTTCCTTTATTCATCATTAATTGGCCTGACATAATGTTCCCAATGTTCTTGTGTGTCTGAATAGGACTATTACAAAAGACATTGGGTTAACATCAGACATGGATACAGCAAATAAATCAGACTCCCCCCTGCTGAAAACAACATGCTCAGCAATCAGCCTTTGTGTACCCCCTGCAACGCCAGTCTCTGATGTGTTCTTGCTTTTTTCCCCCATAGTATAGTCACATAACCTGTAATGACCCCAATAGATCTCTTTCCTAGTACTCACTTGTGTATTTATATACGTTGATTGCATTTTCATGATTTAGGCACTCACTATGGTAACGAGAATTAAACATCTAAGCTGTAAGTGCAGGGATGCAGACTTGCTACAGTTCACTGATTAGGTCTTGAGTTTTTGAAAGTCCATTATCTTATGCGAGCATATGCAATGTGCCCTGTGATGATGTCTGCACATTGAGATAATCAGAATCTGGCACTAGCTGATATTGTCCAGCATATAATTGCCATTTGTTTGGGATCTGAATCAAACTACAAAGCTCAAGGGCAACAAACCAGCCAGGATTTAAGGATTTCTTAGCTTGAAGTTCCATGAGTTTACCAGTGTCATTTTCATGTGTATATTTTTAAAGGACCACTGCTCAATGAACAGCCCTGGACTAAGCACATGTTTAGGGCATAAAGGGAAGGGGGCACCATATACATGCTCCATTGTTGGATTTACCATGGACCATATGGTGCAAAAATGCAAATGGTGCAGCTGAACCAGGTTCCACAAAAAATGGCTACCACGGTAAATGAAAACACTGTATATATATATATATATATATATATATATATATATATATATATATATTTATATATATATTTATTTATTTATATTTATATATATTGTGGTAATGTGTCCTTTGGCTAATGGTTTCTTCTGTGACTTCATATAAACAAATCAAGTCCCAAGTGCTTTTTAATCATAAACAAAAATAGCTTATTTTCAGCATGAAATAAACATCTACTTAAACGCACTGGCTTAACATCAGGAACACCCTTGCTAGCCCTGAAGCCGCTTCTCGGCCTTCAGGTAAAAACATAGAGTCCTTGAATAGTCCATATTTAATAGTTTAAAGTGTCCTCTCTCTGCAGACAGTTGTCTCTCAATTTCATACCATAGGGTAGGGTTCTGGCCCGCCCTACTTTCCAGATACCCCAACCTCCAGGAACCCTTGACACCCTCTTTTGGTAAAGGCTACAAATCTGTTAACTTCACAGACTTTTCCCTGGGGTTATAAGACTCTGTAATTGTACCTTGACATCCAGTGTCTCTCTCAGCTGTTGCATAGTTATATAGTTACTGATAGGAACAGATTAGTGAGTAATCATGTATTCTGATGTGTGTATATATTATATCTGGGTACCAAGATATAATGAGAGAAAATAATGCACAGAAGTCAGAGTGCCATCAGAATAATCTCTGAGTTTATTTGGGCGGCAGAACCTTATATAGCATAACACACGTCACAGCTAATAGCATAGTTGAAAATAGGGTTAAATACATATTTGCAAGCAAGTGTCTTTTTCTGTCTAACTCAGCAAAACAATCCTTATCTAATCCCGGCTTCCTATAGATATTTTGTCTCATTAGTTGCTGAAACAAAAGAAAGGATACAGGAAACAGATGTTTTAAGGAACATTACCTTAAACATGTCTACAGATGACGCACTTAAACATTCTAGTAAGATACAAGAAAAAAAACAAGCTGATATACTTTTTATAATCATGATATTCTTAGCTAATTATTTCATAATGAAGAAACTAAAATACCTAACCGTCCCTCCTTTTATAAATGTATTAAACAAAGGTCTTAAAGCAAGGTACAGTTTATATGGTAACATTGCCATTGACGGTCTGGCAGTGGAACATGCTATAAAGTTACTCATTTCCATGGAGGCCATTGTATACAGCATCCATTCCAACCAGATATTTTTCCCTGCATACCCAGTCTCAATTTCAAAAGTGTCAATCAGGTGGTCAGGTTCCAAATAGATGACCTGTGAGGGCACAGTCCTATTCACAGGGCTCACCTTGGTGAGATCATTAGTCTCGCTGGGCACCTCTTTTTGCAGTACCTGAATATGCAAATATTCCACGTTGTTACCTCTGCCTGAGGTGTAGATTCCAAAAGTATGTCTCCCTTCATCACACTTTTGTATAGCTGATTTTGGCTGTAGGAGGATGGCTCCACACCCCGTGTCAGCTTTAAGCGTCTCTTTGTACTTTTGCACTTCATGTGATTAGGTGGGGAGTAACCCCAGTCAGCTCCTGTATTCCATAAGGCCAGTTTCCAGCTAGGACATCTCTCATTTCCATACGGAGAGGCTATACACAAGTATACTAACGCTTTTCTCACCCTTCCACTACGTCTTCCTCCAGAAAGTCCACATCTTAGTACTTGACATAGGTCTATTTAGTTGGTTCCTATCTGCCCTTCCTTGAACACTAGGGTCACTTGGCCAGTTAAATTGACTTCCATCATGTCTCTTTTCATTCTGTGCATCCACATCTCTCTAATAGATTGCGTCTGGTTGCCTCTGGGTCTTGTTACTTCTTCCCAACAGTTACATAGTATTTAAGGTTGAAAAAAGACTTTCAGTCCATCAATTTTAACCTTTTAAGATCTCCTCTGATCTGCAATATGCGGATTAACTATCAATACTGCCCCTCCAATTATCCATGATAACCCTGAATTCCCTTTTTAATTAGAAATAAATCCAGTCCCATTTTAAAGTTATCTATCAAATCCGCTGTCACCACCTCCTCTGGTAGAGAATTCCACAGATTACCGACCCTTACTGTGAAGAACCCTTTTCTTTCTTTAAGGTGGAATCTTTTTACTTCTAACCTCAAGGAATGTCCTCTTGTCAGTTGAAAACCTTTGGCACAAAAAGCTCCCTTGACAAATCTTTATACTGACCCTGGATGTATTTATATAAGGTAATCATATCTCCTCATAGACGCTTTTTTTCTAGAGAAAATAAGTTTAATTTGGTTAGTCTTTCTTCATAACTTAGCCCCTCCATTCCCCTTATTAGTTTTGTTGCCCTCCTCTGTACCTTTTCCAGCTCTAAAATGTCCTTTTTATGAAGTGGTGCCCAAAATTGTACTCCATATTCCAAATGAGGGCGTACTAGAGATTTGTATAGTGGCAGAATTATATTTGCTTCCCTGGCTTCCAAACCCTTCTGAATACATGCTAATATTTTATTTGCCTTTGCAGCTGCTGCTTGGCTTTGAGCACTGTTACTCAGGTGGTTGTCCACAAGCACTCCCAAATCCCTTTCAATATCTGATACACCTAGATTTGCTCCATTAAGATTATAAATTGCATGGCTATTTTTCCTTCCCAGATGCATATTAATTTTATTTGTATTAAATCTCATCTGCCATTTAGATGCCCATTCCTCAATTTTATGTAAATCCCTTTGGAGGGAAAGCACATCACTATCTGATTTAATTACCTTGCACAACTTCGTGTCATCAGCGAAAATGGAGACACCACACTCCAATCCTACCTCTAAGTCATTAATAAATATGTTAAAAAGGGAGAGGACCTAATACTGAACCCTGAGGAACCCCACTTACCACATTAGTCCAATCGGAGAATGTTCCATTTACAACAACCCTTTGCTTCCTGTCTTTTAGCCAGCTCTCAATCCATGAGCAGATATTTACTGCAATTCCTGTATCTCTTAGTTTGCACAATAGTCTCCCATGTGGTACTGTATCAAAAGCCTTTGCAAAATCCAAAAAGACTACATCTACTGAGTTGCCTTGATCCAGGTTCCTACTAACCTCCTCATAGAAACTATTTAGATTTTTTTGACATGACCTATCCCTCATAAATCCATGTTGACTCCTACTTATAATCCTGTTCAAATAGACATATTCTTGTATATTATCCCTTATTAACCCTTCTAAAAGCTTGCCCACTACAGAAGTGAGGCTCACTGGTCTATAATTCCCCGGATTTGCTCTTGCTCCCTTTTTAAATATAGGTATCACATCAGCTTTTCTCCAGTCATCTGGTAGAGACCCTGTGTTGAGTGAATCTTGAAAAATTAAATATAATGGTTTGGTTATTACAGAACCCAGTTCCCTTAGTACCCTTGGATGTATTATATCAGGACCCGGGGCTTTATTAACATTTATTTTTTCCAACCTCTTTTGGATTACTTCCTGTGTTAACCAATTATTTGGCAAAAGTAGTGTAGCCCCATTATGTTGCTGTGTCCCAGCCACTGGTACCTCCCTTGAGTATACCGAAGAAAATAACCTATTTAGCTCATCTGCCTTTTCTTGGTCACTAATTATCAGATGGCCTGTGTCACATTGTAATGTTCCTATAGCTTCCTTCCTCACCTTATTCCCATTAATATACTTTAAAAATATTTTAGGGTTAGTCTTACTCTCTTTTGCAATTAATTTTTCATTTTCTATTTTAGCCAGTCTAATCGCTCTTTTGCAAGCCTTGTTGATTTCCTTGTATTTCTGTAAGGCAGTCTCTGTCCCCTCTTGTTTGTATAATTTAAATGCCTGTTTTTTACTCCGTATCTTGATCTTTAAATCCTTGTTAAGCCACATTGGATGGGATTTACTCCTTTTACTTTTATTCCCACACGGTATATGTCGATGTGTATGTATATTTAGTAAGGATTTAAATGTTGTCCAGTTGTGGTCAGTGTTTTTACCTGCCAGTTCTCTGTCCCAGTCTATACTTTGTATTGCTGCCCTTAGACCATTAAAATCTACCCTTATAAAAGTAATGGATCCTCTGCTCCAATCACTGGGATAGCACCAATCAGTCTCCTCTGTAATAACTGCTGTGGCCAAATCCTTGCGGCAGCTTCTCTGCAAATCCCCTTTTTCCTCTGCAGCAAACAGTCTCCTCTGCATACCCTTTTTTCTTCTGCAGCAAACAGTCTCCTCTGTAAAGGCTCTTTTTTCCTCTGCAGCAAACAGTCTCCTCTGTAAACTTTCGGGTCTCAATGTCTGCTTTCAGCAGACAAAAACACTGCCTTTACTCTCACTGGCAGATGCATACAAGAGTCCTTCTTAGCTAGTAGTGTGGCTCTGGCCTAACTATGCTTCCAAACAGAGCCTAATTGCAAGGGGCCACACCCATCTCTCTGTGTGTGCCTTTAACAGGCTTACAACACCTGCAGGTTCAATAAGTCTCTTAGCACTGCACCAGGAAGTTAACTCTCTCTTTCCTGGGGAGAACTCTTCATAACATGTCTTGTTCTCACCTCTGGGGGGTACTATGTTACAATATACACTGTATATATGAAGAGTGAGGTAGTCGTGAGTGTCCAGTAATCTAGATGAATAACCAGAGTATTGCAGCATATCGTTATATCTTTTTTATTGGACAAACTTATTCATAATATAGCGACAAGCTATCGAGAGGATCATCTCTCGATAGCCAGTTGCTATATTATGAATATACTGTATATATATATATATATATATATATATACACACATATATATATATATATATATATATATATATATATATATATACACACATATATATATACAGGCGTACCACGCTAAACGCTTCCCCTCTTAGCTGTGTTTCAATATAGCGCTATTTTTGGCTGTAATTCCTTGTTTATATACCCCGCTATAGCGCTGTTCTTAGGGCCACGAACCTCACTTAACGCTCTGCTTCGCTATAAAGCTTTTTTTCCTGCTGGGCTCTGTTTAACTCTATAAAAGCATCAGAGCGTTAACAGGGGCACCATTTTGATAGAGAGAGAGTGACAGAGAGAGACAGAGAGAGAGAAAACTGAATAAAGTCTAGGACAAGCAGACAGAAGTCCCCCAAATCCTACCTGCAGCGGCCTGTGGCAAAGTACAGTATAATATATATATATGTTTACTCATAAGGGGATTATTGATTGTTACTCTAATTGTGAAATAAAATCAACATTTAATTTATTTTCTATTTTTGGGGGAATACATTTTTTTAGCTGATCTGGACTGCTGCATCCCAGCAGAAGTGGTGTTCCTGCCGCCCAACATTACTATGCGCTGATTCAGCCGATGGACCAGGGGATGATTGCTACCTTCAAGGCCTACTATCTCCACCGCACATTCCGACAGCTCATTGAACAGACGGACAACCGGGACAAACAAGCTATCTGGAAAAAGATCTGGCTAGAGCTGTGTGTGGATGTGCAACTTGAATAGCCGGTCATAGCGGTGATAGTGGACCTTGTGACCACTGCTGGACGGGGGGTGCCCAGGACCGCCGCAGTTGCTGGCAAGGCGCACCGAATGCGCTCCTTGCGCTGGTGGAGATGCGCACCATAGGAGCTCATCCCTACGACCCCCTACGACTTTTGGACCGCAAATGCAGACCCTCGTGAAGCGAGGGGCTGCATTTGCGGAGGTGGAGGCACCCACGTTGGCTGCAATGAGCCGCACACGCGCCTCACACGCGCCTCACACGCGGTTACAAACACCCACACAAGCTGCACTTTACCAAAATACATCTAACACGCAATCACTATATACCGACTTACACAAAAAAATACGAACCGCGGGACTTAGAACGCAAAATTTACGGACTTAGCATAAAAAAATACACAACACGGGACTTAAAAAAAAAAAAACATTACGACCTCGCAAAAATACAACCTTAACTGCGGAACCGCGCAAACCTGAAAACATTAAAAACACAATAAATACCGACAAAAAAGACATAAAAAGCTTACCCACAGCAGGGGGGCACCCAGGACCTCTGCAAGTGAAGTTACACCTCAATTTAAGTCCAAATTCAAGAATTTAGACACACGAAAAAAAACTAAGCGAGAGAAAAAATGGCCGCCCATAAAAACGAAAACGAGGCTACAGGACCCTAAACACGCAAAACACCACCAAGCACATTCGGATTTTCAAAAAATCTGTAAGAGGTACAAGATACACTCTTAACAAGGATGCTACATCATACACAGCTACCCTAACGGCTTTCCCTCGTGCACGCAGCCTATTTACACTACACAGTGCACACATTGCTGACACTTACACCTCAGCTCAACAACACTGCAAACTTACATTGTATGCTGCAGGAACATCAAAACAGATTGTCAGCTCTACAGCACAATGCTTCCTGCATATATTACTTCCAAATAGGTAAAGTATATTCATTTATTAATGTATTAATTATTTCATTAACATACCAAAACAAATATACACAAAAAAAAACAACTCTCACAATAAACACAAAACCCATTCACCGCGCAACGCTGCTCATAGCACACAAAACCTTGCAATACGAGCAAAAAGAAGATCAATGCCAACAAAACAATAACAGCTAAAGTGCCTATCAGAAAAAAAATACAGCAGCCTCACAATAAGCGCCAAAGGCGCTCATTGTTATCCACGCAATGAGCACCAAAGGCGCTCACCGCGAGGTTCGCAATGAGCGCCGAAGGATCTCGGACCACCAACAAAAAACAGCATTACCTGCCTTACAAGTTTATCGCCGTAATTTTTTGACGGGCAAGTCACTAGTATATAATATCTCTGTATATATATTTTCATTATATATAATTTTTCATTATATTGGGAGTGGGTATATGGAGCCCAGGGGCATTGACAGTCCTGCAATGGGGTTAAAGTCCTATCTGTAGCACTGTAAATGCAAATATACACACACTACTGTACTTATACTAATAGGGAAAGTGATGGTAGTTATTACCGTAATTGAAACCCGTAAGGCTTTGAAATCTAACCTCCATTTCTCAGTGACGTAATGATGACGATCTCATTTGCCATTGGCTCCGTCTAAACCAGTAACTATGGGTTTGACTAATTGATCATGGCCGTACATCCAACGTGGCAAGAATGGTTTACGGGTTTGCGTCTATGGCCTGTAATTCATAGCTCTGTAACGCAGCTGTATTTCAAGCCTGCAGCCTTTGTGGATGTGCAGATGCCGATACAGGCTTCAAATTTAATGGAGCTGTGAGAATTTAAACAAAGAAATAAAATAAAAACGTTTTTAAAGTAGATCCTCCCCTGCTGCTGGTCTTGGGAGTAGAGTTTAATTTTTGGGGGCTCCTATGCCCATGGGTGTGTGCACCATTCAAGTCAATAGTAAGACTGCTTATAATTTCAGTTTGTAATTTCTTACAACAGAAAATTCAGGTTTCTGCTCTCTTGCCTGGAATTTGAACAATGCAAAGCAACTCTTGGTGGTTAGAGCTCCTCTTCTGTGCTTTCAAATCAAAAGAAAATAATCTAAATTAACCCTTAACAAATCTATCTGTGCAGACATTGATTGCTGGACTCACATAAACAGGTCAGCTATGGGTTAACTGGTCAGTGTAAATTGATTGGCTTCCCACAGAACACACAGGCTATCTGTTATTTCTTACACAAAGGCCAGTAGGCTGGATACACTTTGTATGTAAACAGAGACTTAAAACTTTAGATTTTGTATCTGTTATTAATGAAATAAAAAAAAAAAAGATAATTTTAACACATAATCTTGTGCTCTTTCACACCATGAAGAGCACTTACAATGAGGTAAATAGCCCTTTAAAAACCTAAAGTTTATGTTTACTTTTGAAAATACGTTTTTTTATCATTATCAAGTTATTCAATTGGAAACAAAATGGATCACAATGTTCTTTTAATGATTTCCTATACCACACTCTGAAAATCAAAGTACTTGTCAAGACGTCTGTCATTGCAAATGATTATACAGAGGAGCGGGTCACGATGCCACGGGTTTCCTCAATCTGTATTCTTTATCTCATTCACTGTTCTCCACATCCTCTCTCCTTTGACTCACTCCTCCTCTCCACTCATGACTTGCACAGTGGGTGCCTGAGCACCTTGATTAGAAGACATTATGATTTCATCAAGCAGTCCGTAAATTGAACCATTACATCTCCCTGCAGGCTCCCTGTACCACTATTGCAGAACACTTTGTAAGATTGCAGATTATTTACTGAAAATGCTTAACGGGCAGCCTCCAGAGAGTGTTTAATTTATTTTTAGCTTCTGTAATAACTTAAACTGGTTTAATAAAAAAAAAATCATATATTATAGGAGCAAACTGACAGTAGCTTTGGAAAGGGGATATAAATTAATAACAATTCACGCTGCACCCCTGGGTTTATTAATCAAAAATATAAAAGTGCACAAATGCTAAAAAAAGACTAATTTGATGTTGCAGCCTAAGGGGCATCAACCAATAAAGCATGAAAGCTTAGATATTCTGTTTAATGTATTGTTGAATTAAAGGGAAAAAAAACACTTAAAATTCCTGTTATGCTTTTCAAAGAATAGGTTTTAGCGATTCCAAAAGCTTTATTTTTATGAAGAATTACCCTGGAAAACCTAAAGTGACGGGGCAAAGGTTCAGGTTATAGCAGGAAGGAAAAGTGTATATATGTTGCTCCAGACTTGAGAAAGAGAGGAAGCTCTCGAAAGCTAGTCTTATATTTAGTAATATGTTTGTCCAATAAAAAAGGTATCAATATATACTGCAATACTATGAATTTTCATCTTTATATATATGTGTATATGTATATGTCAATAAAAATAAGCCGCTTGTCCAATACAAAAGGTATCACAATACACTGCAATAATCATTATTAATATACTAGCGAATTTCCAGTCAAAAAATGACGGCAATAAAATTGTAAGCCTGGTAATGCTGTTTGCCTCACAATGCAATGCTTTTGCTCCTCTGAGCAACTTCGGTGCTCAACGCGAGCTCATCGTTGAGCATCTTCAGCGCTCATCTCGTGGCTCGCAATGAGCGCCTTCGACGCTCATTGCGAACCTTTCCACCCGCCTACTGTACTGAACGCTCATTGCAGGGTTTGTTAACCTGGCAATTTCCACCATCTCACCCCTGTGCCTTTCCTGTGTGTTTCTCCTCTGTGTGTCTGCTGACTGCAGTTTGTTTTATTTTCAAAGTCCCGAGTGCCTGTCATTGTTCGTGTAAGTGTTACTGTCTTTGCCATCATGTATTTTCTAAGTCCTGTATGCCTGGCTTTGCTCAGCCTCGTCTTCATGCAGTTTCAAAACCGCCAAATATGGCTCAAAACCGTTTGCAACCTCACTCCCAGGCTTCCTGGCTCTCCCCCTGAGCTGTGTGTGATTGTGTTTCCCACCCACCCAAAAACATAGTTGTTTGGCTCCTTTTTAAATCATAATGATAACAGAAATCTCCCAAATGGCCCTGATCAAAAGTTTACATACCCTTGAATGTTTGGCCTTGTTACAGACACACAGGGTGACACACACGGGTTAAAATGGCAATTAAAGGTTAATTTCCCACACCTGTGGCTTTTTAAATTGCAATTAGTGTCTGTGTATAAATACACAATGAGTTTGTTAGCGCTTGCGTGGATGTACTGAGCAGGGTAGATACTAAGCTATGGGGAGCAGAAAAGATTTGTCAAAAGATCTGCGTAACAAGGTAATGGAACTTCATAAAGATGGAAAAGGATATAAAAAGATATCCAAAGCCTTGAAAATGCCAGTCGGTACTGTTCAATCACTTATTAAGAAGTGGAAAATTTGGGGATCTCTTGATACCAAGCCAATGTCAGGTAGACAAAGAAAGATTTCAGTCACAACTTCCAAAAGAATTGTACGGAATACAAAGAAAAAACCCAAAGGTAACCTCAGGAGAAATACAGGCTGCTCTGGAAAAATACTGTATGGTTGTTTCAAGGAACACAATACAATGATACTTGAACAAAAATGAGCTGCATGGTCGAGTTGCCAGAAAGAAACCTTTACTGCTCCAATGCCACAAAAAAGCCTGGTCACAACATGCCCAACAACACCATGACACCTCACAGCTTCTGGCACACTGTAATTTGTAGTGACAAGACAAACATAAAGCTTTATGATCACAACCATAAGCGCTATGTTTGTAGAGGGATCAACAAGGCCTATAGTCAAAGGAATACCATCCCCACTGTGAAGCATGGTGGTGGCTCACTGATGTTTTGGGGGCAGGGGGGGGGGGTGTCTAAAGGCACGGTGAAGCTTGTGAAAATTGATGACAAGATAAATGCAGCATGTTATCAGAAAATACTGGCAGACAATTTGCATTCTTCTGCACGAAGGCTGCACATGGGACACTCTTGGACTTTCCAGCATGAGAATAAACCTAAGCAGAAGGCCAAGTTGACCTTCCAGTGGTTACAGCAGAAAAAGGTGAAGGTTGTGGAGTGGCCATAACAGTCTCCTGACATTAATATCATGGAGCCACTCTGGGGAGATCTCAAATGTGCAGTTCATGCAAGACGACCAAAGACTTTGCATGACCTGGAGGCATTTTGCCAAGATGAATGGGCAGCTATACCACCTGCAAGAATTAGGGGCCTCATAGACAACTATTACAAAAGACTGCACGCTGTCATTGATGCTAAAGGGAGCAATACACAGTATTAAGAACTAAGGGTATGCACGCTTTTGAACAGGGTCATTTCATTTTTTTTCTTTGTTGCCATGTTTTGCCTGCTCACTCACGTTTTCTTTAAAAATGATACATATATTACCAATTCTCCAAGGGTATGCAAACTTTTGAGCACAACTGTATTTGAAAAAACAAAGCACTGTAGTCCACAGTGATATCTTTCCTGTTGGACAAACTAGTATTGAAGAATATGTTCATTTGTATTTCAAATGCTTTTCTCTCTTGTATGTTTTTTAAATTTCCTCTCAGTATTTTGATTTTTAAGTTTTGGATGGAGTGATTATTCTGACTATAATGGTGTCCCACTGGGTTTTCATTATGCATTCTTATTGAATGTCTGTGTAAATTCATTCTTAAGTGCATTTTTGGCTTGTTTCCCCTATGTAACAGCCTGTGTCACATAAAGTACCGTATTTTTCCTTGTATAAGACGACCCATGTATAAGATGACCCCTATTTTTGGAGCCCAAAATTCAAAAATAAAAAAAATATGCAAATATGTATTTTATATGTTTTTATTGTGTTACACATCCTTGTGATCATATCACTTATTACTCAGCCGAGATTTGCAATTGCATTTTTCCGGTTTACACAGGGATCACAAGAAATGGAAAACAGTGAAAATCATGACAGAAAGTGCCCTTATTTGTAACACAATAAAAACCTATAAAATACAAATTTATATGCACACAAGCAGCACACATATGCCATACACAAGCTGATCAGTTCAATCACGACGTGTATAACACTGTAATGCTGCATCTGGCCACTAGATGGCGATGTTTTAATGCAGGAGAAAAGACACAATTAGAAATGCTTGTTCTAATTATAGTGCATTACCCTGCTTGTGAGCTTAAAAATGTGTATCCCAGCTCAATATCTTTGTAAACCAGTGTAAAACCGGAAAAATGCAATTGCACATCGCAAGTGATCACAAGGATATTGAGCCGGAATGGAAATCAGTGAAAATCATGACAGAAAGTGCCCTTAAATATATGTGTAACACAATAAAAATGTATAAAATACTCATTTTTATGTACACTTGCAGTGTAATGCAATCTAATTGGAAAAAAATGCATTTCCAAATGTGTGTCATTTCTCCTGCCTTAAATATAGTGGCCAGAGGCAGCATTACAGTACCAGACCAGGGTATCTAATTGCAACATTCCGTGTATAAGACGGTCCCCTTATTTTAGACTTTCAAAAATTGGTCTTATACACAGAAAAATACAGTATATTGTATTATATAAACCACATTGGAGGATGTGCATGTATACGACCCTTTGATGTTATAGGTCTTGTTGTTATGTATGGCTGTATCTTCATTACAAATTTGTTAACATAACTTACAGGCACTTATGTTACAAGTTTTAGTTCCATTTAGTTGTTCCTTGGCTAATTTTCTGCTGACAAGTTTTTGTTTCAGGTTTGGTGGTTGTTTAAAAGGATGGGAGGTTGGGGGGATATATCTTTAAATTGGGCATCTTCAGTTAGTAATGATGGTAAATCTTTGATAACTTTCTGTATTTTCTTGAAAATTGGATGGTATGTGGTCACTAGAGGTATACTTGAAGTATTATTTTTTTTTTTTGTATTTTAGCAGGTGTTCACAGGGCAGTGGTTGTTTTCATGGCAATAATACAGGGTTTGTAACCCTTTTGTTTGACAGGTTCAGATAGTGTTTTTACATTTTTATTACGGTCTCCAGTGATTGCGCATATGCAATGGTATCTAATAGCTTGACTATGGATGATGGCTTGTTTGGTGTGGGAGGGATGAAAACTGGAGCTGTGTAGGTAACTACATCTGTCTGTGGGTTTCTTATATACAGATTTGCGGAGAGTGCCATTGGTGATGGATATTGGAGTGTCTAGAAAGTTTACCTGTTCTGTAGAGAAATCCATTTTAAGTTTTATAGATGAATGGATGGTATTGTACGAATTGTGAAAGTCTGCTTTCTTCTTCTGTCCATATGATGAACAGATCATCTATGTAATGGTAGTATCTTTATGGTTTATAAATAGATACAGATAAGAATGTTTCTTCCAGATTGGCCATAAATCGATTGGCCATAAATAGATTGGCGTATTGTGGAGACATTTTGGTACCCATGGCAGTCCCCATCATTTGTAAGTAGCTATCTTTGTATCTTTGTTAAAAGTGAAATAGTTGTGGGTAAGGATATATTCTAATAGTTTAGCAATAACAACAGGGCCATATTTATGGTTTTGCATGCGTGTTACCGGTGTTTCTAACTAACTAGTAACATACCCGTCAAAAACGATGGGATAATATTTGAAGTGTCTCTACCCCCCTCCCCTGTGTCTCTTCCCCCGTGCCTCTTCCCCCACTCTCCTCCCTCTCCCTCCATGTGTCTCTTCCTCCCCTCTCCTTCCCCTATGTCTCTCCTTCCCTCCACTGTGTCTCTTTTACCCCTCTCGCTCCTGTGTGCCTCTTCCCTTGGCCTCTCATTTCCCTTTGTCTCTTCCCTCCCCCTCTCCCTCCAATGTGTCTCCACCTCTCCCTCCACTGTGACTCTTCTCCCCTCTACCTCCTCTGTGTCTCTCCTCCCCTCCCAGTGTCTGTTCCCCCCTCGCTCCCCTGTTTCTCTTTCCCCCCTCCCTCCCCCGTGTCTCTTCCCCATCTCCCTTCGCTGTGTCTCTTCCCCCCACCTGCATCCACTGTGTCTCTTCCCCCTGCCTCCCTCAGTTGTGTCTCTTTCCCACCTCTCCCTCCCCTGTGTCTCTATTCCCCCTCTCCCATCCCTGTGTCTGTCTTCCCCCCATCCCTTCCCTGTCTCTTCCCCCTCTCCCTCTCCTGTGTCTCCACCCTCACTCCAGTGTCTCTTTCCACACTCCCCTGCTTCTCTTTCCCCCATCTCCCTCCCCTGTGTCTCTTTCTCTCCTCTTCCTCCCCTGTGTCTATTTCACACTTTGACAACTATTATATGTGATGGTTTAAGGATGTTTTATCAAAGCCAGAAATCTGTTCAGTCAGTGTGTAAATTGGTCTCCCTGGGTTGCCTGGTTTGTGGATTTTTTAACAGCAGGTATAAAGTTCTAGTTGTAGGATTGGTGGGGATGAGTTGTTAACTGGAACTTTCTACCTGCTACCAAAAATCCACAAACCAATAAGGTCTTACAATACAGGAATATAATTTTTTCTGATCTACATGGATCAATCTACCAAATTGAACAGGTCCTTATGTGTTATCACATATATAGTTGTGAGCAATACGGGTTATTGCTAACGCTTGCAGGCGCGCAAAGCAAGGGCCGCAGTTGCTTTCAAGAAGCGCCAAAGGCACTCTTTGCGCTGGTGGAGATGAGCGCCACAGGCGTTCATCCCTATGACCCTGTATGACTTAGGCAGGGAACACACTCATCCCTACGACCCCGCACGACTTAGGCAGGGTGCGGCCGAAAAAACAAAAACGAGGCTAAGCACGTACTATTAAAACACCTACTCGGAACACTTACCCAAACTCAATAACACTTCATACGGCACTTAACACACATCCTGTGGTCCGTAACACATACCAAATCGCGGACATTTTCTATGCAAGAACTAACTAACTTGCACAAAATTGCAGCTTGAACGCAAATTGACAGCCGGAACGCAAATAGCGCATGCGTATTGCTTTCTAACGGTTTCTACTTCAGCTCAAAGTCTATAAATACTGCAAACTTTCCAGAAATTTCTACATTTCTCCTCAGGTGATGAACAGTGTGACTGGACATTTCACTGGTGGCGTTACTTCTGTAGTAACATCATTATCACTTTAGAAGTTTAAAATCTGCAAATTATAGAAAATAGGTAAGCTATAATTAATTAATTATTAATACATTAATAATTAAAAAAAATTATATATATATATAGTTTCAAATATTGCAAAGAACAACGTTGTTCATGTACAGTAATGTTTAAAACATATCTAAAGCTTGAGCATTCATTAATATAAATTAACTAGAATATTGCCCGTCAAAAAATTACTGCAATTTTTTCTCTCGCTTAGAGAATTTTTTAGTGTCTAAACTGCTTTAATTTCATTTAAATTGAGGTGTAACTTTAGTTTTCAAGGTCCTGGATGCTCCCTCTTGCTGTAGGTAAGCTTTTTATGTATTTGTTGTGTGTATTTGTTGGATTTTTTATGTTTTCATGTGCGCATGTTGCGGCCGTTTTTTTGCGAGGTCGTAATGTGTGGTGTCTCGTATTTTATTTGCGTTAATACTTAAAGTTTGCGAGGGTCGCAGTTGCTGGCAAGGAGCGCCGAAGGCTCCTTGCCAGCAACTGCGACCCTCGTAAATTTCACGCTCCTTGCCAGCAACTGCGACCCTCGCTTTGCGAGGGCCGCGGCTTGCTGCGAGGGCCCCGGGCTCGCTACTCGACATTATTCATGTATAGTAAGATTTCAAAGACACATGTGTTTACGTGGGGTGAAATGCTATATATTTCAAAAGAAGAAAAAAGGAGACAATGCAACAAGAACATAGCTTTTATTAAGATATATTTTACAACATAATTTATGCTTTTTACACTATTTACACTGTATTTTAACGTTTCAATTTTTTTGTCATTTTCAACAGACTCTGCCTGAACTATCCTGTTTTATATGCACCACTCTCTAAGCCTAACCCCATAAGCTAAACCTCTCTGAATACATATAAAATGGAAGTATATATCCTGTTTTATATGCTCTTAGTGCATAAAAAAAACATTTATTTAAATGTTATTTTACCATTTCCATCTCTCTCTCTTTAATACTGCTGTTTACACATATAAAATGGAAGTACCTATCCTTTTTTGTGTCTGCCTTTGAGGAAACATACTGCAACCTTGCTAACACTCTAAGCCTAGCCCAATAACTGTAAACCCCTAATAACAACATTGGAGCATGCAAAACAGGATAGCAAGAAGAAAAAAAAAGGGGTACACTAACCCCTAATGCCAACAGTGGTGCACACAAAACAGAAAACGACAATGCTCTTAACATATACAAAATGGAAGGATATATACTATTTGTGGTGCGCAACCCTCTAAGCCCAACTCCATACCCTAAAAACCTAATGACAACAGTAGCACACAAAAAACACAACTAAAGACATAATGACAACACTGCCACACACAAAACAGGATAACACAAGAAATGTTGTTAACATTTACAAAATAGAAGGACCTATCATGTTTGCTGTGCACCTTTTACAACATAGACTGTAACCTAACTAATCTGATAAGTCTTACCTCAGAAAGCTAACCTCATAATGCAAACAGTGGTGCACACACAACCGGATACAAGAAAAAAAAACTTCAGTTAAAACAAATAAATAAACAAAGGAGCAAAAGTACTAATGGACTACTTTTAATTACAGATTAATATGGCAGATACTGACAAGAAACAGGAAAAGAAAAGACTTAAAACTAGAGAACATCAAAAAACATGGGCAGATCATCAGACGCCGGAGCAGAAAGAAATTTGACGACAAAAAGAACGGGAGAAATTTAGAAGCAAAAGATTAGCGGCTGACAAACTAACAACCAAGCCCAAGAAGGCTACTAAAAAACAAAAGCATTTAGAAAATGTTGCTGAACAATCAGATAAGAATTCTAATGAGGATTTAAACAGTCACATTGATATATCTTCTCACAATTGTCCTTTTCTTAAATCTTTAGCAGTAGAAGTTCATAATTGTGAATATTGTCTGTCAGTTTTGTGGGGCTTATCATTTCAAACATGAAAGACCCAGAGATGGTCAGTTCGTTAGTTGCTGTCAAATAGGCAAGGTAAGATTTACGCAAAGACAACAATTCTCAACATATTTAAAAAGTATTATGACAGATCCTTCTTTCCCTAACCACCAAAATTTCAAAACAAACATAAGATCCTATATTAGTGCCATATCCTTTGCATCTATAGGTGCAATATTAGCTGCTAATGTGCCAGGACAGGGCCCTTACTGTTTCAAAGTAGAAGGACAAATTTACCATCGTACTTCTTATTTATCTAGAAGATGGGGAGTAAAGAAAATTGGCTCAACTATATTTTCTAGATACAATGGAAGCTGTTGAACAACATATGCAGCTTCCAGAAAATAAAAAAATGCTTACCCATTGTGTTTATAGAGCTTGATAAAATTATGGCCCAAAACCCATACTCTCAAGCTTATAAAAAAATGTCATAAATAGAACAAGAACAAATAATTCATGCAGAATTACATCAGTTACCAATTCCAAAAATCAATATGGTTCTTAAAAGAGATCGCCATACTGATGAACGCTGTTACAACTTACCAACATCAAATGATGTTGCAATGGTCTTTCAAAATGATGAGGGAGAACCACCATTTCAAAGGGTTATTAGAATAAATCCCAAAAATGAGGAGCAACCTTTTATCAACATAAGTATCTTAAATACAAATTTACATCCATATCCAATTTTTTTTCCAAATGGGGAAGCCGGAAGGCAACCAAAAATAAAACTTGACAGTTATCCAAATTCAAAAGTAGGTGTTAGAAATAATATTTCCATGCTTTAATTTAAAGTAGCTCAAACTGCCATTCAAGATGGATTTAATTTCATTTTATGTGGGGGAAAACTGATACAACAATGGATCATTAATTCATATTTGCAAGTTGAGGCAAATAATTAAAATTTCATAAATATCATCAAGATAAACTACGTGTAGAACAGTTTTCTGGGCTGATAGATTATAACGCTGAGGTGGCTACAACCAGAGAGCTGCCAGCTGGCAAAGCCATCATTTTACCTTCTTCTTTCCAAGGATGTCCTCGCAATATGTGAGAAAGATACAATGATGCTATGGCTATTGTAACTAAATTTGAAAAACAGATTTATTTATTACATTTACATGTAACCCACAATGGCCAGAGATTTTACAGAGTCTGCTAACTGGACAAACTGCTTCCGATAGACCAGATTTAGTGGCATGAATGTTCAAAATCAAATTAACTGAATTAATACGTGACATAACCATAACTCAGGTATTTGGCAAATGTTTATACAATATAATTTCAGAAAAGAGGACTTCCATATGCACATATGCTTATAATCCTTCAAGAAAAATAAACATTGGATACTGGACTACCAGATCCAGAAATACATGGTAGACTATATGAGATTGTAACTCATCGCATGATTCATGGATGATGTGGAGATATTAATCCACAATCACCATGTATGGAAAATAAAAAATGCACTAAATAATTTCCAAAAGATTATAGAGACAAAACTTATGCCAATTGTGGCTATCCATTATATAGAAGAAGAGAAGGCCAAAATGCCATTATTCATGGAAAAAAAGTTGATAACTGATATGTTGTATCATACAATCCACATTTGCTCATGACGTAATGCACACATTAATGTGGAAGCTTGCATTTCTATAAAATCCATTAAATATGTCTACAAATATATTTACAAAGGCTATGATGCTGCTACTGTAGTGGTCAAAAGTGCAGAAAATCCAGAACAAACTGAGTTGTTACATGAAGAACTTGCATCTCATGTAGATGCTTGCTATGTAAGTGCGCCAGAAGCAATGTGGCGTCTTCTCAAATTTGAAATGCATGATCACTCACATGCAGTATATCGATTAGCTGTACATTTGCCCCAAAGACACTTGAAACAAGAAAAATAAATAACCTAGG
Organism: Discoglossus pictus; assembly: GCA_027410445.1. NCBI lineage: Eukaryota > Metazoa > Chordata > Amphibia > Anura > Alytidae > Discoglossus > Discoglossus pictus. The sequence continues at coordinate 192,076,083 of CM050170.1, forward strand.
ATTCCCTACCTGAGGGGACCTAGATAGTACTATAGCGCCTATATATACTGAGAGAAGATAACATGAACTAAATGGTGGAATCTATAAATGTCTAAAATCTTATTATCAAAATATATATGTATATCCAAAAGGCATATAATTCATAGAATACAAATGATAGATTACGGATGTACAATGTCATGGGAGATGTAAATACAAATAGGAGATATCTAAAAGAATAAATAAAGAGGATCAAAGGTATATATATATATATATATATATATATATATATATATATATATATACACATATATATGCACAAAAATATACATACACATGTGTATAAGAGCAACAAGTCTCAAATCTCCAAAAGATCTGTACACCTGGTCTTAAAACCAAAATAATAATAATAATAAGTACATCCAAGTATGTGTCAAACTCATACTCAAAATAAGTAAAATAGGTATAAGAAAAATACAAAGAAATACATAAAAATACAATAGAATACAAATAATAAAAGCAATACTTAAGTGAGTCCAGAAACAATTGTTGTTTGTACTTTGATTGAAGTTTCAAGTTCTTTCTCTTGCTGATTCTTTCTCCCAAAAATTAAATATTTAAAAAGATGTAGATGCACTTGGTAAAATCGGTCTTATTTCATCGTGGGGCAGCTATTTCCAATTACTCTGGTCACCACAAAGTCATACTGTAGAAAAGGAAAAGAAGAGGGGGAAAGAGCACGCCAGTTCCTAGTGCAAATCAATATAGTTTTATTTCAAAGTATACAAGCATAAAAAATGGACACTCACATGTATTATCCTCTATATAAGAGGTATCTTATATGGACATAGGATTATACTTTGATCTTTCACATTCGCTTAATGCACTGCTTTCACGAGACAATCCTTATTAGCAGAATGGTAGAATATAATCCCAAAGACAAAAATCCCCTTGTATATATCTGATATTCACAGTATAACTCTGCTGGAGGATAAAGGTCCACCTTATAGTCTCTCTAGACTTTCAGCTCTGATTTCATTCACTAAGGGGTACAAAGCCCAAAGCGTGTGAATGATCAGAATAGGTGGCCAAACCTCTACTGAGAGTTAGAAGTTGATATCTAGAATCAGATGAAACAAACAAGGTAGTATAACAAAAAGCAATCAAAAGTCCATTTAAAAGTCCATATGATGAAAACAACAACAAATCCAAATTAACAAATAAATAAAAAAGAGGTTTATACTATATTAAAATTTAAAAAAATATATAAGTTAAAACAGGACACCAATGTGTCTACCTGTAGTACCAAACGTATTTCGTCCATCTATTGGGCTTTATCAATGGTTAATAAACCATTAACTCTCAGTAGCGGTTTGGCCACCTATTATGATCATTCTTAGTGAATGAAATCATAGCTGAAAGTCTAGAGAGACTATAAGGTGGATCTTTATCCTCCAGCAGATTTATACTGTAAATATCAGATATATACAAGGTGCTTTTTGTCTTAGGGATTATATTTTTACTATTCTGCTAATTAGGATTGTCTCGTGAAATTAAGCAAATGTGGAAGATCAAAGTATAATCCTATGTGCATATAATATTATATATAGAGGATAATACATGTGAGTGTCCATTTTTTATGCTTGTATACTTTGAAATAAAACAATATTGATTTGCACTAGGAAGTGGCATTCGCTTTCCCCCTCTTCTTTTCCCAAAGACACTTAGTTTATTTCAATGTTGAAAATGAAAGAAATGCTTTGGCACAAAGTGAGCATCGACAAACTACACTAACTGCGTGGTTTCAATTAAATTGTACTGACTTGGAGGCAAGGTAATTGTTGTATATTGACATTCCCTACCATTATGTTTTTGTTAATGGAATATGGCAAAAACAAAAAAGCTGGGGAAATAAAATTATAACTAGAATATACACTGTGAGTCCAAGAGACCTTTAACGTTTCTGCTTACGTTTACTCCTTTTAAATGTTCCTGGTGCACAAAGTTTTGAATAGTTGATAACTGGTATTGACACAGTTTATGACACATTTCATTTAGCTGCGCGACACAGAAACTTCCTGGCTGATGATACAGAATGGGAAAGATGTCTAGAAGAAGCAGCACTGTGTCAAATGCCACGGCAGATGAGAGAACAATTTGATGAGAGTATAAGATTAAGATGAGAGAACAATTTGCATTCATTTGCATCTTCTTAAATGCTCCAAGTGCATTAGCTTTGTGGGACAAATTTAAAACAAATATGTCGGAAGACTTTTTGCAACGATACAATGCCTATTGCAGAATTAAAAGCATGAATTGAAATTCAAGAGTTCTCTCTCATGGATTAAATTGTGCAAATTGTAATCTGATAGATACAGGACTTAAAGATGAAATAAAATTTGAAGACTATGATATTCAGCTTCAAAACCAAATAACACAAGAAAAACTTGCAACTTTAAATACCTTACAATTGCAGCATTTAATGCCATAAAAAGTGCACTAGAGGATGACTTGCTCAAAGAGCGTTATTTCTATCTAGATGGACCTGGTGGATCAGGAAAAACGTATCTATATAATTTATTGATGAGTTTTGTTCATGCACAAGGTGAAATAGAACTGCCATTTGCAACAACTGGAAGAACTGCGCATAGTGGATTTAAACTGCCAGTTCCTATTCTGGAAACATCAGTGTCAGATATAAGAATGACATCTTTACAAGGAAAAAACATTAAGAAAAGTAATTTAGTTATCATCGATAAAGCTACAATGATGTCATGCCATGCTCTACAATGCATTGACCGTTTGTTGCGTGAAGTCATGGATAATGATTTGCCTTTTGGTGGAAAGGTGATGTTGTTGGGTGGAGATTTTAGACAAACATTACCTGTTGTTGTCCATGGAAATCGCACAGACATTGTAGAAACATGTATTAAGTCAAGTACACTATGGAAACTCTTTACTCACCTCAAATAAGAACAAAATATAAGATCACAATATGAAATTCATTGAAATGAATTAAATGAGTGGCTCATGAAAAATTGGAGAAGGAAAAACAGAATGAATTCAGAATTTACCCGATGATACTGTGGAAATTCCATCTCATATGATTTGCAAACAGAACATTATATCGGCTATATTCCAAAATACAATAGGTAACAACGATTATGCAGAGCTTGCAACTAAAGTAATATTAACGCCCAAAAATAAAGATGCATTGCTTCTGAATAATGAAATATTAAAATTAATAGATGCACCACAAAAAAATTATCACAGTGCAGATTTTGTACTTGGTGATGACAAAGAAACTCAGACAAACTTTTCAACTGAATTTATTAATTCATTAACTCTATCTGGAATGCCACCACATATTTTACAGCTAAAAAAAGGTGCAATTGTAATGTTACTGCAAAATATGAACCCCCAAAATGACTATGTAATGGGACCAGAATAATTGTTCAAGAACTAAAAGATGATTTCATAAATGCAGAAATTCTCAATGGTACCCATAAAGGTGAAAGAATTTTCATACCAAGAATAGATTTGGCACCAAGTGAAAGTATCTTACCTTTTGTACTTCAGAGAAGACAATTTCCCATCATCATGGCATTTGCCATGACCATTAATAAATCACAAGGACAAACTTTTCAATACGTTGAAATCTTTTTAGAAGAACCAGTATTTGCCCATGGCCAACTGTATGCTGCATTTCCAAAATGCAAGAATCCAGAGGAAATAAAAGTTTATATTGAAAACAACCAGTCAGGGTGATTTATTAGATAATGGACAAATTTTTTTTTTTTTTTACAAAAAACATTGTCTACTATGAAGTACTGTAAATTAAATCACAACAAAAATTAAAACAAAAAAATATTACAACTAAACCACAAATAATCCAATTCAATAACCAACAGTGCTCTTATATCTACATCAAATTCACAATAAATATAGAGAACAGTGGTTTATTTTGAGGACGCAATTTTAGGTAACTCGGGCTCTTTTTAGTAAACCACTATTTTGCGAAGGAGACTCTATAAAATGGCAAAAAACATAGAGAACAGTGGTTATACCCCGCGGATGAACTTTGATGTCTGACGGTCTCTTTTTAGAGGACCACTATTTCATTTAGGAAGCTCTATGTGCCATTTTCAACAACTACACAAATGAAAAAAAAGAAGAAAAAACAACAACAATAAACAGTGGTTATATCCCATAGACAAAATTACAAATCTGCTGGGCTCTTTTAAAGGGAACCACTTTGACAGACAAAACAAAACAATGGAATGTCTTGGAAGTGACTTTTACCAGGATTGGCCCCACAAAACGGTTACCTTGCATTTTCTTATCTTTGCTGTTTCCATTGTTTGTAATGTTAAAAATCTGTTTTCAAAGGACTGAAAAGTTGTTTAATTCTCTGTAATTAAGATTTAATGTTAGTAGCAGGCTCATCATTTGTTGCAAAATGTAAATGTTTCATGCTATAGAGAGTATTAATCCAGGGAAGAATACGATCGGCCAGTTAATACGGGTCAGTAAGGAATTAATTTTTTGACCACTTTGAAACAATTGACCAAGTTTCACTGGGTTTATTTTGGTTTCCCTTCCTCTGGATTCAATATTCAAGATCACTATATTTTTAACTAATTTCATTTTAAATGTTATTACCTTACGTTAATGTTTGCATTGTTAACATTGTATTTTACAAGGTTTGAAAAGTTGATTTATTGAATGTTATTAAGGATTTATGTCAGTAGCAGCATAATCATGTGTTACAAATTTAAATGTATAATTAAATAGACAGGATTCATCCAGGGAGTAATCCGATCACCTAAGTTTCAATGGTTCTTTTTACTCCTTGTCTTCCTCTGGCTTGAATACCTATGTGCTTTACCGGTAGTTCAACTGCAAGTTGCATGTTAAGAAGCATTCGGTAATGGTTTAAAATACTCATTTATACAAAGTTGAGCTATTTCATGTTAGTATTGTTAAAAATAATTCATTCACCACTGTTTACAAAATAAGTTCCATGTTAAAAAACTTTATGTAATGGTTCACAATAAGTATTCATACAAATTTTGTGTATTGTTCGATTATTACTACATGCATGACAATTAAAAAGTTAATTGCTTAAAAATGTAAAAACTTTATTATACATTTTTGTACCTCTTTGTAGATAAATAAAAAGTTTAAGAGTCTCAGAGAATCACATTGTGTCACAAACAGCATTTCCAGATTTAAAATAGTATTGACCACCATTTTTTGACGGCAAGTCGCTAGTCCATATATATATGTATGTGTGTGTGACTGGTGCATTTGCTATGTGCCTTTTAGTTAGATTTTGGCACAATATTCTCCTATGTAACACTGCTAATACTGCACTGGCTGCATTTATAAGCCAAGTCTGTCCATCTGTTGCCACCACAAACAATGTTGATGCTAAAACATGTTTGCTTTCTGGCAATTCTGAGGCTTCTGTCAGGCTGCTCAGGGCTTTTGGCTTTGTAGAGATGCTGCTCCATTATTAATACTGCTTTTCTCTTGACAAAAGATTGCCAAAAGTAGCAGATTTATAACTGTCCGTAAAATCTGAAGATTTGTACAATATCACATTTTAAGAAGACAGATATTGTGTCAGATTTAAGATTTTAGAAATATTAATTGGGGATTATGTATCAATTGTAGCCAGTAAATAAAATTAGTTATTAAATTATTCTAAAGTACCTATTTATCAAACATTTTGACAGTATGATGCATGTAACCAACTGGTAACATTAGCAGCTATGTAAGTCATAAGAATAAATCAATTTCTACAGCAAATCTCATATTCCATTTTTAATACCATTATGGATTGTTAGTCTGCCTGTAGCATTAGGAGGAGGTTTATCCAACTAGTACCTTTTCTGCTACTTAGTTCTGCCACTATACAAATCCCTAGTACGCCTTCATTTGGAATATGGAGGACAATTTTGGGTACATTTTGGGCACAGAGAAGGACAACAAAACTAATAAGGGGAATGGAGGGACTAAGTTATGAAGAAAGACTAACCAAATCACAGACAGCAACTAAGCTGTGAGCCATAGACTCTGAGGCTGCTCATACTTGCTAGAGTAGTTACAAGTAGTTACGAATCACTTAAAACTGACCTATTCAAATGTTCTACACCTGATTTTAATGATTATTAATTATGTTTTGCATGGTACAGGGCTCATTACTCAGAGGTAGAGGCAACACACTGAAATAGTCTGACTTCAATTGATCATAACTCCATGAATTCAACATCAGTTAAAAAAATTAAAACAACTTCAAGACATCATTTTTTACCCTCTATCTAATGGTGTAGAGCACATATGATGACTTTTGTGGTCCATTAAGGATGGTTACCTGCTAAGGTTTGTTACTTGCGTTGGCAGATACCTCCCTCATGAATGTTTGTTAGGAAGCATGCCACAGTGCATATTAGACCAAGAGATGTTTGTAAAAAAATTTGAAAAGGATTATCAACAAAAGCGATGATATATATATGTTTGGGGAGGGGATAGCTATTAGATTTGTAGTTGGCCTTTAGATTCATAATAGCCTGGTGGTCACCATTACGTTAAAAAATAGCTCATTCAAAAGCTTGATGGAAATAATGTCTCCTGAAAGATTAAATGTGCTACTCTGTGTGCAGTACATAAGTGCAATAAAGAGTATTTCACATGGTACTAATCTTGGGTAATCTAAGGCAATAAATCCAAGTTCTATGCCATATCCAGCTGTAATCTGTAGGAGGTAAATAATTGCAACCTAAAAAGTAGTGTTTTTACAATCTATAACAAACTTCAATGTAATCCAAGTTGTTTGATGTAAACATTGTGCTTTGAATATTACTTGTTCTCAGTACATCATACTGAATGTGTGCTGAATTATGCTGAATTATTTCAGTGGTATAATAACTGTATACAAATATTACTGAAGCATTGCTGTTCTGCGTGGGGATACATTTAGCAGAAAAACATGTAAATGTTGCTTCTGAGCTGAACAACACCAGGTTATTGAGTTTGAGGAAAGGTATGTACTAAATTAATGTAAATATGTTAATATTCATCTAGCAATTTGTAGCCTTGTAATAGTTTTCCCGTCTTTTTTTAATTGAAGATGGCTGTGACTTGATTGCTGTCATTTATGGCCCATTTTACTGAGGTGATCTTCAGTGTGTTAAATTGGTTTATCATAGAAAGAACCCAACCATTTACCATGACCATTTACTACAGCCTCCCTGTCAGAGAGGCCCCCACCACTTGAGGATCTAATAAGAGGTGGAGACAAGTAGCTAAACTAAAGATTTATAAATTGATATTTGAAAGTAAGTTTCATAATTAAAAATTCTTAGTCATAGAATAGGAGTTATATTAAAGATCAATGACTATTTATAACTATTGATTATATATATCTGATCAGTTTTTATTACATTCTAGTTTCCTTTGTATGAATGTGTAAGAACAATATTTTCTTCACCCCAGTAGAAAAGTTAAATAAGGCTGGTGGGTGTGATAAGACAGACCACTGCATATGTTCTCCTGTGAGACTGTTGCAGGTGCTCTCCAAGCTTGGAATAAAGAAACTTGATTGATGTCACTTGTTTCGACTCCTTCCTTGGGTAATACCTGCAGAGATACACTGAGCAGTTTTTTTCCTTTAACATTATATAACTGTTGATATGAATTTTTCTTCATTGAATTAGTACCATTTGATATTTGTAATTATATGTAACACAAATATACGAACCTATTGCTAAATACATTTATGTTTGAAAATATTGAATAAAGTTTTATTTTAAAAACTACTAGCTGGATTTTCTGTATGTGCCTTTGAACTTTTCTGTTTTTTCTCTTAGATCTCCACCTACACTGATCAATTGCTGTGTATAATACCACTTACAAAATAACTCTGCTTGCCTCAAACATATTGGCATGCCCTTTATAGTGATGATTTGTACATGCCCCAATCCCAGAGGGTTCTCTAGAATATTATCTGGTCTTTATTGTAAGCCCAAGATTAGGAATGTAGGAATGTGGGTGGGTAACCATAGGGGTACCAGTTAGTAGACCTAAAATATATGAGACAATAGTCTATATAAGTGGCTCTCAACAGACGGGTCTAGTAATGGTCCTGGCACCTGAGATCTTATCTACCAGTCCTCAGGCATATGGAGAGTCTAACAGCCCTATTAAATTCCCTGAACGTGTAAAACTGTAGCCTGTAACGTAACCCGCAAGACTTACGGCTATTAAATTGGCCCCATAAAACAACCCGCTAACGATCTGCGGGTTAAGGGCGGAAAACCCTATGGGATGTCTAAATTTGAACTCCGCGGCTGCAAATCCTTTGGTCTGTCAAGATTGTAATTGTTACGTTCCAATCACGCTATTAAATTGCAACAAATTTAAAAAGACACCCTGGCGTTCAAGCCCGTAACCCGCAAATGGAGGCAAAAACATTATGGCCTCCAAATAGGACCCGCAAAGGGGTCAACACTGTAAAAGACAATATAAACACACCAGTAGACTTTCAAATATGAGGAAAGCATGGAAAGGCATTACAATTTCTTGCACAATAATCCCACAATAAAAATTAGTCATTGAAAAAATATTTAATTTTATCATATGTTGGAATGGTCATGCATATGCCAGTATGGAAAGCCAAGCTGCAACATGCAGAAAGAACCTCTGACTTAGTTACATATTTTATGCAAATTACCCTTGGGATTTAATCTCCCTAAGGGTTATAGGGGACTCCAGAAGTGGACCCCTTGCTCACTGTGCCTTAGGGAGTTCAGCTGCACCTCACTGATGAGGGCCGTAAAGGCGGAAACGCATCTGTGGTTTGCTGTTTTTCCTTTTAAGGGTAGAATTGCCTGGTATTTCAGGGGTGGGTCACTCTTTTGAGTCAGACCAGACTGATATACTTCAGGATATTTCTCCCTGTGAAGGGCACAAGCGAGCTAAAAGAAGTTACTCTCAGAGTGGATTATCATGTCCATAGAACTAACCTTTTAAGGTTAGTTTGTTCTCTGATGAGCACCTCTGACTTAGTTATTTCGAACATGCAGAAAGCAATTAAAGACACACTACCTGATTAAATAGCAACACAAAAACATGAAACTGAACATATTAACCCTTCGTCACTCACAGAGGCTCTAATGTGGACCCTGAAATATATATATATGATTGCATATACATCCTGCTCTTCACATCTACATTGGGAAAACAAATAGTAGCCAAATTACACCACCACATCACATATATCAAGTACCAGGGGAATGTTTTATTATTTGTTGTTCAGTCCTTCAGTTGTTTCTGACTCTCTGTGACCCTAGGGACTACAGCACATTTAGCTAGGTCACTGCCTGTGTTGTTCCACAAGGTTTGCATGTCAAAGATACTGGAGTGGGTTGTCAGTTCCTCCTCTAGTGGACTGTGATTTGATTGACCTCTCTGCTGTCATCTGCCCACCTACAATGGTCCTACATGGTATAGCTCACAGCTTCATTCAGGTACACAAGCCCCTTCACCACCACCACTTTGCAAACCACAAGGGGACCAGGGTAACATACACCACACTAATCTACTCTAACATATCAGGAAGGGCCGCAAAAACACATGGAGGCTGTGCAGAGGCACGTGGAGCGACAGCCAACTCACCCACATCAGGGATAATCTCCGCTAGGTCCATCCTGGAAAGTCCCATGCCATTGCTGTGGCCATGTGCCAAGATGTATATCCATTCCTATTTGGTGACCTCCCATTATGTTTTGCTATTTAGCAATTTACATTAGTGTGGTGTATGTTCCCCTGGTCTGCTTGTGGTTTGCATAGTGGTGGCGGTGAAGAGGCTTGTGTACCTGAATGAAGCTGTGAGCTATACCATGTAGGGCCACTGTAGGTGGGCAGGTTATAGCAGAGAGGTCAGACAAATCCCAGTCAACTAGAGAAGGAACTGGCAACCCACTCCAGTATCACCTGTTATATTGTTAGCAGGCCCTCAGGGGAATGTTGATACATCACAATATCACTAATTGGACATGGCATGTGTATTAACCCTTTATGTTGATTATATATGATATATATATTATTATATGATATCTAATGCTATTATGACTATTATTATTGTTATATGTATTGATCTATTGCATAGTAACTAGGGCTCATTAGTTTACATATGTAATGTGACACAAATGTGATGTATGTGGATGTCCCAAACCCAAAACACACTGACACGGTTAGAACAGTATAACAAAGCTTTATTTCATACACAGAGCACAATCAGAAATGGACAAGACTGTGCATTAATATCATGGGTGTGATGTGGGCGGACATCTGAAGGGCAAGAGGCTGTGGGCAACCAAAGGACACCTAAAGGGTTAACTGTTAGACAGCATCATAAGGATAATGCATAGCATCTACTAGGGTCACATGTGGTCAGGATCCCACAGTAACCATAATCGGATGTGACATAGGAACATCATATAACACGCCATTTCATAGAAATTACCATTAACGCGCATACAGCAACCATATGGTCTCCATCTGCCATATTAAACAGATGCTAGAAACCATGGACCATGTGATACTTATCACTTCCACACACAGTGTGTTTTCATACGTTACTGCTGATTCCCAAATAGATGATAGGAATCTGGAAAACATAAAGAGGAGGTGTCAGAACAATCATGAGCTGTTATTATAGTACATTGTTTTTGCTCTGGACACTACAATAAATCAATTAACATGAACGTCATCTAGGAGCACTAATAACCATATTGATTTTGTCCTGTTCAATCAGCTTTCCCAGGTTTTTCTTGAGGATGTGTAATACAACAAGGCATGCTTCACTGTGAATATAATCTTTCATCAAAGAGTACTATCAGTATCTACATGCAATAGTTGTGCCATGCTGATATCACATCTCACGGGTATATAGGTGGTACCAAGGCCAGACAGATTACACTGTTCACATTACCCCTAAACACATGCACATTGATCCTGATGTCAAACCAAGGAAATCATCCATTTTGTTTAGACGACATGAAATACATTAATCCACTTTCATACTGTTAATGGGATAAAATGCAACCAAAACGCATGTATAACTACTGGTTTGGATTAGCAGATCCTAATGGAACTGTGCAACTCTACAGCCGGGACACTATTCATTGTAATTGAAACTCACACCAGCCATGTTCATTAGTGAAGAGATATGTAGTCATATATTGCATTTCAGATCCATGTGCAGTGGTGAATGACACTGATTGAATGCCTGTTGGGAACTGGGTTGAGTATTTACTCACATGATGGTATTGTACTGCTCGAAGATGAAGAACATGCCTTCATGGTCATGAGATTTGGCTATTAACACCTACAGAGACAATTCTGTTTAACTGCAACACTTCATCTCAAGGTCAATCCACATTGTATATCAATTGTTGAAATGTTAAACAAGACGAGTGATCAAGAGGAGGACTTCCTGGATGGTCCTAAGTCCTTCTCTTCCGCAGCACTGGGCCCCACCTTCCATGCTCGCTCCCCGTCTCACACTTCCACGTCTTGGTGGTGTAGGAGCTTGGGATGCCACTATGTTGGGTGGCTGGGGATCAGGTTGATATGGTGGTGAGGTCTGAGATGAGGAGGCTGACGTCTTGGGTTGCAGTTGTGCAACTGAAGGCTGGAGAGGTATGAGCTGGCGTTCGGCTAATCGGATGAGTTGCTGTCTGGCCCGAATTGCCCATTCCTCATATATCTCCATTCTTCTGTTGTGCCTCCTCACCTCAGAATGGAGCAATCAGGTGCTCACCAGGAGGGTTTGTGTGAGCCTACATTGCCTTCTGAGCAACCGGAGCCTCTCACTTTGTTGCTTGGACATTCCATGTCCACCATGGTTATTTTAGACAAGCACACTTGAAACAAAGGTAGCATGCAAGTCCCATTGAATAATTAACCATATATTCTAGACTGAAGATCTGCATATTAAAACATAACTTTTATTTACATAAGAAAAACAAAAAACAAAAACATATTGTAAAAAAACACATAAATAAAATCTGATGTTTAAAATATATTACAATAAACCCCTCCTGATGAGATACATGTGAAAAAATATAGTACATAGGCTAACTGCACCTCCTGAGAAAATTAGGGTACATATATAGTTTGTATGGGTAAGTCCCTTACACTATAGCAGTGGACATTCCCATACAGCATTCCTGGCCCTAAATAGAGCAGCAATCGTATGCAATGGTTTATTGGCCTAATATATCAGGACCATAATCAAAATTAGACAAAATACCCAAACAAAAGGCTCTGATAAATTCCCATATATATGTGTTATAAGTTAGCAATCCATTGTTAATATGCACTTTTGACAATAAAAATGTACATATTCACAATAATAGTAGTTCTAGTGTACATAATATCAAATCTTCTACATGTGCATTATGATGGAATCAGAAAACAGACCATGTATTCTTATATCTGATGGCTTGATGTAAGCCTGCTGAGTGATGATATCAGGAGGGGACTGTTGACTGGAACCTGACGAGAAGGGGCTTCTACGGTGGCTGCAGGTGGGCACAGGAGAAGAGTTCTATTTAACATGGTAGGTCAGACATCCTTCTTAACTCTTTCATTGCTTTTAACTCTTGTTTTTTTCAGATTCAACTGAGAGCATTCATGTTGAGAAGAGGAGAGATAAGATTGCACTTGCAAACAGGATTAACTCTATAACATCACCATATATCTAATAAACGAAAAATGATTACTATAGTATGGGTAAGTCCCTTACACTATTGTAATTTTAATTCACCACATATACTGTACACCACAATTATAATTCACCACATATATAAAGGTGATAATTGAACAACCCCAAATTTGCGTTAAAACATATATCCAGTACACATTATTAACCATAAATAATCATTAGATATCAAAACATGATTCTATAAGAATGACCATGTAGTAATGCAGAAATAATTAATAAGATAATTGGCAATACTTAAATAAAATGAATATAATTAAAACCATATGTATAATACACCCAGTGAGGTCATAGAAGTAAAAAAAAAACATTTTATATCACCGTCTAGATCCAGGTCTCTCAAAAAAAAAAATGCACAAGAGAAGAGGGAAACACAATTAATTAATTACACATTGCCATACATAAATACAACCATCCTGTTATTACGATTTTAGGTGAAAGTATCCTAACCTTATGGAATGTCATACTATATGATTAATATATGGAAATATAGTACAGCTATGTGTCAATACATAGTACCCCATCATAAACTAGGTAGTTACCTCTTTACAGAAACCTAGAAAAATTGCAGTTCTCATTTAGCCCATGTGGCATGGAAGTATTGAGAAGTACAATCCACTTTCTGCTTTAAGTAATTCTGTTGTAAGATTACCTTTTCTAATCCTTAATTGGATCTTTTCAAGAATCCAACATTTAAGTTCAGGTTTGAATTTATGTCTAACATTAAAATGTCTCGCTACGGAGTTTAGCATTTTACCTTTGTCCAAATCAGATTGACTGTTTCTAATATTGGACAAATTTTCACATAGGCATCTATGTATTTTCCTAGTTGTCATACCCACATATCTTAGTTGACATGTACATTCTATACAATATATGAACCCCCCAAACTGTTACAATTGTGAAACTCATACATGGATTTTTTCTTGCCAGTACAGTTTTTATCTTCCTTAACATTAATCATATATTGACATATTGAACAGTGTCCACATTTATAGGTGCCTTGGGGAATAGAACTTCTCTTCCTTTAATGCTTTAACAAAATTACTTTGAACTAATTTATCTTTAAGAGTCATTGATCTGCACCATCAGACCTCAATTCTGTTACCAACAAGAGTCCTAATTTGATCATCAGATTGCAAGATATTTTTATGTCTATTGAGTATATGTGTAACCTCCCTCCATTGCTGGCTGAATGTCCCAACATATCTCAAAGTATCCATATCTTTGTACTTCTCTTTTGGTATTAAAAGATGTTCCCTGGGCATATGTAGCCCATAATTATATGCCTTTTTGATTATAGAGTTGCTATATCCTCTTTTCATCAATCTTGTTCGTAATTCCATAAATCTTTCCCGGTAAGACTTGATGTCTGAACAATTGCTACGTAGTCTTATAAATTCACCCTTAGGTATTCCTCTCTTTGTTGCTGGAGCATGAGAGCTAGTAAAATGCACCATACTGTTGGTTGCTGTCGGTTTACAAAAGAGGTCAGTCTTGACCAATCCATCATTAGTTTCAGATATTTTAATATCCAGAAAGTCAACTGAGCTTCGACTGACATTCAGGGTGAGTTTTAAATAAAGGTCATTCTGATTCAGTACATTGATGAATTCTCTTAACTCATCTTCCATGCCTTCCCAGACTATAAATATATCATCTATGTAGCGTAACCATAGAACAATGTGGTCTGTGGATCTGTTGTTATACTCATGGAAGAGCAATTCCTGCTCCCACCAGTCAAGATATATATTGGCATATGTTAGGGCACACGCAGTCCTCATGTCGGTACCATGGATCTGCAAAAACAAAAGTGATCATCAAATACAAAATAATTGTGTTTCAGAACGAATTTTAGGAATCGTATTAAGAATTGATTTCTTTCCAAATTAATTGTAGATTCGATTCTTAAAAATAATTCCATTGCATGACATCCAGCTGTATGTTTAATGGAGATATAGGGGCTTTCCACATCACAAGTAGCCACAAATGTAGATGGATTTAACTGAATATCTTGCAATCTGTTCAATAAATCCATTGTATCCCTAATGTATGAGGGAAGAGTAAGGACACGAGGTCTGAATTTACTATCCAAAAATCTACTGGTATTTTCACAGAGACTATTGATACCTGAAATAATAGGTCTACCCGGGGGTTTATGTTGATTATTATAGACCTTTAGCCGTAGATAATATGTAGCAATTTGTGGAGATACTACTTTCAGATAATTATATTCTTTATCTGTAATCAAGTTCTGGGGTTTTCCCTCCAAGATAAAACGATTGTACATTTCAAGGTAATCATTGGTGGGATCACACATCAGGAGTTTGTAGCATTGTTTATCATATAATTGGCCATAATCCTCCTCCAAATATAGTTCCCCTGGCCAAACTACTATATTCCCCCCTTTGTCTGATGGTTTAATTAAGACATCATCTAATTCTGAGATTCTAATTCTATTTCAAAGCTTTATTTTCAGAGTAGGATACATGTTATGCTCCCATTATATGTAACTTCATAAGTACCTGAATTACTGATTTCACAAAGATCTCCACTGTGGGGCAAGAAGGGTAGAATTTGGACTTAATCCGCAGTCCAGGATATCCAGTATCACTGTTGATATGTCTATTCTCCACTTCTGGTCCAACATACTTATATGATTCAGATAATATCTGATTCACCCCTGGTTTGAAAAATAATTTCTTAATGAGAGTACGTCTAGCAAAAAGATGTACATCCTTTAATGATTCAAACAAATGTAATGTTCGTCTACGTGAAAAGGATAAACCTTTTTCAAGGATGTTTTTTTGATGAGATAACAGTATATGTGTAGACAGATTAATAATGTATAATTCGTCAGAATTCACCACTTCTGACTTCTTCCCCAATTCTTCCTCATTGGGGGCCCTTTGTTTCTTCCGATAGACACATTTCTGTCTGTCTCTCAAATTCCTGAATTGGGCTGTCTCCAAGTGTGTTTTTCTGGTCCTCATATTCCTTATTGGCAATGGATCCAATAATTCTTCCCTGGTAATTTGTATACCTCTTCTGGGTGGTATTCTCATCAGTTGGTCTAAAAAAAATATTGAGGTACCTCCTGAATCCATCTCCAAATCAGACTTAACTGTATCTGTAACTGAAGTATCCATATCAGATGACAATATTGTATTCTTTTTTTTTTTATAATTAATTTTTTTATTTAGGATGAGTCCATTTTATACAACAATATAATATAACAAAGAATAGAAAAGTCAATCATGCAAATAGCAAAACATAAGCACAAAAAAAACAAAAAAATGAAGAACAGATCTGAGATATGCAAAACAAAACTAAGCATTCTATCCTTCTCAGCCTATGAAATCTTCATGATCTAATAAATGTCCAGAGCTTTTAATAGAATGGTGTGGATGAAGCATATAAAAATAAACATGAGACACCGGCTCTCAGCTCCCCAACCATATTGATTTGGACCAACTGAGATCCGGAATCCATATGACCCTCTATTCAATGATGTAACAAGACGTCCTAACATTTTTTCTCTTTTTGATTATCAACCTGCATTCTTAAGTATGCTTGCTTTTAACTATTTTACAAAATATTTAGTTATCATTAAACCTCCTCAGCTTATGTTTACTTGTGTTACTAAACATAAAATAATCAGTACCTGCGAGCTCCTTCATCATCACTCCAAAAGCCTCCATCCAGATGCGAACTAGCCATCCTCTCCAGCCG
Source organism: Discoglossus pictus (assembly GCA_027410445.1). Classification (NCBI taxonomy): domain Eukaryota; kingdom Metazoa; phylum Chordata; class Amphibia; order Anura; family Alytidae; genus Discoglossus; species Discoglossus pictus. Next base: position 192,092,587 of record CM050170.1, read on the forward strand.
CCACCATCCTCCAACTTCCCAAACTCTTCTATCCAATCTCTATCTAGATCTGTATACTATATTTGGACACCAACCAAGGAGTCCACGTGTTAGTGAACCTGGGCATTGTATTCTGCAATGAATTCGCTATTCTCTCATTTATCATTATATAATTTATCTTTTTTACAACTTCTTTGATTGACAGTACAGAAGTTTTCCAATTTTTGGCAATGCAATTTTTAGTAGCTAAGGTCCAAAATTGCCAGAGTTCATTCTGTTCCCTAGATAAATCATAATGTTTCATTCCCAAAAGACATGTTTCAATTTCGGGTCTCAAGCTACTGTTTGTAATTTGTGTAAATAAGTCAATGAGTTCTCCCCATAGTTTCTGCGCAACGGGACAAGTCCACCAGATATGCAGGAAACTCCCTTCTGTTCTGCATCCCCTAAAACACTCTCCATTTATATCTTTATTAAATTTTGCCATCCTTTGGGGAGTGTAATAGGTTCTGTGCAATACCTTAATAGAGGTCTCAAGTAAACTATATGTATATGATCCCCTTGTCAGATTAGTGCAGATTCTTTTCCAGACCATGGCATCTAACTCCTTTCCCAGGTCCTGCTCCCACTTCACCATAAATTTAGTTTTTTGTGTGTTCTGAAACTCTATTAAGTGTGAGTATATGTATCCTAGGGTGCCTGTCATCGAGGGTATCTTTTTGCAGATAGAGGACCATGCTGTATGTGTAGGATTCCCATAAGTATGTATTAACGAGGAGATCCAGTGTCTAAACTTCCGATAGTTCCACAGCTCCCTCTCCGGAATTTGGAACCGGGGTATGATAGAAGAATGTGTTAACAGAGCCTCCGTGGAAAACCATTCCCCTATTCTCTTTAAAGGGCTAGTCAACCACCATGTTTTAGAATTTGGGCTAATAGTGGCCTCAAACTCGGGGAAGGACGTTAAGGACATCAGTTGTGACAGGGTTGGAATCAAGTTGCTCGATTTTTTAAGCCTATCCCAGGCCTTAAGGTTCGTAGAAATTATTGGATTAGTATGTCTGTATCTCATGTCTATCTTTTCTATCCCCCAGATCACCGTATCCCATGAGTGGGGTTTCATCTGCCAATTTTCAATAAAAGTCCACAGCGGCTGTAGTTTACTAGAGTGGGTTACTGGGATGCACGCCAGCCGTGCTGCTTGTAAATAAAGCCTAAGATTGGGACAAGAAAGACCCCCTTTTTGCCTATTCCTGTACATTGTTTTCCTTGCTATACGTGGTGGTTTATTACGCCAGATAAATCTAAACATTGTATTCTGGAATTGATCAATATCCTTCATACATAGGTTAATTGGTAGAGTTCGGAAGAGATAGAGAATTTTTGGGAGCACTGTCATTTTTATTGATGTTATGCGTCCCGTCCATGATATTTGATATTTAGACCAGGTCCTCAAGTCCTCAGTCAGCCGCCTAAATAATGGTGGGAAGTTAGCTTTATAAAGACCCACCAAGTTTTTGGTAACCTTAACTCCCAAGTACTTGATTGAATTTTTAGGCCATTGAAAATTGAATGCCGCCTTCAATGTTTCTATTATAGGTCCTGGAACCCCTACCCCCAAGGCCTCAGTTTTTTCCTCATTAATTTGCAGCCCTACATGGCCCCGAACTCCCTTAAAGTAGACAATAATTTAGGAATAGAGTTTACAGGGTCCGTTAGAGTGCATAAAAGATCATCTGCGAATAGAGAGCATTTCAGGTGGTGGTGACCTATCTGCAGACCCCTGATCTCCCCTTCTCCTCTTATCTTTTGAGCCAGAGGCTCAATAGCCAGAGCAAAAAGCAGTGGAGACAGGGGACACCCTTGCCTGGTACCCCGCTGGATGTTTACCAAAGCCTCTCCTGTCCCGGGCATTCTCAAATGAGCTTCAGGGCTTTTATATAGTGTCTTGATTAGGCGTATAAAGTTTCCTTTAATACCCAATTTAGCTAACACTGCATATAGGTAAGGCCACTCTACTGTGTCAAATGCCTTTTCCATATCCAGTGCCAACAAACAAAGAGGTGTTTTTCTTTGGGAGGCCAGGTGTATAACATTCATGGTCCTGCGGATATTGTCTACCGTTTGTCTATGTTGTATGAACCCGGTCTGGTCCTTGTGTATTAGAGTTGGGAGAAACCTTGCCATCCTATTTGCCATAATTTTAGTCAATAATTTAATATCACCATTCATGAGGGAAATGGGACGATAATTTTTCTGCTCCAGGGGATCCCTCCCTTCTTTAGGGAAGATTACTAAGTTCGCCGTGCTGAGTTCCGGGGGCATAGATCCCCCCCTAAGTACGGCATTAAACAGACAGCTAAGATAAGGGGCTAGAATGTTCCCACATACTTTATAGTAAGAGTTAGTGAAGCCATCCGGCCCTGGGGCTTTCCCTGATTTGAGACTTTTAATGGTTTCTAATATCTCCTCTACACCCACATCCGCATTTAAATCCTCTATATGCTGCTCTGAAGCTTTAGGAAGATCACAGAAATCCAGATAAGATCTAAGAGCTTCTGGGCTCGGGTTTATTTTTGTCGAATAGATCGAATTATAAAAATCCCTAAATGTGTGCTTGATTTCGCTCTGACTCACTGTTATCTTCCCAGCCCTGGTTCTAATCCTAAGAATTCTGGACAATGCTGCTTTAGACCGAAGCTTCCGTGCCAGAAAGGAATCAGGTTTATTAGCTTTGGAATAAAACAGCTGATTCGTCCGTCTCAGGGCACTCTCTGTCTTGTGCGAAAGCAAGGCGTCAAGTTCTAATCTAGTGTCATCTATTCTATGGCGAAGTCTATTGGAGGGGAGCGTTTGATTCTGTAATTCTAGATCTCGTAACTTAGCAGTAAGTTCCTGTTCCTGACGTATACTATTTTTTTTTATGGTAGATGCCATATTGATACACATCCCCCTGATATAGGCCTTGTGGGCCATCCACACCCATCCTATATTAGATCCCGGGGTATTATTTAGCTCAAAATATTGTTGCAATTCTTTCTGTATCTGGCCCAGTTGCGCCGTATCTGTTAACATACGTTCATTAATTTTCCAGGAATATGGAGTCCTTGAGTCTCCACCAAGATCCATATCCAAGGAAACTGCCGAGTGGTCTGACCACGGGCATACCAAAATTTCCGAGCCCCTGGTTTGGTCAAAAAATTTAGAGGTTACCAAAATCGTGTCTATCCGTGAGTAGGTCCCATGCGTATGTGAATAGTACGTGTATTCGCGACTATTAGGATGATGTCCTCTCCAGGCATCCACTAAGCCCATTCTGTCTAACACCCCTTTAATCTGTTGTAGTTTCCGCGAGTATCTATTAGTGGCCTGGGAGCTCGAACGATCTAGTCCATGCTCTAACACAAGATTGAAGTCCCCCCCTATCACCACCAGACCATCTGACCAGGGTTCTACTTTTTTCAGCATGTGTAGTAAACTTTTATGGGGTGCCACCGTGTCCGCGTAAAAGGATACCAGCGTAAGTTTAACTTCCTGAATTGTGCCCCGCAAAATGACATAATGCCCATCCTTGTCTATCAATTTGGAGTCTATCTGAAAGGGGAAGTGACGGTGAATAAGAATGGTGGCTCCCGCTTTTTTGGACCTTTGGGTTGAAGAGTGGAAAGTGGGATATTTCTTGTTTAAGTACGAGGGAATATGATTCTTTGCAAAATGCGTTTCTTGCATAAAAATTATAGATGGTTTCTTAGTTTGATAATACAGAAAAGCTTTCCTTCTTTTAAATTGGGAATTAAAGCCCTTGACATTGTGTGTTAAAAAACTATACTTCTCCTTCAAAACTCTAGCCATTTCTGTCCTGCTTCCCGAGATAGTTTGGTCTAAACATCTTACCTTGATTTAGTGGTAGCCAGACTGGATGGGGCGACCAGAGAGGCGCTTGAGCCAAAACAGAAGGCTCCTTGAAGCTGCCGGAGTGATGAGAGTCGAGCACGCAATTCTGGAAATGAAAGAAATAGCAAGAAAACAAGTTAACAGTTGAACAGTTCACAAGAAGATCAATATCTTTGCAGTTATCAAGGAGTACTATCATACAAATTATTTTTAATACACATAACTTCCTACGCCAATCGTAAATCCTGGCTTCTAGGGGAGAGAGTAATGGACCTGCCATTCTCAAATACAGCCCCGTTAGGAAGGGGTAATAGAATTCTTTGAGGTACAAAAAAATCCAACTAAGGAGAGGGGGGATACCCTCGACAATACAAATTGTTTAACTAACATTAGAACTAGCAGCCTAGTAACTAGCTGAAAAAGAATAATCACAACTGTAAAAATAAAACAACATTATTGAAGAATAACCGGTTCTCCAGACACCGAAATCCAGATAAATAAGTCCCATGCATCAGTAAGAAAAACTTGGGGCTCAGCTGATTTTCTTGTTTTTTTTTTCGTTTTTTTTTTTCTTGCCCTGTATTTCCAGAGTCTGTGTAATTATTGATTATTGAGTTCCTTCCAACTCTGTGTAGCTCCTCAATTCCTCTCCCCGAGTCTTGGAATGTCTTTCTGGAGGGATAGTCAAGACCTCTATCATGTCAGCCTCTCCAAGTCTGTTTTTACTCCTGAGCGGGACCGAGGTCCACTGTCTTTTAGGGAGAGGATTCAGGGTCACACGCTGACTTTCAGGGTCTCTATGGCCACCATCCGATGTTATATGCAGCATTTGTAGCAATGACTGGCAGTCTTCCAAACTGTGGACCGTGTGGGTTTTTCCCTTATATTGAAAAATCAGGGCAAAAGGGAAGCCCCATCAGTATTGGATACCATGCTGGATGAGTACTCCCAATGCCGGTTTCATTTCTCTTCTCCTGGTCAATGTGATAGGAGAAAGGTCTGCAAACACCATGAGCTGAGCATCATCTGGTCCTCTAAGATCCAAGATCTTTCGGGTAGCAGCTAGAATTAAGTCCCTTGACTGTTGTCGGGAGAATCGGACAATTACATCTTTAGGGGTATCCATATTACGAGAAGCTCCTAGCGCCCTATGCGCTCTTTCTATATCAATGTCCGCTTCTGCCCCTTCTGGTAAGATCACAATAAGCAAGTCCATAACATATCTTTTCAGATTCATTATCGCTTTAGGAATCCCCCTTATTCGTATGTTATGTCTTCTAGACCGATTCTCTAGATCTTCATACTTGTCCTCTAGAGCCGCTATGCGTGACACGTGGTGATGCGTCTCCCTCCTGTCTCTATCCTGTGCTTCCACCAGTTGGTCAACTGTTTCTTCTAGTTGGTGGGTTCTTTGACCTAGGTTCTGGATGTCTTTCCTGATTGCATCCACCGTTTTAGTCGTGTAAGCTTGAAACAGTTTTTCAATTTGTGCCATCGCACTCTTGGATAGATTTATATCAGCCTGGGCTGCGTTTCGCGTTTCCTCCCCCTCCGATTCCTCAGAGGGGTAAGATCTCACCTCGCCAGGAGTTTCAGGGGGTTTGCAGTAATCCGTAATTCTCTTAAGTGGAAGGGATTTTTTGCTCTTTCCCATCTTGGGCTGCAGTGGACCCGCCACAGAATATGAAGTGCTAAAGTTGCCGCGTAGATGTATGCCCCTTTCAGGGAAATGTTTTTGTTGGAGTGGGATTCCGGCTTGTGATTTAACAAGTTGTGGCGTGCTGTGCTGCTATGCCATGATCTGTCAAGGTCTCCCCCCGTGGATCATATTAGACCTGCATTACTCTCTGTCCACATGTAAACAATGTTCAACAAGCAAGTAAAGTAGTTGAATTGATCTTAGTAATCAGAGATCTTGTTGGTTTGCAAGTGAAGCCTGAAAGTTGCAGCCCTGAGAAGTAGTGCCAAACTGCCTTGCCAATTATCACACTTGTCATTTGTGTCAGTCTTTGCTTCATGGGTATTACTTATACACTGCCACTTGTAGGTTTAGAGCAGTCAGTAGAACTGGCAGAAGTAGTTTAAATGTAAATGTGGCATATGTAGATATCTCTGGGCCTGCAATGCAGCTGTTTACTCACAGTTTTAGGGTCAGGTTGTAGTTGCTCTTTAATCACCACAGAGTCCCAGATGCAGTGGTAAGAAGGCCTTAGTTTCTTCCCTTGGTCAGCAGCCTAAGATGGCCGCCACCCGTTTTCGCGGGCTTTTTTTGCGTGGTCTTGCCGACCTGTGGGCTCCAATTCTGGGTACAGACCCCCCAGCACCCCTTCGGCCGGAACCAGCCGTCACCGGACCCTGTTAGGGGGGCACTGCCAGGCTTGTTGGATATCTGCAGCTCCCAGGCTGCAAACAGCAGCTCTCTCCGTGTGGAGAATCAAAATGGCCGCCGCCCGGTCTCCCTGGGTCAATGCCCGGCCACTAGCTAATAAGGGCCCCCTGGTCAGACCTCACCACGCTGCCCAGGAGCTCCGATGCTCCGATCCTCTCCCCAGCAGTCTCCTCAAGTGCCTCACAGCAGGGGGGAGCCCCTGTGCCTCACTTCTTGGACCCGAAATTAGGTTCCAGGGGATCCGGGTCGTCGTCTCTGCTTCCCCAGTCACTTTGTGGCAAATTGTGGGACTTTCAGGGCGTTTATAAGCCCAATTGCTAATTTGAGTGCTGGAGCTCCAGACAAACACGTCCAGCTCCTTGCAGGTCCAAGCTCCGCCCCCGACAATATTGTATTCTGTTGTTCTTGTTCATTCATTGGTTTCATCCTCCTTCTTTTATTATCACTATGTGACCATTCAAATAGTCTACCATTTTCAAAGTCCAAAAGATCTCTGGTAAATTTAGTTCTTTTATTGTTAATAATTCCTCTTTCCCTTTATCCAGCTCTGTTTGCATATGTACAGTAGGTACGACTTCTTAAAGTCTTCTAACATCTCAAAACAAAAATATTGTAAAAAAACAAATACATAAAATCTGATTTTTAAAATATATTACAATAATTCCCTAATGATGTGATATATGTGAAAAAAATATAGTACATAGGCTAACTGCACCTCATGAGAAAATTAGGGTACATATATAGTATAGTATGGGTAAGTACCTTACACTATTGTAGTGGAGTTTGGACTAGGAACCACTACTTGCCCTCTGATTAATATACAATCTGACTACACTGTTCTAAATAGGTACATTCCCATACAGCATTCCTGGTCCTATATTGTTTTTCCTATGTAAATAAAAGTTATGTTTTAATATGTAGATCTTCAGTTTAGAATTTATGGTTATTTATTCAATGGGACTTGAATGTTACCTTGGTTTCAAGTGTGCTTCACTAAAATAACTACATGTATCATTACATTAACAATGGTAATTTTCCCATACAACAGCTGATTTATTAGATAAGTGACAATGGGATGGATTATGGATTAAGGATATGGGAACAAGTCCCTATGTATGAACTCTATTTTTTTTATTTTGATGTCCTCCCTGGTGAAATGGGCCATGATTTTCCTCAATGTCAGAGGTGGTGGTGTTGATGGCATTTTGGCTGATGTTGACGGCACTGGCAGCAGGGACGGAGGCAATGGCAGAGGGCCTGAGGTGTCGGCAGCAGAGCTGGGGTGTTGGAGGAGCCCATTGTGTGTTAAGCCATGTTGGGGGACCCCATTGTGTGGTTGTGGGCTGCCATGGCTGCAATGTTGTTGGAGCAGATGGCAGCTGTGATTAGAGCTGGGGCCAGGACATGGCCGGTGGAAGGGGCTGGAACAGCTGGGCATGGCTGGATGATGCTTGTGAGGGCCCAGGCAGTGACTCCCACTCCTGATATGCCGGTGAACATGACTGGCCAGCTCGTGTGGATGGCCCGAGCCCTCTGGAATGTCCTGGCCGTCTTCCTCAACCACTCTCACCTCCAGTGGAGTCTCTCCCTGTTCCACTGTGGTTGGCCTTGTGCTCCTGGGTACTGAAATGGAAGAAAAAATATATTTGAGTTGGTTTCCTTACACATATGAATATGTGTACTGCAGATGCAGTTTGCCATCTGCGTGTGCATCAGACACGTGATCTACTGGATCTGCTGTGCAGTGTGTGAGACTGACCAATCTGTGACATGTTCCCAGCAATGGTTGTTAACATGCAGCTGAGATATAGTCCAGGTTAGGACAGTATATGACCTGCACAGGCAGTCCTACAGAGTCTGTATCCACATATGTGCAGTGCACAGACACCCAGCCATGTACTCTCTTTTAAATGTCAAATCAATCTTGATCTAATAGCAAATTGTACTCAGAATCATTCTTAATGGCAGGTATTGGCAAGGCATTTCATTGATACAGATTATGAAAATTATATGTTTGCTACCAGGATTTACATTGTTATTGATGCCCCATATCTTCAGTCATAACCAAAGGGCTTACAGTGCTATTGAATCTGTTATCTATGCGTGTGGGCAGGGGTGTAGGAGCCAGAATAATTCTAGGGTGATAAAGCTCATTGTATACACCAGCCAGAGTACAAGCTTATTTATACATGCATATAAACATCATGGGTATTTGTCCACCCCAGCCCCCGCCCACAATTTCATACACCAATGTGTGTCATGTGATAAGATACTCACTCTGCATGCTTCTCTGCACACCCGTGTCTACTTGCCCTGGTAGACCCACCACTGCCGCTGGCTCAATCCACTCCCAGGGTCTGCTCCCATCTACAATAAGTGATATTTGCTCCCGGCCCACCACCGGTTGCACATGCAGCTCTTGCCTCCTCTGCCATCTTCCTCCTTACCTTCAGCCGGCTGTCGTCATATCTGTGTTTCACAGACCTTACGTCCCTATTTATCACCCCTAATGTTGCAACAGCTGAATCAAGACCTTACGTTCCTATTTGCAACCCCTAATGCCATAACAGCTGAAGCAATCTAACTCCAGGCCTCAGCCTTCTGGCTAGCCCTCACATCTCTCCCCCCATATATGATCCGATATCATGCACGGATTTCCCTGAGGAGGACTTTCAT